>CM059187.1:71808480-72555980 GCA_030323885.1 Branchipolynoe longqiensis
CATAGAGTATGGATTATAAAAGAATGCAATCATATCCCTTAAAACACACCATACACATAGAGTATGGATTATAAAAGAATGCAATCATATCCCATAAAACACACCATACACATAGAGTATGGATTATAAAAGAATGCAATCATATCCCTTAAAACACACCATACACATAGAGTATGGATTACAAAAGAATGCAATCATATCCCTTAAAACACACCATACACATAGAGTATGGATTATAAAAGAATGCAATCATATCCCTTAAAACACACCATACACATAGAGTATGGATTATAAAAGAATGCAATCATATCCCTTAAAACACACCATACACATAGAGTATGGATTATAAAAGAATGCAATCATATCCCATTAAAACACACCATACACATAGAGTATGGATTATAAAAGAATGCAATCATATCCCTTAAAACACACCATACACATAGAGTATGGATTATAAAAGAATGCAATCATATCCCTTAAAACACACCATACACATAGAGTATGGATTACAAAAGAATGCAATCATATCCCTTAAAAACACACCATACACATAGAGTATGGATTATAAAAGAATGCAATCATATCCCTTAAAACACACCATACACATAGAGTATGGATTATAAAAGAATGCAATCATATCCCTTAAAACACACCATACACATAGAGTATGGATTATAAAAGAATGCAATCATATCCCTTAAAACACACCATACACATAGAGTATGGATTATAAAAGAATGCAATCATATCCCATAAAACACACCATACACATAGAGTATGGATTATAAAAGAATGCAATCATATCCCTTAAAACACACCATACACATAGAGTATGGATTATAAAAGAATGCAATCATATCCCTTAAAAACACACCATACACATAGAGTATGGATTACAAAAGAATGCAATCATATCCCTTAAAACACACCATACACATAGAGTATGGATTATAAAAGAATGCAATCATATCCCTTAAAACACACCATACACATAGAGTATGGATTATAAAAGAATGCAATCATATCCCATAAAACACACCATACACATAGAGTATGGATTATAAAAGAATGCAATCATATCCCTTAAAACACACCATACACATAGAGTATGGATTATAAAAGAATGCAATCATATCCCATAAAACACACCATACACATAGAGTATGGATTATAAAAGAATGCAATCATATCCCTTAAAACACACCATACACATAGAGTATGGATTATAAAAGAATGCAATCATATCCCTTAAAACACACCATACACATAGAGTATGGATTACAAAAGAATGCAATCATATCCCTTAAAACACACCATACACATAGAGTATGGATTATAAAAGAATGCAATCATATCCCTTAAAACACACCATACACATAGAGTATGGATTATAAAAGAATGCAATCATATCCCTTAAAACACACCATACACATAGAGTATGGATTACAAAAGAATGCAATCATATCCCTTAAAACACACCATACACATAGAGTATGGATTACAAAAGAATGCAATCATATCCCTTAAAACACACCATACACATAGAGTATGGATTATAAAAGAATGCAATCATATCCCATAAAACACACCATACACATAGAGTATGGATTATAAAAGAATGCAATCATATCCCTTAAAACACACCATACACATAGAGTATGGATTACAAAAGAATGCAATCATATCCCATAAAACACACCATACACATAGAGTATGGATTATAAAAGAATGCAATCATATCCCATAAAACACACCATACACATAGAGTATGGATTATAAAAGAATGCAATCATATCCCTTAAAACAGACCATACACATAGAGTATGGATTATAAAAGAATGCAATCATTTCCTGTAAAACAGAACATACACAACAATGAACATGACTGACAGACCCTTGTACGCACCCTTATACACGCCCTTATACACACCCTTATATGCACCCTTATACGCACCCTTATACGCACCCTTATACACACCCTTATATGCACCCTTATAATTATACGCACCCTTTGAATTGTTTTGTTTCATTATTGCTTCATTGTGGATCCTTTTGTTTTATATTGAAATGTGTGATTGTGTACACACATACTATTTGCATTGAACTGCTCACATTTTCAATCAATACCGATATTAAAGCTGCATACTCCGATGAAAACATCAGATTTTCAAAACCAAAACAATTTTATTCTAGATATCTAACTGAGATACTGATGCACTTATTACGCCTTTGTCGCCATGTAGAAGGGAATACCGAGGCAATCTAATATAACCTGTTACTGCAGAAGCATATGGTGTCAGAGCTTTGGAGTGCTTGCCAAAAACCAATCTAGAATGTTTGCACTTCAAATATCTCAAAAGTTTGCCATTCAAAATAAGTTACCTCAAACTAATGTAAGGCATATTATAATGATCAACCTAATATGTTTATCTCAGAAAATGAGAGAAACTCAAAGCCGTCGGACTATGCAACTTTAAGCTGGTCACCACCACCACACGCAGCCCTCATCTGCAGGTATTAACCAACATCTCCCCCATCATTCAGTCTAAATGCCATTCAACTCCCATTTCTCCGAACGCGGTACGGGAGAAGCCATATTGGAAAGCCACACCGGAAATGCGCATTAACCTCAATCTGCTTGCAACTAGGGAACCTAGACCTCTTTTATTCCCAAACAATCACGTGGTATGTGGATTTAATCATAAACAAGCGCTAGGTGTACTTTAATGGTGCTGTCTAATACCATCTATGTTAAGTTTGTTGATTAAAAATGGCAAATTTAAACTATGTTGATCTTCCTCATTCCACTGCTTCTTCTACTATCCCAGTAATGCCAAACATCAGACTAGACAGTGAAAAACACACAATCTAAAGGCATTGCTTTGACAAGGTTGGGGTTTGAACCCATGACCAGCCATACGGAAAGTAAATGCTCCGCTCATTCAGCCACCCGGTCTACTTCCAGTCCTTTTCAAGATAAATGTCAACGTAACAACAATATAATGCAATTTCTCCCTAGAATTTGGTGTATTCATCGTCCAAGCAAATATAATCATTCCTTTTGAATCTGAACGTGAACAAAACAAAGGAAGAAAAGACAATACAGTGTTAGAATGTCACTCAAATTCCTAATATGCAAAGGAAATTCTAAAAGTTATTCGGTATTTAATATCAGTAGGTTTGTTATGCGTTTATTTTAAATGGAATTGATCATTATAGCTTGGTTTTGTTCTGTTACATTTTACTTAATTCGTCTAGCATTCTCACTGTATGACAATTTTCGTTTCCTACCATCTCCATTTTCGTCTGTTAAGCACAGGAGCAAAAGGTTCTATACAGTGGTATATCTCATTAGGATGAACACATCCGGTGTTCTCTATGGTGGAGTAGTTAGAGTATCTGACTTCTTTCTAAGTCAGACTCCTAATCGGAAGGTAGGTAGTTCGATTCCCAATGCCATCACCTCTGCCAATTTGGATTTCCACCACTGTCTATAAACCTACAGCATCATCAAAGGCTAGTTGCGCTCATACCATGTCTATGTGGTGTGGGAGGGTATAAATCCCTTGGGTCAGTAAAAGTGGAGGCTCGGGCTTTCTATCGACAAACTGTCTAATGGTGAAAACAAGTCTATTCAGACTTATCCATGATATGCAGTATACATCTTCAAGAAGAGAACAAAAAAATGTTCGAACACTGCATGAAAAAATTTATAGCACGTCTCACATCGGCCGATAATTTGAGTTGAATCGCAATAATCCTGGATCGAGATTCCCATTTGCATGCTCAACTAGATCTATTTAATTTGAGTGTTTATCACTGGTTAAATGTGACATCTTAGGCTCTCATGCTATATGTCTATTTCTTTTAGAAGTTATAAATCTATTTGATTACTTATTTTATCATGTTAAAAATGTGGTCATTGTGACCCGCTTCACCCCATGTAAATCTATTACCCTTTGCTGCTGACCTGGTATCGACGCCTTCACTCACACAATAATCATGGCGTCTGTAGCGGCTGGGAGGGGAACCGCTCGCCCACCCATGCACCCTCTCTCCAGAATCTCTAAGACTTTGTTGATGTATTACCAAGAAAACAGCATGACAACTTCATGTTTAAATCTCTACAGTATTTTTCGAATATTTCACATGGTACACCCTCATTCTATAATTGGCAATAATCATCTGAGTGCTTTGCTTACTAATGCAAGATTTTAACCAAAATACTTGTTTAGCGACCCCGCCCGACCTAAGAAATACTCCCGATCTCCAAATATGATTTATTTTGTACTTTTCATAAAAACCTTCAAATAAAATATTAAAGCTCCAAACAACACTTTCCCACGTATTATAATGATTGCGCTATGACCGGCTTTCAGTTGAATAAAGATTTTATAGTAATTTTAATGTTTTCTTGTTCAATTTCTAGCTAGAAAGTTTCTATTGTCTTCTTTATCTTCCAATCAAGCCTTTCGACCATGAATACTATGGTTAGCTATCTTCTTCCTGAACATCAGCATTCTACATACAGAATAAAAATAATAAAGACCTCTCGCCCGACCTGGAAAAATGTTAATTGGTGGACGCTAAGCAAGTATTTTTTGTATGTGGCCTAATACTAGTCATGAATCATTTTATGACAATAGCGACTACCTAGGATGTTGGTCGGCACGTGACATTGAGTATTTACCTCCGACTTTTCATTAGCCTTACCACCTGCCGCTCCATGCTGAGCACAGCATCATAATTTAAGAATGTGGATGGATACAGCCATATTTGATTATATTAAGAAATAAAATTAGCAACAAATTAAATAATATCAAATTCAGAATAGGGACATATATAGTTATTAGGCCTAACCTAGCAGCTTGAAGGTTTATAGTTCCATTGGGTTGGGTATTCTCCCCTACGAGGTGATTGATTAGTAGCAACAAATAAGCTACAAACAGCTGCCTCCCTCTATCCTTAAACTATTTTAACCAGATTGTAAATATCTCATTGTTGTTTATTGTACAGCACCTTAGGTTAGGGAGTGGCTCTGTGACATTTACATTATCTATCTATATTATTTAATTGTCTCAATGACTATTATAATGTCTGAAGGCACTCTATGGCATTCACATGATCTATATACATTATTTACATGTATCATAACATCTAAGGGTGTGCTATTCCATTTACATTTTCTGTATTTATTATTTAATTGTTTCAATGACTAGTGTAATGTCTGAAGGCACTCTATGACATTCACATTATCTATATACATTATTTACATGTGTCTTAAAGTCTAAGGTTGCGCTATTCCATTTACATTATCTATATATATTAATTAATTTTCTCAATGACTAGTTTAATGTCTGAAGGCACTCTATGACATTCACATTATCGATATACATTATTTACATGTATCATAATATCTAAGGGTGCAGTATTCCATTTACATTATCTGTATTTATTATTTAAGTGTAGCAATGACCAGCACGCCGTCCGTTCTTTATGTTTGTGATCTTCGATGTGAGTTGTTAAATCTGCACCTGTAGACCTATGCAGAATAGACAGTTGTGTGGGCTTTTTGTGGTTTTTATTTTTATTTTTAATTAGACAAAGCCTTCAGCAAGTGCACAGCCATAGTGACACTGTAAGGTCCGACCTAGAAAAAAGATTCACCCGATACTTGTAGTACACGGGTGAACGACAACGTAGTCTAAATACAGGCGAAAATAGTGTTAGTATGGAACAACAAGTAGAATCTTGGCACCAGTGTCAAATGGTTACTTATATCAGCACAGAGTTGGTGAAATGGGAAAGAATGCAAAAAGACAAGATGGCGGCCAGAGAACGCCGTCAGTTTCACTTTTAAATTGCACTAAAGTATATGTTTTATTATATTTTCCAACTCAAAAGTAGCGGGTAAACATGAAGACATATACAAATAATAAATGTTGCTTCTTAGATTGTGAAATTAGGCTCTCATAAAGACTCAATTCATTAGCCCGATTTTTCGACCGTTTTTATATAAGATTGGTTTTCACCCCTGTGCTGGAAGTATGGGGTGAATCTTTTATCTAGGTCCGACCGTGATTGGAAAGACATCAAGCGCTGAATGACAGGAACACAAAGCGGCCTAATATCGCTCATGGTACAACATGCGAATCTTCTTCTAGACGATAGTCGATTGAAAGCGCTCTCAATTATTTGTCTGTCAATGGAATTAGCGTGCATCAGGCAATGAACATACATGGCTGTGGATGTTAAATGTAAGCCCCCCACCCCCACCCCTGGCATCGTGTGGGATATGTTACCTGCTCGTGGACAATAACAAAAGGCCAAGATGGATGTGCGTGTACAAATATTGTCATGGACATGGGGAAACGGTGCCAGTTCGCTGTGCCTACAATAGGACTGGAGTCTACACTTCTGCCATCTAGGCTCCGTGATGCAATCACCCTACCCACACCAACCTGTCTATGTGGCTCCTTGCTTCTGAGGTCAGCGCACACTACTACACGCATTCCACTATGTTGGGGAGCTCGATCCTGCTCAGTGGACCCATTTGCAATTTGGGCTATTTTACGTTTCAACCAATGGTCCACAACTGGTTCATCAAAGACTGTGGTATGTGCTGTCCTATCTGTGGATAAGTGCATATAAAAGACCCCTTGCTGCTTATTGGAAAGAGTAGCCTATGTGGCAGTGGCGGGTTTCCTCCAAAGAAATATGTCAGAATGACCATATGCTTCATGTCCAATAGCCTATAACGAAAGTCCATGTGCTCTAGAGGCATAGTTAAATAAAACAAACTTTCTTTTCCCACTCACCTGGAATCGATCAGTTTAACAAAAATGATTTTAGCTTCATAAGTCATTTAATGATTGCAAGTACACACAGAAAGTAATGCACCTACATATGATATACACAGGATCGATTCAACACCACCCAGTCCTTGGTGATTACAGAATCCTGATCATGGCCTAAGTGTCATTTGCGGGACATGTCAAGAAATGAATTATTCTCCTGAGATCATGACTTAAACCTATACTTCTGCCATTCCAGTGAGAGTATACTAACCATTAGCCTACATGAGCTCCTTGATGCAGTCAGCCTACCTGCCTTTGTGGTTTCTTGTCTTTGACTTTGAGGTCGGTGCAGAATTTGCCCAATAAATAGTATATGCTATGGATTAATACACAAGAATGTGCATCTAAATGAAATAGTAACAGGGCAGAATATAGATCTATAATAAATAGTTGATGATGTGTAATGTATAATTTACTTTCATAGTCTTTATTTTAATGTTTGCGATGATAACCAATAATATGATTATTATTCATATGAAACTAACTGGTAGCACCACATTGGTGGCTTTTCTGAGTACAGTAAAACCTCTCTAACCGACCACGTCCACAGATCGACCCCTCCCCGATATCGATCGCTTTATTTGGGTCCCGAAAATACCATTTCAACCATTTACTAACTCTCTAATCCGACCACCCCCTTACATGGACCACTTAAAGTCGGTCCCAAGGTCGGTCGATTTAGAGAGGTTTTACTGTAGTCAGTTTTGGAATTATGGCTAACTCTGTCAGTCACAGCAGAAAGTTAGTTTTGTAAATAATAAACCCTTTTGTTGATGTAATACAAGATTTATCATTTCCCAAGAAGAGACACATTCATGGATATACATATCTGTATATATGTCATATATAAGAATTATGCAAATATAAATAATCGGAATGTTCGAATAATTAGCATGTTATTGTCCAATCAGGTTGGTCTATGTATTAACTTACTCCATCATTATTCTTCGGGGAATGATGGCGCCCCATTCATTTTTCTCACTAGTCACACAAACATATATATACACATAACCTTAAGCGTATTTATATTTGCATAATCTTTCTGAACCATATACATAAATAGATATATGTATGTCTATGAATCGATCTCTTCTTATAAAATTATTAATGTTGTATGACATCAAAATGTGGGTTTATTATTTATGAACCCGACTTTCTGCTGCAGCTGACAGAGTTAGTCATAATTGACTATTAAGAAAAGTCCATCAATGTGGTGACACCAGCTATATATATATATATATATATATATATATATATATATATATGCATATGCATATGTGTATGCGAATGGCCAGGGAAATATAGATGTGATGTATAAGTATTTTGCGAGTATAAAGGTGCGGAAGGGAGATTGTTATTATTATTGTCCATTACTATTGTTCTACACCCATTTTGTGCAGAGCATGCTCCTCCACCACGTGACCAGTGGTACTCTCACATACAGCAATCTTAACCAGGGACCTGCTACTCTGTCATTTGCGCCTGAGAAATCTTTTCTGTATTAGGCTAGAGCTTAATATTCCCTATGCCAGAGACTACATTATCTCAACCCACTTCAATTGTTCCTTCCTTCTGTGTACTATAGCCGGCCACATAATATGCGTGCATAATATTTACCCAGTGTATGGATATTAATTTCACAGTAATATGTCGTCTCGAAATAAATCCCCATTATCGCTCAAAAAGCATGAGGTGGTCCATGTCAGACTTGCTGTACCATCGTGTCGGGTGAGACTCGCTCATATCCGGGCATCAGGTGTAAAACCCAGGTGTGCTACTGACACCTGCTGACACCTGCTGACACCTGCTGACCCAATTGCCACTCTCCGCCACGCAGACATTTTTGTCATATTTGCGTACACACAGTATTTATTAGAAAACAAATCAATCAATTAATAATTTAGACTTGAGAGAGTGCCCTAATTACGGGTAGGAACAATCATTGGGCACTGCACAGTGAAACTACAGTAGTACCTGAGGTATTTACCACCTGGTCACAAGATGCTTAAGGATGCAGATAGTTCGCTTAGTAGTGGGGAAAGAATTGTTGCATATAAAAAGAATAAATAAATACATAACTCCAGATGTAAATGCGTATCCTCCTTAATTGTCACCACAAATAATGTCATATTTGGTTGTTGTTTTATTAGTCTTTTTGGGGTGTTTTCTTTTTAAAGAAAGAGACCTAGCTTGTGAATTGTGAACCGTTTAGCAGTGGGGAAAGGAGTTGAGGATTTCTTTTTTTTAAACTCACTCCAGTTGTAAATGCGTATCCTCCTTTATTGTCAGTATAAATAATGCCCCATTTGGTTATTGTTGGGTTCTGTTTTTGGGGGTGCTTTTTTTGTAATTTTATAGATACCTGGTTTGATGAATTGTGAAGTGAACTTGACACCTGTGCAGATTAACGCGAGCTGCTCGCGGCACCAGCTCATCTTGCCGGGTGAAGGCAGATACTGCTCCCTGATACCGGGATACACCCAGGTTCTATTCCACACCTCAGGATCCTCCCCCCTCCACACACACACCAACGGCCACCGGAGGCGGGCAGCGACAGCACCGGGCACCCGATACTTCCGGTGAGGACGAGCCGGCGCGTCTGACCCACTTTGTCGACAGATGTATACGCATGGTGTGGGTGGGCTTACCTTCCTTTTGAAAGGCTTACCTTCATTACCATCATCACCATCACTATTATCATCATCGCTACCATCATCATCATCATTATCATCGTCGGCTCGATTCTGATAGGGGGATTAAGACTTGTCGGTAATTGAAGACGGCGCCGTGCGCGGACTGGGGCCGTGCTAACCAGCCCGGCGCATGCGCGGTGTGCGACAGCTGTGTTGTTGGATGCGACGCGCTTCATTGTAACCACGGCGATGGATTGTCATCACGTGTGACTGTGTTAGCAATTATGCCGCTCGCGCCGCGCGCGACTGTTACGTAAAACCACCAGGGCGGCCGGGCGCCACCTATAATAGGGTTTACCGTGAGCTGCTTGCCCGCCGTGATGGGTAGGAGGCGGGGTGGGCGCGGCCGGGCGGAAGTCAGTGCAGGGGATCCGGGGAGGAGGGGGAGGGAGCGGGGGGCTACAGGGAGGGGCGATGTGCGGGGAGGTGTTGATTGTTACATTCACAGGGCCTCGATCTGACGCAAACCCGCCCGCTACCACCCTCTCCACCCTCCCACTCTCTCCTCCCTCCCACTCTGTCCTCCCTCTCACTCTCCCTCCCCTCTCACTCTCCCTCCCCCTCCCACTTTCCCTCCCCCTCCCACCCTCCTTCCCCTCCCACTCTCTCCTCCCTCCCACTCTCCCTCTCTCCCTCCCCCCCTCCCAGTCTCCCTCCACCTCCCACTTTCCCTCACCTTCCAACTCTCCCTCACCCTCCGACTCTCTCGTCCCTCCCACTCTCCCTCTCCCCCCGACTCTCCCCCCACTCTCCTTCCGCTCCCACTCTCCCTCCCACTCTCCATCACCCTTTCACTCTCTCCTCCCTCCCACTCTCCCTCGCCCTCCCACTCTCTCCTCCCTCCCACTCTCCCTCACCCTCCCACTCCCCACCACCCTTCCACTCTCTCCTCCCACTCTCCTTCCCCTCCCACTCTCCTTCCCTTCCACTCTCCCTCCCACTATCCCTCCCATCCCACTCTTCCTCCCCCCTCTTCCCCCCTCTCACTCTCCCCCTCCCCTCTCTTCCCACTCTCCCTCCTCTTCCCCTCGCCCTCCCACTCTCCCTTCCCCTCCCCTCTCCCTGCCCCATCCCCTCTCCTCCTCACCCTGACCCTTCTCCCCTTCATTCCCTTCTCCTTTCCGTTTCCCTTCCCTTAATCTCCCCGCCTTCCTACGACGCTCTTTCTTCCCTGCCCTCCCTTCTCCCTCCCCATCACCCACCCACACCATCCTCCCAGCCTCCCCTTCACCTTCCGTGTTCTACCTCCCACCCTCCACTCCCCTCAACCTCCACATCCTCACTTCACCCCTTTACACTCCTCCTCATCTCACCCACAATCCCCCTCCCCCGCTCCCCTTCCCCTCCCCTCCCACTCCCCTATCCTCCCACTACCCCTCCCCTCCCATTCCCCCTCTCCTCCACCCACACCACACCTTCTTCGAATGCTTCATCATAATGCCCGAGCTGCCCGGCGATTCAGTCGCGCCACCCCGATACCCTGATGAAGCCCCGGAGTTAGTGGCGGCGACAGGCGGCGGCGGGCCGGGCGCTGGCGGTGATCTAACCGCGGGGCGGCCTTGTAATAAGCCCCGGCGCGGCGACAGATTCTGTTACAAATTGGCGTCGCCCGCTAGGGGCGCCACCGCCCGCCGCCCGCGTAATGCATTAGCCGTGTTAATCAAATTAACACCTCTGAGGAGCCCGGCATTAATTCACCTCGAGCCAGAGGCTTATTGATGGCGCTGAGATCTGCGATCCACTATCCGCGATCTGCGACGCATTCTGGTGCGCCGTGCCTTGTTTAATTCAGTTCCCGACGCCGCCGATAGAGGACGCTCGTGTGAAATTGTTTTAAAAAGAAGTGTGTGCGTGTGTAGCGTGTGTGTGTGTGGGGGGGGGGGGTTAGAACCTCGGGGCTAGGATCGCATCCGGCCCGTACCTCCTCCCTCCCCCTCCCGTCTCACCGCCTCCATCCCACACCCACTCACGCTATCACCACATACACACACCTCAGTGGTGAGTAGCTGGTCGCACCGCCCCCCTGCGGGATGCGTCACCTCAGATCACATCACACCATGACCGGAGCTGGAGCAGCAAATGTGGGATTAGTGCGGTATGATATGTATTCCCGTAGGATTTTTGTGCTAAAATTGATTTTTTTTGCAGTTCTGGCTTCAATAGGGTTCAGGCTAACAGAAAATGATGGGGTCCAAATTTTCAGACCCCTCCCCCCTTCGTGGGGGGTCATTTCCGTTTTGAGACCCCCCGCAACTGGCCATTCACCTATCTCCGGAAATTGTTGACCGATTTTCATACTTGAAGTGTCGATTTGTAGGTTTTCAGGTATGCTGAGTTGATTTATGACACTTACAAAGCAACCGGAAGTGTAGGTTTTCACTTCTGGTTGACAAGTTAGGGTTTGACTCGGACTCATGTGACTTCAGGATGGACACCGGCAAGTATCCTCATCATGTATGATCCGATTTCTTAGTTTGGGGAGATTTAAGCATACTGAGGTGATTGTGGGCACTTCAAAAGCAGCAGAAAGTATTTTTGCTGACTTTGGGTTCATCAAATAGGGTCTCCGAACACCGAAACTACTGACGCTATTTTTTCTTTCAGGTCTGAAGCTTGGTGATAGACTTCACTACAGATCTTCCAGAATGTCAAATTTGTATTCCAGATACTCCAATTAAAATGGACCATATAAATGATTGTCATCAGCATGATTTCATTTATGTTTCTCAAACAGTTTTGAGCCCCATCGGAAATACTCTTTGCCAGCATTATTAACAAGATCAGTAAATCACATACGGCCGATATGTCTGCAGGGGAGGATAATGTTTGTGTGATTTGTAAAGAATGTGCCAAATCAAACAGGCGATTGGTGAACAATCCAGCCATGACAGATGAACTTTTACGATGCTGCCGGGAGAGGGTGTCTCTTGGTGACACTCAAAGTGACATTCATAAACTATTGAATCAGTTGTCCGGCTTGAATGAAGAAGACCTCAAATCTGTTCGATATCATAGTGAATGTCGGAAACCTATCGTCAACAAGACTAAGATTGAACGCCTTAGTAAGCGACCCCTGAACCGATTCACCTATTTGTGCTCCACGAGGATGAGGGCGACCTTCAAGTGCTGAGGGATCGGTACGGCCAAAGCGGTCAAAGACTGTCCCAAAGGAAGAAGTGTGTATGTTCTCCACCTGTGACTTTTGCCCCAAGACTGACTCAGAGCCACTGCACTGTGTTCTTACTGATACAATGGGTAAAACACTCCTTGAGATCAAGCAGCAAATCCCGGATGACCAGGTCAGAGTTGGTGTAGCTGACCTTGAGGGACCCGGTGACGCATCAGCTCTTGAAAAGCACTATCATCGGACATGTTTGCGCTCTGCACAGAGAATATCATCGAAGATGGATCGCAGTAATGTATCGCTCATTCGCTCACTATGTGATGAACAATTGCTCCTCGCTATTCAAAACACCCTTAGTGACGATGATATTACATTGAGCATGGCTGAGGTCAATGATGAATACTTGTCAATTCTGAAAGGGTACCACATAGATATTACCGAGAGTGAGAACTACCGGAAATACCTCAAAAGACTCATCAGCGAGCGTCTTCCAGATGTTAAGTTTGTTGCCTCACTGAGACGAAATGAGCCTGACAATCTTGTTCTCCCCACTGCTGTCAGCAAGGCCATGGATCTCAGGTACTCAATGTTGGATGATGGTGAAAAAGTTGGTCACCTCAGGACGGTCGCCAAACTTCTGCGAGAAGAGATGATGCAACAACGCAGTTGGTCTTTCACAGGAAACTTCAGAAATTTTGAAAATCCGTCTTTACTACAGTTTTTCTTGAGCCACCTGCTCTTTGGTAGTGACGTCATCAAAATGTCTGGAATACGGGACCAGGAGGTGGACAAAACTGTCGACGTCACAAGCAAATTTCTAGTTCAGAATACTCGGACTGATCGCCATGTAAAACACCAGCGAAGAAAGCCAGTGCATTCCGACAAACGGTCCAAACCCCTCTCTTGATCGGTCTTCCCCTGGCTGTTCACTTCAGAATGCGCGACAAGAATATCATCGAGAACCTCTCAGCTGTCTATGTCGGAAGTGACTACCTGAAGATCATTGACTTAGAGAAACGAGTTGAGCAGTGTGTTCTCCAGCGAATGAAGGAAGCTGGTGGATTTTGTCTTCCAGACTTTGCCAAGAAGGGTCTGAACACATGGTTTGCGATAGATAATATTGACCTCTTGGAAGACACACCGACTGGGCAAGGAACCTTCCATGGAACAGTGATTGTTATGTTCCAGCAAGATGAAGATGGGGAGTTGGTGAACCGACCACTTGAAATACCAGAAAAGCTTGTTTCAAGGACACATCTGGCCTTTGAAGTGAACATGGTGCAAGACCCAAGCTCACTATGTCCATCAAGGACCTACTGTCAGCATCAACAACAAAAAGGAAACTCACATGCCTGTTTGGCCAGGGACTGCTGGACTATTTTGCAAGCAAATGTTCATTCGTGCTGGTTGTTGTGTATGATACTCATATCAAGGGACGTGGTTTCGAGTATGCTCATACACATGAAGAGGCTGACACACTAATTCCAAACCAAGTCCTTGCATCTGCAGTCTGTGGTGCTTCACGATGGATCTGCGTATGGTCACCTGACACTGACGTACTCCTGCTCCTAGTTGATCTGGTCGCCATCAGACAAATAACATTTCCCACATCCTTGAAGTTTCATACTGGCAAAGGAATGAAGAAACGTGAAATAGACATCTTTGAGAGAGTTCAGGTTATTGGCCATCGCAAATCTCAAGGTCTCCTTGGACTCCACAACTTCTCTGGTGCTGACTGGGGAGGCAAATTCATTGGCATCTCGAAGAAGTCATGGGTTAATGCATACCTGAAGCTTGATGAAGATGACCCTGCTATTGACTGCTTCAAGGCATTAGGATGTATTTCCATTCCTGATGAGATGAACGATGGCAAGCTTCCCACACAGGTGATGGCATTGGAGACTTTCATGTGTCGCGTCTACAGTTCAAAAGGTCCAACAACCCTGCCATCAATCAGGTGGGAGTTGTTCCGGTCAAAAAACTTGGAAGGCGAGATGCTTCCACCAACTCGTGCTGCGTTGCTTCCACAAATCATCCGTGCAAACTACATCACAATGCAGGACAAATCATACCCAGATAATTGTCCGCCCTTCCTCCAATTGAAGGAAATGGATGGAAATTGGAGAAAGAGGTGTATGTTCCAGTGAGATGTCTTGCCTTGCCTGCCCCACGGGCTACAGTTGAACTCATCAAATGTGGCTGCAAAGCAGGGTGCAGGGGAATTAGGTGTAGCTGCTTGAAGAATGGCCTGCCCTGCACTCCACTCTGTAAATGCTATGGCGGTGACTGTGCAAATACTATTCGGGAGAATACTCCAGATATGGACATCGATGAATAGCGTACTGATTCTTCAGAATTTCTATGTCGGATTTGCCAGTTTTGCCAGTAAATACTTCAATAACTCTCCCAGAGGAACTTTGCAATGAATCAGCTCAGAGTTCTTCACAAAAGTCTCACACATTGTGAAAATCTGATCATACATGGTGAGGATACGGAGCGAGACCCTATATACTGACCAGAAGTGCAAGAAGGAAACTTCCAGTTGCTTTGTAAGTGTCATAAATCAACTCAGCATACCTGAAAACCTACAAATCGACACTTCAAGTATGAAAATCGGTCAATAACTTCCAGAGATAGGTGAATGGCCAGTTGCAGGGGGTCTCAAAATGGAAATGACCCCCCACGAAGGGGGGAGGGGTCTGAAAATTTGGACCCCATCATTTTCTGTTAGCCTGAACCCTATTGAAGCCAGAACTGCAAAAAAATCAATTTTAGCACAAAAATCCTACGGGAGCTGTTGTCCTTATATTACATACCACACTAGATGGCTGACTGGGTAGATAGATGAGCGACCGGGACGCTAAGTATAATACTTAGCCACATGCGTAGCAATAACAGAGTCGTAACAGTGGATGAAAGTCATTTTGGGGTACAATCCTTCCCCCTCTCTCTCCCACGATTTTGTCAATGGTGTGTTCATTTTTTTTTTTTTTTTTTTTTTTTTATTGAGGCTGTATTTATACTGTCCATAGCATATAAGCCTGGGTATTCAGGCTTGTTTTCAATGCTGGCCAGCTGTAGTGTTGGTGTTGTCTTATCACACAGTAGCTGCTGATAAGGTATTTGATTGCCTGTATTTCAGTAGCAGATAGATAGTTGGTTGGTCTGGTTAGTACTATAGTAGTCTATGTTAATTTTTTTTGGATTTTCTTGGCATATATGTGCTTTATTTTTTCTACTCTTATTTCTAGACTAGCCTACTCCTATTTACATATCATAGGCTTGTACGCAGCTGTGAGGTGTGTTATCTGGGTGCTTTTGGTATGGTTACCTTCCATTGGGCGTCTCGCTGGTGGGCCGTGACATGTATCACCTGCCCCTTTGCGGTGCAGCTTAGTTGGGGGTTCCTAGCCTTATTTTGCACAGATATTTTTTGTATGTTTTTAGGTCAGGAATTTGTCGTTCCTTTACTGTTTGGGCATTCCACACCTTGGCAGCCATTTCTAGCGTGCTTCTCTCGTGAGCTTTTATTTGGCTTCTGGTCTGCTTTAGTAGTGGCGCATTATTTGCTCTAGTTGCCCTTTGTGGTTTTGTTAGGAGTTTATTGTCTTGACTATAGCTGTATGCTAATGTTTTCAGATGAATTATTCTCCTATTTTCTAGCAATTTTACTTTGGTTCTTTTGTGTATGTCATAGGTGGGGTGCAGCTTGTCTACTCTGAGGCAGATTTTCAGGGCTCTGTTCTGTAGTGTTTGCAGTTTTTTTAGAAGTTCTTTCTTTGCACCCATGTAGTTTACATCTCCATAGTCAAAATAGGGTAGCACCATGCCCTTGAAGATTTTTATTGACATTTCTTGTGTCATGTAGTCTCTTAGCTTTGCAAATAGCCACAGTTTGTGGTTTACCTTTTGGACAATTTTGTTTATACATAGGTTGTAGTTTAGTTGGCTGTCCAACTCAAGGCCTAGGTATTTGTAATGGTCTACATTTTCTAGTGTTTGGCTTCCTAGCTTACAGTGTAGTTTTTCTTTCTGGCATTTGTTTATGCGAGAAGAGAACTGTTTTTGACTTGCTTGTGTTGATGGTTATTTTGTTGGACTCACACCACTCATCCAGTTTTAGTAGGAGCTTGTTTAGTTTAGTTATTACCTCCTCTTCTGTGGTGCCGTTTGCATATATGACTGTGTCATCTGCATATAGTTGGAGGCATTCGGTTTGTAACCATTTTTCAAGATCGTTTATGTAGATTATAAAGAGCAGTGGCCCTAGCACTGACCCTTGGGGTACACCACATGTGACAGGTTGGTTGTCTGATAGTGTATTGTTTATTTTTGTTCTCTGTTGCCTGTCTTTCAGGTAGCATTTTATCCAGTCCATAGTGTTGGATTTTATGCCCATGGATTCTAGTTTTTCCAATAGTATGTTATGGTCTACTGTATCGAATGCTTTGCTGAAGTCAATGAAGGCTGCTCCAACTAATTGCTTTTGGTTCATTGACGCCAATATGTCATTTGTTAGGTTAGCTATTGTTTTAGATGTGGAGTGCAGTTTCCTGAAACCTCCTTGTCTTTCGTTTAGTATATTGTTTTTTTCCAGGTGTTCATTTATGTGTTCATTGTGAAGTTTATATATATATATATATATATATATATATATATATGTATATATATGGCTAGTGATAAGCCCATTATCGCATGTAATAATACCTGGAGTGGGTGGCACTACCCCTCCCCCCCCCCTCCCCGGGGTTGGGATTTGAGGTTTGGGGGTGGCGGTGGGGGGAGGGGTGGGGGTGGCGATGGGGGGATACCAGCATGCTCCTCTCCGCCTCCTGCTCGGGGCCTCTCCTCCACTAGCTCAGATTCGGCGGTACAGTGAGTGGAGGTTACAGTGTGCAGGGGTGGTGGAGCTGCGGTTGGGGAGGCTGGAGCAGTAGATGACTGAGAGACTGCTACAGTACATGGAACTGAGCGAGTGATGAGGGAAAAGAGGGATATTCCGGGTTATTATACTCGTATAATTCTCATACAGCATATATATATATATATATATTTGCTCTATAGTCTATTATGGGAATATAAACAAGGACACTGTCATCTTCAGTTATAGTTGTACTGTTATTTGTAAACCACAGCTAGTGTATGCCAGTGATTAGTTCCAGGTTTGGCCACACCGGTGCCACCTGTCAGGGACTCTGACCACCCATAAGTCTGTTCGGTATCGCCTCCAGACCCACTCTAATGGCTAATTTCTTAATATATATATGGATGCATATTCTGAATTAGCACCTAGACTGTAAATACTAATAAACTAAAAGAGGAAATAATCTGGAATAGTGTCATGTTTATGTTCACATAATGTAATATATAGCATATATAGACATTATTAACACTAGTAATTTATTACTATCCACATTGCATCAGTTAATTTAACTCACTCTGACTGGCTCCTACGGGCCACCTTATATATATATATTTATATATATATATAAACCTGATCTAGCTGAGGTGAAGGAAGAAATATAAAGAGTTTTTTGCAGCAGGATTATCAATACGGCGAGGGAGATAAGTGACAAGAACTACAGGTGGAGGCACCACTGTAGGCCAGTATGCCGCAGTTAATTAACATTCGTCCATAATTGGACCTTAAATATAATATAAGAATGGTAATAGAAATAGGAAAAACCTCCTACCGATGATTTATACCTGTATATTTATATACTAACTATATATATGAAGAGTGCAAGTCCCCGTAAACGTCAATCCAAAAACCCATATAACCATTGGAATTAAACCTTCAAAAAGTACTCTTTTCTTTTACAATCCTATGTTTTTTTTCCATTGCTCCATAATCATTTCTTCACAGCCAAAGTGGAATTAATGAGAATGAAAATTAGCTTGTGCCCATAATATATCTATATATATAATTATATATATATATGAGCGTGCGTGTATATGGAGACATCTATTTCGTGTATTTAAGGAACATTCCATGAAAGATATTCGTCGAAAAATATTCAGTGATGTATACAACAATAGCACAGTTTACTATAGACCAAGATTGTGAAGCTATCTTGTTAACTGAACAGCAAAACCGCACTTCCTTAGATGATGTTAGTACGTAAAACCCTAGTATCTTACCCACCCACTCGCTTAGATTCCGAGTATGGATGACTTCATAATAGAAGGACGTTGTCCGTGTGCGAAGTTTTCAATTCTAACTGAGCAGTTCAAATGTTCTAAACTCGTTATTTTTACTGAGCTTATGTTAAATATAAAGTACTTATGTGTATATAATGACGGAATGCAATTACCCTGTGTTACTAAATTGTCTCCTGTAACCTCCTGTAACCTTGTTCTGTAGTTGTTGGTAGTTGGTTGCTGGTGCTTGCTTGGGATGGTTTGTAACCTTACGACAGTTACTGGTTGCAGAACTGCAACATTACAGAGAGGCTCCGAAAAATCGGCCCAATCTTTGGTTGATATTAATCTTCAGTAGGGATGGTTGTAGAAGCTGGGGGACATCTTTACAACTGTAATGGCGAAGCGTTCGGGCGGCCCCGAATCTCTTCGGTCCGGCGGTAATTGAGCACTTGTATCCAGCAGACAGCCCCAAGGGTTTTGAGGAAGGGCGGGTAAAGATGGGTGCAGCGGTGGTTCCAGCAACGAGAACAAAGTGAGAGAAACGTAAAGGGACAGGGCCCCACCCAAGCACACAACTCCCCTGGTAAGAAATAGAAAGGGTAGAGTCTAGGAAAGAGAAATGAGGAGAGTTGAGTCTATTTGCTCTATGGTGACCAACCAGCGAGCCATAGACACGGACAGGGTAAGAGTAGAAAGTGAAATGCTGGCAGGCTCCCCCTCCTGGAACTCTTTTCAGACATATCAAGGAGGAGCAAGGCCAGCAGAGAGGAGATAGAGAGAGATGTGGATGAAGTGCAGTCCGGATAGCAAGTGTGGTTGCTGGTGGTTGGTGTGCGGCCTGGAGGGCTGCAGGTCTGCTCCAAGCAGCCCTACTCCCCTCCTTCCCTCCAGGTGGCGGCTCTGTCCCTCACCATCTGCCCAATCTGCCTCCAGTGTTTTGCTTAATAAAGTATCTGGTAGGTCTTTTTAGGGGGCCAGCTCGGGTTATTGGCTCGATGCAATTTACTGAATTCTCTTCGTTTCTTATGTAATGTAATAATAATAATTCAATACATGCTTAATTTAGACCACTCATTTTGAGTCAAATAGAATGCTTCTATGCGAAAGACTGTTCCAACTCACTGAGCTCAGGGAAACCTTTCCCTCGTGTATATCCTACTATACAGCTTACTATCCTATGTAAGTCCACAGTTTCCCCACAGAGCAGGTAGCCGCACCCACTAACCCACCACCCACTCAACACCCAGGCCTGACCTGAATCGCAAGTCTCACCATTCTACTTGCTCGAGTACATATATGTATATGTGTGTGAGCATCCGGATGCGTCAACTTCCGGTGGTATTTCACTTCCGGTTCCGTGTCGTTGTCGCGCGCAGCCTGTGAATCGTCGCCGTAATGAAGTCCGACAGGATCCACACAGGACACCCGCAGTCACAGGTTAAACATTACACCGCAGTAGGAGGGAGGTAGTGGTGTGGGGGAAAGGTGGTGCTGGAGGTGGTGGTGGAGTTGGTGGGTGGTGGTAGGGGTGGTGGTTGTGGTGGAGGTTGTGGTGAGTGGTGGTGGTGGAGGTTGTGGTGGATGGTGGTAGGGGGTGGTGGTGGAGGGTGTGGTGGGTGGTGGTAGGGGGTGGTGGTGGAGGTTGTGGTGAGTGGTGATGGTGGAGGTGGAGGTTGTGGTGGATGATGGTAGGGGGTGGTGGTGGAGGGTGTGGTGGGTGGTGGTGGTGGTGGTAGTATGGGGTGGAGGTGGTTGGTGGTGGTAGGGGTGGTGGTTGTGGTGGAGGTTGTGGTGAGTGGTGGTAGTGGAGGTTGTGGTGGGTGGGAGTAGGTGGTGGTGGTGGAGGTGGGGGTGGGGGTGTAGGGTCGTGGTGGAGGTGGTGGTGGAGGAGGTGGTGGAGGTAGTGGAGTGGTGGTGGTGGAGATGGAGGTAGTGGAGTGGTGATGGTGGTGGTGGGTGGTGGTAGTGGTGGTGGAGGTAGTGGAGTGGTGGGGGTCGGTGGTGGTAGGGGTGGTGAAGGTAGTGGAGTGGTGATGGTGGTGGGGGTAGTGGAGTGGTGATGGTGGTGGTGGGTGGTGGTAGTGGTGGTGGAGGTAGTGGAGTGGTGGTGGAGGGAGTGGTGGTGGAGATGGAGGTAGTGGGGTGGTGATGGTGGTGGTGGAGGTGGTGGAGTGGTGATGGTGCTGGTGGGTGGTGGTATGGGTGATTGTGGTGGTGGTGGAGGAGGAGGAGTGGTGATGGTAGTGGTGGTGGTGATGGTGCAGGTAATGGAGTGCTGGTGGAGGAGGTGGTGGACTGGTGATGGTAGTGGTGGGTGGTGGTGGTGGAGGTGGTGGTGGTGTGGTGGTGGTGTGTGTGTGTGGGGGGGGGGGGGGGGGTAGAGCGCCGGTGGGCGATTATGTGGAGGGGGATGCCTGAGCCTGACGGATGCCAACAACTGTTCACTTCTGGTGAGCCAAGGTTTGATAGTTGAGGGGGCGAGGATCAAGCCCACATGATGACACCAAACCTCGAACCCTGGACTGTAGGTGTCCACCCTTACCACCACCCCTCACACCATTCGCCCTCCCTCATCCACCACCACTGATCCACCACCACCACCACACACTACCACAACATCACCACCCACTACAGACACCTTCACACACCGCCCAACCACCACACCACAATCTTCACCACAATCTTCACCAACACACACTGCCCCACAATCACGTACTGCCCCACAACCACCGCACACTGCCCCACCACCGCCCACTGCTCCACCACCGCACACTGCCCCACCACCACACGCTGCCCCACCACCACACAGTCCCACGACCACACACTGCCCCACCACCACCCACTGCCCCACCACCACACACTGCCCCACCACCACCCACTACCCCACCACCACACACTGCCCCACCACCACCCACTGCCCCACCACCACACACTGCCCCCCCCCCCCATGCCGGCTCCGCTCCATCACAAGCCGCCAACATACGTGCAGTTAACCCGGTCGCTGCGTCTGTCAGCAGGTGGCGACATCAAACATGATATAAATAATCTGTCCGACAGGTTCGCCTCGCAGGAGACCTATAATGAGTGTGGGCCTCAATACCGACCCCCACCCAATACCTCCAGGAGGCAGGCCGGCGGGGGGTGGGGGTGGGGGTGAGGGTGATGTTGGTGGCAGGGGTGGGGGGCACATTACTACAAGTGCGCCGAGTAATAGCGCGAAACTACAGCCAGTATTCTGTAGTGGATGGTTTGATATATGGGCATTTAATTTAAACTTGGATTCGAACCCAGTCTTTGTTTTTTCTATTCGGGGACAAGCGCGATAATGCTTAGGCAATTTATCTGCACAACTAATTTGCTTCAACACACACAGTGCTGGGAATTAGTGAGGTGAATGCAGGGCAACATCTCCTTCTGTATGGCATCTGTAAACCTGGCTGGGGAGTGCGTCGTGTTCAGGCATTACTCATAGGTCAAAGGAATGGGAATAGGAGACTTGGAGCTGCACCTTAATGCTAAAAGGGCATACATATATAACGCATGGCATGTTGCTTTCCAAAAGTTTTTCAAACAGCCCCTTATTAACTCCATCACACACACACCCTTCTCTAGATAAAAGATTCACCCGGTACTTCCAGTACAGGGGTGAAAACCAGCCTTATATAAAAACGGTCGAAAAATCGGGTTAATGAACTGAATCTTTATGAGAGCCTAATTTCACAATCTAAGAAGCAACATTTATTCTTTGTATATGTCTTCATGTTTTGAGTTGGAAAATATAATAAAACATATACTTTAATGCAATTTAAAAGTGAAATTGACGACGTTCTCTGGCCGCCATCTTGTTTTTTTGCATTCTCTCCCATTTCACCAACTCTGTTCTGATATAAGTAACCATTTGACACTGGTGCCAGGCATTCTACTTCTTGTTCCCTACTAACGCTATTTTCGCCCGTATTTATATAAGGCTGGCCTTCACCCATGTACTACAAGTACCACGTGAATCTTTTATCTAACCCTTCTCATGATTGGATACACCCCTCTCTCCCCTTAAGAATAAATTCATTCTGTGAAAGCTTTCCCAACTAATGGCTGATCTCCGCCATAGACCTCCATAGGTATGACCAAATTAAACCATGCCAGGGACAGAGTAGCCATTTAATTAATCCTAATTATGCTTAACTTGCAGGTCGTTCATTCTAACTTCACTTTTTTTAAACAACCACCAGCAACAAATATGACTACAAAAACAAAAGCCATAAAGTATATACATAATACGTACATATATAGAATAGATATACAGCAATTACACAAACACTGCTTGACCGGAAGGGATGGTCGAACCAGTAAGTGCTGGCTTCCCATATGAGACAGAGGTCCTTGGTTCAATCTCCATATAAAACTGATACTTACTAGGATAGGGCAAGGACTGGTTTGTGCAGTCAGTATCAGGATAATATGGCTGACTGGGGTATGTGATCCTGGTGTTGACTGTACGGTATCCCAGTGAGGCAGCACTCTAAAGTCGCCATGTTGTCCACACTGTCTCAAGTCGGTACAGGTCCTGGTCTATATTACCTTAGATGTTGCTGGAAGATAAAAAGCCAAACAAACAAGTAAAAGCAGTGCATAGCGCCAGGTGCCGTCCTGCATCCTTGAAGTACTTTATGCTGGTCCCCGATCTGTGCGTTGGTGCTGTGTTATGCTGGTACCACGGCCCCTTGTTGTGATGAAGGAGGGTGTGTGTGTGTCCGGGGGTGGGTGGGCACGGTGCTGATCACCTTATCTCCCATATCGTCGTGCGCACGCCGGGAATGCGGCGAGGCGGGAGGGGCGGGTGATACGCCGGACATCCTTGACCTTTGGGAAGACCCCGGCACCAGGTGGTTAGCACATCACGGATACCTGCAGCTTGCATCCTCCTAAAACTACACCTGCGCACCGGTCCACTAAATGCTCGTCGGCAATTCTTAGCCAAGCATCAAGTGCAGTGAAAACCAATTAAAGGATCTAAAGGAGTGTATGTTTTAAAGCGGCATAATCTGGTGAAAGCATCAAATTATCTGAACCAAAACAATGACTTCCAATTGTTTCTAAATACAGTATAACCCCGTTAAACCAAGCTCGGTTAAACCAAACCATCGGTTAATCCAAACCTTTTTCGGCGGCCCGGCAAAATACTACCATTTATCATATAAAAAAGTTGGTTAAACCAAAGTCGGTTCATCCAAAGTATCTGTTAATCCAAACAAAATTGTCCGTCCCCATGCCACTTCCGGTACGGTTAAACTAAACTTTCATGTGGTTATAAGGTCATCTGAGACTTTTTTATATGATAAATGGCAGTATTTTGACGGGCCGCCGAAAAAGGTTTGGATTAACCGATTGTTTGGTTTAACCGAGCATGGTTTAACGGGGTTATTCTGTATATACATTTAAAAAACCAATAATCAACGTGTCTACATACACTGTATATTACATTAATAATGCGCCCTCGTTTTTGCCAAAGCCAAGTCAAAGTCGAAGCCAAAGCTCGGTTAAACCAATGATCGGTTAATCCAAACAAATTTCTAGAGTCCCTTCAAGTTTGGATTAACGTGGTTATACTGTATACAGCTTAGATACTGGTGGACTCATTGAATATTTATTGCAGTGTAGTGATCCTTATTGATTGATTGATTGGTTGGTGGTTAGTGTGCACACGGAAAATAATTCTTTGAATATTTACATTTCAAATAACTCCCAAATTATGATGTTATTTGTTTAGGTTAATTTAAACACAGGTGAAAGAGATTTTCATGAACCTAATATATTTATCAAGACAATATTTCAGAAATTCTAAACCATGTGATTGTGAACTTTAACTGCTTAGCTCACATTAGAGGAGAATTTCGAGAAATGCGAAGTTTTACATGAACGCCCATGCTGACCTAGATTAAAGAGTCACCTGGTACTTGTAGTACATGGGTGAAGGACAACGTAGTGTAAATACGGGCGAAAATAGGTTTAGTACGGAACATGAACTAGAAACTGTGGCACCAGTATCAAATGGCTACTCATATAGGCACAGAGTTGGTGAAATGGGCGAGAATGCAAAAAGACAAGATGGCGGCCAGAGAACGCCGTCAATTTCACTTTTAAATTGCATTAAAGTATATGTTTTATTATATTTTCCAACTCAAAAGTAGCGGGTAAACATGAAGACATATACAAAGAATAAATGTTCCTTCTTAGATTGAGAAATTAGGCTCTCATAAAGCCTCATTTCATTAGCCCGATTTTTCGACCGTTTTTATATAAGGCTGATCTTCACCTGTGTACTACAAGTACCGGGTGAATCTTTTATCTAACGCTGACCAATCCTGACTTGAATATTTGATCCAGAAAATGTACTTACCCGTGTTATATTACAGTAAGTAATATGTTGTGAGAATGGTTTTCATTGTTTCTAATCAGTTTTGGCGATGTTATAAAGCGTAAGGCTGTTTACTTTTGTACTAACTCACACTTCCCATCTAACAATGACACCGAGAGGCGAACAGGTTCGGGTATGTTAAATCTATTATAAATAGCAGTACATCTTTTACTCTGAACATGGTCAAAATTTAAATTTTTGGGATGAATCGAAAATAGATTTGGAAAAAAAGGCAGCGGAACTCAGAGTGCCGAGCTGTGTATGTGTAGCATGCAGGTCAGCGACCATTTGTTTAACGACACCCCCCCCCCCCCCACGCACAAAAGGTAAACATCGTCAGGTCAGAAAGCAATACAGAAGCAAAACAATACAACGAATTAGGGAATTGGAAGGGGAAAAAACGTTCACTTTCTTCAAATATAAATTGGCGCTGCAGACCGTTAGGTTGGTTGATGGAGTTTTACGTCCTGACAACATCTAAGGTCATATCAGGACGGATATCAACTTGTGACAGTGCACACTCATGGCAACTTTATAGTGCTGCCCCACTGGGAGACCAGGCCACCAGCACCATACCCTAATACTATAACCCACTCAATCACCTTATCCTGGCACTGAGCCAACTAGTCCTTGCCCTATCCTAATAATGCAGAGTGCCTGGCTAGGATTTAGGAAGCGACAAGTATCAATTTGTAAGTCATTCATTTGACTCGACCAGGGTTCATTCAAATCCGACAATCTACAAAAGCGGGAGACGGCTGCTCAACTCATTCGGCCATCCCATCTGGTTTAGGTGCAGAGTGTGATTTGTTGGTAAAGCGAGCCACCTGCTGGGCGTGGACGTGTGGGTGTCGGTAGGAGGTTGGGCAGGTAGATGATTGGACGGAGGTGTTCCAGCCAGCTAACACTGGAGCACCTACCGCCCATCACACACAAACGCACACACACAGGTAAAACTGTGAAGGATGACATCCTCATCATCGTCGGAATCAGAAATGGCCGGAAATGGCCGGAAATGGCCGGAAATGGCCTGTCGCGCGCCCCCTGGCGGTGGATGCATATGACAAGCGGTGAAGGCAGTCGCAGCACAGCGGAGTTTGTCCGGATGGTAAGGTGACCCCTGCCTGGGCGCGGGGCTGTCAGCGTGCCAGAGACTGTTCCAGAGACGGGGACGCAGAGAATGAAACAAAAACATGGATCATAATTCAGCGCGCCGCTTGGTGGCGCGTCGGGTACCCAGGGGGCCACAGCCACTCCGGCTGAAGAGCGGGCTAAGACTGAACGCTACAACGCAATCTATTTGTTTTTCATTGCGCAGAGGGAGGAAAATCGATATCCTTTTGTCACTGAAATAAAATAAATGGCGTTGTGGCTTTTTTTGTTTTTCTATTGTATTTAAAAGCATTGCTGGAAGTGCGCCTGTCCACCTTCTCCTTCTTCAGACACCACTCACTCTCTACATCCCCTTCCCCCCATCGCGCCTACACAGGCATTTCCCAATCGGTTTGTACTGAAATCAGAAGTCTCCCAGGATGGACTATATATATATATATATGTATATATATATATATATTTATACATATATATATCGAGACAGAACAGGATATATATATATAGAGAGAGAGAGAGTGGGATATATATATAAGGTAGAATCTCGTAGGGAATGGCGATTTGGCGGGCCGTTGGGACCGGAAGTGACAGCGGCGGCAATAGGCCCGGAGCAAATCGGATATGTAAATGTGTGGAATAATAATATAAATAAATAAATGCGCAATAAAAAAGACAATGCCGCCAATTTATATATATATAATTCTTATATCTCATATATATATATATGTCCCGCTCTCTCCTTCTATATATATATATATATATATATATATATATAGTCCATCCTCGGTGACTACTGATTTTGTTACAGAATGATTGGGTAATGTGTATGTCAACGGCAGGGGCAACATACAGAGAGTGAGGCGCATGTGAAGAAGAAGGTGGACGGGTACACTTCCAGCAATGTCTTTAAATACTATACATAAAAAATAAGACACGATGCCATTTATTTTGTTTCAGTGATAAAAGGATATCGAGAGAGAGGGATATATATACATATATATCGATATAAATATCTGTATAGATAACATACATAGGTGCAGTATTTTAGCTGTATACATAGTGCCATACATAGAGTTATTATGCTATTTGACGAATTTATGGGAAAATAGACACGGATATATTCTCCTCTAGGAATATGTATTATTACCATTGTTATATATATATATACCACATGGAACTTTTTGTTTTCCTTTCTCTCACATGGCGCCTCCTGCGAATGGTCAACTGCAATCTCCTCCCGCTCTGTTGGCTGGTTTCTAAACTCTTAAAAAAAATGTTTTATTGTTATATGTAGTTATATTTAGTACAGAACAATATGTTGGCTGAAGTTGGACGAAAGTAGACATTTCTAGTGATTTTCGCTTCACTAGCATAAAACACCAATTTGGTTTTGATGTTAACTGTAGATGGCGCAATTGAACACTATTTTTTAGGCCAGCTGGTTTCAATGGACATTTGGACAGCTGTTGAAGCAAATTCGCCATGAACAAAAATGTAACTTTAATTTTTACTTTAGGGATACAGCACTTTCGCAGCCAGGCAATAAACATTTTCGAAGTCTAGCCTGTCTATATATTTTTTTGTCTCCTTGAATGGATCCAGGACAATCCCATGTATACGTATAAATATATACATATATGTACATACATATGTACATATATACACATATACACATATACACATATACACATATACACATGTACAAATATACATATATACACATACACACATATACACATATACACATATACAAATATACACATATACACATGTACAAATATACACATATACACATGTACAAATATACACATATACACATGCACACATATACACATATACATATATACATGTATACAAATATACATGTATACAAATATACACATATACACATATACACATATACATATATACACATATACACATGTACAAATATACACATATACACATACACACATATACACATATACATATATACACATATACAAATATACACATATACACATATACACATGTACAAATATACACATATACACATATACACATGTACACATATACACATATACATATATACATGTATACACATACACACATATACACATATAGACATGTACAAATATACACATATACACATGTACAAATATACACATATACACATACACACAAATACATATATACACATGTACAAATATACACATATACATATATACACATATACATATATACACATATACACACATCGATAAGTGCATATGCATAAGAATGTAAATATCTAAATAAGTACATACTGCTCGCCGGTGGCGCCAGTGGCTAGAACAGGAACTAACACGGTATCCTCAGTTGCGCACCCATTGTGGAGAGAACTGTGTCCTTGTTTATATTCCCACAATCTTACTAGTGAGCACATGAATATATTAACAATGATAACCCGAAATGAATGCCGAAGAAAACTTCTGTGCAATTAGTAAGTATCATAAAGATCCTCACATTGAGCCTTTTAATATTAATGTGGTCATACGCCACCAATGTTATCCTATTGGATTGGTACTTGCAACCATACATGAGTAATTTATTAAAGTAGTATGCTTCACACTGCCAATTGTGTACTTAACTGATAAGGATGCAATATCCTTATCATATATATAATGTATAAGAATTACGTGAGTATAAATTAACGGAAGTTGTTACTAACCAGCTATCACTATGTAATGTGTATAGTAATATATATATATATATAAATATATATATATATATAAATATCAAATATATAAAGAAATATATACATAAATATATCAAAAGAAATATATATATTTATAATATAAATATATATATAAATATCAACAACAACAAAATACATGAACATATATAAAAAGAAATATATATATACATTTATATAAATACAAATATATATATATATAAATATATATATAAATATAAATATATATATATAAATACATATTTATATATATGTATGTAAATATAATATACATATATATATATTTATTTATATATATATTTATATGTATATTTATATTTACATATATATTTTTTTATATATTCATATATATATATATATATATATATATATATATATAGCGAGGTGCATGTCACAAGGCCAGCGACACGGCCGCTCCTCGTTCGAACCACTTTGATGTAATTGTGGAGAACAATATGCACCTTATTGGTTTCGTTATAGCCATAATGGCGCAGGGGTTCGGTGCTGCCTCCAAGATGGTGCCCATCAGTTGGTGTACAGTGTCAGCAGTTAGGAGACGCCCTGCCTACATTGGACATGGCGTGTTGGGCGCTCACAGGTAATTGTGCTTATTTGTGTGATGTCGCCATCACCATTAAGAGAGGGTGTGGCTGGTCGTGCAAAATGTATCAAAGACCTTGCCAGATGAAAGCCTGCACCATCATTTTCTTTTAAATCATGTTCTAAAATTTTATTTTTTTAAATATAATGTGTTGATTAAGTAGTGAAAATTTCAATCACGGACAATTGGTCTTCCTCATTCCACGGCCCCTTGCTCTATCCTAGTGTAGTGGTCTGCACTGACATCTCAGGCAAGGAGTCGTATAGACAGGTAGGCGTGGGTAGTGTGTTGATATCAGGGAGCCTAGGTGGTGTAATGGTTAGCACACTGGCCCGGAATGCAAAGAGATGTGGGTTCGAGTCCCACTCTAGGCATAATATTTCCCATTTTCATCACCCCCCCATGACACTGGTGCCATGACCATGATCCTGTACAAGCTATGTGCTGTATAGTTGTTGAACCTACCCTGCGTATGTGTAAGTGCATTGCCTGTAGATATGTAATTGTAAGCATTAAAAGACTTACAATTCCAGGGGGACGAGTGTAGTGGTCTGCACTGACATCTCAGGCAAGGAGTCGTATAGACAGGTAGGCATGGGTAGTGTGTTGATATCAGGGAGCCTAGGTGGTGTAATGGTTAGCACACTGGCCTGGAATGCAAAGAGATGTGGGTTCGAGTCCCGCTCTAGGTGCAATATTTCCCATTTTCATCACCCCCACGACACTAGTAATGCCGAGTGCCAGGTTAAGTAGTGACAAATATCGGTTTTTAAAGTCATTGGTTTCATTTCGCTCGATTCGAACGAAGCCTGTGGTTATAAATCCCAGTAGGAGCTCAATTAAGTGCATGGTGCTGAAAGTACATTTGACATTTAAATTGTGGGAGCTTGGTTGTATTATCTACTCTAGTCGGCAATCGATGATATCTTGAGTTTATCTAATTTTCACACCGAGGTGATAAGTTCGGGAACAGCTAGAATACACGGTGGTCTTTTTTTGCATAAAAGCCATATATATCAAATTGCAAATAATATCTTGATGCTGTGAATTCTTTTAAGCGGCTGTCACACATCACCGGATTGGAGGAAACAGAAAGAAACTGAACAAAGTCTGTTGATAGTCCGGTTTGTGTCCATACAAGTTTTGAACATGCACAAAAATTAGAACGGATGCCGCCGGATTGACATCTACGGTTCTTGTCCGGTTTGAGTTTCTTTCGACTGTGGGCTATCCCTTCAAGTCGGTTTCATGTCTGTTTCATGTCCGTTTCATGTCCGTTTCATGTCCGTTTCATGTCCGTTTCATGTCCGTTTCGTGTCCGTTTCGTGTCCGTTTCGTGTCCGTTTCGTGTCCGTTTCGTGTCCGTTCGTCCAGCAGCCTTTGACCTGATATCGCAACATTTTGACACATTTTAATACATTTTTGATACTTATGGTGCCCGAACACCACCAGACTAGACAATTCTGTCCGTTGCTCAATCCGGTGGTGTGTGACAGGGGCTTTATAAATGGATGTGTGTTTGTTAACCAAACAAAAGAGTAGTAACTAGTATAATAAAAGCTTTCCTCCGCCAGCCCACCCCCTTCTGACAACTGAGTGTGCATACTCTAAGAAAAATGTCTCATAGAGGAATTCCACCACTACAATCATGCCCTTCAAGTTCAAGGTGGCTACTCAATGTGTACCATGTTCTGTTGAAAAAGGTATTATAGAGGAATTGCACCGCCAACCTGGCCACTGATGGCAATGGCAAGAAGTAATGTTGTGGGTGGAAGCTCAGCGTCCTACACGCACTGGGGGAAATGTATTATGGAGGAATCCCACCACCAACTTAATCTCCACAATGAAGGTAGTTGTAAGAAGCAATGGTGTGGGTAGCAGTTCACCATGCATGCTTTCCAGAAAAGGTTTATTGCATAAGTACGCATTGGCATACATTAAAATGTTCGATTCCTACCTCCCTACACCCGCTCTCTTCCATGCAGTATGGCGGGCACTCTGAGAAGCAATTACACGTGACCAAAGGAAAATAATAGTTGGTTTGTTTGTTTAACAATCCCCCAGCACAAAAAGTAAACATCGGCGATAGGGAGTCATATAAAAATAATAAAAGACCGATGTTCTGGAAGTTAAAGCTGTATATTCCGATGAAAAAATCTAAATTTCAAAAAACAAAACAATTATTTTAATAATTTTTATTCTACTTATCTCACTTAGATACTGGTGCACTTATTAAACATTTGTCACTCCACACACGGGAATATTGAGTCACTTGAATATAACCTGTACTACAGATTGCTATTGTGTCAGAGTTTTGGTGTACTTGCCAAAATGAATGTTGCATGATTGCATTTCAAATATCTCAAAAGTTGGCAATTTAAAATAAAAGTGACTTCAAGCTAAAGTAATGTATGTAATACTAATAACGATCAACCTAATGTATTTATCTTAGAAAATGTCAGAAACTCAAAAACATCGGGCTATGCAACTATAAATGCAATGGGCGCTGTTCTTGTAATCCCAGCTGGCACTGTGGGAAGTCCTGCTTCTGGGCTTTGTTTCCGGCGCAGTGCGTGCGCACACAGGAAGCGGGCACCTGGCGACCCGCCATCCGCCATGACACCGTGCCGTGTTCCGCTTAGCAACGGCTCGACACATGAACGCAGCGGTTGACATTGCCGCTAGGAGCGCATGCATTGAGGGTGTGGGTGGGGGTTGGGGGTGGGAAGATGGAGAGGGGTGGGGGGAAACGTGGGTGGGGGGTACGGGTAGGGGTAGGGGGGGGCGATGGGGAGGATGTAGGGGGGTTGGGTGAGGGAGCAGTGGAGCTGAGTGATTGTGGTGCAGGGTAGAGTGGGGGTAGAGATAGGGATAGGGGTAGGGATGAGGTGAGGGGGTAGTGGTGGGGGGTAGTGGTGGGGGGTGGTGGGGGTGGGAAGGGGGGGGGGGATACTACTGAGGGTAAGAGGGGGGGATTGGGATAGTGGGGTGGTATTGGTGGGGGTTAGTGGTGATGGTGGGGGTTGGTTGTAGTACTGTGGGTTGTGGGGGATAGAGGTGGGTGTGGGGATTGGTTACGGTGGGGGTTGGTGGGGAATAGTGGTGGAGGTGGGGGTTGGTTATAGTACTGTGGGTGGTGGGGGATAGTGGTGGAGGTGGGGGATTGTTATAGTACTGCGGGTGGTGTGGGTTGGTGGTGGAGGTGGGGGTTGGTTATAATAATGTGGGTGGTGGGGATAGTGGTGGAGGTGGGGGTTGGTCATATAGTACTGCGGGTGGTGGGGGTTGGTGGAGGTGGGGGTTGGTTATAGTACTGCGGGTGGTGGGGAATTGGTGGAGGTGGGGGGTGGTTATAGTACTATGGGTGGTGGGGGTTGGTGGAGGTGGGGGTTGGTTATAGTACTGCGGGTGGTGGGGGATAGTGGTGGAGGTGGGGGGTGGTTATAGTACTGCGGGTGGTGGGGGTTGGTGGAGGTGGGGGTGGTTATAGTACTATGGGTGGTGGGGGGTTGGTGGAGGTGGGGGTTGGTTGTAGTACTGCGGGTGGTGGGGGTTGGTGGAGGTGGGGGCTGGTTATATTACTGTGGGTGGTGGGGGATAGTGGTGGAGGTGGGGGTTGGTTATAGTACTGCGGGTGGTGGGGGATAGTGGGGTGGAGGTAGTACTGCGGGTGTGGGGGTTGGTGAGGTGGGGGGGTTTAAGTACTATGGGGGTTGGCGGATGGGGGTTGGTTTATCTGCGGTGGGGGGTTGGTGGAGGTGGGGGGGTGGTTATAGTACTATGGATGGTGGGGGTTGGTGGAGGTGGGGGTTGGTTGTAGTACTGCGCGTGGTGGGGATAGTGGTGGAGGTTGGGGTTGGTTATAATACTGCGGGTGGTGGGGGATAGTGGTGGAGGTGGGGGTTGGTTATAGTACTGTGGATGGTGGGTATAGTGGTGGAGGTTGGGGTTGGTTATAATACTGCGGGTGGGGTGAGGTATGGATACTGGGGGTGGGGGGTGGGGGGGGGGCAGGGATCCTGTTACGAACAACTCACCTGACTTATTTCTTTCTTACTTTGTTCCTAAAAAAAGCTTGCAAAAAAAGAAAGTCTAGCAATTGGAATGCATAAGTTAAAAGAAATGAATAATTGCATAATGTATAATTAGAAGATATCTTCTGCTAGATGTATGAACACACTTGTATGCACAGACTGCTGTACACGATGCAGATGAGTGATTAAATATTTTAAATCGGGATTACATCTATTTCTTGTAGTATGAATAAGTTCTCTTTTGCTGGGATCTTTCTGTTCTACATATTGATATTATTCCATCTATTAGAAACAATCTCACACAATGTCAATCTTGATTTTCCTTAATTCTACAATTTACTCAGAACTATATAAAAATATAAAAAAGCATTCGACACAATAACAAAAAAATATATCCCAAAGTATTATATACTTATGATCGGCGAGAGAGGGGAGGACTATTATTTCGTGAGCGATATTAGTTCTGGCGTGAGGGCACATGAGTAACTTGGGTTATTGGCATCATAGATCGAGTAGCCTACAAATACAAGTGTGAGCGACTTAGCTAGCATTAGTAGCAAAGTCAATTCAAGGCTTGGTTATTCGCTACAGACACGGCCCATATACACTGGTCTCGTGACCACTTCAAAGGGGGTCACGAGGCCTATCAGGTAGGCCACAGGTCGCTGCAAGCCGCAGTGCATGCCGGGTGGCCATCAGCACGGGAAGTCAGTAACCACACCATTAAGCACTACGCTTTCTCTCAGTCTTAAATTCGCATTGAGTTTCCATTAATTCAAGCGGAAATTCGCATGCAGGACGCCTTGAAGCAATTACTGGTCGGAATAACTGCAGTTGTCGAGATAAATTAATCAAGTGCAATGCTATTGTAGCTGTTGGTTGATTGTTTGCAGGTGAAGCGTGTCTATAAAACTGCAGTTATCGCTCGACAAGTGCGTGTGCGCGTCAAATCTCACAAGAAGAGCGACTGCATACCTCCGAGTTAAACTTAAAGCTGCATAGTCCGATGAAGCAATCAAATTCTCAAAAGCAAGATAATTAATTAGATTTGATTTTACAGATCTAACTTAGATATTGGTGTACTTATTAAGGAGTTGTTGCCACGTAGAAAAGGATACTGTGACAATTTAATAGAACCTGTTAATGATGAAGCCTATGCTAATTTGACATATTTGCACTTCAAATATCTCAGAGGTTAGTCATTTAAAATAAAAGTGACTTCAACCTAAAGCAGGGTGGGTTATAACAATCAATTTTAGATACAGTAAAACCTCGCTAATCGACCACCTCCACAGGTCCACCACTCCCCTATATCGATCGCTTTATTTGGGTTCCAACAATACCATTGTAACCATATTCTAACTCTCTAAAATCACCTCCCTAAATGGACCACTTAAAGTCGGTCCCAAGGTTGGTCGATTTAGAAAGGTTTTACTGTATTTATCTCAGAAAATTCATAGAAAGTCAAAACCATCGGATTATGCAACATTAAGGTTTATGTGTCCTCTACCGTAGGGACTCTCTTGGCTGTTTTCCTTCTTAACTCCTATCATCATGATCATACTGTCGGTCGCAATGCGACAAAGACTGCTTTCATTACTTGACTGTCACTCTCCATTCAGTTCTCTGCTGTGAGAGTGATGTCCATGAGTTGGTCTTAATGTCTCTCAGCTTCAGGTTTCTCTTGATGGTATCCTTGAACTGGAGATGAGGGCATACTCTCTTTCTGTAACCAGAAGACAGTTGAGAGTAGAGGATCTGCTTTGGTAGCCTGTCTGATGGCATCCTCATGAGGTGTCCAGTCCACCGGAGATTCCTTTTGATCAGAAGATCTTCCATAGAGGGCAGCCCTGTCCATTCGAGTATTTCCTTATCAACGCGCAATATAAACCCCATTCCCCACATTTGATATACAGCACCATGGTGATCTGAAAAAAAAGCATTGGTCGCAATGTTTGCATTGCACTTGATTCAATGGGAAAGATACACCCCCCCCCCCCACCACCACCACCACTTAGCTGTGCTTCGGACTCTATTTCAGGTGGACGGATGAATCCATCACCCAGCCACCCAATTGACGAGCAGTCTTTTCTTTACTCTTTCCATCGCCGGCTCTGCCACCCCCAGTTCGGTCTTCTCACTTCTCAATGAACCAGTGACACTTACACTTTTCCCGCCCACCCACCCTTCTGCTAATTATTATTTTTCTTTTAGTGAAGGGCCCGGGTACTACCCTTGGTTGTCAATAAAGACACTTTTTGCCTGCATTCTCCCCTCGGGTTGTCCCTTACCGAATCGTGTATAGCAAAGAACCAACAACAAAGGAAACCAACCTCCAACCGACAAAAACCTAGACACAAACCACAAAGCAATTCCACAACACTCCACTTCACATGGAGTGTCTATATTATTCATCAACATCTAAAAGTGCAATTCACATTTGTTTATGGTGCCATCCGAAAACCAGTGCCTTGCCTCTGAAAACACAGGCTTATTCTGGATTTTGTTTGTTTGTTCTTTTACGTCCTAGTAACATCTAAGGTCATATCAGGACGGACTTATTCTGGAGAATTAAGCCTTTCCTTAAAGCTGCAAACCGCGATGAAAGCATCGACGTTTTGTAGCTTATATAGATTTGATTATTGTTGTTGTAAATTTAGTTTATTCATTGAATAAAGTATTTTGTCAGCGCTGTGGCAGCGGTCTGCCAGCCTGTGACAATACAGTTATTTACAATATATGTATATGTAATCTGATATTGTAATCAGCAGCTAGCTCAAGTCATCTTATATATCCAACTTATATACCGATGCATTAATTAAATATCTGGTGCTGCATATATGGAATACTACATCAATTTAATAGGGAGATTGTGAGTTCGAACCCTGGCCGAACCAATCCAATGGATTACAAACTTGATACTAGTCACTGCCTAACCTGGTGATCAGCATCAATAGGACAACGGCAAGGACTGGTTTATTCATTATCAGGATAATGTGCATGGGATATCGGATCATGGTGCCGGCACCCTGGTCTTGCAGAAATGCATCACTATAAAGTCGCCATAACTGTGCACTGTCACAAGTCGATACCTGTCCAGATATGACAATAGATGTTGCTAGAACATAAATCGCCAACAAACACACAAACAAGCCGCCACCATCAGCCGGCTCATTTGTAGCTGGTGCCCGTCGTGCAGGGTCACTGCCACAGTCCTTCCTGGGGGACCAGCGGAACTCGCAGCACATATTCAAAACGCTGTTCAGACGGAAACGACACTATTGGGGGCGCTTACTGAGCATGCCAAGGGCCCCTCCTTTTATTGACTGTGTTTTCTGTGGCTAAACACTACTCAGATTTAAAACAAAGAACTAACTACAAACCAGAAAACGATTCATATTCCACAACATCAGACTCCTTCTCGGAACTGGCTGTAAAGAAAATCGTATTGTTGGATGGTATTATATGTGTATTATGCAGAACTCTAACCAAATGCGATGTGGCCGACCTAATATAGCACATATATATATACATAATATTCTATGCATATATTCAGATAATGCATTACATCATCATCATCATCATCATCATCATCATGCTGTCGGTCGCGATGCGACAAAGACTGCTTTCATTACTTGACTGCCGCTCTTGTGCGGTTGTACATTTCATGAAAGCTGCCTGCAAAAGTGTTGAAGTGCTGCTGGCTTTTGCAAGTTACCAGCGGCACTCTCTCAGGGAGCAAATAGAGGTTTCACACCGGCAAGAACATGTCAAGACAGGCGCAAAACTATTTGTCCCTGCAGTGGCTGGTCGGGAGATGTTGGGAGTTCCATACATCAACCGCCCTTAATGCTGCCACAGTGACATGGTTTTCTGTTTAGGGTTTGCTCCTTAGCCTTCGGTTCTGTCAAGGACCTGTACCACAAGGCAGTGGTTTAGAACTCTGCAAGGCAGGGGCGTCAAACTCCCTGAGGTATTGCTATACCTGCATACCCTAATGCATTACATAGCAGGTATATAATAACATTGTATGTTTATATGCACATAATGCACCTATATACTTCATATCCTATTTGCATATTCATGACCATACAGGATGGCCGAATGGATTGCGTGTCCGTCTCCTGTTTTAGAATATGGGGGGGATCCGAACCCATGGGATCGTGGGTTCGAATCCTGGTCAAGTCAAACCAATGACTTAAAAATTGATACTTGTCACTTCCTAGCCAGGCGCTTGGCATTCTTAGGATAGGGCAAGGAATGGTTGGCTCAGTGTCATGATAATGTGACCGAGTGCGATATCAGGTCATGGCACTGGTGCCCTGGTATCCCAGTGGGGCAGCACTATAAAGTTGCCATGAGTGTGCACTGTCACAAGTCCGTACCCGTCCTGATATGACCTTAGATTTTGCTAGGATGTAAAACAACAACAAACAAACATAATGCATTACACAGCACATATATATATACGTAGCATTCTATGTACATATTCACATAATGCATCACGTTGCACATATATGTCTGCTATAAATATAATATTCCTAGTGGCACAGAAGGCTATTTTTGACGCGACTCCCTGATGTTGTCCAAATTGTCTGGAGATCCCCACGTGTGGCCATGTTCTATTTATATTAGCGCCTTCGCCCCTTTAGAAATGGTATCTTGCTCCGGACCACACAATGCGTCTGGAGCTACCACCACAAATATCCATGAGAGCTCTGGCTCCATGCCTTCATCCCATCTGGACTGCACATATATAAGTGGATGGCCAGGCTGGTTGCCAAGGAAACGAAGAATGGGGTGAGATGAAAGTGGCTCTGAGGGGGGGGGGGGGCGGTGCCATTGTGTTGTTTCATGGAAGGCAGTACCGAATACAAACGCTCAAAAACACAAACACAAACACACAACGACTCGCATCCACACACCAACGCACGCCCCTTCTTTTCTTAGATGCCGCGGCTCAGGTGTCGCCGTCTTCAGAGCCTCCAAGACATGGCGACTTCTTTCCAATAGTCGTCTGCTTTTGGGAAAATGTCGTCTGCTCGAGACGTAAGAAACCTCTCAGCGAGCAGAATTAAATTACAACCGAATTTAGGAAATATTCCAGTTGTATTTTTGCTTTCAGTCTAAATGGCGTGTATTCTGATGGCAGCAGACGACATTTAGTCGCCCAGAGCGACGCTACGCGTCCGATAGTTAAATTATTTCTCAGCGGAGTGGCCCGTGTGCCCTGTAGGCCTGGGTGGTAGTTAGCTTGGTGTCAGGGCGCACATTACCTGGATGGGAACTAACCTTACCTGAATTACATGTACCTGCGTTCCAGAACCTCAGCCACAGAAGACGCAATTCACACATACACATTCTGGCAAGAACAGTCAGAAAATCAACAAAAATGACAAAGCCCCAACACAAATTATTAGAATTCTTAAGGTGTTTTAACAATTGCGCTTTTATAGACAGCCCTGTATTGCCGCTTAAATTACTGAATTATGCCAATGTATATTGGATCATTCCATGGTGGTTAGGTAGATCGATTCCTTAGATATACATAATAAATATATGTGATGTGTTAATGCATGTTTTTGTTTACTGGAACTGAAAGGCAAATTCTTGGTAAAGTGGGGACCGCTGCGACAACCGACGGCCGAGTATGAACCATGAACCTGCGACTCCTTGGGGACTAATGATGGGGCCGTCGTCGTAACGGAACCGGTGTAGTACGTTCAAAACACTACCCCGTTGAAAACACTACGGTAGTGTTTTGAACCTAAAGGCCCTGTCACACTATGACGTAACGACGTCAACGTAGGGAGAACGTGAAAAACGTTGAACTTCTCGGCGTAGTATGCAAATTTGGGGCACAAGTTGAACGTGGATGCAGCATAGTGGACGAGAGAGTAACGGCGGAAAAGCATAGTAATAGCGTCATTCAACGAGAGAGGACAACGTAATTATGCTCAGGGAACATTATGAACATTATTCCATCGCCAGAAGAACATTATGTGACATTACATACGTCATGACATGGTGGCGAAACGTTGAACATATGTTGAATGTACGTTATCCTGATGTTCTCCTGACATTCTCCTGATGTTCCCATTATGCCACATGGACATTTCCACCGGGTTTAATGTGGGTCAACGTAGTGGAACGTAATGGAACATAGTTGAACGTAGTGAGCAGCATTTGACTAACGTCCGTTTAACGTCATTGATGTTCGCTGAACGTGTACAGAACGTACGGCTAACATAAACCCTTACGTTCGAGTTACATCGAAAGTTTTGAACAGGTTCAAAACTTTGAAGCGCGCCGACGTAACACGACGTAACATGACGTAGCTCGACATCAGTCTAACGTCATTCTGACATCATCACAACGTAACCCAACTTACATCAACATAATGACGAAACGTGATCACGTCAGGCTTACATTTGCTCGTTACATTGTAGTGTGACAGGGGTATAAGTTCAAAACACTTTACCCCTACATACATCAAAAACACTACCCAAGTTCAAAACACTATCATAACATGCCAGTGGGGGCTGTAATGCTGCAACTGGTACTGGCATTTGAAGCACGTACTAGTTGGTTTGGTTGCTGGGAGTTTTACATCCCGGCAACCTCTAAGGTCATATCAGAACACACGTACTAGTAGTACACACTGATAGTGCTGTGGCATCTGCACCACATATGCTGATTGTGCTGCAGCATCTGCACCACGTATTAGTATATGCTGATGGTGCTGCGGCATTTGAAGCACATATTAGTCGTATATGCTGCACACTGCCCCACCCTACTGCATACTGCCCCACCTTACTGCATGCGGCCTCACCCTACTACAAATGATAATGACTATGCAGCAATTATATATAATATTAGAGTAGTGTTTTGAACTTAAGGATAGTGTTTTGAAGGTGGCCACAGTAGTGTTTTGAACCTACCTTCAACGAGGTTGAAAACACTACCATAGTGTTTTCAAACTAGGTTGAAAACACTACAGTAGTGTTTTCGTGGGGTAGTGTTTTGAACTTACTACACCGGTGGCGGCGCCTGGTGGACAGTGGCGTCGTCCCAATTTGCTCCGTGTGGGATGGCGCCACTTTGAGAGTCATTAGGTGTAATGGGGGCCGAGCAGACGACGCGTTGTCCCGCGCTGGTTCCAGCGGGCGCCATGACCTCGTGGAAAAGCACGTAGTAGTAGCGAGCGTGGCACAAACACACACCCACTTCACACACACGTCACACACATGCCGCATACACATGCCACATACACACCACACACCTCACACATGTCACACACATTCACAACACACGTCACATACATCCCACACATCCCACACATCCCACACATCCCACACATCCCACACATCCCACACACACCACATACACCATGAACACCACAGACATGTCGCATACACATGCCACACACACACCACATGCCTCACATTTGCCACACAGATGCACCACACACATCACACACATCACACACATCACACACATCACACACATCACACACACCACATACACAATGAACACCACACACATGCCACACACATGCCACACATACCACACATATGACACACATATGACACACACACTACACACCTCACACACATGCACCTATCACATCACACACATCACACACCACACACCACACACACCACACACCACACACACTCACATGCACACACACCACACACTCACACACCACACACTCACACACCACACACATGCACACCACACACACTCACATACACCACACACCACACACACTCACACGCCACACACACTCACACACCACACACACTCACACCACACACACTCACATACACCACACACCATGCACACCACACACACCACACACAACACCACACACACCATGCACACCACATACCACACACCACATACTACACCACACACACACTCACATGCACCATACACACCACACACCACACACCACACTCCACACACCACATACCACACACCACACACCACACACCACACACACACTCACATACACCACACACTCACACACACACTGGCGCGCGCATACTGACCTTTCCGGTCCCAGTGCCCGGCGCCGGTCTATACTGGGCGCGGTGTGTGACATTTTATCTGCAGCCGCCGGGCACATCGACACGCAGACATTCCACTTATAAACACTGCAATTTATTCCCAGAATGCCATTCACGCAAATACACTCTCCAACACACCCTACACACACACTCACTCACACACTCAGGCACATGTACTTGCTGACACACCCACACATACACACACGCATGTTCACGCCCGGGCAGTCTCCGGCGCGCGTACTGATTAACATATCATGACTGCCTGCAATCAGCGGCGCGCACCACTTATTTACACGGACCTCATTTAGTCAAGGCAATTGCGCGATTCAAAATTAAAGAGAGTATTACTTTTAAATCACTATTATCATCATCTCACGACTTTCAACTTTTAACGACGAACCTGCTCCTGTCGTGGAATTACATGTAAATTACTAAATGTGCTCTTCTAACAAACAAACAAGTAAATATAGTTTAAAGAAATGGATGCTGAGTTTAAAAAGAACACATATACTGAGATAGGGACCCACAAATAGAAAATCCACCATGTTGATTGTAATCCGTGTAGGGGTGTTGCGAAGAAAATGGAAAATCGTGCCTAGAGCGGGATTCAACCTCATATGTCTGCCATTCTAGGGTGAGCGTCCTACCCAAGCTTCGGGATAAACCACTATGTCCATGCCTAGTTGCACATGTGGCATTACACCTGAAGCCCCAGTCGCACCTACCCGGATCAGAGGCCGGACGTGCCCCGGACCGTCATCCAGGGTGGTCCGTGGCTATCCACGGTGATCCGTGACTCGTCCGTGGCTCATCCATGGTGAAAATGTTTAAAACATCCGGGGCAGTCCGGGGCATCCGGGCTCGATCCGGCATGGTAGTACTAGTAGTAGTAGTAGCGAAACAGCCCCGGACCACCTCCGGACAGCCCAGACAGGCCCCGGTTCACCCCCGACCACCCCCGGATCGCACTGGCTGGGTATGTGTGACCATGAGGCAAAAAACGATGAAAATAGCGACTTTTTTTCCGGGGCTGTCCGGGACAGTCTGGGCGACTGGTCCGGGGGTGGTCCGGCTCAAAATGCGGGGCTCGTCCGGGTTGGTGTGGCTGGGGCTTTAGGAGATGAGTGCAGCTCACTTCACTCAGCCCTTGCACTCAATCTCATGCTTGCTGTTAGCGTGAACAGGGCATGTTCAATACGAAGTATCGCTCTCCATGTCAACAATCCTGGGCAACGCACTAGTAGTCTCACGGAGCGGGGAGGAGCTGCCTACACATACGAACATATCATGCCTGGATCGGGACTCGAACCCATAATTCAGTCATCAACCTTCTCAACATTACTTCTCTCTGGTGCAGCCAAGTCCTCCCGTGTGCCTGGGGCAGTTCACTGGACGCGGCGGGGTGGTGGGCAGGTGAGAGCAGCTCATTACATGGGTCAGTGTGGACTCAACAGGTGGCATTCATGGCTTGGCCTGTCAGACGCGCTAACCCCCCCCCCCCTCCCCTCAACCCCTCACCCCCCACCCCTCACCCCCATCTCACCCCCCAACTCACCCCCACTTCCGCCAGCTGTGGTGGGTTGTGGGTGGTGGGTGGTGGGTGGTGGATAGTCATGAGGGTGTCAATTGTTCTCCGCGGGTCACGTGGGCGCGGGTGTCGCTGCCGGCAGTGCGGCGGTGCCAGTGTCCGGCGCGCATACCACCGGTCCCAAACAAACAGTAAATCACAAATAGTGGTCGGCGACTTGAGCCGTGTCCAAAAGGGGCGCGACGGGCCGCTGATCGAGCGCGGGCGGCACGCACTGAACGCGTTCCCCGGGTCTAGCGGGGTCGGTGCTCGGTGCCGGCGGCGGTCTGGGGAATAGATCTAATTAAAACTTGGCACCCGCCCTGCCTTCGTGCCGGCCCCCGGGTTATTAAGGCGAATGTGAGCATGCCGACGGAGCGACATATCCTCCCGTCCACGACCCGACACATGAATGAGTAACGGGCCGCCGCGCCGCACACGGCCGCCCCCCCCCCCTTCCCCGGCCGGGGTCAGCCGGCGAATGCGGCGAGTGCGCATGTATATATTTATATGTGTATATACATATATACCTGTACACACATATAATTTGATAAATATATACATTTTAAGCCGTACAGTGAGTGAGCGTAACGGCCGCTGAGGTGTGGGCGAATATGTGGAGCCCGGTGGGAGGTCAGGTGGTACCAGTAGATGACCTAATGAGTATAGGTGATTAGCCGATGACTTAGTGGCTCGGGAGTGGATGGATCTTCAAGCTTATTTTACTCGCATAATGGCCTATACAGCATATATATATATATATATATGTGTGTGTGTGTGTATTCATCTGCATTGTACATACATCTGTATACATATGTACTCCTATTTTGTACTCAACTACTAAATCATGTTACTGACTCTGCATATTGTGTGTACAGGTAACGCCGCCATCGGCCACCAACCTCATCACACCTCTGCATATGAATATAAACAGGGCACCGTTCGCGACTCAGATTTTCAGATTCTTCAACGGTTGGCTAACCGATACTCACCATCACTACGGTTTATAGTTCCCTATTTCACCACTGGAACGCCACCTGCGAGTGGCAGATAAACCACCCTATCTATAGTGTTATCTATTCATGACAGTGTAACTATTTGCACATGTATGTAAATGTGTGTGTATATATATAGAGAGAGAGAAGGGAGGGAGTGGGTGAGGGAAAGGTGGGGTGAGGGAGAGGTGGGGAGGGGGAGAGATGGCTGATGGGTGCGGCGGCCGCTGATCTTTTAAGAGGTCGTGAGATCACTACGATTTCTGGGCCGGGTGACCTATTGTCGGGCGGTGAGCGTTACTAGCGCCCGAGTGTCGCGTCAATCTAACAGAGTGCGAGACTGGGCCTTAGTGCTGGCAACAGTCTCACAAGTCGTGACGTTCGGTGGTGCCAGGATATAAAACCCCAAACAATCTAGGCGCGGGAAGCGCCGTGCTATGTGCGCGCGTCTGTGGTCGGGGGCGCGTCGGTATGCGCGTATGTGTAGGCGGGGGGGGGGGGGGGCGATGTATGTGCATCTGTGGTGATAGGGGCTAGCACTGCTCCAAAGTCGGCGTATACGGTGTCCGCAGCGCAAAATTTGACTCATTTTAACCGTTTTAAAAAGCCTTGAATCTCCACTAATTCTGCTTGGTTTGAAATAAAAATTATATCAAATTAAAGCTTGTTCTTTTGCCTCTCAGGGGTGCTGATTTTTAATCATCATTATGAAAGAAATCACAGTCAATGGACACTTGTTGGCGGGTACCATCAGCAGCTCTGAGCATGCTTGCCGATTTTGTTTTCATCCAGTCTGAGCTACTCCTTCCCTAAACTTGATGGCTTGGTGAGTACATTGACCTGAGCTAAAAATAACCACCAATAAAAGATAGAGAAGAAATCTAGGCTTCATTAGCATATCAAGCATGAGTGTTTCTGAGTGGGAAATTTGATTGAACTGAAGGGAGTGAAAACTTTAAGACATTAATCCTCATTGAAAATTGATCAGGATCGTTTTGAAAATTATATCATCAGAAAGCTTAAGTCTTCCTCTACCTAACCAGAACAATATTTGGTTGAGATTTATATCATACGCATCAAGCATGGTCTGAGAAGTGACTGCTGCAAGAATTTTGACATGAAATTTCAGAAAGAATACTAACAGTGATGGTCTGTAAAAAATTGAGCTTCTTATTTGTATTATAGAGAATGAGATTCTTTAATATTGGACAGATCATATGCAAAATAGCTTCCAGGTGGGACCCTAAAATCCAAGATTTGGCTAATTTGGAAATGTGCACAAATCGGGGCAAAAAAAATCAATCTTTAAACACTCATAACTTTGCAGCTATTCAATCAATCTAAATGATTTTTATATCATTGAGATCCAATTTAAAAGATCTGTACAGATATATAAGATGTAATACTGACCTGTTGAAAATAGAAATCACTTTGGAGTACCTACTAGCAGTAGGCAGATGTGTGATGAGGTTGGTGGCCGATGGGGGCGCTTCCTGTACACACAACATGCAGAGTCAGTTACATTTAGTAGTTGAGTACAAAATAGGAGTAGTACAACCTTTGTTATACTCAGATAATGCAGTACATATCATATATTATATACCTGAGGTAGTCACTGTTATGTAGCCATATATTATTTGTGTGGTCCGCATCGGCCGAAATGGAGCATATAGGAGCCTAGATCAATTTCCATAGAATGAGGATTAAATTGCTACGATGACTTCAACGATTATTGTCAATTGAACTGCTACAGCATCAAGGAATTTCAACATTCAACAACCAACAACGCTACACCGTAATACAACCTTATACTGCACTGAAATCAGTCCGATACCGGCATTATTAGATTGGGCAGGCAGGCCGACATTGTAATGGATAGACAAGGTATCATCCATTCAATTTAGGTTTTTAATGAGCACAGGCATCTGAAACTTGAGTCACTCAGTCTAATCAGGCACTGCTGACATGGCTGTGACCCCCCCCCCCTCCCTCACCACCCCTCAACACCACTCACCCCCACTCACCCCCACTCACTCCCCCCCCCCACACACACACCCTCACACCCACGGCACACCTGTGGGCAGTGTAACACGACATGAGGCAGTGACATGTGCCCTCCTACCTAATACTCCCTTAATGACACACGACTGGGCAGGGTAAATTATTAAAATCAAATCAGGCCGAATCAGTTTTCTTCACACCGACTCAGGGGAGCACAGGTCTGTGCATGACTCGGGCCATTTGGGTCATAGCCGGGGAGCACCCTGCCTTGCCCTGCCCCCTGGTGGGAATTCCAAAACAAAGGCGCCACCATCTTTGCTACTTTGTGTTGTTCTTGTTTTTATTTTTCAACCGAGGTATCTGACGCGCCCGCTCAACCACACATTCAGATACATCGCCCCCCCCCCCCACACACACACGCGCCTACCGACGCGCCCCCTATCACAGACGCGCGCACACAGCGCGGCGCTTCCCGCTACTCGCTTTGGCCGCGTGTAGATCCGACTGACAACGCGCACCCTGTAGAGTGGCAAGTGGCGGCGCAAGCCATCCTTGACAGGTTTGCTCTAAATGCATCGCGTGCACCGCTGCTTATCCTCGGCCACCATCTCCCTCTGCTTCCGCCTGGTGTGTCAGTGTGTCCTGTTAGATCGGCAACTCATGACGCCTGCTATTCTAAGCACCTCACACACACCGCTCACCCACACAACCACACACCAATATATCCACCCACCCACGCACCAACACACCCGCACACCCAAACACATATATCCACACACCTACACACCTATATCCACACACCAACACACCCACACACCCACACACCCATTCCCATACATATACACACCCATGTCCACACACCGACCCACCAACACCCTCGCACACCAACACCCACGCACACCAACACCCACGCACACCAACACACCCACACACCCATATCCACACACACACCAACACCCTTGCTCACCCACACATGTATATCCACACCTACAGCCCCAGTCGGAGCTACAAACAAAACCCATGCACCCATACCTAGACCCACATACACATGTACACATGCACACCCACCACACAAGTGAACATACACATACCTGCACACCCATAGACACCCACGGCCAGACGCACGATGCACAAGCATGCTCTTACCTACAAACAGAACCCACACCTGCACCCACACCCACATACGTATGCTCACCCAGCATCTACACCACCGCACACACCACACACACCACATCCACCATCCACATACATAAAAAGACCCAGTCTCACCGCCTACAGACACACCCACATCTATTATCAACACCCATCAACCACCCTCGCTACCCACAATCACAACCGACCCGCACCATCAATCCCCACATTTATACCTTTACCCACACCGACGTCTAAATCCACTAAGCGTCCACACAAAACTCCCACAGGCAACACACACACATCCTAAACCCACACACACACCACACACCACACACCACACACCACACACCACACACACCATACACACCACACACATCCTAAACCCACACACAGACCACACACACCACATACACCCCACACCCCACATACCACCCACCACACACACCACACACACACACCACACACACACACACCACACACACACCACACACACCACACACCACACACACCACACACCACACACACCACACACACCACACACACCACACACACACCACACACACCACACACCACACACACCACACACACCACACATACCACACACCACACACACCACACACACCACACACACCACACACACCACACACACCACACACACCACACACCACACACACCACACACACCACACACCACCACACCACACACACCACACACACCACACACACCACACACACCACACACACCACACACACCACACACACCACACACACCACACCACCACACACACCACACACACCACACACACCACACACACCACACACACCACACACCACACACCACACACACCACACACACCACACACCACACACACCACACACACCACACACCACACACACCACACACCACACACACCACACACACCACACACACCACACACACTGAGGTTCACACACACTAGCCTCACACTGAGCACACACACTAACTTCATCCAGAATACACACACACACCATACACACGAGGATCACACTCAGGTACTACCCTCACACTTAGGTACACACCCACACACTAGCCTCATACTCAGCACACACACTAACTTCATCCAGCATACCCACACACACTAACTTCACACACTCGCACACCTGTCACAGAAATCTGGACGCGAAGCTGAAACAGAATCTGTTGTTCTTTTCACACTTAGGACTCTAGTTCTGCTGCCACCTGTTCCATGAATAAATAAAAGTACCCATGAAAAGAGCAAAAGTAATCGCCTCCCCAGAATTGTCCTTCGCCCTAATTTGGTTAGAGAAAGCTAATTTTTAATGCACAGTTGAAACAGATGTTGGTGGCATGGACACATCTTTTCCCCTCTCCTTTCTCCACACACACGCTTCCAGCCTGGTCTTCAAAGGCCAAAAGGTTTCCATTTAAATAATAAATTAACATAGGGACAAATTATCCAGCTAACCCCGACAAATTAAATTAATAAATAAAAGAGAAATAACAAAATATTTAACCCCCAAAAGATATTCCACTTCCATAGAACAATCACCTACATGGAACTATCCTCCGCATAGAAAAGTAGTTCCTTCTCCTTCTTCTTTAAAAAAATAGAAAAGTAAAAGAATAAAATGGGACATATTAATGACCAGCCAGACTGCTAATAGTAATAGGGGGAACACGGTAGGTTCAAGACAGGCGACAAGTGTCGCCAGCCAATTCACCCACCAGGGCTAATGAATCGACAAGCCCTGAGAAAACGCATTAGAAAGTTCAATTAAGAAATCCATTTTCCATCGGCCGCGCGCACCAGTCAAATGCCATTAGCGCCTGCGCTGCTTTTTTTCTCTCTCTTCCTATTTCCCCCATTTTTCTTCTTTTTTTTCTTCTTTTTTTCTCTCTCTCTCTCCTAGGGTGCACAAAATATCTCCGGCGTGATGAAGTCAGAGCGCGGCGTTACTGGAAGATATGGCGCTCCACAACGAAGCACCATGTCCATTTTGTAGCCGCCTCGATTATTAAAATGATTTTTTCTTTTTTTAACTGCTGCTGATTTTTTGTAAAGAAAAGTTTTTATTTTCGCTTCGCAACGCCATCCTTCATGGCGAGTTGGGGGTTTTTGTTTCACGGCACTGTTTAGCACGAACGGGCTCTGAGTGGATGGGGGAGAGAGTGTGTGGGTGAGTGGGCGGGAGGGCGGGCGGGTGGGTGGAGGGTGGGGGAAGGGTGTTTGTGTGTAGGTTCGCATGAATGTGTGTGTGTTGGTGTGAGTGGGGGGGGGGGAGGTACAGGGGCTGGTGGGGGGGGGGGGCGGCGTGCTGCATCCGGCTGGTTCCCACGGCCGGCTCTACGCCCGCTAAATGACTTGGGGGAGACTTTCCCTCCACTCTAGGCAGATTTCATTATCTCGCTATATATCGGCGCTGCCATTAAAGTCCTTCAAGGCCGGAAGGTCGGGCGGGGTTGGCTTGCTCGCACGGTGAGTGCCATGTTGGATCGGCGGCTCTTAGTGCGCCTGCGCCTTGCCACTGCGTCTGCCCTGCGTCTGCGGCTGCGTCTACGCCTGCGTCTACGCCCGCGCTGTTGGGGCTTTTAGCGCATCGTGACGTCAGTGCAGTAATGTACAATGCGCGTATCTTAACAATAATATACCCCCATCGGACGCGGTGGCCGAATCAGTAGAGCGCTGGCCTCCCGTGCGGGAGATCGGGAGTTTGATTCCCGGTCGAGTCAAACTAATTACTTTCAAAATTGATACTTGTCGCTTCCTAGCTTGACTCTTGGCATTACTAATAATAGCATAGGGCAAAGACTGGTTAGCTCAGTGTCAGGATAATGTGACTGAGTGGGATATTGGGTCATGATGCTGGTGGCATGATTTCCCAGTTGGACAGCACTATGAAGTCGCCATGATTGTGCACTGTCACAAGTCGGTACCTGTACTGATATGACCTTATATGTTGCCAGGAGGTAAAATTCCAACAATCAACCAAGCTAACATACCCAGAGTGGCGCATTACACACAGCTGCCCGCTTACACGACAGGCCTCCCCACTTTCCATATAGACTGCCAGACAGACTTGTTCTCATTAAGTCCACATTTAGGTTGGATCTACACAAGGCCTTACTGAAGTCATTGTTGATAATGGCTTTGTTTGGCACACAGTTTGTACCCTTGCACAGTGTCAGAAGTCGAGTTGTGTCGCACATAAGAAACCAATTACTTACTCATATTCTATCGCAGTGTCTGTCTGTGATGTTTCTAAATCCAAAAAGGGAAGGATGGAATGACAGAGTGTGTGTACACACTACATAGTACATTATGTCGAAATACAAATAGAGAGGTCCCTGGAGAGAGATTTGTTTGTTTGTTTGTTTTTGTTTTACGTCCTAGCAACATCTAAGGTCATATCAGGACCAGTACTGACTTGTGACAGTGCGCACTCATGGTGACTTTATAGTGTTGTCCCACTGGGAAACCAGGCCGCCGGCACCATGTCCTGGTATCCCACTCAGTCACATTATCCTGACACTGAGCACACCAGTCCTTGCCCTGTCCTAATAATGCCGAGCGCCAGGCTAGGAAGCGACAAGTATCATTTTTTAAGTCAATGGTTTGACTCGATCAGGGTTAGAACCCACAACCCCACAATCTAGAGAAGAGCGGAGGAGTTATTGATTTGACCAAATGCACAATTTGCTTCTCTTCGGTTTGATTGGCTACAGCTTTACGTCATAGCAACATTTAATGTCATATCAGGACGGGTGCTGATTTGTGGCAGTGAGTGCTCATGGTGGCTTTATAGTGATGCCCCTCGTGATATACTAAACCGCCAGCACCATATTACAATACCCGGCTCAGTTGCATTATCTTATCACTTACCCAACTAAGTCGGTCATTTTGTTTTAGTAACACCAATGTGAGTAGAGGTAGTGACAAGTCGGTAGCGAGTATGACCACTAGATGTTGCTCGGACGTAAAACCCTAATGATTGGCTACAAGCCAGGTGGTGATGGTCAGATGGCCTTTGGGATTTGTGCCTTGTCATGAATTATCTTCGTATAACTGCGCGTCCCCGAGTGGCGCATGAGCAGATGTAAGTGTAAAGACAGGGTACATGGATTAGTATGGAATAATAGGTAATAATGTGGATTAACAGGGATCAATAAGGATTAATAGGGATTACTATGGATTAATATGGATTAATAGGGATTAATTGGGATTAATTAGGATTAATAGGGAATAATTGGGATTAATAAGTATTAATAGGGATTAATAGGGATTATTAAGTATTAATAGGATCAATACGGATCAATGAGAGTAATAGGGATTAATTAGTATTAATACAATAATACGGATTAATGGGGATCAATAGGGATCAATGGGATCAATAGGGGTTAATAAGTATTAAAATGGATTAATAAGTATGAATAGGCATCAATAATGATTAATGTGAGTAATAGGGAGTAATTAGTAATAATTCGATTAAAGGGATTATTAGGGATCAATAGGGGTTAATATGGATTAATATGGATTAATCGGTTTTAATGGGGACTAATAGGGATCAACAGGAATCAATAAGGATCAATAGAAGGTAATATGTATTAATAGGGATTAATAGTGATTAATAGGGATTAATAGGGGTTAATAGGGATTAATAGGGATTAATAGGGATTAATAGGGTTAATGGGGATTGATGGGCATTAATCATGTACTGGGCTCCGTTGCGACACTGCTGATTGTTAATCATATCTATGTGTTTGGTGATCCTCACCAGGAATAAGCGCAAAGCCCAAATGGGATTCAAATAAATGGATCAATTAAGCAGGACCACAGTTTGTCTTGAACTGACCCACAGGCAGTCCTGCCCCAATGACATTGGTGTTACTGTTAGACACTTAGTTGCCTTCACATGCAAACACACAGATACACACAGATTCACACACATACACAGAGATACACAAAGATACACATAGATACGCATAGATACACATAGATACCCTTTGCATGCAAAAGTACAGATACACCGAGATTGATATAAATAAGTATGCAGCTACACAGAGATACACATATGCCCTTTACAGACAGATGCACACAAGAGAGACGGAAACATACAGGTACACACAGATACACACATATACATGCAATTACAGACACACATATATATATGCAAACACACACAGATATTCACAAATGCACACAAATACACACAACTACAGATACACAGAGTCACACAGACATACACAAATACACACAGATACCCTTCCCACATAAACGCACAAATACACATATGACAAAGATACACACATATACCCTTCACACACAACACACAGATATGCATACAGAGACACACGGCTAGATACTCATACCAGTGTGCATACAGATACACAGATACACACATATACCCTTCACATACAACAGACATATACCCTTCACATACAACAGACAGATATGCATACAGAGACACACGGCTAGATACTCATACCAGTGTGCAGGCAAATACACAGATACACACATATACCCTTCACACACAACACAATATATACGCATACAGAGACACACATCTCGATACTCATACCAATGCGCGCACAGATACACAGATACACACATAGACACACATGTATGTAGATGCACACCTACACATAGACCGATACATGCGCGTGCGCACCCTTCACTTATTAAGACTTGGATGTAACTATGGCAATAAAGGGACAAGGAGGAAGAAAAGAAGAAGAGAAAAAAAACCTCTTCATTCCTCCAATCTCGGCAACAAACGAGCTTGCGTGGATCTTTTGGCAGCAAGATTACTAGAAACCAAACCGAGCTACAAAGATATATACTGATAGCCTATAAGGGAATGAATAAAGCAATAAAGTACACTGCCTTTAAAATATGATCTCTTCAACGAAATAATAGTGGCGATTGGAATTAATTGTTTTCTGCACGTGCGGGTTGAGAAGAGTCGGCGAATTGCTGATGAGCCGGCCTCCGGACGCCGTGAGCCTGTTCTCGGCGATGACGTGTCATTTCCGGGCTACAGATCAGGGGAGTGCTTTTTGTCGGTCAGTGCCTACTGCCTCACCGGAGCCTTAATGGAGGCTCGAGGGCGGAGGGCGGAGGGCGGAGAGCGGAGGGCGGAGGGCGGAGGGCGGAGGGCGGAGGGCGGAGGGCGGAGGGCGGAGGGCGGAGGGCGGAGGGCGCGGAGGGCGGAGGGCGGAGGGCGGAGGGCGGAAGGCGGAGGGCGGAGGGTGGAGGGCGGAGGGCGGAGGGCGGAGGGCGGAGAGAGGTTGATGGAAGGAATGGAGAGGAGTGGAGAGGTTGGTGGAGGGACGAGGAGTGGAGGGAGCAATGGAGGGAGGGCGGTGAGGGGTTGATGGATGGAGGACAGTAACAGGGTGGAGAGGTTGGTGGTGAGAGGGTGGTGATGGAGGGCAATAAAGGGGTGAAATTGTGATGGATGGAAGGAGGAAAGGAGAGCAGGAGAGAATGAGGAGAAAGAGGGAAGGAGGGAGGGAAAATGCGGTGGAGGGAGGAGGATGGCTTAGGGTGGGTAATAGAGAGATGTGGGGTGGAGAGGTTGATGGAGCGATGGCGGTGGAGGGGTGGAGGATGATAGAAGTGTTGATGGGAAGAGTGATGGGGTGATGGGGAGAAGGGGTTGGGGCATGGAGGATGAGTGGGCGGTGGTAGTGGAGGGGTGGAGGGTGGAGGGTGGAGGGTGGCGGGTGGAGGGTGCAGAGTGGAGGAGAGGAATGGAGGAGAGACGGTGAAGGGGAGAGGGTGCAGGAGAGGAGGGGAGGAGGGGAGGACAGCCTCCTGCCCTCACCCCCACCGCCCTACCGGCCGACGCCTCTCTCCCGGCCCTCCTCGGCCGGCCCAGCCTGCTTCTCCGCCTCACCGCCCACACGTGCCACTCATTCATGATTTGATTTATTGCAAAGCACACGTCTTTATATGATGTCTGAGGACTACTTACAATTTCAAAAGTTACTGAAATATTTAGAGAGTATATATGTGATATAATACAAGTGTCAGGTGATGAAAATGAGAAATAATGCACCTACAACAGAATTCGAACCTACACGTCTTGCCATTCCGGGACTAGCGTGCTAGCCATTACATTACCTAGGCTCCCTGATGCACGAGTTTAGTGAATATGTTTGTGCATGGTAACTAACAGGTGATTCTGTAAGTAAATTGGAGATTCTGATGTCGAATATCTAAGACCATCTCGGCATGTGTACCACCTTGTTGTAAAATATTCCGATATATGGCATAGGGGGGAATGCAAATGTTCTATTACTGATCAGTGTACGTGACCAGGCGCATGTATGTATATATATATGTATGGGTTGGTGGTGCCTGAGTGGGATGTAAATAGACATGGTGGTGCTGGCAGGTCTGGGTGTGAGTGCACTGAGGGCCTACCCTCTCTGCTGGGATAGGGATCACCACACTCAAAGGTCAAGGTTGGTAGTGGCCATGGGATCATACAGCTTGGTGGTGGTGGAGGAGAGGAATGGAGGAGAGACGGTGAAGGGGAGAGGGTGCAGGAGAGGGGGGGGGAGGGGGGTGAGGAGGACTAGAAGACTGTATAGTGTGTTTTCTATTCTATATTAGACAGGATTGGCAGGGTGGGTAGTTAGAGCACATGACTGTGAAGGAAGGCCTATTTACTTGTATTGCAGACTCACCATCCTGACCCACATCCCCCCCTTTTCCCCCCTGCTCGCCCCGTTGGAACAGCCTCCTGCCCTCGCCCCCACCGCCCTACCCGCCGACGCCTCTCTCCCGGCTCCCGGCCCTCCTCGGCCGGCCCAGCCTGCTTCTCCGCCTCACCGCCCACACGTCCCACGTTCCAACTACCTATCAAGCCCCCATGCTCCCCCACGCCTCCCCTTCTCCCCCCTCATGCCCACCTCTTCCCCGCCTCCCCCTCCGCCCCTCTCTCTCTCTCTAACATCCCCTGCCTCCCTGTCTCCCACCTCCCCCTCCCCCGTTTTCCCGCCCGCTCCTCCCCTCCCCCCTCCCCCGTCCGCTCCTCCCCCCTGCCCACTCGCCGCCCGCTGTCGCCATGCGCTTTGTACGATGGCTGTCTCGTTACGCACTGCCTTTCTTCCCAGGCCTCATTACATTTGGGCGCGGTTTTGCAGACGGACAATATAAAGCAGGCGGCGCCCGTCAATGCTGCACTCCGCGAGGTGGCAGCAACCATTTCCCTTCGATTTCCTGTCAGTGAGCAGAAACCGTTTAGCTGTATTGGGTATCTCAAGGGCCATATTCCCGACGTGGGGGGCGGATTGACTCGGACTGGCAAGGCTGGGTCGGGGGCGGGGCGGGGTAATGCTGGGCGGGACGGGACGGGGCGGGACAGGACGGGGCGAGGAGGGGCGGAGTGGGTCGGTACGGGGTGGGGTGGTGCGGTGCGGGGTGTGGTGGGGTGGGGCAGGGCGGGGCGGAGCGCGGCGGAGCGGGGCGGGGCGTGCCGGGGCGGAGTGGGGCGGGGCGGGCGGGACGGGGCGGGGATGGGGTAGGAGGCGGAGACAAGGTCGCCTCTAACACCAGTTCGCCTGTCGCCACCTTCGTATCAATATTCACCACAACTTTCACCCACGTGTGTGTCCATCTCCACCCCCAGCGTCACCCCACCCGACTCCACCCCCACCTCCACCTCAACCCACTCCAACCCTACCCATTTCCAACCCACCCTACTCCAACCCCAACCCACCAAACCCTACCCCAATCCCATCTCTACCTCAACCTACTCCAACCCCAGCGCCACCCCACCCTACCCTAGCACTCCAAACTTCCCCCTTCACCTTCACCCACACCCACACCCACACACTCCACCCACCCACAACCACTACCCTCACCCCCTTCGCGACCCGCGCCATCGACGACCCCCTTGTACTAACAGTTCTTAACGTCCATCTACTGAAATCAGAGTTACCTATAATATTAATATGCTTACCGGGGGAGGGTGGTTGAGGGTTGGGGGAGGGGGTCCAGATCCACTATTATTGACTGGGCGGGCATACGAGAGAGAGACAGAGAAATAAGCAAGCACTGGGTCGCACTGGGTCCTATTAATGGGTTTGCACTTTTTGTAGGTGTCTATATTTATTTCTGGTTCTGTGCGAGATGTGTGTCTTGACATTTGCTCCACTTGGGTGTGTATCTGCGCATGCGCGTTTCCGGTCGGGGATGAGCCACTCAGTGGTGGATGGGGAGTGGCTCGGCCTGGCTCACATTCCCTGCTTCACAAGTGTAAGGAGCTGTATGGGCTGCCGACACACATATATAAGACATCATATAGCTGTATGGTTCAGGAGTGTCCAGTCCACATTCACATCAAACACAGCCGTACATTCACAAGACACGCCTCTATATATGCACATATATATATAGTACGATTGCACTGCTTCCGCTTAACTGACACAGATCTATTGCATCCGTTAGTGAGGTTAGACGCTGTGAGGTGGCGCCACCGCTAGCGATTGATGCTTGATGAATAACCAGTGGTATCAATAGAAACTTCTGTTAATTTATACTCGGATAAATCCATGTGCGTCACATATATACTAGGGACGTGGTCGAATCGTAGAGCGCAGACCTCCCGTGTGGAAGGTCGAGAGTTCAATTCCCAGTCTAGTCAAACCAATGACTTGCAAAATTGATACTTGTCGCTTACTAGCCAGGCACTTAGCATTATTCGGATAGGGTAAGGACTGGTTGGCTCAGTGTCAAGATAATGGGACTGAGTGGGACATCAGGTCATGGTGCTGGTGGCCTCCCTGTGGGGCAGCACTATAAAGTTCCCATGAGTGTGTACTGTCATGAGTCGGGGTCATTCCTGATATGACCTTAGATGTTGCTAGGATGTAAAATCACAACAACCATCCAATTGGACAAGTAAACTGTGTAAGTCGAATTCCTCCAAGTGTCACAGGAATATGGGCGTCGTTCCTTAAGAAACTGACACGATCGGTTTGGCGATTCAAACAAGAATTTATCTTTTCATTTATTATATTCCTTGATGAAACAGGAACTCATTCATGATTTGATTTATTGCAAAGCACACGTCTTTAGAGGATATCTGAGGACTACTTACAATTTCAAAAGTTACTGAAATATTTAGAGAGTATATATGTGATATAATACAAGTGTCAGCTGATGAAAATGAGAAATAATGCACCTACAACAGAATTCGAAGCCATGCGTCTTGCCATTCCGTGACTAGCATGCTAGCCATTACATTACCTAGGCTCCCTGATGCACGAGTTTAGTGAATACTTTTGTGCATAACTAACAGGTGATTCTTTAAGTAAATTGGAGATTCTGACGTCGAACATCTAAGACCATCTCGTCATGGGTACCACCTTGTTGTAAGATATTTCGATATACGGCATAGGGGGAATGCAAATGTTCTATTACTGATCAGTGTATGTGACCAGGTGGATGTATGTATATATATATATGTATGGGTTGGTGGTGCCTGAGTGGGATGTAAATAGACATAGTGGTGCTGGCAGGTATGGGTGTGAGTGCACTGAGGGGCTACCCTCTCTGCTGGGATAGGGATCACCACACTCAAAGGTCAAGGTTGGTGGTGGCCATGGGGCCATACAGCTTGTGGTGGTGGGCAGACCGCTGGTATCCATGGGGACTAGGAATGCTGGATCCCTATTGGGAGGGCCAAGAATGCTTGTTTTCCATTGGGGGAAAGGGGTGGGACGAAACTCTACAACGAACCCATGTAACCATATAAATAATAAACCAGAGGGCTTGACTCTCTCTTCTTCTTTACACTTTATACTCTTCCTTTCTCTTTGTCTGTTTTGATTTCACCATAGCCTGCCTACACAGCCACAGATTCGAGCCTTAGCTTTTACATGTCCGAACCATCGTCGCGAAAATGCATTCTATTACTTTACTTTTGTGGATGACTCAAAGAGCCTCGCACTGACACTGGATTGTGTCGCTAGCTCAATTTAGAAAATGTTTTACCACTGGACGATCAACATATTACAGAATGCAGACACTCGCCACCACGTGGCTGTACACATATGCCCCACTTGGATAGCATTCCACTGGCACTATGACCCGATATCCCACTCAGTCACATTATTCTGCCACTGAGCTAATCAATCATTGTCCTATCCTATTAAATGCTAGTGCGAAGCAATGCAGCGCAAATATCACTATCGATGTTGCGAGTCTTTCATTTGATCGGGGATCGAACCCATGACATTCCATACAGAAGCGGGCGCCTTAGCCATTGCGTCATCCATTCAGGTGCATGGCAACTATGTAGTGTGTATGTATATATATACATATACATTTACAATGGTGGATATTACTTTATTAGGCGCATCTGTCAGTTATCATTGCAGATTTACTTCAATTGGATGTCACATGCATCTAAAGCCCTGTTCACACACACAACTTTAGGCCAAACTAGATAAGGCGAACTAGATGAGGCAAACTAGGCGTGAAAGTGTGTTGTGTCCACACATGCAGTACTTGGGGCGGTTTAAGGCGGAAATCGATATCTGCACATGAGCAAGTCCATACTAACCAGCGCCACTTTCGGTTAGTCGACATCAGCAGGAGAGAGTGTGGGTTCGACCTAGATATGTATCGACTGAATCGTATTGTTTTGGAACGGTCAAAACTTCTGCTGGGCAGTGAAAACCTAAAAATAAATGATGAAAAAAATATATAATATGCGCTTTTGATCAACCGGAAAATCAACAAACTCAGGTCTCGACTGCGCATACGTATTACGAGCTTAAGCTGCCTCAACTAATCTGCATGTGTCCATACACGCAAGATAGGCCGACTCAAGGTAGTTCATCTCATCTAAACTACCTCGCTAGGCAGTTTACTTGAGGCGAACTAGATGAGTCGACTCAGCCCTAAGTCGCCTCAGCGTAGTGTCTACACGGGCAATGTGAGTCGACTTAGATGAGGTGAAATAGTTGAGGCGATTTAAGGCCCGTGTGTGAACGGGGCTTAAGGTTTAGAAACATAAAATGGTGGTCATTACAAAGGTTTCTCAGGTCAAATTAAATATCAAAGGAGAGCAGAATCATATGTCTAGAGGAGAAGTTTGTCTAATAAAGGAACAAACATACAAGCAGAAAAGACACATATAGTATGATATACACGCAGAGCTCCACAGCTACATAGTGAGGTTGGAAGGGGAGGAATAGAGTAAAGGATGCCGTCAATTAAAGTTGCATAGTCCGATGGCTTTCGAATATTTGCATCATTCTTTAGATAAATATATCAAGTTGGCTATTATAAACTACTATTCATTATTCCGGAGTCAATTTGATGGAAAATGGCTAGTTTTGGAGCAATTTGAGCTGAAAGAACCCAAAATCATTTCGGCAAGGTTGTCAAAAGTCTCGTTGTTGTGGCCCATATTCACATCTCTCGATGGTCATGTGATGAGGAATAACCTATTAAAGTGTAGGTAGTGTGGAACCTGACTGATTCCATATATGGTACTGGGAATGAGGGTAGGACTAATAAGGTCACGAGATTGACCTAATTGGTTAGTATTCTCCCTGCCTAATGGCTGTGTCAATGTAGGTGCCCAAATGGATGGGGGTAATAAATTCACTGATTATTCTGTATATGCTGCCCCAAAGCCTTAGTTAATGCACCAGTACCTAAGTTGGAAATATAGAATCAAATGTAAGTATGTGTTTTGGTTTTGAAAAAAATATGTTTCATCGTACCATGCAAGTTTAAGTACAGTAAAACCCGTCTATACCGACCCCTCCACAGATCGACCACTCCCCTATATCGCTCGCTGTATTTGGGTCCCAACAATACCATTTTAAGGATATTCTAACTCTCTAAACCGACCACCTCCCTAAATGGACCACTTAAAATCGGTCCCATGGTTGGTCGATTTGGAGAGGTTTTACTGTACATGGCCATGCACAGTACATCCCATTTCTATATTCATTTGGGAAGCCAATGTTTACATAACGTGAAATAACGGCAGCAGGTATAAGTCCATGTAACAATCAAAAGAAACGCTTTGCGCTGACATTAATTAATCCAAACCAACTAGTAAAAACCCACATGAAAAGCATGCGTCATCGACTAACTATATATCTGAAACATGGCATTAAAAGGTAAGCATAGTTGAAGAAGTACCATGTTGATTTTTGCTATCATCGTCGATTTTTTCCCCCTTGTTAAAGCTGCATAGTCCGATGAAAACATCAATTTTTCAAAACCAAAACAATGATCTAGATTTGATTCTACATATCTAACTTAGATACTGGTACACTTATTAAACATTTGTAATAACGTAAGGCAATTTAATAGAATCTGTTACTGCACACTTTTGGCGTGCTTGCCAAAACTAATTTGACATGTTTGCACTTCAAATATCTCCAATGTTAGCCATTTAAAATCAAAGTTACTTTAAACTAATGTAAGGTAGATTATAACGATCAACCTAATATATTTATCTCAGAAAATGCCAGAAACCCCAAACCATCGGACTATGCAACTTTGAAGCAGGATGGTGTTTTGGTGATGACGCTTTTACAGTGATGCAGATGTGATTGATTTTCGACTATAGCTGCGTTTACACGGGCGAGTTAAAACGCCTTAGGTAGAACCAGTTGCCTAGATCGGTTTACATTTGCCCATGTAAACATGCCGCTGAGACATTTTAGGGCTGAAACGTTTCACCTGAAACGTTTCACGTAAACCACCTCGGGAGGTGGTTTATGTGAAACGTTTTAGAGCACATATTATAGAATTTAGTCTATGAAACCGCTAGCTATCCACAGATATTTTTTTCATAATTTATTTTTAGGGTTTCACTGCCCAGCAGAAGTTTTGACCATTCCAAACCAATACGATTCAGTCCATACAGATCTAGGTCGAACCCACTCTCTACTGGTGACGTCGACTAACCGAAACTGGCGCTGGTTTGTATGGACTTGCTCATGCGCAGATATCGATTTCCGCCTTCAAACTCGGTGCGTGTAAATGCGCCACTAAATCGATTCAGGTAAAATGCTTTGCCTAGATCGTTTTACTTTTTGCCCGTGTAAACGCAGCTTTTGTCTGTTTATGGTGTTGAAAGAGGCTCGTAAAATGTCTGCAGATATCCTGTGAGATATCCCGCCGTTCCAGTTTTTGGCGCCATCTTCTACTAGTTCTAGTTTGCTTCAAGGCCCTGTCACACTATGCCGTATTGCATCAGCATATGCCAATGTATGTGACATACGCTATCATACGACAGCATTTTGAACATGCTAAAAGATACTACTTATGCCAAACTTACCCATAACATATCTCAGAGTACACCAGTGGGCTGTTAATGAATACTACTTATGCCAAACTTACCCATAACATATCTCAGCGTACACCAGTGGGCTGTTAACAAATACTACTTATGCCAAACTTACCCATAACATATCTCAGCATACACCAGTGGGCTGTTAATGAATACTACTTATGCCAAACTTACCCATAATTTATCTCAGCGTACACCAGTGGGCTGTTAATGAATACTACTTATGCCAAACTTACCCATAACTTATCTCAGCATACACCAGTGGGCTGTTAACGAATACTACTTATGCCAAATGTACCCATAACTTGTCTCAGAATACACCAGCATGTTGGTGCAAAATCACATATGTTGGCATACACTGACGCAATACGTCATAATGTGACAGGGGCTTAATGATGTGCTGTGCACAGCGCTGTGTGCTGCCTCACGTCGATTTGCTGCCACAGAACGCCAATATCTGGCGGGTTACACAGCAGTTTATACTCGTGAGTATTGTATATGACTGTAGAGCCTCATTGACCATTTTGGCGGGGTTTATAGACCCGGTGCTGTCTATCGACCAAGCGCTGTGAAAAATGTTGTCTGCTGGAATGACTATTTCCTTTATATCACATAATCTCGCGAGTACGACAAAATCAGTCATGATTGTTTGGGATTTTTCTGACGTCATAGTCACCTTCGCGTCAATCTATGATTCACAAAAAGTAGATCAAACAAACTCATTTGGGATATGATGGGCGATTTTTACCTGAAATGCTTCATGAATAGTTCTCGAAAATGGCGTGTCTCAGACTGGTTGCATATTGAGTCAAATTTAATTTCTAGGAGCACATGCTTGCACACAAATAACCAAAACCCGAAGGTTTGTTGTTTGGCTAATGGGTGCCTCGCATTAAGCGATACTTGTTCTTGAACCCCTGTTGATTAGGAATCATACATTTGAACAGACGGGATGGCCGAATGAGTTAGAGCGTCCATCTCCCGTGTTGGTAGATCGTGGGGTCGTGAGTTTGAACCCTGGTCGAGTCAAACCAATGACTTAGACATTGATACTTGTTGCTTCCTAGCCTGCCACTTGGCATTATTAGGATAAGGCAAGGACTGGTTGGCTCAGTGTCAGGATAATGATACTGAGTGGGATATCAGGTCATGGTGCTGGTGGCCTGGTCTTCCAGTGGGACAGCACTATAAAGTCGCGATGAGTGCGCACTGTCACAAATCGGTACCCGTCCTGATATGACCTTAGATGTTGCTAGGACGTAAAACAACAATCAAACAAAACCATCTCCCTTTCAGGTTTGTTGGTTTGTTGGAGTTTTACATCCTGGCAACATCTAAGGTCATATCCGGATGGGGACTTTCGGGTTAAAGTTAAATTATTGGTTCTCGACAATGGTTTGTTCGGGAACCAATTCACAAAGCCGGCTGTGGCGTCAGAAGTAGTTAAGTGTCCAAGAACACAGATGTACAAGACCCCGCGAGGAATCCTGCTCCCCCCCCCCCCCGCAATACGAGCCTTCCGAGCCACTGTCCACTGGTCTCTGTGGCCGGGCTGAAGCTTGGACCTAGTGTGTTTACACAACCGGAAGTGGATGTGCTTTCTCTCTTCATTAGAGGCATTCCACATTAAAGTTGCGTAGTCGTCGAATGCATTTGAGTTTCTGCCATCTTTTGAGATAAATATATATCTTAGGTTGATTGTCATAATCTACCTTACACAAAGGAAAAAGAGGAAAGGTTGTTTTATTTAATGATGCCTCCACAGCACATTGATTTGTTTATCATAGCATTCGCTACTGGACGTCAAACATATGGTCATTCTGACATGTTTCTTTGGAGGAAACCCACTGCTGCCACATAGGCTACTATTTCCAATAAGCAATCTTCCAATACGGGATCTTTTATTTGCACATTCCCACAGACCGGACAGCCCATACCACAGCCTTTGATGAACCATTTGTGGACCACTGGTTTACTTTAGTCACAAGTAGCCTTTATGTTAAATTCCCAACTTTGGAGTGAAAACATCTCAAATTAATTTGAGCATGCATGTCCAAAGATTGTGACACCATAGGCTTCAGCGGTAGCAGGTTCTGTTAAATTGACTTACTGTGCTCTTTTATGTAGCAACAATGGAAACTGTCAGAGCTGAAGTCTAGGGTGACAGAATTGTAGCATCCTTGCCAAAATTAATTTAGCATGTGCTCACTTCAAATATCTCCAAAGTTAGCCTTTGAAATAAAAGTGTTTTAATGAGATAATGACCATCAATCCGATGTATTTATCTCAGAAAAAGGCAGAAATTCAAGACCATTAAAAATCTAAAAGCCAGATAACATATCCAACAACAATATAAATCAAATCAAATTCAAACAAACATAACTCAACCACCTATTACGTACAGGCCTATGGACATGTAAATAAAATAGGCTAGTATAGAATTAAGTAGAAAAAAGTGGAAAACTCTTCCCAAGAAAACCCCAAAACACTAACATAGAACCTTAAGAAAACAACTAACATAGTAATAAGAATAGAACAAAAATTCAATGCCAAGAGGGCCCAAAAAAACTAACATAGGCTACTAAACATACCAACAGATCTATCTGCTACTGAAATGCAGACAATCAAATAACTTATCAGCAGCTACTGCTTGGTAAGACAACACCAACACTACAGCTGGCCAGCATTGAAAGCAAGCCTGGTTACCCAGGCTTACATGCTATGGACAGTATAAATACAGCCTCAATAAAAAAAAAAAAATTTAAACCATCATACTATACAACGCTAACGTAGTCACGAGCCTGATTAGCGAGTAGCCTGCCGGGTCCCAGCTTTAATATCTTGGAAGTAATATATCTGCGTTAGTCAAAGTAGATTGTCGCGTAGTGTAACGCGGGTTGTAACAAAATTCCAGAATGTTTAGGAAAGTCACAGAAAGCTTGCGTTTTCCTCCTATTTCTTTCGTCGTAATAGTGAAATTTACCGATGTTTACAATCCACCTAGAAAAAAATCTTTTTCTTTTTTTTCAAGTTCCTCATTTCCCTTGCTTTGCCACTAGGCTCTCTCTTGTCGGTTTTTGCTCTCAGCAGTAAATCTCCTTTGAAGATGTGTTTTAATAAAAAGAAACCATTGAAGACGTCATGCTTTACAAAAAAAAAGATACCGTCTCAAGTACGGATTTCCTTCAATACCCCATCGTCGTCTCCTCGATTGGCCAATCCCATCAGCCATTTCCAAACCGCTCCTCCCACATGCCTTTTCAGAACAGCTGAATGTATTCTGCTGCTGTCTTAGCTTTCACTTTAATACCCCTGTCACACTACGACGTAACGAGCCAACGTAAGCCTAACGTGATGATTTTTCGTCATTACGTTGCCGTACGTTGGGTTACGTTATGATGACGTCATAATGACGTTAGAGTGACGTCGAGCTACATCATGTTACGTCGTGTTACGTCGGCGCGCGTCAAGGTTTTGAACCTGTTCAAAACTTTCGACGTATCTCGACGTGAAGCCGTTACGTCGGGATGACGTGACAATGACGTTAGGTAGACGTTCCGCGATCGTTATAGCAGCGTAAATGACGTTAGAGTCACGTTATGTCACGTCAGACCGACGGCCCGGGTGGGAGCAACGTGTGGGCAGCGTTTTGCACGTTACGGTCACGTTACGGTCACGTTACGGTCACGTTACGGTCACGTTACGGTCACGTTACGGTCACATTACGGTCATGGTTACGGTCACGTTACGGTCACGTTACGGTCACGTTACGGTGGCGTTACGGTCACGTTACGTCCACGTCGCACCCGTTACGGCGACGTTACGCTCACGTTACACTAATGCCCGGTCACGTCGCCAATTACCCCTCCCCCCTAACGTTGTCACGTTACAGCTAAGGTCACGACGTACACCAACGTTACTTTCACGTTACGCTCACGTCCACAATTTGCATATTACGCCCATAACGTCGACGTAATATAATTATTTTCACGTTCTGCCTACGCTGACGTAGTCACGTCGTAGTGTGACAGGGCCATAAAGTAGGCTTTTTAGTTTCATCGCAGATTGTTTTGGGCAAAACACGGTTGTGCCGTTCTGTGAGGCCAATGCTTGATATCCAATTAATTGTGTTTATTTGACCCCAAAAGAATTTGCCTTTGTTATCAAATATTGCAGAAATAATTCAAAAATCAACTTGAGAGGGGATTCTAAGAGATCATTTCCACCACAACCCCCCCCCCCCTCTAACGGCAATGGAATAAATTATGATGTCGGTAGCAAGTCGCTACCGTGGAAAGGGTCTTTAGAAGAGTGACACCGCAAGCCTGCCTTCTGGTGGTTATGGCAAGAACTAATGAAACTCACTGTGCATAATCTGTAGAAAAAGGTTTATTGACTACCCTTGAGGTCAGAATGTCACGTGCTAATAAAATAAGGGATTACATGCTTCTTAAAGTGAATTAGTATTCAAAACATTGCTTGATTGCAATTTGATGCCGGATGATGTAGCGTTTTACAACATTTCCAGGAAGGATTTTTTCCTAGCAACCAAGTTGAATTGGCAGGGCGGACTCCCACCCGCTGCTAAGGCACAGGTTTAAAGGGGATGCTTCCCTGTACCCTGTGACCCTAGCAGTGGCTATATTGAAGGCATTACATGTACACTGATTGACCTATCCCATTACTATATTATCCTTGGTCTCCCTTGGGGAGAGGCATTGATTGAGTTGAACCATGCGCTGTCTGTCGCTGCAACTAGCCATCATTATTCATCATTCACGAAGCTGCAGTCCCGGTGTGGCGGTTTAAAATCTCAGTGTGTTTAGAGTCTACGCTCGGGGTTCTGCACAGGCATCAATGGGTTATGCGCATGCGCGTATCCGATTAACACGACCCGGGCGACTCAGATCGCCCGAGTTACTAGAAATTCAAATAGAACACTGTGAGTGGAGTTGACAAAAACACGTCCCTTGTGCAAAAAGCTTAACCCACCTCTTGGCTGGGGTTGGCTAGGAGCGATGACATCACATTTGTGCGTCAAAATGTTGCTAGGGTCACCTGAGTTGATTAATCAAATATGCTGAAATGCCGTTCGATTTTGACACATGCGCAGAACCCCGAGTGTAGAACCTAAACACACTGAGATTTTAAACTGCCACACCGGGCTGCTGCAGCCTGGGATGCGGTCCCTTCACGCGACTGATCCCGGCCAGAGGAGCCCAGTTTCAGATGCTGCTTCCCACTTTGAGCACATCACTGCCGCAATTAAAAGCCAGCGACCACAAAAACACACCATGCAATTCTTGTAATGCAGTTCCTTAATGCAGGCTTCTGCAGCTAAGTCTTCGCTTTGATGTGTAACTGAACGTATGAAGACAATAGTTGGCTGCATTTAGCTGATTCCATTGGGTGAATATGAGTCGCTTAGCGCGATCAATTTGGAATAAATGTATTATTATTTAGAGTGTGTTGTAACTACGAATTCTGACATGGCTAATATTCGCTTTGATATAGGATTATTAAGGCAATACTAGCCTGAATATTTTGCTATTTCTTTATATATATATATATATATATATATATATACTGTATAACTTCTCTAAATCGACCGACCACGGGACTGACTTTAAATGGTCCATTTAAGGAGGTGGTCAGCTTAGATGTTTTTTTTATTGTTACAATGGTCTTGTATGAGCGATCATTTGGGACGCAATAAAGCGATCGATATAAGTGAGTGGTCGATGTGTAGAGGTGGTCAGTTAGAGAGGCTTTATTGTATATATTAAATATAAATCAAATAATTATGGACTCAAATTGCATGTGTTCGTAGCTAGGGAATTGTGTTATTGTTAGTCCATTTATTTTATGGGAAATATATACATGTATATAGTAATGTAATTAATCATCGCCTAAAATTAGTACACAACCTTACAGGTGATTGCTAATTCACGTGAGTCCCGATGTTATAATTTTGTATCTCCGTAATTAGCGTCCATCTACTAAATATGAAGTTCACGTAATAAATATATCATCGATGCTCAACAACACAATGGTTCCAACACATTGCTAATTAGTCTCTAATTAAGTCACGATTTCAACATCCATTTTCCTGTTGCGAAAGGTTCAATATGTCCTTGTAATCGTAAGACACGGCGGGCAATGAAGTATCGCAGCAGAGAAGAATCAGGAACTACTATGACGTCACCAACTTGTAGTGCTAAGACACATTAAGCAAAGAAATAGTGTACCGTGATTGGAATTATTTATTACGTCACTAAATTGTTAATGCGAAAACACAATTAGCAATTTGACATTGTAGTAGAGAATTGCTATGACTGAAATTAATAGGACGTCACCAACTTGTAATACTAGGGCACAGTGAGTAATGAGATGTAGCAGAAGAATGCCATAGTGGGAACTGTTATGACCTCACAAAATTAGAGTGCTAAGCCAGATTGAGTACAGGAATACTGTAGTGCAGAAATGTCATGACTGGAACAACTATGACGTCACCAGCTTGTAGTGCTGAGACACAGTAAGCAGTTTGATATTCTAATGGAGAAATGTCATGACAGGAAATGCTAGGCCGGCATCAACTTGTAGTGTAAGACGCATCAAGCAGTTTGATATTCTAATGGAGAAATGTCACGAGTGGAAATGCTAGGCCGGCAGCAACTTGTAGTGTAAGACGCATCAAGCAGTTTGATATTCTAATGGAGAAATGTCATGACTGGAAATGCTAGGCCGGCATCAACTTGTAGTGTGAGACGCATCAAGCAGTTTGATATTCTAATGGAGAAATGTCACGACTGGAAATGCTAGGCCGGCATCAAGTTGTAGTGTAAGACGCATCAAGCAGTTTGATATTCTAATGGAGAAATGTCACGACTGGAAATGCTATGCCGGCATCAACTTGTAGTGTAAGACGCAGCAAGCAGTTTGATATTGTAATGGAGTAATGTCACGACTGGAAATGCTATGCCGGCATCAACTTATAGTGTAAGACGCATCAAGCAGTTTGATATTCTAATGGAGAAATGTCACGACATGAACTACTATGACATCACAAACTTGCAATGCCAAGTCACAATAAGCAATGAAATGTGGTAATGCAGGAAGGTCGTGACCGGGAGTAGTATCACCTCACCAGCGTCTCACGTCCCCATGTCAAATTAGGCCAGCTCAATTTTCAGAACGCCGGCCCGACACTTGGCCACCAGCGTCATGGGGGAAGAGTGATGTTGCCAAAAACTATGACCGCCATTATACCACATACCATTAAAGAGTCACATTCAAGAATATCACGAGAGAGAAGAAAAAAACACTCCTCGCGGACGGATAGAACCAAGTGCTATATGCATGCAGTGCTGGCAGATCGTGGGGTCGTGGGTTCGAACCCTGGTCGAGTCAAACCAATGACTTAAAAATTGATACTTGCCACTTCATAGCCAGGCACTCGGCATTATTAGGACAGGGCAAGGACTGGTGAGCTCAGTGTCAGGATAATGTGACTGAGTGGGATATCAGATCATGGTGCTGGTAACCTGGTTTCCCAGTGGGACAGCACTATAAAGTCGCTATGAGTGCGCACTGTCACAAGTCGGTACCCGTCCTGATATGACCTTCGATGTTGCTAGGACGTAGAACAACAACAAACAAACAAGCCAAACTGACAAGTCTCACGTCGGAATTTAATGAGGCTTCACAGTTGGATTTGATTCTAAGCCGAGGTATCATATTAGGCACAGTGAGAAAATTGCAATTCTTTGTCTGACTTTGACCATTGGATTCGGTTAGAAAGAATGGTACATGTTGATGTAATGAAAAATAAATGAATTAGTACTGTCGAGTGTGATACTAACTTGGTGGTCATACATTAGCATCTGGAAGCCGGTGTGGCGGTTTCAGCACCCGGTCAGTTTCAGCGGCCTGTCATGGCTTCTGCACATGCGCGGATTTTCGCACGTTGCAGCGAGCACTGCTATTTGTTTTGTTTACTGCTACGTTGTTAGCTGCTACATTAATATCACTTCGAATTTAAGGTTAATTTAATGAAATTTCATTATTTGAGTATGTAATTCTGTTAAATATGATCGCATTCAATAGATTTCGGCCTGATCGGACCCTAACACTGCCGGGCACCAGCTGAGCTTGTAGCCGGCGAGGCCACAGGTGTTTTGCATATGTCTTAAAATCCGCGCATGCGCAGAAGCCACGACAGGCCGCTGAAACTGACCGGGCGCTGAAACCGCGACACCGGACTTCCCATTTGCTTGTTTGCTTGTTGGGGTCTTCCGTCCTAGCAACATAAATCTGAGGCCATATCAGGACGGGTACCGACTTGTGATAGTGCGCACTCATGGCGACTTTATCGCGCTGCCCTATTGGGAAACTGGGTGGCGGGCAACATGACCCGATATCCCACTCAGTCACATTATCCTGAGACTGAGCAACTATAAAGTTGCCATCAGTGTGCGCTGTGAAAGTCGGTACCCATCCTGATATGACCTTATGTGTGGCCATGTGGTAAAGCCCCAACGAAACAAACGTGAAAACACTTACGTATATTATATTGTGAGACCTTTAGACAGCCAACCTGTGCAGTGTATATCATATGGTATTGAGGATTTGTGTCAAACGATTAGCACCATGTGACCAGTGCCTCATCGGCCATCATGGTGGGACAGAAAGTACAGCTATAACGCCGCCGATGTGGCAGCGGCATTAATATCGCTTCGATTTTGGGTTTAATTTGACCGGATTTCACTTTTTGAGTAGGGTATTCTGATAAATAACATTATTTCAACCCCCAAGTGAATATTCATGATTCTAAATAACAGAATAAGATCGTAGCAGTGAATAGATTTGTGCTTTTTGTTTTATTTACGTACACTTGATAGTAGAAGGAACTGCTTCTATCCAACCGCGATGCAGGAGTAGTGTGATGCCTATGTCACACACATATATATAGCATAGGCCTGGAGTATAGATCCACTATGCAAACTAATGTGAGGTTGGTGTAGAGAAAAATGGAAATAGAATAGACTTTACATCATCATTACAGAGACACGCTAACAACCAAACAGTGCTGCCTCCATGCACTCCATGTCCCATCTATTATCACCTTCAGTGTATAAATATAGCAGGGACAGGCGCCAGCACCATAAATAACTTCTAAATACTGTTACAGTTAAAAAGAGAAAATATATAGCTTCATAGGGCATAATCGATTAATCAACTCAGGTCACCAGGTCACTCGAGCCACATTTTGGCGCATGCGCACGTCCTACAACAGACTCGGATCGAATAATCGAATACGCTTCTCCACGCTCGGGGTGAAAAAATGGTGGCTCAATCCAAAACCTTTTTTTTTTTTTTTAATAAGCGATATAACTACAGCAAAATATGATTTAAAGTGTTTTATGAAGGCATAGTATGACTGGTACCGGTGGCTGTTATCCTGCAGGATGGTACTAGTGCAAATGTGATGTCATCACTCCTAGCCACCCGAGCCAAGAGGTGGGTTACTCGGGTCGGATCGTTTTGCACACGGCACGTGTATTTGTCGACTCCACTCGCGGTGTTCTATTTGAAATTCTGACGGGTGGAGGCATCATCCAACCCAATGGACGAGCCCATTCTCAGATGGGGGTGAACAATTAGCAGGCCACTCCTAATTCTTATGGGCGATAATCTGATTATCACTATATATATATATAAGCCAAAAGCTCTCTTCTAACTGTGGGCTTGTAAAAGGACCCAGAAATCAAGGTGGTCAGAAGAAAAGGTTCAGGGACTGCCTTATAGCTTTTTTTATACCCCTGTCACACTACGACATAATGAGCCAACATAAGCGTGATGTGCTCACATTTCGTCATTACGTTAGCGTATGTTGGGTTACGTTATGATGATGTCAGAATGATGTTAGACTGACATCGAGCTACATCACGTTACGTCGGCGCACGTCAAGGTTTTGAACCTGTTCAAAACTTTCGACATAACTCCAACATAACGGTTTACGTTCGGCGTACGTTCTGTACACGTTCAGCGAACGTCAATGATGTTAGAGGGACATTAGTCAAATGCTGCTCACTATGTTGCACTATGTTGCACTACATTGACCCACATTAATGCCGGTGGAAACGTCCACGCAGCATAATGGGAACGTCAGGAGAACGTCAGGAGAATGTACACCGAACGTATGTCCAACGTACATTCAGCATTTCGCCACGGTGTCATGATCTATGTAACATCACGTAACGTAACGCAACATAGTTCTGGCGATGGAATAATGTACATAACATTCCGTGAGCGTAATTACGTTGTCCTCTCTCGTTGAATGACGCTATCACTACGCTTTACCGACGTTACGCTCTCGTCAACTATGCTGCATCCACGTTCAACTTGTGCCCAAATTTGCATACTATGCCGAGAAGTTCAACGTTTTTCATGTTCTCCCTATGCTGATGTTGTTACGTCGTAGTGTGACAGGGCCTTCAGATACAACCCAAAGAAATGTAATCTCAACACTAAAACCTGGGAAAATGTGGCTATTCTCCAAGTCACAGCTCGGTTTGAAACTGATCGTATATCTCAATCTGGTGTTCTCTGTGGCGGAGTGGTTAGAGTGTCTGACTTTTTTCTAGGTCGGACTCCTAATCTGAAAGTCAGTGATTCGATTCCCCATGCTCGCACCTCTGCCAATTTGATTTCCACTGCTGTGTATAACTTACAGCATCATCAAAGGCCAGTTGCTCTCATACCATGTTTAGGTGGTGTGGGAGGTTAAAAATCCCTTGGGTCGGTAAAAGTGTAGGGTCGGGCTTTCTACTAGGTATCCCAAGTCATTTTTGCAACTCAATAAAAAGTAACATATTTTGAGATAGTTCCATAGCTCTCACCAGGAGAAGTAAAAAGACACAAAGTTAATTAAAATCGGATGATTAGTTAAAAAGTTGGAGGCTTTTTAATATGGACAAAAATGAATAAAAAATCAACTATTTTGGCGTTTTGCATGAAACCCACATTTCAGACATGTGGGAGCTATGGGGCTTTGCGCAACTTTAATTGAATGTTGCCACAACAATACTTGATGAACTGGAGACAGGGCCAAAAGGTGTGAAATGCACAAATTTGGCTCTCCAATATACACCTTTTTACAAAAATTCCGAACAGTGAGAGGAATAATAAATAACACATACATAAAGAGCAGTTTATAAGCTATTATTCCATATACTTTTCATTTCAATCTGTAGATTTTTAGATGAAGTACAGTGAGTTTAAAATTAGCTTCTTTTGGTGCCTAACGATGCATTTCAAGCGGCCTGGGGCTCTTTAGTGGGATACCTATTTCTACCGACAAACTGTCTGATGGTGAAAACAAGTCTATTCAGACTTATCCATGATAGGCAGCAAGTACAGCTATAACGCCGCCGATGTGGCAGCGGCATTAATATCCCTTCAAGAAAAATATCTTCAAGAAAAAAAAAAAGTATCAGCAGAGTTCGCAACAATATCTACTGTCATATCAGGACGGGGATATTGTACTAAGAGACATAGTTACAGTAGTCGTGAGAAGAAAAATAAATATGCCCCAAGCGACATTATTTTATTATCATGTTTTAAAACCTTGATGACAAAATGGAGGGAGCAAGCGAGTGACTGTCATGGATAACGAATATGGAATACCACTGCTGTATACAGCCATCTACTAAAAAAGGAGCAGTTGGCCATTTTTTTTGTAATGAGCAAGTGACACGTGATCGAAGGAGTAATTTATAAAACAGGGTCCCTTATGGTGCAGTCACACTACGACGCTTCTCCCGGCGACCCGTCAGCGTTGAAAATAAAATCTTGAGCGTCGAGAAACGTCCAACTTTTCGGCAGTTTGGGGAAAAAGATCGGCGTCAGCGCGGCGCATTATGCATGCGCGGCCAACGTGTGTCGACGCGTTGGGGAAAAAAAAAAGGTTTGGCGCGACGTCTTCATCTAACCTTAAATGTTGCTAGGGCGTAAAACAAAAACGCCCCAGTTTGCCGCAACGTGTGAGCAACGACCTCCCGTGCGCGCACCGTTCCCATAATGTTATTCCGGCGCGTCCAACGCATCGCGACACGCGCCTAACGTCCTTACCCATATATTTGCGCGCCCTGCCGGTCGTTGTTTTTTTTTTGACACGCTTAAAACCTTGGCCGACCAATAGCATGCGCCGGTGTTTTGCGCTGACCATCAACGTCAAGGATAGTGTACCGATGTGTACCGACGTGTACCGACGCGCGCATAACGCGCCCCCAGCGTGTCTCGATACTTCACCCATTTTCGCCCAAAAACACCACACGTCGCCAGGTCGCCGGCGAGAAGCGTCGTAGTGTGACTGCACCATTACAGAGCTGGCCGTGGTGAGGAGTGGCCGAGGGGTGCACATTCGGTGTCATTTCTGAGGACTCCGTTTGTTTGTTGTTGTTTTGCGTCCTAGAAAGATTTAAGGTCATATCAGGACGGGTACCGACATGTGGCAGTGCGCACTCATGGCGACTTTATAGTGCTGCCCCACTAGAAGACCAGGCCGCCTTAGTCACATTACCCTGCCACTGCGCTAATCAGTCATCATCCTATCCTATTAATGCCGAGCGCCAGGCTAGGTAGCGACAAGTATCAATTTTATAAGTCGTCGGTTTGACTCGGCTGGGATTCGAACTCCCGACCTTCCGCACGAGAGGCCTGCGTTCTACCGATTCGGCGGTCACCGCGTCCGGTCTCTGAGGACTCAGATACAGGAAGCCACGCACATTGGCAACACCTGCCTCACCTGGCACTGGCACATGCGGTGCCCTCGTCACATTTCCACCTCTTTTGCTCGCCCTGCCAGCCAACAACCTCACATCCACTCATGGCACACACCTCACCACCCACCTGCCCTGCTGGTCACCGACACATAAACCACTCAGTCTCACACAGAACACAACGGCTTCCACGCCTTCGTTGTCCCCACCCAACCACATCCATGCGTGATTAGGTTGATTTAGGTCAACCATTCATGGAAAAGGTATAGAATGAAGAGCATTATCGGGGTGAAGGTGGTGTGTGGGTGGGGGTGGGGGCGGGGTGAGGGCGGTGGGTGGGTGTGGGTGGGCGGGGTGAGGGCGGTGTCAGGGTGGGGGTGGGGCTGTGCAGTGTAGCTGATTTGTGGTTCTCATGATGATGACTTGATTACGCTTGGATTGATTACGTTTCAGATCAACCTGTTCTAAGTTAAAGTTGCATAGTCCGATGGTTTTACGTTTTGGTCATTTTTCTGAGATAAATATATTAAATTGATCGTATCGTTATAATCTACCTTATTTCACGTTAAAGTAACTTTGATTTAAAATGGATAAGTTTTGAGATATTTGAAATTCAAACATGTAAACTTAGTTTTGGCAAGCATGCCAAAACTCTGACACCATAGGTTTCAACAGTAACATGTTCTATTAAATTGTCTCAGTGTTCCCTTCTATGTGGCAATACATGCTTGATATATGCATTAATATCTAAGTTAGATATGTAGAGTCAAATCTATATAATTATTTTGGTTTTGAAAATGTGATGCTTCATCGGACTATGCAGCTTTAACTGTATTGTGTGCAGCATTTGTAATACTTGACCATTGGATATACATTTGCCTTCTTGGATAACTCTGTTCCTGTCCCAACCTTCCCCTGTTCATAACCTAAGACCTCAATGTGGTCTGCGTGCCGAGATTAAGTTCTGATGTAGAACTAAAGCCATGTCATTCCCAACCATGCCTCCTCACCTTCTGTGGCCCATTACCAATAAAGTGCTTAAAAGCCGTGGATATTTTAATTAGTCAATTATGTGGCGAAGATTTAACCTGCCCCTACTTGTTACTTCCATAAATGCTTTTACCGCGGGCTATGTCTCAACTTCTTCACCTTGCAATGACCTATGAGGATTATTGGAGAACCTCAGCGCCAGCTTATTGGAGAACCTTAGCGCCTGTCCCCTCCTTCACGTTGTCTTCCCATCTCTTCCTGGCTAAGCTCTTGAAAGCATTACATGCCGTGCGTGTATTGCCTCGTGCATGATTTGGTGAGACAAGAGTCGGTGGTAGTGGAGGTCACTGAGCTGAGATTTACGTGGAAACAATGTGTAAAATATTCCGATAAAACGCATTGGTGGGGAATGCAAATGGTCTATAATGGAATGCAAATGGTCTATTAAGGTAAATAGTGTACAGTGCCAGGTGCATGAATGTATTCATGTAGTTGCTGGTGATCCTGTACTTATGGTCAATAGTCATTGTGTATTAGGTAGATAGTGTGAAGGAGGCACTAGTGATAGTGTGTAAGGGGCATCAGGAGCTCTACTCACTACCCCCTCCCCCACAACTGTTAGTCACGGATCACCACACACACAGCTCTGGCAGGTGGTGGCCAAGCAGCCACACTGCATGGTGGTGGTGGGCAGATCCCAGTGTAATGCTTACTATTCATTGGTGGAACTGAAAATGCTTGATTCCTATTGGAGAAGATGGTCAGGTGGTATGCCATACCAGATCCATGTTCCACTATATAATAATAAACCTGAGGGCATTGTCTCTCTCTACTTTCATTCTTTATACTCTTCCTTTCTCTTCTCGCCTGTATTGATTTCATTATAGCCTGCCTACACAAACCACATATGCCAGCTGAGGACTTTAGAAATGGTCCGAAACTACCACAATGTAGGGGAAAACATATGAAATAATAGTATTATATGTGACACAATCTCCACACAAAATTTTCCACTTTTTCTATTATAGAAGATATATATATTTGGCTTATTGATATGAATATACACTAATTCCGCATTTAACGTCACTTCATTCACGTCGTTTTATTAAAACGTCGCCGAGGACAACAATCCTCCCAGTGGGGCAACATTCTAAAGTCGCCATGAGTGTGCACTGTCAGAGGTCGGTACCCATCCTGATATGATCTTAGATGTTGCCAGGATGTAAGACTCCAACAACCACCCAACCAACTAACCGTAACTAGAGGCTGGCTTACTGCGGGTCCTACACTGTATTATACACTGCATAGCAGAGCAGCATCCCGGCAGGGTATTAGCGGCACGTCAAACTTAACCTAATCTAATCCTGTTCGCCGTTTACCAACAGTTAACCCACACCCACACTCACACCCACACATACACCCACACACACCGACACACCCACTCTCACACACACACACCCACATCCACACACACACACCCAGACACACACATCCACACACACACACACACCCACACACACACCCACGCCCACACACCACACACACACCCACACCCACACCCACCCACACCCACAACAACACCCACCCACACCCACACCCACACCCACACCCACACCCACACCCACACCCACACCCACACACCGCCCTTATATCGCCCTCGCCCCGCCCCGCCCACCCTCACCCACACACCGCTCTCACCCCACCCTCAGCCCACCCCACCCCACCCTCACCCCCGACCCCGCCCCGCCCCGTGCCCGGGGATGATCACTGAATGCGGTTTACTAACACTAGAGTGATTCGTCACACCCGGTGGGGTTTACTAAGCAGTACACCACTTCCTGTGCGACTTTCCGGTCAGGCTTACATGACCACCTATAGGCAGGTGTGTAAGTTTGATCATCTTCCAGCGGCGTGCATTTTCAATCTGGACGCCGTCTGGGATACAAGCTGTGCTGGTGCATATTGTAGATGCTGCTCAGTGTTGGTGAACTCTTAGTGAGCCTGTCCTGGTGTGGCGGTTTCCCAGGGACACCAGTTTGCCAGGGACACATTGCTTCTGCGCATGCATCAAAATCGAACAGCATCGTCACTAACCTTATAAATTTAATATAATGTTTTTGCTAAAGATGTTTTCTATATGTGTACCAAACGATTTGTTTGTAGGTGGTGTCGTTTTAGAGATATTTAACTTTTCCTGTATTTTCTGTATGAAGATTGCTCATGGCCATTGACAATGCCTTGAGTTGGACGGTACGCGCTGTGAAAAACAATAGTTTTATTCAAAATTAATAGAAATCAAGAACCTTAACCATATCAATTTAATATAATCTTAATGGTAAAGATGTTTTCTATATGTGTACGAAGCGATTTGTTTCTAGGTGGTGTAATTTTAGAGATATTTGATTTTTTTCTGAATGAAGATTTGCTCACGGCCGTTGAAAATGCATTTGAATGGGACTGTCCCTGGCAAACTGGTGTCCCTCGGAATGGGTGGCGAATTGTTATGGTGCGGTGACCCCTCTGCCTCTCAGAGGGGTGTTAGAACGCCCGGGGGTTAACTGTCCTCCAGGTGGGCTGACCTCAGTGGTGACCTCGCACCACGTGACGGGTAACCCCGCCCATACGTCACATAGACCGGCATGCCCCGCGGGCGGTTCGGGGCGCCCCCAGGCGGCGTGCTTAATAAAAAACACCTGTATCTGGCGTGTGTCTGTGTGTGTTGGGGGGGGGGGGGGATTGATGTGAGTATGTGTGGGTGTATGTGGGGGTTGTGAGTGTGTGTGGGTGAGGGGGCCGCCAGGTGATGCTGGGGGAAGCAGCGGCTGTGCCCCTAAACCACTCCCTCACCACAAGGCGTGTTGACATAGGAACCAGCGGGTTCAGGAACCGGGTGCAGCAATGAAATGTGCTAGTTTCAGCTCATCTCAGCTCTTGTTTAAAACATAAGCCCCGTTCACACACAGGAGTTAAGTCGACTCAACTAGTTTGCCTTGTCTAGTTCGGCTCACATTGGCCTTGTGGATGTGACGCTGAAGCGGATTAGGGCTGAGTCGATGCATTTAGTTCACCTCAAGTAAACCACGTCGCGAGGTAGTCTAGGTGAAGCGAACTAGCTTAAGTCGGCCCAACTTCCTTGTGTGGACGGTAGCGGATTAGTTGAGGCAGCCTAAGCTCATGACACACATGCGCAGTCGAGACCTGAGTTTGTTGATTTTCCAGTCGATCAAAAGCGCATATTATATAATTTGGTCTATGAACCGGCTAGAGGTGCACAAATATTTTGTTCATGATTTATTTTAAGGTTTTCACTGCCCAGCAGAAGTTTTGACCGTTCCAAACCAATACAATTCAGTCCATACATATCTAGGTCGAACCCACACTCTCTTGTGGTGACGTCAATGAACCGAAACTGGCGCTGGTTAGTATGGACTTGCTCATCCGCAGATATCGATTTCCGGCTTAAACCACCCCAAATACTGCATGTGTGGACACGACAGACTTTCACGCCTAGTTCGTCTCATCTAGTTCGCCTTATCTAGTTCGGCCTAAAGTTGTGCTGTGTGAACGGGGCTATAGAACACTAACTAAAAATATATATATAATAAATTAAGATATTAATCTTTTATCCAGCATTGCATTTACATCAATATAATCAGCACATCTTATGCCATGTGCATTTAGATTTAGAAAGATCTAGGCACTCAGACTAGTGTTAGAGCCACAGCCAGAGTACTCAATGCATTGTCAATGGCAGTGAGTAATCTCCATACAGAAAAAGTAAAATATTGCTAAAACCACACCACCTAGGCACAAACCGCTTGGAGCACATATAGAAAACAGGTTTAACAAAAAGATTATATTAAATTGATAAGGTTAGGTTTGGGATTTCTATTAATTTTGAATAAAACTGTCATTTTTCAATGCGTGTATAGGCAAACTCAATGGCCGTACACCTTTGCTTTGCTCCCAAGGCCGTTTTCGGCGCATGCGGAGTCGGAACCGTGATGTAGTCTATTGATCTCACGCATTCTTTTCAGATTAGAGGACTACTCACATAGATCATACACATAGATCATACACATAGAGCATACCCTTATTGATTCTGGAGCCATGATGACAGGAACTGAGGCTTACGCCGTGCATATAGAGTCAGAGCCTGTAATGGTTCAGATTACTTACGTCCCTTTCCTAACGACCGCCCACCCCCCCACCCCCCATCCGAATACTACTATCCCCCCTCACACCTGTCAGGGTAGATCGATCAGCTACCACTATCAGACAGAGAGTTGAGTTGAATTGGAATATATATATTGACTTCGAAGACCGGCCTTTTTCCATCAATCACTTTGTCAATTTCTTAAGTTTCCAGTAGGGGGAAATGCTTAGCTGTCCTCATAGTCATAGGGCGACCCCTTCATCACCAGGGTTTATAGTTAGAGAGAGGAAAATGGGAACTGGTGAGAGGGAATATAATAGGGAAAGATAGGGAGAGACGAGAGGAAATGAGAGGAGAGGCGAGGAGAGAGATGATGGAGAGTGAAGGATGGGAGGGGAGGGGGCAGAGGGGTAGGGGAGGAGGAGAGGGGAGAGGACAGAGATGGGGAGAGTGAAGGAGGAGAGAGAAGAGAAGGGGTATGGGGGAGTGAAGGGGGAGAGATGAGCGAGAAAGGGGGAGAACTGGAAGAGAGGGGGGAGATTCTAGATAGAGGAGAAAGAGGGAGGGGGAGGAATGAGTGGGGGAGAGAGTGAAAGGAAAGAGACCCATAGAGAGAGAAAGAGAGGGGGAGAGAGGGAGAGGGGGAGAAATGAGAGGGGAGAGGGGGAGAGAGAGCGGGGAGGGAGGAGAGATGGAGAGAAAGGGAGAGAGGTGGAGAAGGGCAGAAAGAGGTGGGAGAGGGGGGAGAGGTGGAGAGAGAGCTCGTGAGAGGGGGGAGGGAGAGAGAGAGGGAGAGAGAGAAAGAGAGGGGTGGGGGGTAGAGAGGGAGATATGATGAAAGAAAGGAGAAAGGGACAAGCGGAAGGAGGGGGATACAGGGACAGATGTAGAAAGGAGAGGAGAGAGATGGGGAGAGAGAGGGAAAGAGATGGAGACAGATGGAGAGAGGGAGAGAGAGTCGGTGAGATGGAGAGGGGGACAGCAAGTTGTTGTGGGGTATGTGTGTCTACGTTGTAGGGGATATGGTACTTATGAAGTTATGGGGTTATTAAATTTATATTATTAGCTGTGGTGGTAAATAGGAGAGAACTCCACCATGCGTCAATGTTGACTGCACGTGTTGAAATGTGAAAACCCCAGCGCCCCGCTGCCTCTATTCCACACAACGCCGCCTACTGGAGAACCCGGCTATGATGAATGACACAGGTGGCCACGCACGTGTGGGCTCGCACCTCCAGACTCCCTGGGCTCACACACGCGCCCACAGACACGCCCCCCCCCCCGCCACACACACCCCACACCCACACCCGGTCCCAATCTCCTCCAGCACCTGATGGATCAGCTCGGTCGCCATGCCCACTGAACGCCGCACTCCCGCCCTCCCGCCAGCCTGCGCATGCCCCGCCGGAACTTCCGGTCCCATTCGAATGGACGTAGGGAGGGGGGGGGGTCATTGTGTTTGATGGGTTTAATGTGACCTAATTGTAGGATCAATATTGACTGGTGGCGACCCCGACGGCAGTGCGTGTAAACTGCGCTTGTATATGGGCGACAATAGGGGGGATGGGTGGGGAGGTGATGGGTGTGTGTGTGGGGGGGGAGGGGTGATGTGTGTTCTATGAATTATTTGTCCCCTCCTTCGATCTGGTTTGGGGAAAGTAAGCGTTATAACGTCACGTGACGCCTCGTGGTGGAGCTGTTCGAACTGCAGCAAACAACTGCCATGCAAATAACCCAGCTGCTGTCCACAGTATTTTGACAATGGCTATCGATTACCCACAATGCAGTGAGAGTCGGCGTTGTGCTGTTGTGTTATGTGGCACCGCGGTGAGAGCTTCATCTAGAACTCATTCAGCCACTGCCCACAAGTTGTACACGTGTCTAGGTGTGTGCAAATACACAGTATGGTCAGACTGGTGTGCGGCCCGTTTTTCAAAGAGCTTATACCCCTGTCACACTACGACATAATGAGCCAACGTTAGCCTGATGTGGTCACTTTTCGTCATTATGTTGCCGTACATTGTGTTATGTTATGATGATGTCAGAATGACGTTAGACTGACGTCAAGCTATGTCACGTTACGTCGTGTTATGTCAGCGTGCGTCAAGGTTTTCAACCTGTTCAAAACCTTTGACGTGACGCGAAGGTAAGGGTCTACGTTCGCCGTATGTACTGTACACGTTCGCCGAACGTCAATGACATTAAACGGACGTTAGTCAAACGCTGCTCACTACATTCCACTATGTTCTACTATGTCGACCCACATTAACGCCGGTGGAAATGTCCACGCGGCATAATGGGAACGTCAGGATAACATCAGGAGAACGTATGCCGAACGTACTTCCAATGTACGTTCAGCAGTTTGCCACCATGTCATGATGTATGTAACATCACATAACATTCTTCTGGTGATGGAATAATGTACATAAGATTCTGTGACCATAATGACGTTGTCCTCTCTCGTTGAATGACGCTATCACTATGCTTTACCGATATTACGCTCTCGTCAACTACGCTGCATCCACATTCAACTTGTGCCCAAATTTGCATACTACACTGAGAAGTTCGACGTTTTTCACGTTCTCCCTATGCTGACGTCGTTACGTCATAGTGTGACAGGGCCTTTACCTCCTTCGTGGCAGTCATCAAAGAACAGGAAGAGAGGAAGAACTTGGAATTTTGTCCATTTACTTAGATGTTATTCATGTGTTATATCTGAATATTTGTCTATGTATTCCATGAATAGAGGAAGACAGTGATGGTTGTTCAATTGACTTTATGATATATATGGTCACATGATTTTGCCATGTATTCCTTCCATGAGTATATTTATATTAACAAAAGATCATAGTTAGAATGGGCGTATTGAGTTCGAACCCAATAGAACTCAGTAGAGCCAAGTTTTACCACAGGTACACTTAGACCATGGGTGAGCCTTAAGTAACTCAGAGAGAATATGTTGTTTCAAGATATACAAAGATTAGTCATATTTGATCATAATAATTGTGAATAAGCAAGGTTGCTTAGTCATTTGTTTAATTAAGCACTGTATTTGCATTATATTTGATTAATGTTTACGTAAGTGCATTTTTACAAGGAGCAAGACAATGGAAAATGCTCCAAGTGTTTAGATACAACTCTTACATTGGCTTTACCTACCTTCGCTACTTATAGGAAGGCATCAGTCCATGTTCTATTTACTAGGCATTTTTTGTGATACTATTAAATCACCATCAACGAAATACGAAACATAAATGGACACACATATAAAAGATTACATTTATATAATTATATCTTTTTTGACATCTGTTGATATTAAGTAGTTTATTGCCAGAAATAAAACCTTGACTAGAAGGCCTTTGGGATATACATTGACAATGGCATAGTGCTGATCAATGCGCATTGCAGAAAGCCGAGGAATTTACACCACATATTTAAAGTTGCATAGTCCGATAGTTTTGAGTTCCTGTCTTTTTCTGTGATAAATATATTAGATTGATCTTTATTATCTACCTTACGTTACGTTGAAGTAACTTTTATTTTAAATAGCTAACTATTGAGATATTTGAAGTGCAAGCAATGCATGCATGCCAAAACTCTGACTCCATAGGCTTCAGCAGCAACAGGTTCTATTAAAATGGCTTAATATTCCCTTCTATGTGGCAACAAATGCTTAATAAATGCATTAGTACCTAAGTTAGATATGTAGATTCAAATCTAGATAATTGTTTTGGTTTTGAAAATTTGATGTTTTCATTGGACTATGCAGCTTTAAATGATATCATCTCAGAATCTAGATGTGTACATAATACTTCTAACTCAGCCTATGTGTTAATGTGGATTGCATAGCCCGGTGAGCAGCCCAGTCTAATCAAACTGATATCAGGCTGGCCATTCCGATATCAACATTTGATATTGTTATGCTAATAATATACATTTAAATTGAGGCTTCTATCAGTAAACATGGCTTAGCTTCAGGCGCGAACATCATTCAACAACCGTTATACTACCAGTGTTATGCTGATATACATTTAAACGGCAGCTTTTATTGGTGAATATAGCTTAGCTTCAGACATGAACATCATTCAATAACCACTATACTACCAGTGTTATGCTAATATATATTTAAACTGTGGCTTCTATTGGTGAATATTGCTTAGCTTCAGACATGAACATCATTCAATAACCACTATACTACCAGTGTTATGCTAATATATATTTAAACTGCAGCTTCTATCAGTGAATGTGGCTTAGCTTCGCGAACATCATTCAATAACCGCTATACTATTAATGCTATGCTAATATACATTTAAACTGTAGCTTCTCTCAGTGAACATGACTTAGCTTCAGGTGCAAACATCATTCAACAACCGCTATACTACCAGTGTTATGCTAATATACAGTTAAACTGTAGCTTCTCTCGGCGACCATGGCTTAGCTTCAGGCGTGAACATCATTCAACAACTGCTATACTACCAGTGACAACTCGAAATGCATATGTAATACTTAGCACAGGGCTTGATTCCCACGAGCCTCAAGCCCCATACTGGGCAATAACTGTAAACACCCGAAATATTACCTCAGTACACACCTCTCCTTCACAGCTGTAGCTCCGTTGAGACTAAAGCCCGATGCTCCAGTTAAAGGAATTGGATCCGCCTTTGGGTTAAGCAGTCGCAGATTTACCTCCGAGCAGCTCCGAGTCACTCCCTCTCCCCCCTCCCCCCCCCCATTTTGCACACCCTTAACACATAGAACACTGGAGGACTATAGAGGTGCATCTGGGGCCCGCCGGGCTTTCTGTGTGGGTTATCAGCAACACCAGCTCTATCCGACACCTACCACTCCCTCCACACACACACCCTCACACCCTACTAGATCACACACACCACACATACCATACTGGATCCCACACACACAAGTGGGCATAATTCCCACAGATCTTCAACATAGCTACAAAGCTGTAAAGCTTTGGGGGAGCATGGTTAGTGGGGGGTTTCATCAACAACACAATTCGTTAAAGAAAATGAACACCATATTATGTAAATATGTGTAAACATTATGCAATATGGTAGCTATTTGAATATTGTCAGTATAATAGGTGACGCTGGTAATGATGAATGCGTCCCCTGACGGGTTAGTCTGGTACTGTTTAATTTATGGTGCAGGTGTTTTTATATTGTGGTTGGTGTATTTATCTATATTGGATTAAGCTGGTGATTGATAGTGTGGTGAGTGAGATAGGTAGGAAGGTTGTGGAAGGCAATAGATGTGACTAGATAATTCGTAATGGAGGCGGACACTGAAGGACACACGCTCTGCATTGAGCGCACATTCAGTAAATCAGGATCAATTCAATTAACCTTTGTTCCGAACATATACTATATATTATACATAGGCCCTGTACATAGATTATATACATATATATAAATGTGTTATATGTTTGAAGTGAGGGGTGAGAGACCGTTGTAGTCAGTTCCCAGGAGGAGGGAAGCAGAGAGTGCCCGGTTACAGGGGGTGCTGTGGAGAATAAGGGGTGTTGGGAAGCGAGAGGTTTCTGGACAAGGACACCGAATAACATTAGGGACTATTCTTTATTTATATATACACATAATCAATTATATAGCACATATATTATCTTTGTAGAGGGCCCATGTCTAATATATATATGTAAAGGAACCTACTGTAGTGAGACTGTCACTTAGTGTCAGTATATAGCATATTTCTCCAGTGATAATGGTAATGTGTATAACAGATTACTATTCATAACTCCTTGCATTAATACATTGCTCAATTTAGCTATGTACGTAATAAAAGTATACACATTTTTCCTGGTTAGGATTTTGCATGAGACTAACATAGCATAGTGGTACACTTATTTGGTTTAATGCGCAATAATCTAAATATGTCATTGTGTGCTACACATAATTTTCTCAAAGTTTCCTATTTATAATTACATGTACGCTGTAAACAGTTAGATAATGAAATACAGTATCAAAGTCATGGCAATTGTTTGTACTGTCATGGGGGTGATTAAAACGGGAAATATTGCGCCTGGAGCGCGACTCAAACCCACATCTCTTTGCATTCGAGGCCAGTGTGCTAACCATTACAACACCTCGGCTCCCTAATATCACCATACTACCCACGCATACCTGTCTATGCGGATCCTTGCCTGAGAGATCAGTGCAGACTACTACAGTACTTACATAAATATTGATCAGGTAGAGAATCAATTACTCAACATTGTGTTGAGTTCATAAAGAAATCATGCATTTTCACAATTGAAAATCAAATTGGAAACGTCTGTGATCCGTTGATACAATGTACATGGAAAAAAAGGAGAAATAACACGCCATTATTTTAGGAACTCATTTTCAGTGCGCACGAAACATGACCCCATCCGCTGTTTGACTGAGAGGTCACGTGGCATGTCACGTGGTATGTCACATGTCAGACAGACAGTGTGAGCAGGAGGCCGCATATTGCAGTCAGATGAAGCAGGCCCAACTTTTACATGGCGTGAATTTCAAAAGCCACATCTCTCTTTCTGACAACATCAAGCAATTAGCGCGACACATTTGGACCGGGAAGCCACTTACCGCATTACGCAGGCGCACTGACCTAAATTCGACTGTGACGCGAAAACTAGATGCAGTGAAAGCTGCATAACTCGATAGAAGCTAATTGTCGCAACTGAAAGTGAAACATTTCCCTAGATGTGACACTCCGCTAGTTGTGACTGCGTATTCAACATAGAGACTGGTGCATTCATTAAATACTTATTGAAGATTCGTGGTCTTGTGTCAGATTTGTTGTTGAAGATTTATACTGCCTATCATGGATAAGCCTGAATAGGCTTGTTTTCACCATTAGACAGTTTGTCGATAGAAAGCCCAAGCCTCCACTTTTGCCGACCCAAGGGATTTTTAACCTCCCACACCACATAGACATGGTATGAGAGCAACTTGCCTTTGATGACGCTGTAAGTTATACACAGCGGTGGAAATCCAAATTGGCAGAGGTGGGGGGCACAGGGAATCGAACCACTGACCTTCAGATTATGAGTCCGACCTAGAAAAAAGTCAGACACTCTAACCACTCCGCCACAGAGAACACCACAGCATGTGTTCACCATTTCCGTGGGTCCACCAAAATTAAGTTCACTTCAAATAAATCCAAACTTGTCCTTTTCACATAAAATAATACTTCACACTGCATTAGATAATAATGTATATCAAGGTTGTCTGTTTTTTTTAATTAAAAAAGAATATTGTATCAAATTCAAAGCCATCTGGGTATACAACTTTAATGCTGAATATTGCTGAATCTACTCTGGTATGGTTTCAACGGAAACCCACATACCAGAGACCAACAGAGTGAAGAGCTTCCAATTTACATTAATTGGAACGCGCCAGATTGGTCGTTGGAGTTTTTCGTCCTGGCAACATCTAAGGTCATATCAGGATTGCCAAATACTACTACGACTAATACTAGTCTAGGAGAATAGAGCATAGGCGACAATAGTCTTATGCCCCGGTCACATACACGTTAGTGGACGTGGTTGAAAGTAGTGGAGGCTAACGTAATTGAACGTAGTTGAACGTAGTTGAACGTAGTTGAACGTAGTTGAACGTAGTTGAACGTAGTTGAACGTAGTTGAACGTAGTTGAACGTAGTTGAATGTAGTTGAACGTAGTTGAACGTAGATACAAGATTCACCCCGTACTGCTGCAGTAGGGGTGCAAACCAACCCTATGTAAAAGCTGCTGAAAATGCGGGTCAAAGAATTGAGAGCCTAATTTCACAATCTAAGAAGCAACAATTATTCTTTACATATGTCTTATTGATATCCCGCTACCTTTGAGTTGAAAAATATAATATAATATCTAGTTTAATAAGATTTAAAAGTGAAATCGACGGCGTTCTGTGGCCGCCATCTTGTCTTTTTGCATTCTCGCCCATTTCACCAACTCTGTGCCTATATGGGTAGCCATTTGATACTGGAGACACAGTTTCTACTTCATGTTCCATACTATGCCTATTTTCGCCTGTATTTACACTACGTTGTCGTTCACCCGTGTACTACAAGTACCGGGTGAATCATGTATCTAAGTTGAACGTAGTTGAACGTAGCTGAACGTAGTTGAACGTAGTTGAACGTAGTTGAACGTAGTTGAACGTAGTTGAACGTAGTTGAACGTAGTTGAACGTAGTTGAACGTAGTTGAACGTAGTTGAATGTGCCGTACCTTAACGTATATTTCAACGTAGTTTAACATACTTACACCACGTTTGGCCCACGTTAGCCTCCACTACGTTCATATACATTCAACTACCTCCACTAATGTGTATTGACAGGGGCATCAGCCTGACCTAGAAGCCACAAACTGCGTAGCCAGACACAGAAATGTGAAGCCTGGAGCAGACAGAAAACATATAAGTGGGAAACTGGACAACTGGGCTGCAATCGATGGGCAAAGTCTCAGGCCGCGAGGCAAGGGCCGAGGCAAAGTTGTCTGAGGTGTTTTTTTGTGGTTTTTTTTTGTTTTTGTTTTTTTAGGGGGGGGCGGGTCTCTTGATGACAATACTGGTCCCGAAAGGGATCAATCACTGATGGCGTTGCATCGCAGCGGGTAGCCGGCGATCCGTCAGGGGGCGCGGTGCATTATGATGATGGACACGAGCCTTAATTATCGCCCACATTACCGACACCCTAACTACGGTGGATTACCGTGCCGAGACGACAGGGACGTCATCTCGGCAGGCGCCACTAGGTGGCGCGCGCAGCCACGCAGGTCAGAGCGCGTGCGAGTTGAGCTCTTTGATGTCGCAACGGAGCTAAAGAAAGTCGAGGCCAATCAATTCCAACCAAATGAGGGTGGTGAGGGTTGTGAGGGTGGTGAGGTGGTGAGGTGGTGAGGTGGTGAGGGTTCTGGTGGTGGTGTAGGTGGTGAGGTGGTGAGGGAGGTGAGGGAGGTGAGGGTGGTGAGGGTGGTGAGGTTGTGAGGTGGTGAGGTGGTGATGGAGGTGAATGTAGTGAGGTGGTGATGGGGGTGAAGGTAGTGAGGGTGATGAGGTTGTGAGGTGGTGAGAGAGGTGAGGCTGGTGGTGGTGGGGTTTGTGGCGAGGGTGGTGAGGGTAGTGAGGGTGGTGAGGGTGGTGAGGGTGGTGAGGGTGGTGAGGGTGGTGAGGGTGGTGAAGGAAGTGGTGGTGTAGGTGGTGAGGGTGGTGAGGGTAGTGGTGGTGGTGTGGGTGGTGAGGGTGGTGAGGGTGGTGAGGGTGGTGAGGGTGGTGAGGGTGGTGAGGGTAGTGGTGGTGGTGTAGGTGGTGAGGGTGGTGAGGGTAGTTGTGGTGGTGTGGGTGGTGAGGGTTGTGAGGGTGGTGAGGGTGGAGAGGGTGGTGAGGGGGCTGATGGTGCTGAGGGTGATGAGGGTGCTGATGATGGTGAGGGTGCTGAGGATGGTGAGGGTGCTGAGGGTGATGAGGGTGCTGAAGGTGCTGAAGGTGCTGAGGATGCTGAGGATGCTGAGGGGGCTGAGGGGGCTGAGGGTGCTGAGGGTGCTGAGTATGGTGAGGGTGCTGAGGATACTGAGAGTGCTGACGGTAGTTAGTGAAGTGCAGAGGCGGCGGGCCGAGGGCTGAGGTTAGTAAATAAGCTGACAGTGCTGCGCCACCATCCGTCTCTGCTACCTCTTAATAGTAAAACGCCCGACCGTGCTTGTGGATTGTTACCCCAGCACTCTAGCACTCAGTTGCGCCCTCTGAAGATAGTGTTACAGTACAACCCCGTTAAACCAAGCTCGGTTAAACCAAACGATCAGTTAATCCAAACTTTTTTCCGTGGCCCAGCAAAATACTACCATTTATCATATCAAAAAGTTGGTTAAATCAAAGTCGGTTAATCCAAACTATCGGTGCCACTTCCGGTATGGGTAAACCAAACTTTCATGTGGTTCTAAGGTCGTCTGAGACTTTTTTATATGATAAATCGTAGTATTTTGCCGGGCTGACAAAAAAAGTTTGGATTAACCGATCGTTTGGTTTAACTGAGCTTGGTTTAACTGGGTCATATTGCATATACATAAAAAAAAAAATCAAAGAGTCTTCATACATTGTATATTGCATTCATAATGCACCTGCGATTTTGCCAAAGCCAAGTCAAAGTCGAAGCCAAAGCTTGGTTAAACCAATGATCGGTTAATCCAAACAAATTCATAGGGTCCCTTCAAGTTTGGTTTAACGGGGTTATACTGTATGTGGTTGGGGGAGGAGAGTGGCATAGGTGGCGGCGTTATAATTAGGATCATCTCATCAAAGCGCGGATTTCTCGAGCGCCGTTTGACCAAGGTTTGTCGGTCAGAATTTGCACTCAGTCAACTAGGATCAAAGCAGCCAGCCCGCCACCCGCAGCAACGCCACCCTTTAACACCTCTATAACAAACAGGCCGTGAGCCGTGAGCCGTGAGCCGTGAGCCGTGAGCTGTGGGCCGTGAGAGTGCCCTACCCCGCCCACACCCCTCGGCGGCCTTGTGGCGCGCCGTGTGTGCGCGTGTACCGGCCCGGTGTCAGTGCGCATGTGCCGAACAATGCCACTCTACCAGGCCGTGTTGATCGTGCACCAAGAAGGCCGCGTTAGAGATTGGGCGAACGGTGACGATTACACAAGGCCCGTATTTGTGTCGTTATTTCTAGGCAGGCCCGGATAATGGATCCTGACTGTAGATCAGCACAGCTGTTATTCCACCTGTGTCCACAGCCTATTTGCCCATCCTGCAAGGGTTTCCCCCTCCTACTACTCTCTCCTCCATCCCCGCCCACACACCACTCATCCTACTTGCATAATTGCGGGAGAATCTCATTAGCATCGGCGCGCGCAATCTAAGCACCACTCACGGTAAAAAAAAACAATATTACAAAAATACACAACAGAAGCGCCAACGGGCATAACGACACACATTCACTAATGCGTGATTGGGTTAATTTGCATATTGTGGCACGTGACTAAGCTGTCGCTGTTTTTTTCTCAAGCCTCCTCTTCTGTGGTCAGTCAGTCGTCCAATGTTGACGTGTGTGACTCTGGTCTGATAGAAGGGAAAGAACAAAGGCGGTCGCTGCGCGCCCCCTGCCGGCAAGGTTCACTGCCGCTGCCCGCGTGGAGGCACTCACCCATAATGCCCCAATAACAGAACGCTGACGCGGGCATCAGCGCTTTGCATGCGGAACGAAGGGGCCCGATGGGCAGGGGCGTGCGGGGAGAAGGGTGCAGCCAGACAGGAGGACCCGGCGCCGGACTGTGGGGGGCCGGGGTCGGCGAGGCGGTGCGCCGGCGCCGTGGTCGGCGCGGCTGTGCGGCGGTGGCCGTCGCATAGTGAAGAGCGTGGAGAAGTGGCCGCGGTGGCCGTGACCCCGGCCCCCCGCGCCCCAGAGCGGCAAGGCCGGGGACACTTGTCCGCCACTAAAAGCCTGCTGTCAGAGGGCTGCCACGCCTTGTAATCTTTACCCCCTCAGCCCCCCGTGAAAGCCACTCAGACGTCGGCCCGTGCACCTTAAAGCTCATCTTTGGGGACGCGGCCCGGTGCAGCCGGGCAGAAAACGCAGACAGCGGGAAGCGCGGGGGTTGAGGGGCCAAGGCGAGGGGGAGACGGGCGTGGTGTGGGCGAGCCTGAGCCCGGGGAGATTGGGGGTGAGGTGGGGTGAGGTTGGGGTAGGGGTGAAGCCGGGGTAGGGGAGGTGGTGGCAGAGGTGAGGCGGGGGATAAGGTCAGCCGGGGTCAGATGGGGAGGGAGAGTCAGAGGGGAGATGGGAGGCGGCAGATGGGTGGCGGGAGGCCGTATTTGGGAGGTGGAAGTGGGAGGCGGGAGGCGGGAGGCGGGAGGCGGGAGGCGGAAGGCGGGAGGAGGTGAGAGGAGTGAGGAGGGAGATAGAAGGGAGGATTCGGGACTCGGGAGGCGGGGAGGCCAGGCAGGAGGCGGGAGGCCAGCTTTGGGAGGCGGAAGGCGAGGGGCAAGAGGTGGGAGGAGGCGGGATGCGGGAGGCGGTGGGAGAGGGGACAGTTATGACTAATGCATTGATTGCCGAGCTAAGTACGGATGAGATAACGCCGGATGAGGGATGACCCATTGGCCGCAAACAGCGGACCCCGGAGCGCTGTGAGATAACCCGGCCCTAACCCGGCCAGCCTTAACGCTGCCCGCGCGTGGACAACGGGGCATTTTTCCAGCTTAGCCACGGCCAGCTGACGACGAATATGATGTCATTCAAAAGTCCTGACCACCCAGCGTCTGTCTGTCAAGCAGCGGTCGCCGGAGAGTCAATCACCGGGGGGGGGGGGGGGGGGGGGGGGGAGTTAAAGTGGACTTTATTGAATAGAAAAGGCCAATGTAGTCGGTGGGCTGGGCCGATGGTTGGCGGGGTGGGGCGGGGCGGAGCTGGTTGGCATAGCATGCCGCCGGACGTCTTATGGGTGTGTGTTTGTGTGTGGACCGGAAGGAGCCACCGGAAATGGACAGCGTGAGGCGTGGGCATGCGCAGTTGCCGCCGTCCTTGTTGGCCATGATGTAGTGCGTACTGTATGCTGTAGTCCCGACCCACAATGCTCTCTGCGCACGCCCCCCTCCTGCCTCCACACGCCCTGGCCCGGCCCCTGCGGCCTTTGCGGCATGCCGGTGGACAGCTCATACCCCTGCAGTTATTATTCTCACAGTGCTAAGCCAATAAGGCAGCGCGCCATTGTGTTAACGCTAACCTAATGACGCCGCGTGGCATTGCCCAGCCCTGCCGCCCGCCGCCCGCCGCCCGTAGCCCGCCGCCCGCCGCCCGCCACCCGCAGCCAGCCGCCCGCCGCCCGCCGCCATCTCATTCCTCCCGGCTTAACTGACCCCCTCACCTCGACCGCCTGCCGTCAGATGGCGCGCCGGAGAGGTTGGCCATTATCAAGGCTTTCAAGGCCCGCGCCTCTAATTCGGTTAGTATCGACTGCCGGGCGACATAATGAAATCGGCAGTGGATTAGAAGCCATGGGGTCGTTCGGGAGGACCAAATAAGGAACCACTGCCCCTTCGATTCTATGCCACCAGCCCCTACTCCCACATGGTGTGTGTGTGGGTGGGTGGGAGGGGGGTTCTAATGAAAAAGAAAAGAAGAAGGAAAGGTCACTCTGTCTGGGAATTTGGTCTTGGCCAATATGGCCCAATAGCGCCCTGAAAGCATGGGGGTGTCGACCCCATTAAACTCGTTGGCCCATGGGCCCACCCGCATTGTGCAGTGTGCAGTGTGCGCATGTTGCTGCTTAGCTTTGGACAGGTGATGCAAAGGCTTACCAAATCTGACGAACTTCGTGTCATTGCCAAAAATGATGCACTTAGTATTTTGGAATGAAATCATGAAACAACGGGTTTTTTCTTTAAATTTTAATATTTTACTTTTTATTCATTTGTTTTTGCATTTATTCACGCAATTTTTGCTTTTCCAATAGTACTAGTAGTTGGTTTGCTTTTAGGGATATTTGCGTTCAAGCAACATCAAATGTCTTAGCAGAACGATTGCCAACTTGTAGCAAACATTGCACACCATTGGCGTCTTTATTGTGCTGCACCAAGCTGAGAGACCGGGCTGTCGGCGCCATGACCTGTTATCCAACTCAGTCACGTTATCCTGACACTGAGCTAACCAGCCCTTGCTCTCTCATAATAATGCCGAGAGCCAACCTAGGTAACGACAAGTATCAATTTCGTAAGGCATTGGCTTGACTCTGTCAGAGTTTGAACCTACTACCTCAGGTGCTGGAAGCCAATCAATGCTCTTATCGTTTCGGCAATCAGGCCTGGTGCTCTACCAATGGTCGCATTAAACAGTGGCTCGCTGGGCTAGGCCCTGTATGTTATTTGATTTGACCAATGAACCACAGATAATTACACACACACACATATATATATATATGTATAAATATGTACAAATAATTGTTATATGAACGAATTGTAATTTGACCAGAGTGGAGTGAGTGTTCCACTCCCGCTTATTGGACCCACCGACACAGCACAAACACTCCCACCCACCCACCCCCCTCCTACCCCTATTGCTGAGCATCAACATTGTCTACAAACACTGCCAGAGGCCCAGATAACAGTTTGTCTTTCTGTGACTCATCAGCCAGCAGACAACAGTCCCACCCTTGTATTGTTCTCCAACAGTCAAAACTGTCCCCCCAAACCGACCTCCTGGTGACTAGTCCCTTACATACACCTAGGCTAGGCCACTACTCCGAGTCCAACACGGCACTCACTTCAGAGGGAGCGGGACGTAACTCAGGCAGTAGAGTGTCCACCTGTGCAGGTGTAGGTCATCCGATCGATCCTGCTCAGTGGACCCATTTGCAGTTTGGACTATTTTCCATTCCAACTAGTGGTCCACAACTGGTTAATCAAAGGCTGTGGTATGTGCTGTCCTGTTTGTGGGAACGTGCATATAAAAGATCCTATGCTGCTTATCGGAAAGAGTAGTCTATGTGGCAGCAGCGGGTTTCCTCTGAAGAAATATGTCAGAATGACCATATGTTTGACATCCAATAGCTGATGATATGAAAAGCAATGTGGTCTGGAGGTGTCGTTAAATAAAACAAGCTTTACTTCTTTGGTGCTCACTTCATATGAAGTTTTCCCATACACCTCCCTATTGTCGCATTTGTTATCATCTTACTCTCCTACATCAACTTAACTATTCAACACATAACTGTAATGCACCAAAATGCAACCTCCCACAATAAACCATGGAGCTTTACTTGGATGTCTCCGTGTTGGATATCTCATTGGGCACCTGATATATAAAAACAGACTTGGTTTGAATGCAGAGTTGCAATTTGAAGACACTAATGCATGTATAAATACACATATATGCATATGAAGTGGGAAATACTATAATCGAGCTGTGGCCGGTGCAGGCTTGGGTCGAGCAACCCGCATATGGAAATACGGGATACTCGCCAAGTCGAACCCACATTGGCCATCAAATGCAGGGAAGGGTTTGCTGCTGTAACTCATTGCTAGGAGACATGCCTCGGCATCCCGCGCTACTCTCCTAGCAACATAGAAGGTTCAAGCCATTGGGCCCAGACTCCTCAGAGGTGTTTCATTGGTACCCTGATGTTTTAGACGATAATATGGTTTTAAATACAGTAATTGGGAGTATCTTAACTATAAAGGAAATGGAGGGGAAGTATTTATTCATACCATTGACATTTGAAGAGATTAGATGGTGTTGGTAGGAACAGAAATAAACTTGTGAGCTCTTAAAATGTGCTTGAGATGTTCCTTGCATTCCTTACCCTTTACGAACAGGTCCGTTATACACTAACCATCATGGTCAACACCCTAATAATGGTTCATTATAATATCTATTACTATTGGCCTTCTGCGCAGACGAGAGAGTGATGTAGACATCAGAGTATGTACCATAACCATCTTCTCGGGACTAGTAACCACCTTCTTAATACAAACAATAGTAATAGGTAATATTTTGGGTGTTTACAAGTGACAGCAGCAGAGTACACCATCGACCTGAGCTAAGGAAGCAGCGGAGTAATGGTAATTAATACACATCAGATGCAGGGGTAGAGCCGACAAACATGTAGTACATATGCTGTCGGCACTCGAGCGGGATTATAAAACATTGGCTCTTGATGCAACCAACACCTACATGCTTATGTAGCATTTCACCCGGGAAGATCAGTGCACCTACAGGGCAGGGCATACATAGCCTCCGAGGCTTCCCCTTATATTATGATCAAAACAAAATCTGTCCAGCCGTAAAAGAGGCAGTGAAGTAAATGGACTTATTGGGCATCACTCAGCATCTTTCAAAATAAATAGCCGCAGTTAATGTGAAATACAACCATAGGGAATATATAGCACGCATCACTCGACACCTGTGGAAAAGTATCACCTCACAACGCCATCACCTCCACATCAAAAAGGTACACAAGTGCAGGAACCAGCAATGAGCAACTCCCTTACTACATGCCACTCAAGAACTGGTTAACCACCACCTCACCTCACCATCACCTCCACATCAAAGAGCTACACAAGTACAGGAACCAGCAATGAGCAACTCTCTTACTACACACCACTCAAGAACTGATTAACCACCACCTCACCTCACCATCACCTCCACACCAAACAGCTACACAAGTACAGGAACCAGCAATGAGCAACTCTCTTACTACACACCACTCAAGAACTGATTAACCACCACCTCACCTCACCATCACCTCCACACCAAACAGCTACACAAGTACAGGAACCAGCAATGAGCAACTCTCTTACTACACACCACTCAAGAACTGATTAACCACCACCTCACCTCACCATCACCTCCACACCAAACAGCTACACAAGTACAGGAACCAGCAATGAGCAACTCTCTTACTACACACCACTCAAGAACTGATTAACCACCACATCACCTCACCATCACCTCCACACCAAACAGCTACACAAGTACAGGAACCAGCAATGAGCAACTCTCTTACTACACGCCACTCAAGAACTGATTAACCACCACATCACCTCACCATCACCTCCACACCAAACAGCTACACAAGTACAGGAACCAGCAATGAGCAACTCTCTTACTACACACCACTCAAGAACTGATTAACCACCACATCACCTCACCATCACCTCCACACCAAACAGCTACACAAGTACAGGAACCAGCAATGAGCAACTCTCTTACTACACGCCACTCAAGAACTGATTAACCACCACATCACCTCACCATCACCTCCACACCAAACAGCTACACAAGTACAGTAACCAGCAATGAGCAATTCCCTTACTACATGCCACTCAAGAACTGGTTAACCACCACCTCACCATCATCTCCACATCAAACAGCTACACAAGTACAGGAACCAGCAATGAACAGCTCCCTTACTACACTCCATTCGACAAACCATCACCTCACTACACCTTCACCCACACGTCATACAGGAACTAACAACTAATGCTACATCCACAATGCTCAACTAACAACATCCACACAATCATTCCTTAGTGTTTGACTATACTCCCACAATCCGTCATCGAAAACCACCCAGAGACCACCACTCCATAAGAGCATATTCACCGAGTGTTTCACACCGACCAGTGACACCACAGCCTTTGAGTTAGCTATAAGTCGTCAGCTTATTAATTTGGAAGTATAATTTGTTTGAAGGATGTAACTAACACAACCGCAAGGCCACTGCCTTCAAGCTGTATAAAGATTATATTCAGATGATCAAAAACATGCTTTCAAAATGAAAGGAGGAAAGCATCACGGACGTTCAGCTTCTGAGGGTGCCTTGGTGGATTGAAGGTGGAATATAGTTTCGATTCTAAAGAAGGTCAATTAACGACTCAGCACAGCATTAGGCTTACATGAGTAGCTCCTATTTCCAGGACACACACATGTAGGAGTAGACTTGAAAGACCTAGTAGCGCCTGCAGTGAGTGAGATAGGATCTTGCAAAAACAACCTCCACCCCCAATCAGAACTGATGTACTGGTTGCTTGAATTTGCATAGTCCAACCCTTTTGATTTTCTGTCATTGTTTTATATAGGTCAACATATATTAGGGTTGGTCGTTATAGTCTACCTTAATTTGATCTGAAGTAACTTTTATTTTAAAAAGCTAAAATTTGATTATCTGAAGTGTAAAGAGGCCAAATTTATTTTTGATGTACACAACAAAGTTTTGACTCAATGGACTTCAGCAGGAACAATTTCTATAAAACAGGTTCAGTATTCCCTTTCGTGCAGCAACAAATCTAGGTTAGCTATACTAAATTAAAGCTAGATAAGTGCATTTGGTTTAGAAAATGTTGATGTGTTGATGTGTCCGAATTCCTTCTATTTTTGAGTGATCATTATAAGAATTAGATACCACATGCTCTGTCTTGAACGTGCGCATATATTGGCTCATCGTGAGCAGGGCAATGGTGTCTCAAAGGGCCTAGATTGCTTTACACTAGACTGTACTGTGCGATTCAGTGAACATACCATGTGTATTTGACCATTTTCCCCTCTGGTGTAATGTCATCTCTAATTCTGCTGTACTATATACACATATAAATAGATGCAGAAATATATTGTGTTCGAACCCTGGTCGAGTCAAATCAATGACTTACAAATTTATACTTATCACTTCCTAGCCAGGCGATTGGCATTATTAGGATAGGGCAAGGACTGGTTGGCTCAGGGTCAGGATAATGTGACTGAGCGGGATGGACAAGTCGGTATCCGGCCTGATATGACCTTAGATGTGGTCAGGATGTAAAACTCCAACAACTAGCCAACCATATATATATATATATATATATATATATATATATATATATATATATATATATAAATAGTAGAGCTACAGATGGCATAAGCACCTTATCGGGTGTAATAATCTGGGAGGGGTAGTGGCTCTTACAACAATCACCTCCACCCCCACCCACCCCCAGGCAGGCAGGGGGGCGGTGGGTGGGGCGGGGCATAGCTGGGGCTAGTTGAACGCTTTGTTGAACCTGTGGCTGCGCATTGATCACTAATCTAATCCACTGACCCGCCAATAGCTTGCCTTGCTGTGCGATCACTGACACCACCCCACCCCCACCCCCACCCCAACCGAACTCCCTTTTCTCCAGTTTCTCTCTGAAAATGTGAAACTCCGTAATCGGCCACCAAAAGACTGCCGATCTGAGCGGAGCGACCCTTTTGAAAAGCCACACTGGCTTCCCGTGCGCTACCCTACCCCTACCCCCACACCCCACACCCCACACCCCACACCCCACACCCCACCCCCACCTTGGCTTTGCGGAGCCCCGCCTTTACCCGGTTGATCAGATGCGAACACTTGAGCGGGGTGCCGAGTGGTGCGCATGCGTCACGGAGGTCGGGGCGCCCGGCCAGGCCTTATTAAGGGCGGCCCCGTCTACCGGGGTCGGTAACGGGAGACGGCCGGGTCCGGTGGCCGGGGCGCGGGGCGGGGCCCGACATGCACGGCGCTTCCGGTCCGGTTTTACCTGCGTGCGTCTACCTGGCGCGGGGGGGGGGGGGAGGGGAGGGGAGGGGAGGGGGAGGCTGTTGTTCCACGAGTCTGCGTTTTGTGTGAATGTATTCCCAGTGCCGTGCACAAAGAATTTCCCTTGGAGGGATATTAAAATAGGAGTCATATATATATATATATATATATATATATATATATATATATATATATATATATATATATGATGAATAACGTATTATGCGAGTATAATTATAACGGTGAAGAAGGGAACTACTTCATTAGTATTATGTTATTGTCCACTTTCCTGTACCTCACCGGTCCGACCCGTGGCGCCACCACCGGTTGTTACTGTACCTAACGTGCGTGGGAACGTCACTCACACTGGAGATTTTTTTAAAGGACAAGGGCTCTTTATCTCTAGCCAGATATTACACTCGTCCCACTTAACTTTGAACTGTGACTCCTTTGTACTGAATCAGCCCTTTATATATATAATATATATAATATATAATATATGAGTGTGATATGTCTATATGAATACTTAATGCTTCGCTATTTAAGTAGCCATATATATATATATTAGACTACTTAACTTTTAGACATATAAGGGATGCTTTGTATAATTGAAATAGAAATAGCAATTACCTTTGTACTTTAAATAATAGATTATGCATAATTTATATAACTAGTTAATTACTTAATTAATTATTTATATATAGCTAGTTAACTACTTAATTTTTAGTTACTTACGTAATCTCATGCATAATAGAAAACTGAACTTTGACAAATAACTGTTAGCTCTTACTCTTTGCTGCTAGGTGTGCGAAAAGATAAATATATATATATAAACAATCATACATATATATATATAAATTCAATTCATTGTCAATGGCCGTGAGTAATCTTCCTACTAAAAAACGTGAAATATCTCTCAATCTACACCACCTAGAAACAAACCGTTTGCAAATATACAGAAAACGTATTCAGCGAAAAGGTTATATTAAATTTATAAGGTTAGGCGTCTGCATTTCTATTAATTTTGAATAGAATCGATGTGTTGCACTCCGCTTAGCAGCAAACTCAATGGCAGTGTGCCTTCGTTCTGCAGCCAAGGTGCGTGCGCATACACGGTGTTTATGAACATTGAACAGGGTCTATACAATACCATTGTAGAGTAAGACCTGGTTGTCACCAGCAGCCACAAGTGATGCCAACAGGTATTATGTAGTTACAGCGAATGCTAGGCTGCAGGAATGGGAATGCATACACTTTTTATATTCGCATAATGGACTACACAACATATACCTAATAGTACAGATGCTTGTATATCTCCAAGTATATATGGATGTATATTATTATATAACATGGACGTTTTCGGCCGTACTTATATCTATGCATATATATATATTTGTAATTTATATGAATAGTTAGACCCCTAGCAAACTCTTACAATTTGATCCTGGTGGCCGTACTGATATATATACATATGCATATATATATAATATATATATATTTATATGAACAGCAAACGTTTAAAATTGGACCGTCCGCGCTGGTTCGGCGACAAAAGTGACCACTCTCAGGTGGCGCCGGTGTGGTCGTGGGTGGAACTAAGCCCCGGAGAAGTACACAGCAGGTAGGTTAGGAGATGGTTGGTTAGAGAGGAGGAGAACTGATAGTGAGTGTGTCTTTGTTTATATTCCCATAATGGACCATATACAGTAAAACCTCTCTAAGCGACCACCTGCACAGATCGACCACTCCCCTATATCAATTGCTTTATTTGGGTCCCAAACGATCACCCATACAATACCATTGTAACAATTTTTGTTCATCCCTAAAGTGGCCACTCCCTAAATGGACCATTTAAAGTCGATCCCATGGTCGATAGATTTAGAGAGATTTTACTGTATATGTGTGTGCTCGGAGTAAAAATTTTGCAAATATTAATAATCTGAAAGTTCTAATATTATTATGCAACACCTACATTGGTATATGTCTATACTATAAGAAAGAAGGTATCACTACTTTGACTATGCACCCTGCGCCCATGTCGACTTGCTGGCGTGAAATATAAAGACTTCTGCGTGCCCTACTTTCCACTGCGCATGTCACGGCGCTGGTCCCGGTGAAGCTGCTAGATCTGTACATGGTGAACTGACGTATACAGCTCTGTTCGACAGACACGTGATCTGTGTAACCGACCCAGCCGCGTTACAGGCGGGCAATCGGAGAGGCACGTCCCCGCGCATGCGCGCCCTGACGTGTACACGTCAGCGACACACCCTCCAACCGCAACCACGCACACACCTCCCCCATCCCCCCCCCCGCTCCTCCCGGCTCCCCCCCCCCCCCTACATCCCGGCATGATCGGGAGAAGTATGCCCTTCTGCTCAGCTTCTTCTTTAATCATCGTCTTCCCGTGTGTTTTGGGAAGTTTTCAGTCGCATTGGTACGCTGAAGGCTGCAAATCTGCAGCACTGTATGGGCACAGGTGAAAGCAGTCCCATGTGGTCAGAGAAATTGGGGGGGGGGGGGGGGGGGGGAGGTGGAGAAAGGAACAAGGCAGCCTAAGAGTAAGAGCCCAACCACAGTCCTCTGAGAGGGCCAGGGGAGGCTGGGTTGTTGGTGTAGTTTTACACCCCATTAAGACCCCAGGCCAAACCATGATGTGCACAGACTTGTGACAGTGCACGCTCATGGCAACTTTATAGTGCTGCCCCACTGGGAAATCAGACCACCAGCACCATGACCTGATGTCCCACACAGTCACATTATCCTGACACTGTGCGCCCAGTCCCTGCCCTGACCTCATAACGCCAGCGCCGAGCAGCAACAGTACCTATTTTATAAGTCATTGGTTTGACTCGACCAGGATCCAAACTTCAGTCCCTCCAGATTCACCAGTATGCACAGTAAGTCCGGCCAAGGCCAGAGGAAGAAGTGAAGTAAGAATGGAATCAGTGGGGTTAGTGAAAATTAGTGGTTAGTTGGTAGTTATTTTCAAGTCAGGTATGGGGACGAGGTGGGGCCTGCTAGTCCTCAGTGTCAGGGTATGGGTGACCGACAACGTTGATGATATCTGCGTTTGGCGGTAGAAGAAAGCAAATACGTTCCAGAATGACTTGGAAATCCTGGAGAGGATGGCGTGAGTGGCCCTATTGTTGCTGAGGTGGCGGTAAGAGTCCTCCATGAAGTCACTGATGGCAGATGTGTCGATGGCGCCACATGAGGCGAGTATGTGGGCCACATTGAAGATCGTGGCACCGCAAGGAGAGTGCTGGAGGTTGGGGACATCAATCCAATGGCACTAGCCAGTCCTGAAGTGGTTGATGTCAAGTTGGGTAGACACAGGAAGGCCGACTGGATGGTGGATGTTAGTTCTGACCAGGGTGTACCAGAGCCAGCTTATTGAATAAGGGTTCCGTACTTGTTCCTTCTGTGTGGCGCGTTCCAAGAGTTTGGTGTTGGCTCGAGAAGCGGCGGCGGTCAGTTTGGTGATGAAGGGAGGGATGGCTGTCTCCACGTCTGCTCGGTTGGCACCAGCTAGAGCTGCACAGTCGGTCTGGTCATGGGAGGGGAACTATAGCAGGACTGTGTTGAGGTGTGCCAGATGTCTGGTTGAGATAATAATCTGGATCACATCAGCAAGGGAATGTCGGGAAGTTGGGCGGGCGATCTCTTTTATGGCATTCAGAGATTCATTAATGATGATGGCACTTGAGTTGTGGAGGTCTTCGAGGGCCAAGTGAATGGCGGCGAGCTCAGTATCGAGAGTGGAAGTCTGACACCTGTAAAGTATGACTTGACCCTTTGAGTTGCGTAGTAGAACTGACTTTATTAGCCGGCGACCTGCCCAGCTGACCTCTCGTGACCTGTCATGACCTCTCATGACCTGAGACCTTCTGCCTCTATACACACGACATCAGTATACACAACATCTTCCTTTTATTACAAAGTATTAGTTTAACATTAGTCAGTAATAATCACAGGGTGATTTGAGCTTATCCCTGGCCACATTGCTCATGGCTACCCTCTCTCTTAAATAACTTTAATTTTAAATAACATTACTTAAATCTAACATACATGTTTTATTTTCAATTTGCACTTTACTTTAATGACACCCAGTCCTTCAAACACATCTTTAAAGTTGCTTACCGTTTTGTTCGCAGAAGCTGCGGTGTCATTGTCCACTGTTGGGTTGCCCAGTTCATCGATGCGCACTACCAGCCCGAGCAATATGCACGCCCTCCGCCCTAAGATAGGGCTACCGGTCTCGGTGATTTGGAACTTGAGGTCCCGTCCGCGCACTCTTATTGTAGCTTCGCCCTCAGGTTTCACCCTCTGTCCCATGAACGTGAGGAGCGTACATCTCGATGGCTCCATCTTGACACTTCTGAACTTGTTGAACACTTGCTGCGGAATGAGGTTCGCCTCAGCCCCAGTATCTATCTTAAATCGAACTGCTTGCAACCCTATGGTCACCTCGGTAAACCATGGTTCCTCGTCTTCTGCGTCGTCCATCAACACCGCCCCCACAAACAAGTCATACGACAACTCGTCAGCTGACCCATGACTATCTCCACCATCATACGTGTTATTTGGATCAACACTAACCTCATTCACCTCTGCTGCCTTGTTCAGTTGCGACCTACATACCTTCACAAAGTGCCCAATCTTATGACACCCAGCACATTCCTTCTCCTTTGCCGGGCCTTGTCCACGTACGTGTGAATACCCACACCAACTACACTGTGCCTTGCCCATGCTTGTGTTGGTTGTTCATCCCAGGGGGCGTTTCCACGCTGGGGGGCGTGTCTGTTGTGACGACCTCTGGCTGCCCACTGACGATATGGCGTCCACATTGTGTTCACCGGTGCTTGTCGCCCCCGGTGTCGCCCTGAGTATAGCTGAAGTATGCTCACTCAGCCTACATATGTCAATGCACTTTTCAAGCGACAAATTTTTTGTTTGCAGCAATTTGTCACGCAGCACATTACTCTTCACACCACATACCAGATGGTCACATAATAATGAGCTCTCCAACTCACCATATTCACATTGAGCCACCCGAGTTCTCAACTCTCTGATATACGTTTCCATGTTCTGCTCATTCTAGTTATATGAATGACACTTATATCGTATTACAGTTATATTGTCTTTGCCTTCACAGTACTCTCTAAAAGCCGTAACCAACGGCCCTATGCGGTCTCTCTCCGACGGGTCAATTTCCATAGTACGATGAACTTTTTGCGCTTCCGCTCCCGCAACATGCAAAAATATAGCACATTGCACCTTCTCCGCCTTACTTGCAGCTCCTGTAGCAACTGCATAAATTTCATAAGCCTGTATCCATGTTCGCCAATTCGTTCCTATATCGTCTTCCAAATTCAAAGGCGCCGGCGCTTTTAAGCCTGTGAGCGACATGTCTTGTTCGTTCGTCTCCTCGTCTGACACCATGTAAAGTATGACTTGACCCGTTGAGTTGCGTAGTAGAACTGACTTTATTAGCCGGCGACCTGCGCAGCTGACCTCTTGTGACCTCTCGTGACCTCTCGTGACCTGAGACCTTCTGCCTCTATACACACGACATCAGTGTTCTTTGTGTTGGAGAAGGGGATGAAGATTCCAGCTCCGGCTCTACCTAATTTTGGGTTAAGGAGCCATCAGTGTAGACCATCTTAGTGAGGGGGAAGTCCGCCTTCGCCTTAGGGAGTGGAGTTCTGGGGTGGTCTAAACCGCCTTGGCAGCAACTAGGTTGCTGGTTCAGGTTTCCATTGGAATGGAAAACCATGGCCACTTGCGAGGGCTCAGGGCGGATTCTGCAATGTGGAGTCCATGGGAGTCCTTGAGGGTGGTGCTGGTGTCCTTGAGGCAGTAGGAGATGTGAGTGTGACCGCGGGTCCTATCTCGGAGGTAGGCGCGGCTCTGCGGATTGTTGATGAAAGGCCTGAGGAGAGGGTTCTTGTGAGGTGGGTGGTGAGAAGCTGTTTGCCTCAGAGGTGGAGGGGAGGGAGGCCGTATTCAAGGAGGAGGATCTCAATCCTGGTGGTGCTGGGAACATAGAGGACAAGCCTGGCAGCCCGGTGTTGGATGTTCTCAAGTTTCCGGAACTCATTCAGGAAGATCTAGTTCTTGGGTAGTCAAGTTTGGGGGTTGTCAAGCCCAAGGGCTGTGAGAGCAAGTGTGGGCACGGCATAGGCAAAGAGGGAGCTGACTGCCTGGCAGTAGAACAGTGTGAGTACACTGTCCAGGGTACACCAGGAGAAGCCAGAGATCCACTTGATGAGGAGGAGTCTGTTTGTCATTCTGGTGGCCAGGTGGCGGCAGAGGGCTCTCATGTTAAGGTCTCAGTCTAGACAGATACCTAGGTAGTCGAAGGTGGAGACCTATTTTATAGGGGATCCATCTAGGTAGAGGGGGTGAAGTGGTTGACCTCTGAACATGTGCATGATCTTGGTCTTGGTGGGGAGATTTTTAGTCCAAGGTCCCGACAGGCGTTTCCTTCCAGGTGGAGCTCAGCCAGATCCTGTGTGTTGATCACATGGGAGCAGGTGATGACGATGTCATCTGTGTAGCAGACTATTGTTGTGTCTGTGATCTCCTGGGTGGTTAGGTCTTGTTTAAGCCTCCTCATGAGAGATGCCATCACTGCATTGAATAGGAGGGGGCTTAGCACTGCACCCTGGTGGACACCATTTTTAGTTGGAGGTAGGGAGAAGAGGGGCCTTGGACACTGACCCTGGCTAGCCTGTTCTGGAGGTAATTTCGGACGTAGGCAAGAGGCGATGCCAAGATCAGCCATGGACGTCAGTACCACATTGTGGTCGATAAGCTCAAAGGCTTTTTTTGAGGTCAAGGAAGATGGTTGCTGTCTCATGTCCATTACCAAGGCCATAGGATGCAGGGCTGGGGTGGAGGGACAATGCGGGGGAAGTAGGGAGGGGTGGGTAGGAGGAGGCAGAGGGAGCAAGGAGGGGCAGTGGAAGGGGGGGGGGGCATCAGGTTGGGCAGGCAGGGCAGCAGTAGCTGGGGCCTCGGCAGCAGTAGGGGGGCCTTGGGGAGTGGGGCAGACAGGATGGGGAAGTAGGGTGGGTTTTGCTGGTTCCACAGCTGGATACGTACAGGGCAGTCTGTACTCTTTGCATTGTGATTTCCTTTGCAGGTAGAACACCTGACAGGTGCCTATCACTTAGTGGCAATGTGTCTCGGAGCGGGACAGTGTGCACAGACTGCGGCAGTGGATTTGCATTCATGCTTGTAATGGCCATATTGTTGGAAGGTGGTGCAAAAGGTTGGTCTGAGGTGGGGAGTGGCGATACGTAGGAGTCCATAGGATCCACAGCGAGTTGGGAAGTGGTGTCTATTGGATGGTCAGTGACGACATTGGCACAGTAAGTGGCAATGTCTTCCTTCTTTATCCAGGAGGCGCTGACTATGGAATGTCGTCCGATCAGCTCGGCGGGGTTTATGTATGGGTGGAGGCCAGAGATGACATAGTGGTGCATCTTGGCTGATCCACGCATCTCCAAAAAAGTTGATGAGGCTCAGAGCCTGTCGAGGGAAACCTGTGTCTTGGGCCCAATGACGAGGTGGTCAGGGTATTTATCAAGGGAGAGAGGTGTAGTGCCATGGGTGCGATCGAACTTGTCGAGTTCCTTCAGCATCTTCCTGTGTGGCGATATTCCAGCCCCCTCCCGCACACACACATACCTCCACACACACACACATACCTCCACACACACACACATACCTCCACACATACACACACACCCTCCACACTTACCGGGCGCGGTGGCCGAATCGGTAGAGCGAGGGCCACGCGTGCCGGAGATCGGGAGTTCGGTTCCCGGTCGAGTCAACCCAATGACTTATTAAATTGATACTTGTCGCCTGCTAGCCTGGCACTCGGCATTAATAGGACAGGGCAAGGATTGGTTAGCTCAGTGCCAGGTTAATGTGACTGAGTAGGATATTGGGTCATGGTGCCAGCAGCCTGATTTCCCAGTGAGGCAGCACTATGAATGCGTACAAGTCGGTACCCATCATGATATGACGTTAGATGTTGCCAGGACGTAAAACTCCAACAACCCTCCACACCTCACACACATACACCCACGCACATCTACACTCTCCACTCATCCACACACCTTTTACACCCACCCACGTATCGACAGACATCCACACACCCCACACAATCTCCACGCCTCCACATACCCTCCACACACATGCCAAAAACTCCACACACATGCAAAAAAAAACACACATATGCACAAAAAAACACACACATGCAAAAAACTCCACACACATGCCAAAAACCCCACACGCCCTCCACCTTCACACACCTAATACCAATCCATACCTACGCACTTCCACACACCGCCCACACACTTCTCACATCCCACACACCTCCATACACACGTCAAGCCTTTCCACACACACCCTCAGACACTGCACATGCACACCTCCACATACACCACGTCCATTTACACCACACACACACACTACACACCTCCACCTACACAAACCTCTTACACACACCACCTCTCCCCCTCCCCCGACGTCCGTGGAAATCCCGCTTTAATGAGAGGCGGTCGGTAGGTGTCGCTGTCAATGTTGGGTGTTGATGTTGGCTTTATCAAATATCACCACGCTACAAACAGTGGCGCCTGTATAGTTTTTTCAATAACCCTACCCACCCGCACCTATCACACCCCATCACCACCACCACCACCACCACCGGACGGGATGGCCGAATGAGTTGAGCGTCCGTTACCCGGTTTGGTAGATCGTGGGATTCGAAACCATGGGTTCGAACCCTGATCGAGTCAAACCAGTGATTTACAAATTAATACTTGTCGCTTCCTAGTCAGGTGCTCAGCATTGTTAGGATTGGGTAAGGACTGGTTGGCTCAGTATCAGGATAATGGGCCTGAGTGGGATATCAAGTCATCGTGCTGGTGGCCTGGTCTCCCAGTGGGGTAGCACTATAAAGTTACCATGAGTGCACACTGTCACAAGTCGGTGCCCGTCGTGATATGACCTTGGATGTTGCCAGGACGTAAATCTCCAACAAGCAACCAACCATCCCACCACCACAACCCCACCACCACAACACCACCACCACAACACCACCACAACCCCACCACCACAACCCCACCACCACCACCACCCCACTAGTGCACCACACTACCATACCACCAAAACACCACACCACACCACCACCAAACCACCCCCACCTCCCCACGATAACCACCACCCTATCACCACCCCAGCACCACCACCCCACCACACCACACAGCACCACCACCCTACCACACCACCCACCACCACCACCATCACCCCCACCCCACCACCCACCACCAATACTCCACCCGACCACCGTCACCCCGACTACATATGCGCGTGTTGGGCTCTTTTATTGTAGAAAGGGATCGGTGTGGATCCCTAGTTTTGTTTCCCCTCAGTGAGCTTAGTGACTTCCCTCATTAGGACCTCCAGTAGGCGACAAACACCGGGATAGTTAGTTACCCGACCTGGCACACACAGACGCTGGCTTCGTGCAGCGTGAGTGTCATTACCGTTAGGTCACCCAGGGTGCTCTAGTTTACTACCCATACCACGACCGCCCAGGCAGCCATCCCTTATCTGGGAAGCTGCCATAAGAAATCACTTTTTCTCGCACGCACTATTTATAGTCGACTGGTACAGCGCGTGCGGAAGGTCGGCAATTCGATTCCCGGTCGAGTCAAACCAGTGACTTATAAAAGTAGTCGGTGTTGCTTCCTAGGCTGACGCTCGGCATTATTAGGAAAGGGCAAGGATTCGTTTTAGGATTCAGTTTTAGGATAATGTGATTGACTGGGAAATCAGGTCATGGTGCTGGCAGCCTGATCTCCCAGTGGGGCAGCACTATAAAGTCACCATGAGTGTGCATTGTCACAAGTCGGTATCCGTCCCGATGTGACCTTAGATGTTGCTAGGAAGTCAAAACTGCAACAAACAAAAATAGTTATAGTTTATGTGCTGTATATTATTATACGAGTATAATAGTTTTTTTTAATTAATAACCCTAAATCCCCCCCCCCCCCCAACCACCCATCCCAGCTCCTCAGCTCCCCCTCAGTCAATGGGTGCTGGAGCCTGGGCTAGTCATCTACTCCAACCTCCAATCTACTCAACCTCAGCTCTGACGGTGGCGCCACCTCCCGTTCTTCTCTGTAACGGCCGCCTAACCTTATTTACTTATCCCCAAAAATGTATATATATATATGTATATGTATGCCGTAGTGCATAGCATAATGAATTACTCCTAAATGCTTACAAATAACACTGCAATATAATACCACTATTGTGTGTCATGACTGCATGAACACCAGACGGACCATGGCTGACCAGCAGCATCCTACCCGTAGCCTGTGCTTGGAGAGTGGCCCCCCCCTTTGTTTGCCATCCTCCCCTCACTCTCCTGTTACATCTATCTCTCTCTCTTCCCCCGTCGTCCCGTGGACAGGTCCAGCCGACTTCTGTCACCGGGAGACCTTCAACGCGACGTGCGCCGATAACGAGGTGATCCTGATGGACTCAGCCCGCTACGGTCGGATGAGCATTGGGCGGTGCGTGCGCAAGAACCTGGGCTACCTGGGCTGCGCCGTGGATGTGATCAGCTTCGTCGACTCCAGGTGTTCGGGTCGCCAGAGCTGCACCGTGAGAACACAGGACGAGTCGCTGTACCAGACGCACCCATGCCCCGACGACACCACGTCCTTCCTACAGACGCGCTACTCGTGCCTGCCAGGTGAGCCCACTTCCTGTATCTGCTACTCGCTAAGTTACAGTCCTTCCTACAGACGTGCTACTCGTGCCTCCCAGGTGAGCCCACTTCCTGTATCCAGGACTCGTTAAGTTACAGTCCTTCCTACAGACGTGCTACTCGTGCCTCCCAGGTGAGCCCACTTCCTGTATCCAGGACTCGTTACATTACAGTCCTTCCTACAGACGCGCTACTCATGCCTCCCAGGTGAGCCCACTTCCTGTATCCAGGACTCGTTACGTTACAGTCCTTCCTACAGATGCACTACTCGTGCCTCCCAGGTGAGCCCACTTCCTGTATCCGGACTTATTACATTACAGTCCTTCCTACAGACGCGCTACTCATGCCTCCCAGGTGAGCCCACTTCCTGTATCCAGGACTCGTTACATTACAGTCCTTCCTACAGACGTGCTACTCATGCCTCCCAGGTGAGCCCACTTCCTGTATCTGCGACTTGCTAAGTTACAGTCTTTCCTACAGACGCGCTACTCAAGCCTCCCAGGTGAGCCCACTCCCTGTATCTGTGACTCGCTAAGTTACAGTCCTTCCTACAGACGTGCTACTCATGCCTAACAGGTGAGCCCACTTCCTGTATCTGCTACTCGCTAAGTTACAGTCCTTCCTACAGACATGCTACTCATGCCTCCCAGGTGAGCCCACTTCCTGTATCTGTGACTCGCTAAGTTACAGTCCTTCCTACAGACATGCTACTCATGCCTCCCAGGTGAGCCCACTTCCTGTATCTGTGACTCGCTAAGTTACAGTCCTTCCTACAGACATGCTACTCATGCCTCCCAGGTGAGCTCACTTCCTGTATCTGCAACTCATTAAGTTACAGTCCTTCCTACAGACGCACTGTGCATGCCTCATAGTTGAGGTCACTTCCTGTATCTGTGACTCGTTAAGTTACAGTCCTTCCTACAGACGCACAACTCGTGCCTCCCAGGTGAGCCCACTTCCTGTATCGAGGACTCATTACGTTACAGTCCTTCCAACAGACGCACTATGCATGCCTCATAGTTGAGCCCACTCTCAGTATTTAGGACTCTCAAAATATATTCATACTTGAAATCCCTCATCCAAAACAAGGATGGCTGTCAGAAAACATGCATATCGAAAATCCCAGTTCTTCAAAACATGCGAGAATTGTAGCAGTTAGTGCCACATTTGGGGCATCCATTGAAGCCCGAAATTAGGGTTATACAACATTTATTCAAACTGGTTTTTTCCTTCAAACTTTGGTTATTTTGAGTAATTGAAATTGAATTTTCAATTAATTTTGTGTGATATCAGACATGACACCAGATATCACTTTTATCTAACCGGGCGAGCAATCATGCAATGCACTGGCTGTTACTACAGAGAATGTGCTATAGCCCCATGTTGGACAATCAATAATTACCAATATCGGCCATAGGTAACAATGTATATCAGTAGGCAAAAGTGGTATTATTTCTATTTTGAATTTCTGTATTTTGTCTGAGATAAATATATTAGATCGATCACTCGTATCTACTTTAGATTAGTTTAAAGTTACCTTTATTTTAAATGGTAAACTTTTGAGATATTTTGAGTGCAAACATGGAAAATTATTTAGATCAAATCTAGATAATTGGTTTGGTTTTGAAAATTTGATATTTCATTGGACTATGCAGCTTTAATCTACATATCTAAAATAGTTAAACAGTTAATAAATGCTGTCAATGATAGAAAATACCTATATAAATACAGGCAGGCAAGCTACTTAAAGGACTTCCCTTCATTATACATCTGAGGAGGGACAAGCAATGAACATTGCTTTGTGGTTAGGGGAAACGGAAGCAGGACATCAATGAATTAGGCCTACTTGTGTTTTTTTTGTTTTTTAAAGATTGCACTGAGAGTGAGAGAAATCCCACGACTTCCGAGGTCACAGGTTGGGATTTGTATTGAATTAGACTTAAATCACTTTTTTTCTTCAAGTATAATCATCTGGGGTGTTTTTCTCTATTATTCGCGAGACCCGATAGGGGCAGAAATAGATGTCATCATGCAAGACCTGTGTTTAATTAGGCTGAGACAAGGGGGGGAGGGGGGGGGGGGTCCTTAGGCCAGCGGTTCAAAGACTTTAAACAGAATGGGGCATGAATACATGCTGCCAATCTCGGAGCGTGATAAGCAATGGACCCACCTCACCCCGCCTCTCCCCGCCTCACCCCGCCTCACCAAGCCTCACTACGCCTCACACCACCTCACCCCGTCTCACCCCGCCTCACCCCGCCTCACCACGCCTCACCACGCCTCACACCACCTCACTCCACCTCAGTCCGCCTCACTCCACCTCACCCCGCCTCACTCTACCTCACCCCGCCTCACTCCGCATCACCCCGACTCACCCCACCTCACTATGCCTCACACCACCTCAGTCCGCCTCACCCGTCAAACTCCCCTGTCTGTCTCAGTCCGCCTCACCCCGCCTCAGTCTGTCTCAGTCCGCCTCACCCCGCCTCACTCCGCATCACCCCCACCTCACCCCATCTTACCCCGCCTCACCCCGGCTCACCCCGCCTCACCGCGCCTCATTCCGCCTCAGTCCGCCTCACACCACCTCAGTTCGCCTCACCCTATCAAACTCCCCGTCTCACCCCGCCTCAGTCCGCCTCAGTCCGTCTCAGTCAGCCGTACCCCGCCTCACCCCGGCTCACCCCGCCTCATCCTGCCTCAACCTGCCTCACCCCGCCACACTCTCCTCAGTCCGACTCACCCCATCTGACTCCGCCTCACCCCGCCTCACTCAGCCTCACCCCGCCTCACCCCCCACCCCACCCCGCCTCACTCCGCCTCACACCGTCTCTCCCTGCCTCACACGCCTTACCCTGTCTCATTCCGCCATGCCTCGCCCCCACCTCACCCCGTTGCACCCCGCCTCACCCCGCCTCACCCCGCCTCACCCCGCCTCACCCCGCCTCAATCCGCTTGACCCCCACATTGCTCCGCTTCACCCCGCCTCACCTCACCTCACCTCCTTACCCTGCCTCACTCCGCTTTACCGCACATCGCTCCGCCTCACCCCGCCTCACCTTACCTCACCTCCTCATCCTGCCTCACTCCGCTTTACCCCACATCGCTCCGCCTCACCACGCCTCACCCCGCCTCACCTCGCCTCACGTGTCTGGCTACTTCCGGTAAATCATTCCGCACATTTTCGCTTCACCTGAATGAACCTTTTGTAATATCACAATGTAAACACTAACGCAATCTCTGACTCACTATGGCAGCAACCAGCCAAAGCCTGTCACATCTAGCTCTACCGTGCCACAACCCGCTACAATCTGCCACAACTAGCCATGTCCTGCCACAACCTGCTACAACCTACCACAACTAGCAACAACCCACAACCTGCCACAACCTGCCACAACCTGCCACAACCTGCAACAACCTGCAACAACCTGCAACAACCTGCAACAACCTGCAACAACCTGCAACAACCTAGCACAATTAGCCATACCCTGCCACAACTAGTCATGCCCTACCACAACCCCCTACAATCTGCCGCAACTAGCCATGCCATGCCACCACCAGCTACAATCCGGTACAACTAGCCATGTCCTGTCACAACCTGCCACAACGAGTCATGCCTTGCCACAACTGCCACAACCTGCTACACTCTGCCACAACTAGTCATGCCCTGCCACAGCCCCCTATAATCTGCCACAACTAGCCATACCATGCCACCACCAGCTACAACCCGCTACAACTAGTCATGCCCTGCTACAACTGCCACAACCTACTACAACCTGCCACAACTACCATGTCATACCACAAGCCACAACAATATGCCACAACTGGCCATATCATGCCACCACCAGCTACAATCTGCCACCACGAATCATGGCCTACCACAACCCACTACAATCTGCCTCAACTAGTCAATCCCTGCCACAACCTGATGCAACCTGCCACAACTAGCCAACCCTGCCACAACCCACTACAACCTGCCACAGCTAGTCATGCTCTGCCACAAGCCACTAAAATCTGCATAATTTAATTATAGAGCACATATATGCATCATCTAATAAATTATACTCACAAAACTGTCCAGGTTGCACATCACCAGAGAGAACGAGTTATTATCACCGTTTGGACGCGGACTCCACACACAAATATCACAATCTAAGCAGACAATCTTTGTGAGGTGTTGGTGGGTTGGAGGTTAGGAGAGGAAATGGTGGTGGTGATGTGTGTGTGTATGTGGGTGGGTGTGGAGGGGTTCGTGACGGGGTTCATTACAGAGATCGCCCCCTGTTGGCGTCCCTATCGGATGGAGCGAGCAGACAGGCGCCCCTCACAATAGGCAGCATGTGTGTAGGTTGGTGGTATGTGAGGGTGGGGGCGGGGGGGGGGGGGTTCTCCATGTACAAAAGAATGGCCGCAGTAGTGACTCCATGGCAATGGAATGTACACTGCAGTTGGCCAGAAAATAATGTGAGGTGGTAATCTGTTTAGTGTTTAGCAACACTCGGACCAAACTTTGTTGGAATTAGTATAAGCATCAATTGTCAAAATATTGTTTTTAAAAGTTACCGACAGTGGTGGCGTGGAGGGGGAGTTGCAACTGATAACGTTAACACACAGTTATCTATGGTTGTGGCGTGAATGGGGTTGCAACTGATAAACATTGAACTAGAGTGGGATTTGAACCCACGTCACTACAATGGAACACACATATTACATCAATATTACATTTTTGCATTTAGCTATGAAAGCTAGCTGAATTTTCAGCTTATCTCATGAAACTAACTATGGCTTGAAAGCCTAAAGGCTGCATTCCATATACGCGTAATGCGTAATGCGTTATGCGTTACGCGTTATGCGTTATGCGAATGCCAGCATTCCATATACGCGTAATGCGTATTGCGTTATGCGTTATGCGTTATGCAGTGAAGTATATAAAAAGTATATAAAAAGTGTGTGTGACTCTGTGTCTCTGTGTGTGTCTCTATGTGTGTGTCTGTGTCTCCGTGTCTCTGTGTGTGTCTCTGTGTGTATCTGTGTGTGTGTGACTCTGTGTCTCTGTGTGTGTCTCTATGTGTGTCTCTGTGTCTCTGACAAAGAGACACACACAGACACATATACACACACAGACACACACAGAGACACACACAGAGACACACACAGACACAGATACACACAGACACAGACACAGATACACACACAGACACACACACACAGACACACAGACACAACACAGAGACACACACACAGAGACACACACACAGACACACACACAGACATAGAGACATACACAGACACACACACAGACACACACAGACACACACACAGACACAGTGACACAACACAGAGACACACACAGAGACACACACACAGAGACACACACACATACACACACAGAGACATACACACAGACACAGAGACACACACACACAGACACAGAGACACACACACAGACACACACAGACACACACACAGACACAGAGACACACACACACATACACACACAGAAACACACAGACACAGAGATACACACACAGACACACACAGCAACAGAGACACAAAGACACAGACACACAGACACACACAGAGACACAGAGACACAACACAGAGACACACACACAGAGACACACATACAGAGACACACACAGAGACACACACAGAGACACACACAGACACAGATACACACACAGAGACACACCCAGAGACACAGAGACACAACACAGAGACAGACACACACAGACACACACACAGACACACACACAGAGACGCACACACAGACACAGAGACACACACACAGACACAGATACACACACAGAGACATTATTATTGGGGGGTTCGTGACCTAGCGGTCACTGGCTGCAGGACTGCAGCATTACTAAACGGCGCCGTTAAAACGGCCCGTTTTTGGCGTGTTTTTCTTGGGGGGGGGGGGTCTTTCCTTCTTGTTTCTTGTGGTGGGGCGGGGGGGGGGGGGGGGGGGGGGGGGGGGGGGGGGGGGGCATGGTGCTTTGTGCGGTGTCTTGTGCTGTGGTGCGGCGGTGGCCCGGCAGTGGCAATACGTTCTTGGGCCCACGGTCCTGTACCTCGGCCGGAGAGCAAGGTGGGATCCAGTGTCGTTGGCAGCAGGGCCATGGGCGGCGCATTGGACCTCCGGGCCCTCGTCGCAGGGTGGGTGGTTCAGAGCCAGTGGCTCTTGGACCGGGGTGATGTGGGTGGGTATGGCTGTATCCGCGGTCCCGGCATCCACTCCGTCGGTGATCGAAGCGGGAACCGGCGTTGTGGGTGCAGAGGCCGAGGCCTGTCACATCGGTGTGTCCAGGACCGCACGGGGCTCCTGGTGTTGTGGTTAATTCTGGTGGGACCTCTCGGGGCTCCCGAGTGAGACCTCACGGGGCTCCCGATGTAGGGGCTGCATCTGGTGGGACCTCACGGGGCTCCCGGGTGGGACCTCACGGGGCTCCCGGGTGGGACCTCACGGGGCTCCCGGGTGGGACCTCACGGGGCTCCCTGCTGGGGGACCTCACGGGGCTCCCTGGTCGGGACCTCACAGTGCTCCCAGGTGGGACCTCACGGGGCTCCCTGCTGGGGGACCTCACGGGGCTCCCTGGTCGGGACCTCACAGGGCTCCCTGACAGTGGTTGCTAGTCACTGTCGCTGCTGTTGGGTTCAGAGACACACACAGAGACACACACAGAGAATGGGACGGTCCAAACATGGCTCAGTTTAGCTTGCTTGGAGGGATGTTAGGACCATCCCAAGAATGAAGACTGCTTCCTAACAGGTCTGCCGCATAAACCTACATGTTTGCACCGTCCCCTTCTCCATACTGCTCTGTATATAACCAAATATTGCATTTATATCTATGTAACTTTTTGTATGTCACATGGGGGTTCCTACCTTTATCATAACCAAATTATAGATAAGTATTCATATTTTTGTGGCTCTGGTAGCATTTTTACCAACCCGAACCCCTTCTACTGCTTCCTAACAGGTCCGCGCTCCACCTTGTCCCGGCTGTCCATAATTATCAGTCGCTTCCTCCAACCTTATATCAATGGACAAAGGTGACTGAGGACTTTCTATTCGCACCACCTTTACGCATTACGCATTACGCACCGATCGCTACATGGAGCGATCGGAATAATGGATTTCTTTCGCATTCGCATTCGCATTCGCATTACGCATTACGCGTGTATGGAATGTAGCTCATAGGTTTCAAGGCGTTTCGATTTTTTGTCCCATTCGCATTCGCATTGGCATTACGCATTATGCGTATATGGAATGCGCCCTTCAGTCATTTAATACTAATACTAGTAATAGACGCTTTGTTGTCCTATTATATGGTTTGAAATTGAATGTGTCGACCTTGAGTCATACATGTTCCACTGTGCAGTTATTGCTTCATCATACTGGGCAGAGTAATAGAAGAGACATGGTATTTGTCTTTGTTAATACCAATAAATGATTTAATTAATGTGCTCGTTCTCTTTAGCATGTTTCGGGGCATGTCCCACAGAGAACAATTCCTACTGTGTTCCAAACTTTAAAATTTCTGCTGTTTAGGCGAAAATGCCATAACGAAACCAAGTGTGAAAATTCATAAGAAAATAGAATTGATGACTTGATGGCAATGTGGTTGTGGAGTGTGGATGGGAGTGGATTGGGTGTGGAGGCGGGTGGAGGCGGGTGGAGGGATGGGGAGGGGTGTTGAGGGGTGTTATGGGGAACGGTGTGGAAGGGTGGGATGGGTGGGGAGGGGTGGGCGGAAGAGTGTGAACGGGTGTGGACGGGTGTAGAGAGGTGTGGAGAGGTGTGCATGGGTGTGGAGGGGTGTGCATAACTCTGGAGGGGTGGGGCGGGTTGGGGACCTCAGCTGCAAGTATTGATGACCTGGCACCCTCATACACACCTCAAGGCGTTGATACGCTATCGGTGGTCAAAGGCAGAACCCCCGGCTTACTCCCCCTTGATGTCCGCCCGGCTCCCCTCCCCCCTCCCCCTCCACTCTCCCCCACCCCCACCACCAACACTCACGCAGCCTGAGGCAACTGAACCTGACCACCCCACGCTAAGCACCCCCACGGGGCAGGCTACACGAGTGCCCGAGGATTCAAGGCGGCTCAGTTGGGCGGTGGAGGGGAGACGGGGGGAGGGGGGAGGGAAGGCGGGCAGAGACCAGTGGTACGTGAGCAATTGGCCGCTATGGGTCAGTCTGGATCCCAGCCAACTATAGGAGGGCGGCTGAGGGGGAGTTGAGTCTGTGAGGGATGGGAGGGGGGAGGAGCGAGGGGGGAGGGAGATGTTGGGTGGGGGAGGGGTGGGGCAGGGGAAGGAGGAGGGGGTTAGTGAGTGTGGTAAAAGGTTGCGGGCCGGGCCACTCACGTGAGCCGCAGCGCGGAGTGTGGGGAGGGGGGTGGGGGTGGAGTGTGGACCCAGCGCAGATTAAAGGGTAACTGCAGAGAACGGGGATCAAAAGGCACTATTTGCCGATTGTTCCGGGTGGCCGGGATCAAATCACCCGGGCCTCGGGCCGGGCCTGAATTGGATCATTGGATCCTTTGTCCGGTTTCAGCGCTTCAGAACTGGTCCCGGAGAAACTGGGTTGACGCCTCGGCGACTTGTACAGTTAGCTTGGCCTGTGGCCCTGTAACTACGACTATTAGCGCGGCGGGAGGCTTGCTGCATGCCGGCCGGCTGGTCGGCCGGGGTCACCTGACTTCACGGTGGGAGTTTTGAGTGACAGTCCGTATCAGGGCGGCGCGTTGGTATTTCTTGGGTGGGCGTTTTTTTTTTCCATCGCCGACGATGCGCACTGACGGTATGTCGGGCGCAGCAGGAGAGCAGGTGGGAGTCGGCGGGCGGGCGGGCAGACGTGGCGGGCGGCGAGCGGCAGGCGATGGTCGGAAGGCGGGCGGCGGGCGGGAGGCGGGCGGGAGGCGAGTGGCGGTGGGTTGGCGGGCGGGGCCGGGCCGGATGGGGGAGGGGGCAGAGCCGGTAACCTTTGTGTGTGGGCCGCTAAATAACTTATAACCTCACACCTGGCGCCGGCCGGCGGCCCTTTGCTCCGGAGGGTACACTGAGAACGTCCCGCCCACCCATCGATTAGCGATCCTGGCGGGGAGGACGGAACTAGCGGCTCCGGTTGGCCGGCGCCGCACGCTGCGCACGCGCACCGATATGCATTTTGCAGTGTCTATTGACGGAACGTGTTAGAGCGTTATGCGGCCGTGCTGATAGCGTCCGCCGATCGATCCATTATCGCCCATCGCCGCCAGTCCCCTTCTGGCTGAATTCTCACACCTACGGCCTTGTCACACAGCGGGGTTGGGGTAGAGTGGGAGGGGGCGAGGGAGTGGGGAGGGGTAATAGAGAGGTACCGGCATGCATGTCTAACCTCACGGAACACAGGTCAGGCGTTTAGAACCACCATATAGATTTACTGGCTCTAGTATTGTACCAGAGATATAAATAATAACTCTAGTCATGTGCCCTGCAGTTCGAGTATCTAACAGCCCTAGTAGTAGTTCTAGTACCGTATCTAACAGATCTAATAGCTACGTACCGAGCACATCTAGTTGTTCTAGTACTGTACTAGAGCACTCTAGTACCTATAGTATTGAACTCTGCACATCTAGGAACTCAAGCTAATAGCTACGTAACGAGCACATCTAGTTGTTCTAGTACTGTACTAGAACACTCGAGTACCTATAGTATTGAACTCTGCACATCTAGGAACTCAAGCAATGTGCGCAATAGATCTAGTAGGATTAGGTCTGTACCTGACAGTCTTAGTAGCACGAGTGCTGGGTCCGGTAGTTTTAGTAGCTGCAGTACTGTGCCGAACATATATAGTAGCTCTATACTGTACTGAACAGTTCTAGTAGCTCTAGAGCTGCACCGAACAGTTCCAGTACTGTGCCGAACAGATCTAATAGCTCTATTCTGTGCCGAACAGATCTAGTAGCTCTATACTGTACTGAACAGCTCTATTAGCTCTAGAACTGCACCAAACAGCTCCAGTACTGTACTGAACAGATCTAGTATAGTAGTAGCTCTATACTATACTGAACAGGTCTAGTAGCTCTAGAACTGTAGCGAACAGCTCCAGTGCTGTGCCGAACAGTTCTAGTAGCTCAATACTGTACTGAACAGCTCTAGTAGCTCTAGAACTGCACCGAACAGCTCAAGCACTGTGCCGAACAGATATAGCAGCCCTGGAACTGTACGGAACAGCTCTAGTAGTGTACCATACAGATCTAGTAGCTCTATACTGTGCCGAACAGATCTCTTGCTGTACCGAACAGCTATAGTACTGTACCAAACATACCTAGTAGCTATAGAACTGTACTGAACAACTCACTACTGGACCAACCAGCTCTAGTACTGTACAGAACAACTCTAGTATTGTACCGAATAGCTCTAGTACTATACCGAACAGCTCTAGAACTGTACCGAACAGCTCTACTAAGCCTACTGCACTGAACAGCTCTAGACCTGTACCGAACAGCTCTACTAAGCCTACTGCACTGAACAGCTCTGAACTGTACCGAACAGCTCTACTAAGCCTACTGCACCGAACAGCTCTAGAACTGTACCGGACATAGTAGCTCTAGAACTGTACTTGGCGGCTCTAATGCTACAGCAGAAGCCTGCCATCCTTCCACATTTATTATAGATCTACAATGGCTCAGGGGGGTTATGGGCCGTTTATAAAGTGCGCCACGCGTGCTTTGATCGTTTTCACCCCCCCCCCCGCAACACACACATATACATATCTGTTTAGTATTTTGTTCTCCTTTCCTATTAAAACGATTCTTTCATCACTTCTATATCAACCGACTTATCCCATCCCACACACCACAAATCTGTATCACTCTTGTGGGAGGAATGGCTGAGGCCGCAATCACAATAGTATGCGCGTGACTCTGTGCTGAGTGAATATTATGTAATGACGACAGAGTGTGGCTATCAGTGTCGATGGATTATTTCGTTATTAAATGGATGGTCTTCAAATAAATTAATATTAGATTAGAAACAATTATCCTATTTTCTTTCTATAGTACCACCCCGACCCATCCACCCATCTATATGTCGCCCCCCCCCCCCCACACACACATACACACCCTTAGCATGCCTGTATTTTATACCCACAAATGAAATGTACATGGCTATGAGAAAATCAATGCCCCGAGTTTCACTGACTGTAATTGGCCCTACAGCGAGTCAGTATCTGTAGCCCTCCTCACACTCTCCCCCCACACTCTCCCCCTCCCCCCACACACACACTCCCCCCACACTCTCCACTCCCCATTTCATTAGTCACCTTCAGTCCCTACTCAGGGAATTATCTACCAGGCCGCGTGCGGGGTTGTTGTTTTTTCGTCATATAATTCCTTTTGGCAGACGCATGCGCCATATGTTGCCAAGTGGATTAAGCATTAACTTTCTACGCTAATTAGAATAACAGGGGAGAGAGGAGAGAGGGGGAAAGAAGAAGTGTCAGCATAAGACATTAAGAGCCTGAGACCATGAATTTGATGGTGAGAGGGCGCGAGAGCTAGTGAGATAGTGCGAGAAAGCGCGGTAAAATGACGTGTTGAGTGATATAAAAGTAAATGAGTGGTTTGTTTTGGTTGTTGGAGTTTTACGTCCTGGCAACATCTAAGGTCATATCAGGATGGGTACCAACTTGTCACAGTGCACACTCATGGTGACTTTATAGTGCTTCCCCATTGGGAGACCTGGTTCCCAGCACCTTGACCTGATATCCCACTCAGCCACATTATTCTGACACTGAGCGAACCAGTCCTTGCCATATCCTAATAATGCTGAGCACCTGGCTAAGAAGTGACAAGTATCAATTTTTAAATCATTGGTTTGACTTGACCAGGGTTCGAACCCATAGTTCGCATACCACGATCTACCAAAACCAGAGATGGACGCTCAACTCATTCGGCCATCCCGTCTGGTCAGTAATAGAGTGAGAGAGTTCAGTCCGATGAAAGCATCACATAGTCCGATGAAAGCATCACATTTTTAAACCGAAGCACTCAACCAGGGTTAATCCTACATATCCAATTTAGATATGGGTGCACTCAATAAATATTTATTTGCTGCATAGAAGGAATACTAAGTATATTTTCAATAGAACCTGTCACTGTGGAAGCTTATGGTTTTGAGCATTTTAATTTACAGAACACGTCCAGAATACTTATGATTCTACGCTTATACATGGTTTTTTTTACTTCAAATATCTTCAAAGTTAACCCTTTAAGATAAAAACTTACTAAAAATGGATTAGAATTATCAGCCTAAATATTTATCTTTCAAAAGAAATATGGAAGAGTCTTAAAGCCATCGGATTATGCAACTTTAAGAGAGCGGGTTAAAGAAAGCCAGAGTAAGCGAGAGAGAGAGACGGAGAGGGAGTGAGAGAAAGACAGAAAGAGAGAGAACTTTATAGTGCTGCCCCACTGGGACACCAGGCCACCAGCACCATGACCTAATATCCCACTCAGTCACATTATCCTGACACTGAGCCAACCAGTCCTTGCCCTATCCGAGCGCAAGGCTAGGAAGCGACAAGTATTAATTTTTAAGTCATTGGTTTGACTCGACCAGGAGTCGAACCCACAAACTCATGGGTTCGGATCTCCTGATCTCCCAAAACAGGAGACTGACGCTCTACTCATTCGGCAACCCCGTCTGGTAGAACGCTGGCGATGGATTGCATCGTTTGTTTGGATGTTGCAAATAAAGGGAAACATTGGGCCTAGACCGCATTCGAACCCACATTTCTGCCATTCCGGAGAGAGTGGTCTCTGCAATCAGGCCTCCCCACGCATACTTGTCTGTGAGTGTGAGGTCAGGCTTTATCGTTGAATGAATAGTGAGCCAAACTCGGCGGGGTAATTGCGTTGGCTTCAAGTTGAACGGTTGCGAGGTGTGAACCGCCATATGAGGTTGGAAAGATAACATAGAGTGTCAGGACTCCGCAGGGGAATAGAGGTGGTGGGGGAGGGGTTGGGTGGTGGTGGTGGTGGTGGCAGTGTGATGGTGATGGAAGGGGAAAGGGCCTTGCTACACACCTGGCTGACGACCTTTCACTTTCTACTATCTTTCTATCTTTTCTTAAGATAAATATTTTAGGTTGATAAATATATTCTACCTGTACTTTAGCTCTGAAGTGACTTTTATTTTAAAGGGCTACGATTGGAGATATTTGAAATGAAAATACATCTAATTAATGTTGGTATGCACACCACATTGCTAGATGGAGGCGTTGTTTACCCTGTTACCGAGCGCGGTGGTCGAATCGGTAGAGCACAGGCTTCCTGTGCAGGAGATCAGGAGTTCAATTCCCGGTCGAATCAAACCAATGACTTACACAATTGATGCTTCTCGCATCCTAGCTTGACACTCAGCATTAATAGGATAGGGCAAGGACTGGTTAGCTCAGGATAATGTAACTGTGTGGGATATCGGATCATGGTACTGGCAGCCTGACTTCCCATGAGTGCGTATTGTCACAAGTTGGTGCCCATCCTGATATGACCATAGATGTTGCCAAGACATCATAATCATCATGCTGTCGGTCGCGATGCAACAAAGACTGCATTCATTACTTGACTGCAGCTCTCCCTTTAGCTCTCTGCTGTGAGCGTTGCGTCCATGAGTCGGTCTTAATGTCTCTCAGCTTCAGGTTTCTCTTGATGGTATCCTTGAACCGGAGACGAGGGCACCCTCTCTTTCTGTAACCAGAAAACAGTTGAGAATAGAGGATCTGCTTTGGTAGCCTGTATGATGACATCCTCATGAGGTGTCCAGTCCACCAGAGATTCTTTTTGATCAGAAGATCTTCCATAGAGGGCAGCCCCGTCCGTTCAAGTATTTCCTTATTTGTCACTTTGTCCTTCCAGGTTAGCCTCATGATTGAATGCAGATGTCGCATCATGAAAACATGCAGCTTTTTCACCTGTCGTCTGTACACTGTCTAGGCCTCGGCTCCATATAGTAGGATGGATAGCACGATTGCACGGTAGATCTTGCCTTTGACCCGAATGGACACATGGTGGTTGTTCCAGAGTCTCTGGCATAGTCGGCTGAAAGATGCGCTAGCCTTGGCCATCCTCCTCTGTATTTCAGCATCAATGCGTCCATCACTTGATATAGTGCTTCCGAGGTAGGTGAATTCTGGAACAGAGTTCAGCTTGTTTCCATCAACCATGATCTCCTCCTCTCGGGTTCTTGTAGAGTTGGGTTGGTACAGCACCTCCGTCTTCTTGATGTTAATCTTCAGGCCGAACTTCTTTGATGCATCGGAGAAAGCGTCCACTATTTTCTGGATCTCTTCAGCAGAGTGGGCAACCAGTGCACTGTCATCTGCGAATAGCAGCTCTCTTACCAGTATCCGAGTAGTCTTGGTCTTCGCTCTGAAGTGTGCGACATTGAATAGGTCAGCGCTCTGTCTGGACTGTATATAGATGCCATCCCCCATGTCTCGGGAAGCCTAGTCGAGCATTGCTGATAGGAAGATGGAGCTCTTCTCCATCTTCCTATCAGCAATGCCAAGACATAAAACTCCAACAACCAACCAATCAGCTTGCCGTTTCTGAGCGTGGCAATACAAGACAGGCGCCTCAATCTGCGCTTAATGCTTAATGAGTGCACCAGTATAATTAATAAGTTGGATGTGCGGAGTCAAATATAGGTAAAGAGTTTAGTTAGGTTTCGAAAATGTTTATGCTTTCATCGGATATGGGGTCATCCAACGTTTTCAACATTTTCAAGGTAGTACAAAAAGTAATATTGTTCTCCACACCCAACCCCCACCCCCCAACCTCTCAATGTAGTATCCATTAACATTTTACTACAGATCCAAACTAGGATATGGCAAGGAGAAGTGGAATGAGGAAGACCAATTAATTGTCTGCGCTTGAAAACTTATTAATGTACTACAAAAAAAAGGAAACACCTAAAAGTATCAACATTTTATTAGACGATAAACGTTGTACTTTGCTGACAACATGTCCCCTCCCCCTGTCATATATTTGTGCAACTGTGAAAAATGTTGACAATTTTGGATGAAGTCGACTCACCGATCACAGCGTTGAAACCGACGGTGCGTTCACCTCGGCCGTATTCGATTAACACGACCCGGGCGACTCGGGTCACCCGAGTTGCTAGAATTTCAAATCGAACACCGCGAGTGGGGTTGACAAAAACATGTGCCGTGTCACTGTGCAAAAAGTCCGACGCCACGTCCTGGCTGGTGGTGGCTAGGAACGATGATGTCACATTTGCGCTGGTACCGTTCTGCAGGCAGCCTTTTTTTATTAACCCAGAGTAATGAAATGGAAATATAACTAAACTATGCAATCGGTTATAAAAACAAAAAATTTAAAAAGGTTTTGGATTAAGCCACCATTGTTTCCACCCTGAGTGTGGAGAAGCGTATTCGATTATTCGACCCGAGTCTGTAGGATGTGCGCATGCGCCAAAAAGTGGCTCGGGTGACCCGAGTTGATTACTCGATTACGCCCCGAAGGGGTGTGCGAGAGTGCGTGGGGATGTGGTGGGGTGGGGCCCTCTGGTGAGGTGACAGTGAATTAACCCTCCACATGAACTGACCACATCACCTTTGCCGGGAACCAGAGTGTCAATTCCCCGCTGTTTCCACGGGTTACCCGCGCGTCCAAAGACAAAGGCCGCGTGACAAAGAAGAGGTGGCACAACAAAAATAAGAGGCTCTGTGCGGAATATAAAGTCACGTGATTCGATTTGGGACGCTGTGCTGTGCATGATGGGAGATTGGATTATATCAGCGTGTGTCTTGAGCGCGGATTAATCGCAATCTCACTCCGCTATGGAGATAATTGCCATTAGACAATGGAATGTTTTTCTGTGTTTGTTGTTGTTCCTGGTATCTTATTGCAAATATAACCTACAATGACAATGTCAGCCGAAGGAAACCATGACAACCACTGCATATGCTTATGTTAACCCATGTACCCCGAGATCTAAGGTTGCGCACCCGATTTTGAGACTGTCACCTCCCGTGACGTCACAGTTGCACCACTGACGTCACGTGACCTTATCGCGCCGCTGTCACGTGAGGCGGGGCGGGGCGCCTTTGTGTGGGTTCTCTGCTATGTGGGGTCAAATTGCCGGTGAATCACCTCAGTAATACCATAAAAGTCACTCCATATTCGGCAGTGTTCACGTTAGTATCCGCTGGCCGTATGTGAACAGATTACTTATTATTTGGATACTTAGTATTTTGCGTAATATACGTGACATTTTCTAAACGGGTTGATAAGCAGGATTGGGTGAGTTAATAGAGCTAGGGCCCGTTGGTGGCGCCACCGTGAGGTTATTCTGCAACAAATGGCATGCTAGTGCGCAGTAGCCTATAACTACATAGGGATAAAAGCACAAGAGCCAGAGATAGATTTCGCTATTCATACTCACGTAATAAACTATACACTACATATATTACATGTATGTGATGTATAGCGACTTTTGCGAGTAGGAATGTACAGAAGTTATATTTATATTATAATGGGTAGTACGTGCTTGACAAACAGTTCACTGAGTACTTTCATTTAAAAAAATGAAATGCTATATATTATATTATTTTGCTAAAACCATGTTTATGCCTTGTATTGCTACTGCAAGTGATATGTATGTATAGATATATTATACTTTCAGTTTCTTCCTCAATTACCAAACAGTACTGGTGGTACCAGCATCCAACCACCTCACCACCAACTGTGCTCGACCTGTGTCAGTCACAGTAGGAGGGAGATAGGATTCTTTTAGAGGATGGACAAATAACCTCTTGCCAGAGATCATATCTTTCTCAACCCACCACTAGCTTTGTTTTCCTTATAGATATGAATATTTATATGGATGTAGTAGTCTGCACTGACCTCTCAGGAAAGGAGCCACATACCAGGTAGCAGTGGGTAGTGTGATATCAGGGAGCCTAGGTGGTATAATGGTTAGCACACTGGCACGGAATGCAAAGAGATGTGCGTTCGAGTCCCGCTCTAGGCGTAATATTTCCCATTTTCATCACCCCCCTACGACTTGGAGAACTAAACTATCGCCAGCTTGTTCTCATTATATATATATATATATATATATATATATATATATATATATATATAAGCTGTATAAGAATTATACGAGTATAATAACCGGGAATATCCCTCCTTTCCCTCATCACTCACTCAGCTCCATGGACTGATAGAGTCTGTCCTAGTCATCTACTGCTCCAGCCTCCCCAACCCCAGCTCCGATGGTGGCGCCACCACCCCTGCACACTGTAACCTCCACTCACTGTACCACTGAAAATTATATACATAGAGAATAAACTGACTACTAGCTTTGTTCTAGGTATGTATAGATATATGTATATATCCATATTTGTATATCCATATATATATATATATATATAAATGGAGAACATAATTAGTAGTTGGTTGAGAAATATATAATTCCTGGCAAGAGGTGATTTGGCCATCAACTAAAAGCCCCCATTCCTGTTCTGACTGACAAAGGTCTAGCAGTAGCACAGTCGTCCGTGAGGAGGATGGACAGTGGCACCACCAGTACTGTTTAGTAATTGAAGAGGAGCGTATAATAATACCTATATGCACATATCACTTGCATTCACAATAGAATGCATAAACAGGGCTTGAACAAAACAAGATAATTATATTTTGCTGGTTGAAAAATGTAAGTTATCTTAAATGAAAATAGTCGGTGAAGTGTTTGTTAAAGGCACCTCCTACTGACTGCTGGGTGGCGGGTCCCGACCCGTCTCGTGTTTATATGAACCTGGTGGCAGGCGGTCTGCAAGGCCCACCTGCCACTGGGTCTCTGCGGGAAGAAAATAGCCACAAGTAAATGAAGACAGGGCGTGTCGCCATAGCAACACAACTGTCACCTTCCCAGTGTAGACGCCCTTTGGTTCAGTCGGCTGAACTCAGCCATCACAGATACTGGTTGCAATATACTACTATATAGTGAATGGCTGGTTGCAAACATAGCCAATGGAAAGGGGTTGGTAAAGCAATTATTTCGTGAACCGGAAATAGATTGGTTGGTTGGTTGTTGGAGTTTTACGTCCTGGCAACATCTAAGGTCATAGCAGGATGGGTAGCGACTTGTGGCAGTGGCACTCATTGTGATTTTATAGTGCTGCCCCACTGGGAAATTAGGCTGCCAGCACCATGACCTGATATCCCACTCAGTTATATTATCTCGACACTGAGCTAACCAGTCCTTGCCCCATCCTAATAATGCAGAACGCCTGGCTAGGATGCGACAAGTATCGATCTTTATGTCATTCGTTTGACGTGACCATGGTTCGAACCCGTCGGTTCGAATCCTATGACCCACCAAAACGGGAGACGGACGCTCAACTCATTCGGTCATCCCGTATGGTACTGGAAATAGATGATTCAGAAGGTCTGATGGTATAAAGCTAATGATTATTTGTGGAGATAATATATATAGTGTGTGCTATATTTGTGGATCGAATCATTTTGTTTATTTGGTGATTGCTTTCGGAAAGCTATCTGTTTCAGTTGAAACTATAAACAAAATGACTTAAAGCAAATGAATTGACATCGTTAAAACAATACACAAATGGAGGGGGATACATTGGGAATAAGTGTGTCAAATTAGCATCTTTAACAGATGTGGTCCACATCCTTGTAACTAACTGAAATGCACTGTCCGTCATCCAATGCAGTTGTTGACATACTTATGAATTTACACCATTCCTTATTAATCATGTCCGTCCTGATATGACGTTCCATCTTGCTAGGACATCAATCCCTAACAAACAACATTATTAATTAAGTTAATAATAGGAAACCCTAATTTGATCTGATTATGTTCATGTGCACCAAAGTTTAAATTTAGGTTTTTTCTTTTAAGATAAGAAAAAACTTATGGTCGAATCAGTTTATCCTAATGAGAGCCGCCATTGATAATTTGGAACTGACTTGCCCCCCCCCTCCCTCATTGTCCTCCTCCCCTCCCCCCGCTGACTCAATTACTTACCTCAGCTATACTGTAATACTAATAGCAGCACAGTTTTATCAGCGACCCACCATCTTAGCCCAGAACACTGAACTTATTATGGCTAACACACTAATACACTAACCCGCTTCACACTCTACTAATATGCCCCATCTCGGTACCTGCTGATCTACCTATTTACAATGTAATGTAAACGGCCGGAAGACCAGTGCCTCGGCGCTGAAAAAAACATGTATATTCTGATGAATGAACTGTTTTACCACACACATAAATAAAATTGGAATATTTTATTTTGATAATGCTCAGGAGTAGATTTGCATTCTGTTGCGACTGTCTTATTATGGGATGTGAAGCTCTTGAAGCAGGCCTTGCGTTGCAAGGACCACGTATCTCTACGTCATGGGAGGTTGCTAACTTCAGACATGATCCAGCTTACAATTCGAAAGGACCATTAACCTATAAGTAGAAAGGAAGAATCTCTCACACTATACTAGCAGGCAAATATTGACAGTGTTTGAAAAGGGTTCTGTGTTCTATAATATATTATGGAAATATAAACAAGGACACTACCACACACCAGTTCCCTTCTCTACTGTAGATTAGTTAGTATCTATTATCCTACTGTAACAGGAGTTAGTTCCTGCTTCTGCCACACCGGCACCACCTGCGAGTGGTTCCTGGCCACCCTGATACCAGCTGTGTCTGGTCACTACCGCCTCCAGACCTGCTCAGACGGTCAGATCTTAAATTGTACATATACACACAAATACAAATCCGGTGGTGTATGTGGAGAGACGGATGCCACTGGAGTGACAGGACTGGTGCCGCCCCCTATCCAATGTAAGTGGAATGGGGGAGGGGGGGGGGGGGACCTGTTAGTCAGGGCTCACGGAACTAGACCAGGCAGCATCTGTCCATTTGGAATAATAATGGAATATTGAAATATACAACATATATGATTAAATAGAGTTCCTTGCATCGAATGGTATTTCGATTTATACTTCTGGATCAAGAGTTGAAGATCAAAGTTGATGCCCTTTTATCGACACATCATGCGTAATTTTAGAATAAATCATATTCACAATATTCTAATTATTAGACTAAGGTTCTTTCAATAGGCTACATGTTAAGTAAACTACTACTATACTAGATTTATTTAATAGTGTACAGTCCTTGCCTATTTCAGTTCTATAAGTGGCAAATGTAAGTGATTTTGTGACATTCTATGACGTTTGGTTTGAACCCTCTTCTTCTGACCGCGAACTACAAAAGATTGTATTCCTAATTAACCTACGATATCTTTGAAAGTTATCTTTCCGTCTCGTATTCTTTACACAACTGGACATATTTGTTTTAAATTGAGTGTGGAGGTTCCCATTGACTGCTTCATTGAATATTTGAGAGCAGTTAGTCCTTAGTCTATTGTTTCCATAAAATGATAATTTATTGTTGGCCCCATATTTGTGCCACACATTCCGACTATTAATAGAATTTAACATATTAATGTAATTTAATCCAATTTATTTCACAATGATGATCTCTAGTCGGCCTGCCCCCCCCCCCAGTCTTAATTTTACCCTTTAGACACAAGAATTAACGGGCTGGAATGGCTTACTTAATCAAGTAATGAATCCATTGCTTAATTAAATGAGGCAGCAGTTAATTATTTAACCTGAATAGAAATTAGTGCGCGTTAAATATGCACGAATCGAACGCAAACAAAAAGCACTCCCTTTGGCATTGAGTGCCGTATTTACGCGTCGAATACCCCCCCCCCCCCCCCCCCAGACGAAGACCCAAATATGCTATTCAGTGCTGTAATTTCTCGAAGAGTATCCTTTAGGAGAAATTCCCCGAACGCGCTCACCCTTTCCCATACCTGCTAATCCCAAAAAAAACTACATATGTGATCACAAGCTGTTTGTTTGTTTGTTTGTTTGTTGGAGAAACATCTAAGGCCATATCAATACGGGTGTATGTTTGTGCAGGGTGAGTATGTGATTTTGTTCAATATTTAATATATTTAAAGTTCACATTCTCAACTACAACTTTTCAAAATAAATATGCAATGTAAGCAACTCCATGCCATTAGAGTTAGAATAGCCAATGTTGGAAGGGGAGCTCAAACTCGTAATCACAGCATAATGAACGGTGCTGAACCCTGCGTGTGCCTGTTTGTATGTGTTGGGGTGTATGTGTGGAGATGTGCGTGTTTGTGGGTCTGTGTGTTTGTGTGTGCTTGTGCGTGTTTATGTGTGTGTGCGTGCGTGCGTGTTTGTGTGGGTGTGAGGACATCTGGCATATATATTGGCGGATTGATTACTCGTAGCGATAGGTACACCCACCCCGAATGCCTTGCACCCAGTGACGTATACATAAAGACCTTAGATGTTGCCAGGACGTAAAACTTCCAACAACCAACCGTATACATAAAACAGAACCGGATGTGAACGCATACACTGCCTGTAACGTCACTGGATCTAAGCCTGGGCGGCAGGTGTGGATGCGCAGGTCTGTGTGCGTGTGTCTGTGTGTGTGTGTGGGGGGGGGGGGTGATGGGCGGAGAGGGGGAGAACGGGGGGGTCCCAAACTGGAGGAGAGGAAGGGTGTACTTGTATGTGGTTGGTCCGCAGGTCACGTGTCAACCATGCGGAACTGCACCCTGCGGCTAATCCATGCCCCCCTGATCCCACCCACACATGCGCGCGCACTACCCGCCCACCTGCCCGCCCACCCGCACACCCGCACACCCGCACACCCGCACACCCGCACACCCGCACACACCCACACCCGCACACTGCCCGCCCGCAGCCGGGCGCATGGGGCAGTGAGTCACCCTTGCCCCCTTCCTCTCCCCACACTTACCCCACGGCTGGCATGAGAGGCCTCCGTTCGCTTTTTATCCCAATCCCTCAAAGCCTGGCGAACTCATTACGGCGCGCCCGGAGCGGGCGGTGCTGCCACCCCGCGGCCAGCCGGGCGCCGCCGGCGTGCGCACGCAGTTGTGCGCGCATCACCAAATACACACACGCCTATGCTTAAAAAATATATATGTATAATATATATATATATATATACGCCTAGATGTGAACATGTGCTTTATAATTTATTATTTGGCTACAAATAACAAAATGATATATATGTACGCGTGTATATATATGCATATATATACATATATATACAGGCACCCACATATATATCACTGTGTGTATATTCGCAGTGGTTTACCATTGAATCAGTGCCAAAAAGATCATCAGACCAAAATCTCGAAATGATGTTGTTGCTGTTTGTATATTAGTTTGTGGCGAAATAACATACAAACAGTATTATTAACATGGATATATTTAAAGCATTAATTTGCTTTAAATCAAACTGCCTTCTTTGCTAATTTTGGCCGTTTAGCATATATCATTTATCACCTAGTTAATTCGAATGAAATGGTTTTATTGTGGTCGTAATTGGGATTCCATATAAAGGTGTCTTCAAAACATATAAGATTTCTAATTTAACACTTGGTTATCTGCATATATAACAAGTATACTGCCGTAATCTACAGACAATGTGGGCCCGCAGATGGCGATAATGGGTGTGTGTTATTAAATGCGATGGGTGGTGTTATTGTACGGCAATGGTTAGTGGTGTCTGAGTAAAACGGGCTCTTGGTCAGGGTCCACTTTTTATTCTCGGTTGAGCCACTAGCTTTTTCATGTCGTAGCCAATCCAAATAGATATCGATCTCCGACAAACCTGGGCGGGGTGGATCAGTTAAATACCGCATTAGTAATGGATTGGACGGGGTGTGCTGTATCTGGTTAAAGGAATTAGACACGAATCAAAAGGGGTAAAAACATACATGTTTAGTTTATCGATGGAATTGAATTTGGGGGAAGTTATCGAGCAGATGATGAATTGAAGGAGCGGCGGTGGAAGACTGAGTCTACGGACAGGTGCTGATCAATACTGAGTGTTGGAATTAATGAGGCAACACATGTATGTTGTATCTAACTAACTCAGGTGTATTGTGTTAGTCAATTCTTAGTCTGGGGTGAATCATGGGAGACTGCGACCCACATAGTCCAAGGACGCCAGTCCTGCTTCTATGGTCTTCGTTCTGTCGGGCTTCCTATTACTAGTCTCTCTGGCGACTTATTGTGGGTTCAGGTCATATGGTCTGATAAAGCATAATTTGGTTAAAAACCAGAATGCTTACCTTCATTTGATTCTAGCTCACTATTTTATTGGGGCTATAAATAGTAGAAGAGAAGGAATACTTTATTTAATTATTAGACAATGCTTTTACACACAGGCCCCAAACAGGGATGTCACTCTAAAACTAGGATAATATTGCGACCTGTCACTAGCCTTTCCATAATTCCAAGTACCACATGTAGGATCGTCAGGTCCTTGGATGGCACATAGACATTTCATGGCTGCATCGGTGTGTCCAGAGAGGTCCTGCACACAATTTGGAGTGTTGTAAATAAACTGAAGCATATTCCACTCTTTGGTAATATGACAAATGTTTGCTGTTGTTGGGGGCGGGGGTTAAATACATGCCAAAGTAAAAGTGTGGATGTTTATTCATATTAGATACATAAGTTGATGCAATTGTGGTGCCACCAGGGCCAAAGAGTAGGAGACCAGGCTACCTACACAAGTAGGTCAGTCTGTTGTGTAGTCATCGCGAGATGGGAAGATGGTTGATTGTTGGAGTTTTACGTCCTGCCAACATCTAGGGTCATATCAGGACAGGTACCGACTTGTGACAGTGCACACTTATGGAAACTTTATAGTGCTGCCCCTCTAGTAGACCAGGCTGCCAGCGCCATGACATGATATCCCACTCAGTCACATTATCCTGACACTGAGCCCTTGCCCTATCCTAATAATGCCGAGCATCTGGCTAGGAAGCAACAATTATCAATTTGTAAGTCATTGGTCTGACTCGACCGAGGTGGGCTCGAATCCCACGATCTACCAAAACGGGAGACGGACGCTGAACTCATTCGGCCATCCCGTGTGGCGCCAACGCCTAGGGAACCCCACCCTCGCCTGATGGCAGCACCGTCACAACGTGTCGGGTCGCGCCGCGCATGCGCATGCGCCTGCGCCGCGACATGTGAAAGGGACGGCGCTTAGGTGGCGCTGTGCAAGACGCTTGTCTTGATGGCATCTGCGGCCTGTGTCAGGAGAACCGGTGGGCGTTTGGACCACCTGAGACCCCCTCACATCCCACGGCCGAGCTTCTTTGTGTGACTTGCATCTGTCAGATTTCGACTATCGATTTAACGCGCAATGTGCAGAACTAACCTGCAACAGGGCGCCTTTTCCACCTACTGCTACTACGACTCATACTGTTACAATATGGTGCCACTACCAATACACACTCAGAGCACTTGCTATCTGGATCGCACTTCATCCACACCTCTCTCCATCTCCTCTCTGCTGGCCATGCTCCTCCTTGATAATATCTGAAAAGAGTTCCAGGAGGGGGAGCCCGCCAGCATTTCACTTTCTACTCTTACTCTGTCCGTGTCTTTGGCTCGCCGGCAGGGCACCATAGAGGGTCCTTTGACTCAACTCTTCTCATTTCTCTGTCCTATACTCTACCCTTTTTTTCTCTCCTGGGCTTACTTCCCCCGCTGATTAAGGGAGTTGTTTGCTTGGGTGGGGCCCTGTACCTTATTGTTTCTTTCGCTTTGTTCTTGTTGCTGGAACCTGCTGGACCCACCTTTACCTGTCCCTTCCTCCTGAACCCTTGCTGCTGTTACTGGAGTATGAGTGCTCTGCTACCGCCGGACCGGAGTGATTCGGGGCTGCCCCAACGATTCATCACTTTGAATAATGTAAAGACATCCCCAGCTTCTACAACCGTCCCCACTGTAGATTAATCTTTACCGAAGATTGGACCAATTTATCGGGGCCTTTCTAAATTGCCGCGGTTTTGCAGCCGGTAACCGTTGTAAGGTTACAAACTCCCCAAAAGCAAGCATACACACTGTAGGTAGTAATTGTTGTGTGTGTGTGTGTGTGGTGGTGGTGGTGGGAGGGGGTTACAGCTTTTTTATATCCTATAGAATATGGATTTTTGTTCTCTTCTTTTTGATCTCTTCCTTTTCTCTTCTTTTTTCTCTTCTTCTTTCGCTTTACTTTTACTCTCCTTTTTCTCTTCTTTTTTCTCTTTCTTTTTTCTCTTCCTTTTCTCTCACTCTTTTATTTCTCTTCTTTTTGTGTGTGTGTTAAATGGCAAATGCTAGTGGTGATGTTTTAACCAAATGAGTGAGACTAAGTGACCGATTTGAAACTGGTGCATTTGATCATGTATGTCTGTGTTTAACGTTGAACAGTGCCCGTTGAGTATGCGATCAATCAAATCACGCTCAGAACGGCAGGCTCTTGATCCACTACAAGTAAGTGCGCCTGGTTTGGCTTTTTTTTATGCAGGTCCTGCAATGGCACGGATATAACCATGAGAGGTACCCCGCCCGCGCGCACACCCTCGTGTTCACTCACACACATCCAAACACACTCAATCACTCACACACCCAAATACTCGTCCTTACACACTAACATGTACACCCTCACATGCACACCCTCACACACACTCACACACACAAACACACACCCTCACATACACACCCAAATACTCACCCACAGACACTAACATGCACACCCTCACACACCCAAACACAGACTCTCACACACTCACATACACACCCAAATACTCACCCACACACACTAACATGCACACCCTTACACAGACTCACACACCCAAATAAACACCTTCACAAACTCACTTACGCCTTTATATACACTCACACACCTCCCACCTTGGTATGATTTTAGATGTTGCCAGGACGTCAAACCCACAATAAACAAACACACCCTCAAATACGATCACACTCACATACACCCTTACACATGCCGATACACACCTTCACACACACTCACACACTTACATATCCACACACATACGCCCTCACACACACCTCACACACATTTTCACAAACCCTCACAGATACTCGCAAAACATATTCAGACACCCTACACACACTCACACATCTCACACATACCAACACCCACACCATGACAGTAACCTCACACACACATATATATATATACATATATATATATATATATATATATATATAAACCCTCACACATGCACATCCTCACACCAGGCCTTTTGCATCCTGACACTCACCAAGACAACGCCTTCACACCCCTTCATATACCCTCAGACACAAACACACACTCATGCACACATTCTCACACACATGCTCACACACCTACCTCTCACAGTCACATACCCTTCCAGTTACACACAGACACCCTCACCCTCGCACACCCTCATACACACACGCCCACACACACACAATCCCCTCACACCCCAACACACATACCCTCACATATACCCTCACACATCCCCTCACACACCAACACACATACCCTCATACACCCTCACACACTTTCACACTCATAAACATACACCCACACACTCACACACTCACACACCCACACACCCACACACACCCACACACCCTCACACCCACACACCCACACACACACCCACACACCCACACACCCACACTCACACACTCACACACCCACACACTCACACACTCACACACCCACACACCCACACACACCCACACCCACACCCACCCACACACCCACACACCCACACACCCACACACCCACACACCCACACACACCCTCACACCCACACACCCACACACCCACACACCCGCACACCCACACCCTACACACCCACACACCCACACACCCACACACCCACACACCCACACACCCACACACCCACACACCCACCCACCCACACACCCACACACTCACACACTCACACACTCACACACCCACACACCCACACACTCACACACCCACACACCCACACACCCACACACCCACACACCCACACACCCACATACCCACACACCCACACACCCACACACCCACACACCCACACACCCACACACCCACACATCCACACACCCACACCCAAACACCCACACCCCCACACACCCACACACCCACACACCCACTCACCCTCACACCCACACACCCACACACCCACACACCCACACACCCACACACCCACACACCCACACACCCACACACCCACACACCCACACACCCACTCACCCACACACCCACACACCCACACACCCACACACCCACACACCCACACACCCACACACACCCACACACCCACCCACACCCACACACACACACACACACACACACACCCACTCACCCTCAAACACACATCCACTTCGCTATGAGCAGGTATTATAGATCAATACTAAGAAGAGCGGACATAATAACCTGGTCTCAAGATGTTGCCGACCATCTTTTGGTGCCCGAGGATCCTGACGCATAGATCACGTGACCGATCAAACCGATTACTGACGGCCCACGTGACCAGGCGGCGGCGCGCCGCGTTAGGGCGGCTTGCGCTTTATGACATGGAAGCCGGGGCTTTCTGTCGGTAAAGCCCTCCACACACACATACCCTCCTCCTCCCCCTTAGAGCTTCCTCCCTCCCACTTCCGCCTCTCGCCTCCGCCTCCCCCCTCCCTCTCCCCCTCCCCCTTTCCCCTCTCCCACCTCCCCTCCCCCTTTCCACCCATCCCAACACCCTCTCCTCCATCCCCCTTTCCCCCTCCATCCCTCCCCTTCTCCCCCCCCCGGCCCCCCCCCACATGTATCTCCAGCTTTATGCCACACGCGGAGGGGGCTGGGGATATGCCATACGTCTTGATCTGCACAAAGTACGTCATGGCGCTCGTCACGGCGACGGTGGCGCCCCCTGCCGGGTTTATTACTTTCCGGCTTGAATCATTAGCTAAGTTGCCGACCAAAATCGCACGAGAATAAAGATTCACTTGATTCTTTTGCCCGTGTAAATATGTCCCCACTGCGAATAGTTCTACAGGCAATTTCCGATTTAATAATAAAAAAAGAAATAACGAAAAACAGAAAGATAGAAAGAAAAAGAAAGAAAGAATGAAAGAATGAAAGAATGAAAGAAAGAAAGAATGAAAGAATGAAAGATTGAAAGAATGAAAGAAAGAACGAAAGAAAGAATGAATGAAAGAATGAAAGAAAGAATGAAAGAAAGAAAGAAAGAATGAATGAATGAAAGAATGAAAGAATGAAAGAAAGAAAGAAAGAAAGAAAGAAATAGAGAAGGAATGAATGAAAGAAAGAAAGAATGAATGAAAGAAAGAATGAAAGAATGAAAGAATGAAAGAAAGAAAGATAGAATGAAAGAATGAAAGAAAGAAAGAAAGAAAGAATGAATGAAAGAATGAAAGAAAGAAAGAATGAAAGAAAGAATGAAAGAATGAAAGAAAGAAAGAAAGAAAGAATGAAAGAATGAAAGAAAGAAAGAATGAAAGAATGAAAGAAAGAATGAAAGAATGAAAGAATGAAAGAAAGAAAGAAAGAAAGAAAGAATGAAAGAATGAAAGAATGAAAGAATGAAAGAATGAAAGAATGAAAGAATGAACGAATGAAAGAATGAAAGAATGAAAGAATGAAAGAATGAAAGAATGAAAGAAAGAAAGAAAGAAAGAAAGAAAGAAAGAAAGAAAGAAAGAAAGAAAGAAAACGGAACTGCTGTCACTAGGTCAGTATATTCTATTTGTGGGAACTCATTCCGTACTCTCTGCACATTAATTCTCATTTTGCCTCGGTAACGATTGCCAGTTAATTGTTAGTTATATGTCTCGGGAGATGGGACAACATGCACAGGGATTGAGACTTTAGCTGGTGTATGGCCACAGCGATAGAGAGAGAGAGTCATTTCCCTTTTTTTCTCTTTTTTTTTGAGGGGGCCACCTTTAATTCCGTGTGAGCATAGTCGCGGCTAATCCATGGAATTGTCACCCCGGCTTATAAGCGTGAAGCTAAGTTGTCAAGTCTCACTAAATGTGCATAGCCACAATCACAAGAAAACTTAGTTATGGGGTTACAAAACATGGCATGGAATAGACTAGTGCACTAATGATATTCATCGGCTAGCACAATAATGCTATCAATTACAAAACATGGTGTAGAATCGACTGGTACAATAACGTTGTTTGTTATAAAACACGGTATAGCTAGTACAAAATGATACTATTTATTATAACAAAAATGTTATTTATTAAAGAACATGGTATAGAATATACTAGTACAATAATGTTATTTATTATAAAAGCACAATATAGAATCGACTACTACGACAATATTATTAATTTAAGAACATGATATAGATTCGACCACTACAATAACTTTCTTTACTTATTATAAAACATTGCATGAACTCGGCCAGTGCCGAAAGTTTTCCAATAATACACCAATATAATAATGGTTTTTTTTCTCTTTGTGACTCCCCTCCAGTTGCTATGGACGACAAGCACGAGTGCACCAAGACGGGCCGCATCAAGCTGAAGGCTAAGAGCGGCTACATCGCCTCGCGCATGGCGGAAGTCTACAGCTACGGCACTTCCGCTTGTCCCTGGGTCATCAGCGTCCCTAGCGGCCAGCGGGTGAACCTCACTCTCTACAACTTCGCCCGTTTCGCGCGCTCCGAGACGATCCCCGGCGGTCTTCCCGCCGACCCCTCCGTCTGCTACGAGATCGCCACCATCTTGGACGGCCGGAACCGGAAGAACATCCTGACGTGCGGCACGGACGGACGCGCCAAATCCGTCTACGTCTCCAGAAGCAGCTCCTTGGAGATCCGCTTCGTCGACAGAAGTGTCCTTAGGAGTCTGGGGCAGTTCCTCATACTCTACAGAGGTAAGGGAGCATGTGTTGTTTACAAATACATAGCAGGGTCAGGAGCCTGGGGCAGTTTTGTGTGCACTACAGCGGTAAGGGAGCATGCATTGTTTACAAATCAAAGCGGGCTTAACAGTTTGGGGCAGTTCTTTGTGCACTACAGAGTTAAGGGAGCCTGCATTGTTTACAAGCACATAGCAGGGTAGGGAGTCTGGGAAAGTTCTTTATGCACTACAGAGGTAAGGGAGCATGTGTTGTTTACAAATAATACAGGGCAGGGTTAGGAGTCTGCGGCAGTTCACTGTGCACTACAGAGGTAAGGGAGTATGCATTGTTTACAAACACAGAGCGGGGTTAGCAGTCTGGGGCAGTTCACTGTGCACCACAGAGGTAAGGGAGTATGCATTGTTTACAAACACAGAGCGGGTTTAGCAGTCTGCGGCAGTTCACTGTGCACCACAGAGGTAAGGGAGTATGCATTGTTTACAAACACAGAGCAGGTTTAGCAGTCTGCGGCAGTTCACTCTGCACCACAGAGGTAAGGGAGTATGCATTGCTTACAACACAGAGCAGGGTTAGCAGTCTGGGGCAGTTCTTTGTGCATTACAGAAGCAAAGGAGCATGCATTGTTTACAAACACAGACAGGGGCTATGAGTCTTGGGCAGTTCACTGTGCACTACAGAGGTAAGGGAGTATGCATTGCTTACAAACACAGAGCGGGGTTAGCAGTCTGGGGCAGTTCACTGTGCACTACAGAAGCAAAGGAGCATGCATTGTTTACAAACACAGACAGGGGCTAGGAGTCTTGGGCAGTTCACTGTGCACTACAGGGGTGAGGTGGCACAAATTGTTTACAAATACAGAGTGTGGACAAATACAAAGTGTGGGGCAGTACTTTGTAGACTACAGAGGTAAGGGAGCATGTTTTGTTCAAAACAAGCATACAGTGCCCTCAGAGATTAGTGGCAGTTTTCAGTAAACATTTATTCATTAGAATTTACTAATTTTTTGTGCCGAGGTACTTGTCTTTCAGTCTCATGCAATGGAGATATTTACACTATAGGTATAAATTCCCTTATATGTATTTACTTAAATATGTCCTTTCTCTTCTATACTTCAATTTAGAGTTTCAATTTTAGAACAACCACTTCAACATAAGAATCTCCTCTCCGCAACTAATATCTCCTCCGCAACTATGTGGCATATTGTATGGTTTTGCTTCAGTGTGTATTTGTAACCTGCATCCATATAATGAATCATAGCACATAGCGACCGACATGCCGGCTTATATCAATGCTGAGCATTCCATGTGATCCTTAACAAATGCTGGTTTTGTAATACGATAGGTGCGTGACTTTAATATTGGGTGGAGCCCTTGAAGCCGTACCCTTTGGACATAGTATCAATGGACACAGGGAAAATTGTCTGTTACTCTATAGCGCGTACGTGTACTATATATATGTATACATATATACATAGTATATGGTATTTCTAAGCCAAGAGATGGCTTTCATGTAAACTGCTTCGTAGCTGGGACTTTTTTGTTTCATTTGTAATGTTGGCATGGCGGGTCATTCACTCCGAATGAAATCAAAGTGAACAGTGGTACGGGTTCTTGCAGACAAAGCGGCGACATGGCATAACAGCCCACATTAATAAATAGCGTCAGACAATGCCCCTGAAAATCAATGGAACACCTGACACCACATTTCTATGTTATATATAGGCTTATGCCTAGTACACACCTCCCCTTTACGATTCGCGCACTAAAACCGGCGACTCGACCCTTCCCGCTTAAAACTGAAAACGGGCCGATTCGTTTTTCGAATCGCGAATCGCAATCGTAATCGGCCGGTTTTAGCCCTAAAACTGAGGTTTTATGCATGAATCGCAATCGCTATGTGTGCGCGGGGGGTGGACATAGCGATTTTTGTGCGCGAAACGGGCAGTTTTCGATCGTAAACGGGAGGTGTGCGCGCACAAATGGTAGGTGTGTACCGGGCATTACGTATGCATGTATGCTTGTATGTATGCATGTATGCATATACGCATATATGCATATATGTATATATGTACAGGTTTTGATTAATAATATATTCTTCTTGTTTATGTATATATGTATATAAGTATATATGTATATATATGTAAATATAAATGTATATACGCATTTATGTATTTATAAGTATATATCATATATAATGTATATATAGGTATGCATACACATGGGAATGGGAATATATAAACATGCTATATATATCTATATATATAACATGGAAATGTATGGGCTGTCGAGTGCCTTATATATATAAATATATTAGAGAAGTTGGAAGCTAAAAGGCGTCGAAATTGAAGCAGAAAAGGTGTGTGTGTGTGTGCATTCGCCCATTTTCGTGACGTCTTTGCCGTCCATTCTATATGCCTATGTATATATATAACAAAAATACATAACTTCGCTTTGGTGTGAGGCAGTCCGACATCCGACGTGAGGCAATGCCTAATATGCAAATGCGATGAATGGGGGCCAGGTCTACCCTAAGTAGGCCGGCCCCAATTGTTTAGTCTGATGTGGGTTTTGGGGTTTTTTTCTGGGTGAGGGGTGAAGGATCCCGTTTTGTTCCTCCGTGGATTAAGCAGGGGGAATCTTCAGTCGTGGACAATTCACCTGTCTTATTCCAGTGTTCCTTTCCCTAGCAAATAATGATGAGTGGCAGGCGAAATAGTGACAGAGATAAATTTAAAAGTCATTGGTTTAACTCAGCCAGAGATCGATCCCAGAGTTCGAATCAAGCGAGCTTCCACACGGGTGGTGGACGCTCAACTTATCTAATCGGTCTTGTTATGTTTGCTTTGCTTGAGATTTAGGGCATATAGCAACCTGTCTGGTTGTTTGGTTGTTGGAGTTTTACATCCTAGAAACATCTACAGTCATATCAGCATGGGTACCGACTTGTGACAGTACATACTCATGGTGACTGTATAGTGCTGTCCCACTGGGAGACCAGGCCACTAGCACCATGACCTGATATCCCACTCAGTCACATTATCCTGACACTATGCCAACCAGTCCTTGCTGTATCCTAATAATGCCGAGCGCCTGGCTAGGAAGCGACACCCTGTCTAGTCATGTGGTCTGAAAACACTAGCACTGCCCACTCTATGTAGCAACACCGGGCGGGTTCAGATAGAGGTCGCTACTTGGCTGTGTGGTTACCTGACATCGCCATTAAAACGTTATGCCTGTCTTGAGAGCACAGTTTTCAAACGGTAGATACCACATTTCTGGGAACATCAACAAACCAATGACTTAAGAATATATACTTGTCGTCTGGTGCCAACCTGTACACACGTGTATGGCATTCCGCATTGAGAAGTCAGTGCAACTAATCACACTTTGCAGTTCAAACAGCATTCTCTGTCTGGAAAGGTGCTAGTCACATAGGCGATATTAAGTGGAACTGAGACTCTTATGGGCGATATTAAGTGGAATTGAGTGTGTTCCACACAGGGCAGGGAGTAATGGAATAAGAAAGACGAATTGTCTGTAGTGGAAATTATCTCTGCTCATTCAACGAATGTGACAAATCAAATATATATAAAATTATATGCGCTACGTAATTCACTATGGATATATAAATAACAGAACCTCATAAATTTGGATATTGTGTTTGCGTCTGAAACTGTCAGCGACTCTTGGATTGACTTGCTCTTCTTCACTGATTTCACTGTGGTAATCATCACACTCCGCCTTTCATAGTTCATATATATAGTGTAAATTGTGTAGTGTGTATGGCACGGTTCCCTAATTGTGTGTGGCTTTTCATATATGCCAGTGTAGTAGTCTGCACTGACCTATCAGGCAAGTAACCACATAGACAGGTAGGCGTGGGTAGTGTGGTGATATCAGGGAGCCTAGATGGTGTAATGGTTAGCACACTGGCCCAGAGTGCGAAGAGATGTGGGTTCGAGTCCTGCTCTAGGCACAATATTTCCCATTTCCATCACCCCATGACACTTTACAAGCTATGCGCTGTATGGGTGTTGAACCCACCCTGTGTATGTATGTGTTGGTGCATTGCCTGTATGTATGTAATTTTAAGCATTAAAAGACTCACAATTCCAGGGGGACGAGTGTAGTAGTCTGCACTGACCTCTCAGGCAAGTAACCACATAGACAGGTAGGCGTGGGTAGTGTGGTGATATCAGGGAGCCTAGATGGTGTAATGGTTAGCACACTGGCCCGGAAGGCGAAGAGATGTAGGTTCGAGTCCTGCTCTAGGCACAATATTTCCCATTTTCATCACCGCCATGACACCTCTATGAACAAAGAGTATAAATTCCACTTAATATCGCCCATCTGACTAGCACCAGAGAATGTGGTTAGAACTGCGAAGTGCAATTAGTTGAACTAACTTCTCAATGAGGAATGCCATGCACACATGTACGTGACATTGCATAGGGAGCCTAGATAGCCTAATGGTTAGTATGCCCGCCGCGGGACGACAGAAATGTTGGTTCAAGTCCTTGATGTTCCCATTTCTTATAACACATCCCATAATACTAGTTCGATGGCCGGGATTCTGCACATGCCGAGTGAGTACGCACTGTCCTGTGTATGCAAACACCACAGCACCATCAGCGTATACTAATACGTGGTGCACATGCCGCAGCGCTATCAGCATATACTACTAATATGTGCTGCAGCAGGGTCAGTGTGTCATGATAGTGTTTTGAACTTGGGTAACTGTGGTAATCATCACTCTCCACCTTTCATATTTAATAGAAATATACATTTATATATAGTGTAAAACGTGTAGTGTGTTTGACATGGTGCCCTAATTGTGTGTGTCTTTTCATATATGCCTATATGAACAAAGAGTGTAAATTCCACTTAATATCGCCCATCTGACTAAGATTTCCAGCGGGTTGGGTGAAGTGAGCTGCACTCACCTTCCCTGGTGAATTGTCTCATACACAATTAGGCATTGGTTGAGTTGATTGCCTCAGGGAACCTAATGGTTAGTATGATGGCCCCGGAATGGCAGAAATGTGGGTTCAAGTCCCGTTATAGGCATACTATCCCATCTAGTTGGAACACCTGCCACGGCAAAAGTGCCCCACACACTGACGTAGCATTCTGCGGCGGTCGGGAAGTGCTGAAAGCGCACGTGTCGCCGAACCAATTCCTAATTAAGCTCTCAACACCAGTTCCCATTATAGACCAGCGGCATTTAGGAGCCATACGTGGAGCCGGTTCGCAGTGACCAGGTGCATCAGCGTCTCTGTAGGTCATGTTATATGAATTCGCTGACTCCCCACGCATGCGTACTATATTGCAATTGTTGTGAATCGATCAATCAGACGCAAATCAGATTTTATAAAATAAATAACAGCTACATATTAAGCCTCACAATATGTGCTGGCAATATGTATCAAGTTAGCTTTTGATCAAAGGAATAGGTAGCGAAATAAACAAATATATAAATGTGTCTATTCAATCATGGTTGGTTGGTTGGTTGTTGGAGTTTTATGTCATGGCAACATCTAAGGTCATATCAGGACGGGTACCGACTTTTGACAGTGCACACTCATGATGACTAAATAGTGCTGCCCCACTGCACGATCAGGCTACCAGCACCATGACTTAATATCCCACTGCCACATTATCCTGACACTGAGCCAACCAGTCCTTTCCCTATCCTACTAACAGCGAGCGCCTGGCTATGAAACGACAAGTATCAATTCTTAAGTCAATGGTTAGACTCGATCAAGGTTCACACCCCTGGGTTTGAATCCCACAATCAACCAAAACGGGAGGCGTATGCTCAACTCATTCGGCCATTTCGTCTACATGTGATGTGTGTAAAAAAACAACTTCCGCTAACCTGGACTTAAATTGGCGATGATGCACTGTGTTGCGTTAGTAAGATGTGTGTGCTACTCACACCCAGCTGCACACGAACACCCCCACACCCCACACACCCCAACACACCACACAGCCACGCTCACACAGCCACACCCACAGCCTTTCCCAGTACTTTTAAGGTGGCAATCAATAGCAGCTAATTCCAGGCCGTGCCGCCGCCGCCCTGTGAAAAAGCCAAGCTTAGAAGACCTGAATGCACAAAGGTATCTAGAACACACACGGGAAGAAGGCACGAGCGCGCGAGAGAAAGGAAAACGATTTTTTTGTCAAACTCTGATTTAAAAAAAGAATTGCCCGGGTTAATCTAGTCACCGATAGTAGTACATGTACATTTTTCCTCTTTTTTTTCTTATTTCTTTTTTTTTTGGCCAAACTCCTCAGCCACCAAACCAACCAGACTCGAATGGCGGATATAAAAAAGAAAAGTCCCCCCTCCCTCCATATAAAGACGGCGGTCGAGGCAGGGACTGGAAATCGAAGGGTGAATTATCTAAACATGAAAGAATAGAGTGAAAGCTTATTGTAGTCGTCGAAATGTTGGAACAAAGCTTGTGATGGATCATAGTGGCTGAGCATCAGATGGAGCCCGGGAACATCATCCTGGTGGCATCCTTTGATGGACTTCCAGGGTGTGTTGTTACCCCGCTCAATCCATACCTCTTTGATTAGCGACAACAGACAGCGGGGGGACAGGCAGGTATGAATTTGCACAACTGCATTTGCATCCATGTGTTGGGTGATATTCATAAGTTGAGTCCAACTACCCACTCCTCCTCGATACCTAATTCCTTCGCATTCCTACCTGATTTGCATCTGTTTGTATCCTACATGGAACATGAGGAGAATCCATTCACTTGGAGGGATTGAGCATATGGGCCATCCAAAGTTGTCAGAATTTCAAGCTAATTTTCAAGCTATCTTTCCACACACACAACCCTTCACTGCCCTCCCCCCCCCCCCCGCCACAAAAAGTAGTATACATCAACATTTTCCTACCGACCTAGACTAGAATAAGGTAAGGATCAGTGGAAAGAGTAAGACCAATTTTTGTGATTGAAAAGTCCCCTGATTAAAGCTGCATAGTCCGATGAAATATCAAATTTTCAAAACCAAACCAATTCTATAGGTTTGATTTTACATATCTACCTTAGATACTGATCTGCCTATTAAGCATTTGTTTCTCCGTAGAAGGGAATAATGAGTCAATTTAACAGAACCTGTTACTACAGAAGTCTATGGTGTCAGAGTATTGGGAAGCTTACCAAAACTAATTTTCCATGTTTGCACTCAAATTTTCTCAAAAGTTTCCCATTTAAAATAAAAGTAACTTTGAACTAATGTAAAGTAGATACTAGTGATCAATCTAATATATTTATCTCAGAAAAAAATACAGAAATTCAAAACCATCAGACTATGCAACTTTAATCAACTAATGTAAAAAAACAAAACAACAAAAATCGCCGAAAAATACCAACATTCTATTGGACAATAGAAGTTATACTTTGCTGACAACCCGTCCCCTCCCCCTGTCATATGATTTGTATAACCGTGAAAATGTTGATAACTTTGTACGGCCCCTTGCATCCTAATGTCCAAGTGGTCAGTTGCTGACCGCCACAGAGGCAGCAACATGGAGTTAATAGCCCTGTCACATTACGACGTTTCTCTCCAACACGCGTCGACGTGTGTCACTTTTTGGCGAAACGTTGGGAGTCGTCTGGAAGCGTTAGGCGCGCATTAGGTACACGTCGGTACACGTTGATGGATGGCGACGGTCGGCGAGGAACGCCTGCGCGCGTCTGCACATGGCACGTGCGCGTGACGGTCATCCCCACATGTTGCGCCAAACTGTTGCTTTGTTGTTTTACATCCTAGCTACATCTAAGGTCATATCAGGACGGCGCGCCAACACTTTTTAGTTTTTTTTTCTCACGCGTCGATATGCATTACTACAACGTCGGCTGCACGCTACTAATTCACTGAAAAGTTGGACGTGTCTCGACGCGTACAACTTATTTTGCGCGTCGGCGGCGCGCCAGCGAGAAGCGTCGTAATGTGACAGCCCCATTACCTATGCACCTGGTTAACGGACATCTTTCATGCGTCTGATTAGTTCAATAGTTGACTGAAAGTTGGTCGGGTGTTTTTTGGAATTATCTGTCCTGGCAACATCTAAGGTCATATTAGGATGGGTACCAACTTGTGACAGTGCGCACTCATGGCGACTCTACAGTAAGTACTGCCACACTGGGAGACCAGGCCACCAGCACCATGACCTGATATCCCACTCAGTCACATTATCCTGACACTGAACCAACCAGTCCTTGCCCTATCCTAATAATACCGAGTACATGGCTAGGAAGCGATATGTATCAATGTTTAAGTCATTGGTTTGACTCAACAAGAGTTCGAACACGTGAGTTCGAATCTCACGATCTACCAAACCGGGATACGGAGTCTGAACTCATTCGGCCATTCCATCTGGTCGCTGTCTGAAATTGCATTAGGGACTTGTGTGCAATTGCACTGCATTTCTAAAAACAAATGTGAATAGTTAACGGTGTATGGATAGTAAGCGATTTTACGTCATCGCACAAGCTACTGTCATATCAGAAGAGGTACCAACTTGTGACAGGTCGTACTCATGGCGACGTTATAGTTTTGCCCCACTGAGAACCCAGGGCGCCGGCACTATGATTCAGATATCCCATGAAGTAAGCACATTAGTCCTTGCCTTGTTCTGGTGAGACTGAACATCAGGTTTGGTAGTGACAAATATAAACCATTTATAGCATTTGTTTGACTCTGTCGGGGTTCAAACCGGAGTGGTTAGAGTGTCTGACTTTGTTCTAGGTCGGACTCCTAATCTGAAGGTCGGTGGTTTAATTCCCCGTGCCCGCACCTCTACCAATTTGGATTTCCACTGCTGTGTACAAACTACAGCGTCATCAAAGGCATGTTGCTCTCATACCATGTCTATGTGGTATGGGAGGTTAAAAATCCCTTGGGTCTGTATAGGTGTAGGCTCAGGCTTTCTATCAATAAATTTTCTAATGGTGAAATTATCCATGATAGGATGAATAAATCTTCAAGAAAAGAAATCCACGGCCGCCCGCATTCTTACCGAAGGGGTAATCCCATCCACCATCTGGCATTTATATTTATGCAGTTATATGAGTTATTATATATGATGTATAAATATTATTCAAATATAAATGCGCGGAAGGGAGATTATTATTATTATTTGTTTGTATATTCCTATCGATGTATATCCATTTGGTGCGTGACCAGTGGCGCTGTCGCCGCCACCGATCCTAAGTGCGGACGTTCAACACTGTCATTCGCGCCCATGAATATTCATATAATGTGTGTGATATCGAACGAAAGCAACCAGAATGAATGACTTGAGTGCACAAAGGGCGCTGCGTTTCCTGCCTTATCAACTACAATTTGAAATCGCATGGTGGTCTTGCTTATTCGAAGTAAAATACTTGCTGATAAAAGCGATACACATGCGAGTTAATTATCCGCTCACGGTATCCCAGCATGCCCTGGTGCAACATCATCAGGTAACCAGCAGTCCGCTGACACCAGGGGGCGCTGGGGTGTGGTGGCGACCATCGCCTGTGGACAATGCGTCAAGCAGCACCACATTGCCACAACCAATTGGAATGTAATATCAAATTCCAAGCCGACTAGCACTCATGTCTGTCGCAACAAAAATACACATATTTATTCCTATACTTGGTATGATATTCAACGTATGGAACCAAATGGGATGGCTGAATGAGCTGAACACCTATTTCCCAGGTGGCAGTCCATACGTTTGAACCCTAGCCGAGTCAAAGCAATGACTTAAAATTTGATAATTGTCGCTACATAGCCTGGCATTCGGCATTGCTAGGGTAGAACAAAAAGCAGTGGAATGAGGAAAACTAATTGTCTGGATTTACTATTTCCCCTGATTATCAACGATATATATATATATATATATATATAGGTACATATATATATTAGATTATATGAATAAATGAATTGCGTAATATCACGCTTACCCAGCTTCGGGTGTGTAATACCCCGTGTTTTCCTTATGCCCAATGAGTGCGTAATACCATTACAGACCTTTACTATGGAGAGGAGTTTGCACTGCTACGTCATTGTTAGTGGTGTATGCAGTGTGATTGTTTGTTCCATATGCAGTGTGATTATTACTATCAGTTACATATGTGGTGTGGTCTTTAGTTCTATATGCAGTATGAGTTGCTACTGATGTCCTCAGTGTGATTGTTAGTGACATATATGATTGTTAGTGACATGCAATGTGATTGTTAGTGTCTATGCACCATGGGACATTCATGTGTGAGTGTCATGTGACTGGTAATGTCATATGTCATGTGATTGTTAATGTCATATGCGGTGTCAGTGTCAGTAATGTGTGCAATATGATTGTTAGTCCCATGCAATGTGATTGTTAGTGTTTATGCACCATGTGACATTCATGTGTGATTGTCATGTGACTGGTAATGTCATATGCCATGTGATTGTTAATGGCATATGCGGTGTCAGTGTCAGTGATATGTGTAATACGATTGTTAGTGACGTGCAACATGATTGTTAGTGACTATGCAGTGTGTAGTGTGATTGTTATTATGATAATTACATATGCCATGTGATTGTTAATGTCATATGTGGTGTCAGTGTCAGTGATATGTGTAATACGATTGTTAGTGACGTGCAATGTGATTGTTAGTCACTATGCAGCATGTAGCGTGATTGTTATTATGTTAATTACATATGCCATGTGATTGTTAATGGCATATGCGGTGTCAGTGTCAGTGATATGTGTAATACGATTGTTAGTGACGTGCAACATGATTGTTAGTGACTATGCAGTGTGTAGTGTGATTGTTATTATGATAATTACATATGCCATGTGATTGTTAATGTCATATGTGGTGTCAGTGTCAGTGATGTGTGTAATACGATTGTTAGTGATGTGCAATGTGATTGTTAGTGACTATGCAGCATGTAGCGTGATTGTTATTATGTTAATTACATATGCCATGTGATTGTTAATGGCATATGCGGTGTCAGTGTCAGTGATATGTGTAATACGATTGTTAGTGACGTGCAACATGATTGTTAGTGACTATGCAGTGTGTAGCGTGATTGCTATTATGTTAATTACATATGCCATGTGATTGTTAATGTCATATGTGGTGTCAGTGTCAGTGATATGTACAATATGATTGGTAGTGACGTGCAACGTGATTGTTAGTGACTATGCAGTATGTAGTGTGATTGTTATTATGATAATTACATATGCCATGTGATTGTTAATGGCATATGCGGTGTCAGTGTCAGTGATATGTGTAATACGATTGGTAGTGATGTGCAATGTGATTGTTAGTGACTATGGAGTATGTAGCGTGATTGTTATTATGTTAGTTACATATGCCATGTGATTGTTAATGGCATATGCGGTGTGATTATTAATGATATATGCGGTGTGATAATTACTGGCATGCAGTGTGTTTGCTAGTTATGCGATTGATAATGACATATTTACTGTGACTGTTATTTCCGGAGGTTAAGTGAATGTTAATAACACATGCGGTGTAAATGTTAGTGACACATGCGGTGTTACAGTTATACAGCCAGCAACATGATGCTGAGATGTGGTGCTGGACTATAATATCCCCAGCAAGGCCCTTAATCTCTATTGTGCTGGCAGTGCAATAATACCTCGCATTACATAAACATGACACTTGACAGGTAGCACTGGAATAGCCAGGATTGAGTTAGTGGGATTTCCGGATGAAACCCTGAGTAAAGACATGGTGGCGCCAACAGCACTTACAAGTCTATGGGGTTTGGGGGAATTCACCCCCCCCCCCCAAACTCCCCCAATCCCCCAAAAAAATCTTAGCTTGTATTGCATCAAAACAGTGCATTTCTGTGATATTTATATACACATTTCGCCCAGTTTGCTTTATACAGTAAAACCTCTCTAACTCGACCGACCTTGGGACCGACTATAAGTGGTCCATTTAGGGAGATGGTCGGTTTAGGGAGTTAGAATATGGTTACAATGGTATTGTTGGAACCCAACTATATTGATCGATATAGCGGAGAGGTCAATCTGTGGAGGTGATCGGTAAAGGCCCTGTCACAACTCACCGGATTGAAGGAAACGGACAGAAACCGAAGAAAGTCCCTTGATGTCCAGTTTGGGTCCGTACAAGTTTTGAACATGCACCAAACTTGGAACGGATGCCGCCGGATTGACGTCTACGTTTCTTGTCTGGTTTGAGTCTGTTTAGTCTGTTTACCGTCCTTTGGCTATCCGTTCATGTCTGTTTCATGTCTGTTTCATGTCCGTTTCATGTCCGATTCATGTCCATTTCATGTCTGTTCGTCCAGCGGCCTTTGACCCGATATCGCAACATTTTGACACATATTTAATACATTTTGATACTTATGACGCCCGGACTAGACAATTATGTCCGTTGCTCAATCCGGTGATGTGTGACAGGGGCTGAAGGGAGGTTTTACTGTATACTATAGGAAACTCCTATCGTCATCTGCTTGTTCTTGGGATGGTATCACATTTCACTATGCGTACTGAATTACCTTTGTTTATCTGACTGTCAAGGGCGTAGATAGGCATACACACGTACGCCAAAACGTCCACATCGTTTTGTCAACAAACTTTTCTTTTTTTTTAATAATAAAGAGAGAGAGAGAGAGGAGGCATGTAGTAGTCCGGAGTGTCGAAAACTCAAGTCTAAAATGTGTAAAATCCACCAGCTTAAGCTGAAGCGGCCCCCTAAACCCCCTGCCGAAATTAGGAGCACACATCATTAAAGGTCTAGCTACGGCCCTGAGTGTCACATAATATACGATCTAAGATGCAGCATCTATATATTATCCGCCTAAAGCAGGCATTCCTTACACGTGGTATGTGGCATGTGGCATGCGGCATGTGGTATGCGAATGGCGTGATTCCTTACACGTGGCATGCAGCATGCGGCATGCGGCACATGACTGGCTATATTTAAAAAATAAAAATAAACACTCAATACTGCACTGTATATGACCTAATATTGCATTTATATCTATGTACCTGTTTGTATGTCACCTGGGGGTTCCTACCTTTATAATTACCAAATTATAGATAAGTATTCATATTTTTGTGGCACAGGTAGCATTTTTATCAACCCGAACCCATCCCGAACCCCCACCACCACCACTACCATATGTTTCCTCTCAGAAGCCTTGTGCGTGACCATTCCGTAATGCTCAGTTGCCTCTCCTCGTCTATAACTAATGGACAAGTGTGACTGATGTTTCTATTCGCACACCGCGTGCCGCATACCGCATGCCACACCGATCGCTACAGGGACCGATCGGTTTGACGCATTCGCATTCGCATTCACATTCGCATTCGCATACCGCGTGTAAGGAATGCACTTGACTTCAAGGTGTTTCGATTTTTTGCCGCATTCGCATTTGCATACCACATGCCACATGCCGTGTGTAAGGAATGCACCCTTTAAGATTCTAGTTCCCCATTTCCCCACAGCCGTGCCACCTGTCAATGGCTAGTTACACCACACTAATGCGAAGTACACACCTACCGTTTTTCCGCACCCACCTACCGTATTCGATCTAAAATTGCCCAAAAGTCTTGAGGTGTGCACTCCCCTAGCACACCTACCGATTGCGATTCGTGACTTAAAACTCAATTTTAGGGCTAAAAGTGCTTCCTTACGATTGCGATTCGCGATTCGAAAAATGAATCGGCCCGTTTTCAGTTTTAAGCGGGTGGGGTTGGGTCACGAGTTTTAGTGCGCGAGTCGTAAACGGTAGGTGTGTACCTAGCATAATGACACTTCCCGCCAACATTTTAACGTGGGATTTCCACCCGAAACAGGAAGGTGTGTGATATGTAAACATATGTGGACATAATGGATTATGAAACCTGTTACATTCCTTTTCTTGTTGACATGCGATGGGCAACGTAAGTGGTTCCCAAGGTCAAGTAAAGGGTAATCAATGGGGATCCTATGTTAGTTATGGTATTGACCACATTGTCGGCATTGAATTACTACACCAAACGAAAATTTGCCGAGATGCATGTTAATTAATTGTTGTCAATGCTCGGTGTACACTTAATGAGAACACATCGGGAATCGCACCGACTTGATGGAAAGTTGGTAGCCGTGCGGATGTTATTTCAAGTTAATGACTTCATTAATAAGCTCATAGCTTTGAATGTGTACGGTCACCATCCTGCCGATAATGAGGAATCTCGTAATGTGTACAGCGGGCTTAAGCCATTTCATCTGTGTACATATGTATAGAGAGACTGAGCTCCGGTACTGCTCTCTCTCGGATTTCCCCTCTCTTTCTAGATGAAAGCAATTTTCTTATATATATAAATGATTATATGGATAGTGATAAACCCTTTATCGCGTGTAATAATGCCTGTAGTGTCTGGCACCCTCCCCCTGTCCGGCTGGGGGGGGGGGGGACCCCCAGCATGCACCGCGCCGCCTCCTGCGCGGGGCCTGCCTCCACTTGCTCGGAGGAATATATATATATATGTGTGTGTGTGGGTGTGGGTGATATCTGTCTCACCCACCCCACCCTTCCTTCCCTGATCACAGTCATGTACCATTAGACACACAACGACCCGGCACATCTGCAGAGGAGCCTCACAGAGAGCTGCTCGCCACATGCTCCCCATCCGCACAATGAGCGCCTCTAATTGGCTATAATTATACCCGGCGATGTGCCTGAGTAATGACAGTGTTTCGGCTGGGTCATCTTTCTCTGTCACAGCTCGCGCCTCCACCCAACAAAGGATGTTGTACAAGCCCGGAACCAGCACCCTCTCGTTTATGCACACAGATTACAACACACAGACGCAGTATGTGCCAACCCGCTGGTTGGCATTGCCAGCTCTGCAATTTCTGTATGTATAAACAATCACAAAACAGTTATCATGCTATGGAAGATGTTGTTATTGTAAATATGTTTATTCTGCTAGTCTTTTATCAGCACCGAAGCACTGCTCTTCCAGCCATATTTCAATTCAGGATTATTTACACAAAATTGGTATATACAGTGAGGTAGACAATCACTGTTGAAGACACAATATGCAGCATATTACACAATGAAATTCTGTACCCAAAAGTTCCACAGCAATATGGCAACAGTATTGTCATATGATTTATTGAAATTGCGATGACTATTTTAATTAAATATGAATGAATTCTATTAGTTTATATCTGCAAATTTAAAATGATAGGTAATGGGTAATTTAATAGTCACTTCAGAAATGCTTCCCTTTGGAAAGTTTTCAGATGGATATTTTAATAGTAATGGGTAGATTTAATTCGGTCAGGTATATTTTAATTAGTTATTAGTTAGATTTTAGTAGGAAACATCTGTAATTTAATTTCAAAATTAATGAACAGGTGCAAGTTAACCTGAACAGATTTTCTATACCAGGTCTTTTTTTATGGATAATATTTTTGTAATACATTTACATAGACTTGTTTTTCATATTTATAAACAACAAAGAAAAATACTGGACATGTATGGGTGAATTTGGAAATGGTCTCCAATAACAAAGTTTGCATGTGAATTGTTGAAGTTTCATAGTACGATACTTTTGAGTTTCCATATAGAAAATAGCTAAATATATTAGGATGATAGGCATAATCTGCCTTATTTTAGTTTGAATTAACTTTTATTATAAATCGCTAACTTTGAAGATATTTGAAATGAAGGCATGCACAATAAGTGAATTTCTTACAACAGAGGCTTTAGCAGTTCAATAAAATTGACGTAGTATGTCCTGCTACCAAATGTGCCCCAGTATCTAAGTTGGATATGTAGACTCAAGTCTAAGTATGTAATTGGGTTTTGAAAATGTGATGCTTTCATCCGACTATGCAGCTTTAAAAAACAATCGGTAACTTCAAAATGAAAATTAATGATCATGATCAGATGCCCGAGGGAGTTGAGCATCTGCCTCCCACCTTGTAGCATTTTAACCCATGGGTTTGAATCCTGGCTGAGTCAAACCGAGGACTTAAAGATTGATAATTTGCACTACCTAGCCTGGTCCTCATTATTACTATGATATTGACAAGGCAAGGAAGGAATAATTGAATGAGGAAGACCAATTGTTCGTGATCGAAATTTCCCCCACTTAAAGCTGTTCAAAACAAAACGATTATATAGATTTTATTCTAGATATCTAACTTAGGTACAAGTGCACTTATTAAGCAGTTGTCACCACATAGAAGGGAATACTGAATCAGTTTAATAGAAGCTGTTACTGCAGAAGCCTATGGTGTTATTTTGGTGTGCTTCCAAATGCCTGTGAATGTCTAATTCCGACATAGTAATTTTGTATGTTTGCACTTCAAATGTCTCAGAAGTTAGCCATTTAAAATAAAAGTGACATCAAACTAAAGTAATGTCGATTATAACAATCAATTTAATATATTGATTTAAGAAAATGTCAGAAACTCAACTAATGTACAATAAACATGGCATTAGAGGCTTAATATGGCCTAGATTATAGCCAGAATAAGATATGTGAGTTAATCTGTAAGTTAAATAAAAAAGTGTATGATGAGTGCTTCCGGAAATATTTTCCCTACCAAAGTTTGCAAAAGTTGCCAAGGTTGCAATCGATACATCGTTACCCTTATACCCAGACACACTCCCATACACACAACGCACCAGCGCCTACCTCCCCCCCCCCCCCACCCCCCCATACACACACACACCACGCACCGGCGTCTATCTCTCACGTGACACTGACACGGAGGGGATCGGGACGACGCGGCCTGGTTGATGAGAGAGGCGTGCGTCTAATACCAACGCGCCGGGCGTGGTCAGAACTCGCTATCTATCTCAGTGTCTAATGCAAGTAATAGGCGAGGCGCCGGGCGACATAATGAAGTCTCGCGCAGCCTCGTCCTCCTCGCGCAGCCTTGCGAGATCTGATCTCATCTCGCGGACGGCCAAGTTGAAAAGACACGCGCGCATAAAGGCCGTGTATTAGTGCGAGCAGGGCTGCTTCTAAGCCGCCGCAGAGCAGGGTGGATATATCACAGGACCCGTGGGGTGTATATATATATATATATATATATATATATGTATGTATATATATATATATATATATATATACATATGCACATATACACGTATACATAACCTCCGGTGCAACTGAGACTGGTCTACATCCGGTGGAGGCGAGGAGGGTAGGTGGAGCCACCGGTACAGTGTTGGTCTTACGGAGTATAACAAATAATAGTAATAATTAACCCTTACGTATCTTTATACTTGCATAATTCGTTATGCATCACATATACACGTATATATACACACATATATATACACAGACATTCTGTCTTTCTCGATTTTTCTTTTTCTCTTTTTCTTGTTACCTCCTTCATAGGATCGCTTTTTCTCTTGGTCTTTTTGTCCCTTCCATTCTCTTCATTCTATCGCATGCTCTCATTCTATTTCATTCAATTTTCTCCCATCTATTTCACTTCATTTCTTCATTCTGTCGCAGTCTCCCATTCTACACTCCATCAGACTCAGAGCCTTATAAGTTATAGGAAACTTCCTTTAAGTTCAAAGGGCCGATTTATCTGATGCTATATATGCAAATAGTATATGCACACACATATATATGCGTGCACAGACATATAACGGTGGTGTGTGGTGGCACCGCCGGTAGCCACCAGAAGCGTTTGATGATATAATCAGGGAACAGTGCGGAAGTATCTAAGACAATTCAGACTCGCATAAATCCTTATACATCAGATACAAGCATACATATAATCCTTATGCATGCATACATATAATTATGTATAAATTTATGGATGCCCACCTGTCCTGTGACAATATGTATTGAGTCATCGATGTCGCGTACTAGTAAAGATGGTAGCATGTGCTCAGTAAGAATATTCACCTTCCAGTAATTGTGTTTCCAAAATATGACAGTGGAACCAGCATAGTATTGATGAATGTATATATTGCATTGCATTTGCATGGCATTTATATATGCCTGTATATATATATGCATATGTGTATATTACGGATATGTTTCATTATGTTATTATGTATATGTATATATAATATATAATATATAATATATAATATATAATATATAATATATAATATATAATATATATATATATATATATATGCTATGAGGGTTAGAGGGATACTGGTACATTGTCATATGTTGGGACACTGACACTGGGACACTGTCATATTTTGCCAACACAATTACCGGATGGTGCTTGTTCTTAATGAGCGTATGCTACCGCATTTAACACTGCGCAACAACGATGTCTGTGCACCTAGTGTCACGGTGTGCGCGCGCATCGACAGGCAGCACAGATCAGTGGAGTCGGCCGTGGAAGCCGGCCTGTGTCTGGGTACTGGCGGCAGCCACAGGCACAAAGGCCGCCACCGTGTGGCACAGTCGAGCCTTCTGTCGGGTCTCCCCACCTGAGACCCGCCTGTCCATCAGGTGTGGGCTCGGGGACCAGTGCACCCCGATCCGTCACCTACAACCCACCAGTCCATCTAGCTAAATACTAGCCGGTTAATATAGCTAAGTTAATATGTTGTTGTTCGATTTCTTATTGAACCATGGCGCTCGATCCAAAAAAGTACGTCGCGTAAAGGCTGCTGAACACTGCTCGAAAATTTGTCGTGTTGCATGATCACATCTTTTCCAGCTAGGTTTCACCGAAGTTGTTAGTTGACGGAAGACAGTATTTAAAATGGGTGGGTGGGTGGGTGGTTCGGTGGGTGGAAGGTAGTGGTGGTGGTGGAGAGGTCCCCCACATTCAATATATTGGGTTTTTGGAAAGACGCCAACTGTGGCAGGCGTATGATGTTTGAACTTTGAACCTTTTCAGATTCGTGATTCAAAGGCCCAGGGTCAATGAGAATGTGGCATTCAGGTGTATAGACAATGCGGTCTCTATATTCACAATATATGTTTCTATTTTTATTTTTATTCTGCTATTTGGGTGTGCTGATTGAAGGTGAAAATTTATAATCCATGCGTCTGGTCGATTTGTTATTGTTATTATGACAGTTATGTTAGCGGGTTTTCATTCGGGTGTGCTGGTTTAAGGTCATACCTTTGAGCGTGACTTATTTTCTTAATTTCCCATTTTCTATTCTCATCTTCTCACTTTCTCATTTTCTCATTTCCTCATTTACTTATTTCCTTATCTTCTTATCTTATTTTCTTATTTCATTAAGTCATTGCTTCATTATTTCATTAATTCATTAATTCATTATTTCATTATTTTATCATTTCATTATGTTATTATGTTATTATTTCATTATGTTATTATTTTATTATTTTATTAGTTCATCATTTTATTATTTCATTATTTCATTATGTTATTATTTTATTACTTTATTATTATTTTATTTTATTGTTGTATTACTTGGTATTATTTTTGCCGACCTTGTAGTTGAGGGGGGTGATTTAGCTGAGGTTGATTACTTAGTGATAGACTCTTCACTCGTCATGCTCTACGCCCTAAGATCACCCTCAGAACAGCTCGGAGCAGCTCGGAGCAGCTCGGAGCAGCTCGGAGCAGCTCGGAGCAGCTCGGAGCAGCTCGGAGCAGCTCGGCATTGTGGGCATCCTGACGGCACGTCCTCCTTCTGAGTGAATTCACGGTGTCGCTGCGGTGCGGCGCGTTTTGCTTGTTATCTGGAAAATATTTTGTATCAGGCCAATGCAGTGCGAGCAGCTCGCCACGTTTTAGCGCGGCCTGAGTGGGGCGCTAATGCTCGGGGCCGGGAGGCCTTCTGCTGCGGGGTGTAAAGGTGCCACATTAGAGGGCGCTACACATTATGATTATTCCCACTGCTAAAATTGTCATTTCGCTTCAGCTGTTTCTCTCGGTCTGTCGATCTCTCGTTTCCTCTTTCCCTTTCATTCTCCCTCTCTCGCTTTCTCTCGTTTTCTCTCGTTTTCTTTGGGTTTTCTCTCGTTTTCTGTTTCACGTTCTCCCTCCTACGATCCTTGTGTCTCGTGTCCGAAGTCCCTGCTGTTCCTTCTCGCTGTCTTTCTCATTCCACCTGTTTCTCTCTACGTCTAAATATCTCGTTAACTCTATTTCTCTGTTTCGCTTTTCTCCGCTTCTCCTTTTCTCTTTATTTTTTTTCTATCTCCTTATTTTGGCTCTTCTTTCTTTCCCTCATCTCTCAATTCATTCCTATCTTTCCCCCTTTCTCTTTGTTTCTCTCCTTTTTTTTCTCTTTCCCTATTCCCCTTTTCTCCTTTTCTTCTTTCCTTCTCTCTTTCTTCAATCTTTCCATTCGCTCTTCCACTCTACTCATTCTGTCGCATTCCACTTGTCTTTCCATTTAATTTTCTAATACTTTTTTGTACGGGATGTGAGACGGGATGGCCGAATGAGTTAGAGCGTCCGACTCCCGTGCTGGTAGATCGTGGGGTCGTGGGTTCGAGTCCCGGTCGAGTCAAACCAATGACTTTAAAATTGATACTTGTCACTTCCTAGCCAGGCGCTCGGCATTATTAGGATAGGGCAAGGACTGGTGTGCTCAGTGTCATGATAATGTGACTGAGTGTGATACCAGGTCATGGTGCCGGCGGCCTGGTTTCCCAGTGGGACAGCACTATAAAGTCGCCATGAGTGCGCACTGTCACAAAACGGTACCCGTCCTGATATGACCTTAGATGTTGCTAGGACGTAAAACAACAACAAACTTGTATCCCTGCATTCTTTTATTTTATTTTCTTTCTCTTTCACGGATTCCTTTTTGCTCATTCCCCGTCATGCGGTTGTTCACTCTCTCCCTTCCTAGCGATATGTCTGCCCTTATCTCCTTCTCGTATTAGCTACACACGAACCCCAACTGAGGCACTGAGAATCTCGTTAAAATAGCCACCAGTTGGGCCAAAGATGTCGAGCTTGCCGAATCAGACAGGAAGTGGAAACTCTGGTGTACCAAAATACCACCTCCAGACAACTCTGGCGCAAACTTAACAGCATCCAGGGGAGACTCACCACCCCCCCACTCTACCCACACCCTGGCCAAATTGCAGCAGAACACAACAAAATGTTCACGGACAGAACAGACCCTGCAATCAACCTCCCTTATGCCCACCAACAAGCGCTCACCAGGAACTCCATCTGGAGAGCCGACCTCATAGACATTTCAACAGCCACACCATCCACCCATAATCTTGACACCCACCTGACCAGGGCTGAGCTTGACCGAGCCCTAGGCAAAGCCACAAAGAAGACAACCCCGGGAGCCGACGGAGTCCCTAACACTGCATGGACAAAGTTATCTGCCACTAACAGGGAAACTCTCCTCCCCCTCCTCGACAATATCTTCTACAATGCGGACATACCCCAATCTTGGAAGGATGCTGATATCATCCCCATCCCCAAGAAAACCCTGGGCGAAGTCAGACCCATCTCCCTTCTCCAATCCCTCGGGAAGGTTAGTGAAAGAATTGTCCTCGCCCGTCTCCAGATGGTCAGAGAAGACCCCACCACTGGCCTACCTGAGGAGGTCATCGGCTCCCGAGGAGGACGAGGCACTCAGCACGCCGTCGCCACCCTCATTGAGAGCATTTCCTATGGCCTTGGTACTGGACATGAAACTGCAATCATCTTCCTTGACCTCGAGAAAGCCTTTGAGCTCATCGACCACAACGTGGTACTGCCATCAATGGCTGATCTTGGCATTGCCGGCCGGCCTCTTGCATATCTCCGAAATTACCTCCAGAACAGGCGAGCCAGAGTATGTGTCCAAGGCACCTCTTCTCCCTACCTCAAACTAAAAAATGGCGTCCCCCAGGGTGCAGTGCTCAGCCCCCTCCTCTTCAATGCAGTGATGGCATCTCTCGTTAGGAGGCTTAAACAAGACCTAGCCACCCGAGAGATCACAGACACAACCATAGTCTGCTACGCAGATGACATCGCCATCACCTGCTCCCATGCGATCAATGCACAGGATCTCGCTGAGCAGGTGCTCCACCTGGTAGGAAACGCCTGCCGGGACCTTGGATTAAAAATCTCCCCCACCAAGACCAAGATCATGCACATGTTCAGAGGTCAACCACTTCACCCCCTCTACCTAGATGGATCCCCTATCGAATGGGTCTCCACCTTCGACTACCTAGGTATCCGTCTAGACCGAGACCTGAACATGAGAGCCCTCTGCCGCCACTTGGCCACCAGAATGACCAACAGACTCCTCCTCATGAAGAGGATCTCCGGCTTCTCCTGGGGCGCCCCGGACAGTGTACTCGCACTCTTCTACCGCCAGGCATTCCGCTCCCTCTTCGACTACGCTGCGCCCACACTCGCTCTCACAGCCCTCGGGCTTGACAACCCCCAAACTCAACTACCCAAGAACAAGATCTCTTTGAACGAGTTCCGGAAACTTGAGAACATCCAACACCGGGCTGCCAGGCTTGTCCTCCGTGTTCCCAGCACCACCAGGATCGAGATCCTCCTCCTTGAATCCGGCCTCCCTCCCCTCCACCTCCGAGGCAAACAACTTCTCACCACCCATCTCACAAGAACCCTTTCCTCAGGCCTTTCAACAACAATCCGCAGAGCCGCGGCCTACCTCCGAGATGGGACCCGCGTTCACCCTCACATCTCCTACCGTCTCAAGAACGCCATCACCACCCTCAAGGACTCCCACGGACTCCACATTGCAGACTTCGCCCTGAGCCCTCTCAAGCCACCTTGGGTTTCCATCCCAGTGGAAACCCGAACCACCAACCTAGTTGCTGCCAAGGCGGCTTACACCACCCCAGAACTCCACTCTCTGGCTCTCGAGGCCATAACTCAGGCGAAGGTGGAATTTCCTCTCGCAAAGACTGTCTACACCGATGGCTCTCTTAACCCAACATCAGGTAGAGCAGGAGCCGGAATCTTCATCCCCTTCAACAACACAAAGAACACCACCAGGGTGTCAGACTTTGCTTCCACTCTCGATACCGAGCTCGCCGCCATTCACTTGGCCCTCGAAGACCTCCACAACTCAAGTGCCATCATCATTGCCGACTCTCTAAATGCCATCAAAGAGATCGCCCACCCAAATGCCCGACACTCCCTTGCCGACGCAATCCATATTAAAATCTTCACCAGACATCAGGCACACCTCAAAACAGTCCTGCTATGGGCCCCCTCGCATATAGGACTGTATGGTAATGACCAGGCCGACTATGCCGCTCTAGCCGGTGCCAACCGAGCAGACGTAGAGACAGCCATCCTTCCATCCATCACCAAACTGGCCGCCGCCGCTTCTCGAGCCACCACCAAACTCTGGGAACGAGCCACACAGAAGGAACAAGTACGGAACCCTTATTCAATAAGCTGGCTCTGGTACACCCTGGTCAGAACGAACATCCCCCATCCAGTCGGCCTTCCTGCTTCTACACAAGTCGCCATCAACCGCTTCAGGACTGGCTACCGCCGTTGGATTGATGTCCCCAACCTCCAGCGCTGTCCCTGCGGAACTAATATCTTTAATGTGGCCCACATACTCGCCTCATGTGGCGCCATCGACAGATCTGCCATCAGCGACTTCATGGAGGATGCTGACCGCCAACTCAGCGACAATAGGGCCGCTCTGGCTATCCTCTCCAGGATTTCCAAGTCATCCTGGAACGCACTTGCGCGCTTCTACCGCCAGAATGCAGACATCATCAACACTGTCGGTCGCCCAGTTCATGACATCGGGGACTAGCAGGCCCCACCTCATCACCATAGCTGACTTGGTGCCACTACTAACTAACCACTAATTTTCACTGCAACAAACAGGTAACCCCACCCTCTGCCTAACTAATCCTCCTCACTTCACTTCTTCCTCTGGCCTTGGCCGGACTTACGGTGCATACCGGTGAATCTGGAGGGACTGAAGTTTGGATCCTGGTCGAGTCAAACCAATGACTTATAAAATGGGTACCTGTTGCTGCTAGGCGCTTGGCGTTATGAAATCAGGACAGGGACTGGGCGCACAGTGTCAGGATAATGTGACTGTGTGGGACATCGGTCTGATTTCCCAGTGGGGCAGCACTATAAAGTCGCCATGAGTGCGCGCTGTTACAAGTCGGTGCACATCCTTGTATGGCCTAGGGTCTTACTGGGGTGTAAAACTACACCAACCACCCAGCCTCCCCCGGCCCTCTCAGAGGACTGTGGTTGGACTCTTAGGCTGCCTTGTTCTTCCTCCGCCCCCTCCCCCCTGCCCCTCAATTCCTCTGATCACCACACACCGGAACCCAACTCCCGACCACATGGGACTGCTTTCAGCGGTGCCCATTCAGTGCTGCAGATTTGCAGCCTTCAGCGCACCAATGCGACTGAAAACTTCCCAAAACAACAACCTTCTCGTATTTCATTATCTCTGACACTATCTCTATATCTATCTGAATCTTTACATAAATCTATCTTCCCATTTGCTCTCTTGTCCCTACAATCCTTCACTCTCTCATTCTCCCCGTCTCTTGCGCCTAATACTAATAGTATATATAAATATTGGCCTGCTGTGTCACAATATCAGTACATTGGTTCCATATAAGTCTATCCGTATAGAGAACAGGCAATTCGCTAAGCTTGTGTGTTACTGTTAGCGAAGAATATAGACTATGCATTATAAACTAGAACAATGTCAAGTCCTTCCGGTCAGTTCATTTCGGTCCATCAACATCTCCACTTCCTTAACCTAGCGTTCACCTGCCCTACTTCTGCCCTTCTGAAGGTCTCCCATGGATACCTCTTCCTGATAGAACTCCCGTCACCCCACTCACTGTCACCACCCCCCGTATCAGTGTGAGTCAGTGACAACCCATCCGCATACGTACACGTACACGCGCATCTAGTCAGTCTCTTCCCATCATTCCTGGCGAACCTTCCAGTGTGGATACAAAAAGAAAGTAGTGGAGGTGGGTGACTGGCAGGTGTGATCCGTATCGACGGGACTCGGTGTCAGCGCGCTAAGCCGGGCGGGGATCCGTGTGACAGTCAATGTGACAGCATGTGTGTATGCCACGCTGGACCCTAGCGGCAGGGTGTCCGTGTCACGTGTCAGGCTCGGCGTCCAATCCCCTCTCGGCATGTCCAGATAATCTGTTCACGCTCCAACCACCGCACCTCCGTATCTACCAATCACCACCACAACCCCCATCCACCAATCACCACCACAACCCCCATCCACCAGTCACCACCACAACCCCCCTTACACCAGGGCTCATATACATAACCCGTATAGATTCTCACCACTCCATTCCCCGTGCTGTATATTATTCGCTGTGTATGTAGTTATTTTCTCCCTTTATCTTTTTGGTAAATGTCATTTTATTCGTCGAAGAAAGTTCTTTTCGGTGCCATGCCACCATTCTCTCTGCCATGCAACATAAGTTCTTTACACAGTGTGTGTGCTTTGGTGCATACTCAGCTGACGCACACACATACACGGGGTACAGTAAGACGTGCAGACGATATGTAATGTATGCACCATGTTCGCAGGCATGAGTATTGGCGCCAGTATTTACACGCAGGGTCATATATATATGCATATGTATATAAATGTGTGTGTCTGTGTGTAACGGTGCCACCAATCATATTCGGTGAATAGTTTACACAGCAAATAGACCGCACAGTGAAACTTCCATTATTGATACTCGTATAATATTTATGCTTCATATATATATATATATATATATTTATATATATATATATATGTGATGTGTAACGTATTATGAGAGTATAAATACCGAAGGGAATTGTTTCCGTTATATATTATATTATTATATTATTATTTGATTACCATTGTTATTCTCCGTAAGACTCCGCACTTGACTGGTGGCGCCACATGCACGCACCTCCCCTCCAGAGGGTGTTGACAAGGTACATGTACATATATGTGATGCATACAATTATACGAGTATAAATAGTGGGAGTTTCCATGCGCGATCTATTTACTCTGTAAACTAGTCACCGAATATGATGCCACCGCGCGTCCACCACAATAACCAGATCCCTCCCTCCCTCGATGCTCAAATCATATATATATATATATATATATATATATATATATGTATATATATATATATATATATGGATATATATATATATATATCTATATATATATATATATATATATATATATATATCGGTGATTATTCAAATGTGATACACAGTTAGCTTGCAGCCATTGGGGAAGCCGAGGTGATGGGTGACCGTGTCAATTCTTACCCCCGGGTGGTCAGTGTGCTGTCAACCCGTGCTTGCTGGGCTGGGTTGTGAATTGCTGTACTGTGCTGTGGTCGGTTGTGCTAGACTGGGCTGTTCTCGGTTGAGCTGGATTGTGTTTGGCTGAGCCTGGCTGTGCCTACTGGGACATTTGTAGGAGGAGTGGGTGGGGATGGGGGGGGGGGGGAGTGGGAAGTGAGAAGATGGAGATTACAGCCGGCCCCGGCCAGCCTAATCCTGCACGCTGTGGGTGTAGGGTACCGCGGCACACGTGTCGGGCTGAGACGGCGAGGAGTAGCGAGCGCGAGGAGTAGCAAGGAGTAGCGAGCGCAGAATCAATGCCACTCAGACGACTGGGCGGGGGTGCATGAGGACAGCTGAGAGCAGCTCGGAAGACGAGGTGTAGGTTTTGTTTATTCTTTGTGGTTCTGGGGGGGGGGGGCGGGGATACATTAGTTGATCAAGCAGGGGCAATGTCAATCGCGGACAATTGGCCATCCTGATTCCACCACTCATTGCCTTATCCTTGTTTGTTTGTTGTTGTTTTACGTCCTAGCAACATCTAAGGTCATATCAGGACGGGTACCGACTTGTGACAGTGCGCACACATGGCGACTTTATAGTGCTGCCCCAGTGGGTAATCAGGCCGCCAGCACCATGACCTGATACCCCACTCAGTCACATTATCCTGACACTGAACGAACCAGTCCTTTCCCTATTCTAGTAATGCCGAGCACCAGGCTAGGAAGCGACAAGTATCAATTTGTAAGGCAATGGTTTGACTCGGCCGGGGGTTCGAATCCGACGACCCACCAAACGGGAGGCGGACGCTCAACCCATTCGGCCATCCCGTCCGCTTGGCCCTGTGCATGCGCATTTCTGAGTGGGCACATTAAAATGTGTATACAGACCATAGGATTCAGTAGCAACAACATAATGTGTAATAAGTGCACTTGGAGCTAAGTTGGATACACAGGATTAAATATGGGCGAGTGTTTTGACTTCGAAAATGTTATGCTTTCATCAGATTATGCCGCTTTAATTCACACCTAAAGCACCTGTGGATATAGCATTGTGGTATCAAGGCGAGTTCTTCTAGAGCAGTAGCTGCATATTGAATCATATGAGATGTTGAGATGTTGTACCTAAAGCGGCTGTCACACCTCACCGGATTGGGGAAACGGAAAGAAACCGAACAAAGACCATTGATATCCGGCAAAGTCCGGTATGTGTCTGTTGCATATCCATTGCATATCCATTGCATATCCGTTGATATCCGCCCCGATCCAGTACAAGTTTTGAACATGCACAAAGCTTGAAATGGATGCTGCCGGATTTACGTGTATGGTTCTTGTCTGATTTGAGTCTGTTTAGTCCGCTTATCGTCCGTTGGTTATCCGTTCATGTCCGTTTCATGTCCGTTTCATCTCCATTTCATGTCCGTTCGTCCAGCGGCCTTTGACCCGATATCGCAACATTTTGATACATTTTAATACATTTTGATACTTATCATGCCCGAACAGCACCGGGCTAGACAATTCTGTCCATTGCTCAATCCGGTGATGTGTGACAGCCACGTAAGGCTTAATGGTCTACCAAACCAGTAGTGTTTCTCAGAGAATGTAATCGTTTGTGTTGACAAGTATATCGTCACAGTGCACATGAAGTATTACGAAAAATTTACTTTTGTGCGGTTTTTTTTGGTGGATTTTAAAATAAATGTAAACATTGCGCAAAGAGCGGAAATCGAACTTTTGCCATTTCATGACTAGTGTCCAAACCATTAGACTAACTAGGCTCCCTGGTGCGATCAATCAACCGACGCCTACCTTTGAAATTGAATGTCACATTTCACCTGAGGGAGGGGGTGAGTGCACCTCACTACACTTGCCCCTCCAGGAATTGTAAGTCTTACCTTACAAATGTCCAGGAAGCACAGTGAGTCTGGATTGTCTCCACCGGCGGCGAGCAGAATGGGCAGGCCTGGAGTACTAAAGACAGATGGCCGCCGCGTCAGTAGAAATTAGCACATTGCGCTTCCCTACACGCCGCTACACCATCAGTCATAACCCGTAATTAAAACAAATTAGGCACATATTGTAGCCGGGCCGGTCGTCACACTAATCCCTTGCAGCGATTTCAAGAACTTTCAAGCCTTTCAAGCCTTTATGATGTCATCTACGGTCGTTAGGTAGGCGTCCTTGGAACAGTGACATTATACCAGAGAGCGTGTATATAAACAGATGAGAGGGACAACTCCCATAGATGCCTTTCAATGTTTGTAAACATTGTGTATGCGCGCGCAGCTCGGCTGCAGGACGAATGCACACTGCCACTGAGTTTGCCCGTACGCGCAGTGTAAAACCTTTATTTTATTCAAAATTAATAGCAGTGCAGAAGCCTAACCATATAAATTAATATAATCTATTCGGTGAATATGTTTTCTATATGCGTTCCAAGCGGTTTTTCTCTAGGTTCTGTGGTTTTAGAGATATTTCACTTTTTCTGTATGAAGATTGCTCACGGCCATTGACAATGCACTGGCACTGACACTCAGAATATCCCAACTTTCACTATTATCTCTGTTTTTAATACTTTCAGCGTAAATTGCTCTTAGGTTACATTAAATACTTCAGATCTTCCTCTTTAATCGCGCATTAAGATATTTTTAATCGATCCAATGAAAGTTTTTAAATTTATTTTACAAAAATAAATGCTCCACATAGACACAGCATTGCCGTATTTTAACTTCGCGGAGTAGGGTAAACACTGCAGCAATGCTATGTCTATGCAGAGCATTTATTTTAGCAAAATTAATTTAAAAGCTTTCACTGAGTCGATTAAAAATATATTAATGCGCGATTGAAGAGGAAGATCTGAAGTATTTAATTTAACTTAAGGGCAATTTTCTATTAAGTATTAAAAACAGAGTTAATAGTGAAAGTTGGGACATTCTGATTGAGTTTGCAGTGACCGGATGTTGTCCTGCAGCCAAGCAGCGCGCGCACTGACCTAAATAGCCATGCTGACGTCATATGAAATTGGTCAATACTAGAGCATGTAACATCTGCCGACTGTGGCGCTCCAAGTGGTGGTTGTTGAACAGCTTAAGCATATGGGCAAACCTCAAGGCATTTTCAATAGCAGTGAGCAATCTTCATCCAGAAAAAGTGAAATATCTCTAAAACTACACCACCTAGAAACAAACTGATTGGAATACACATAGAAAACATGTTTATCAACAAGATTATATTAAATTGATATGGTTAGGGTTCTGGATTTATATTAATTTGGAATAAAACTGACGTTTTTCACTACGCGTACGGCAAACTCAAGGCATTGTCAATGGTCGTGTGCAATCTTCATCCAGAAAAAGTGAAATATCTCTAAAACTACACCACCTAGAAACAAACTGATTGGAATACACATAGAAAACATGTTTATCAACAAGATTATATTAAATTGATATGGTTAGGGTTCTGGATTTATATTAATTTGGAATAAAACTGACGTTTTTCACTACGCGTACGGCAAACTCAAGGCATTGTCAATGGTCGTGTGCAATCTTCCTACAGAAAAAGTGAAATATCTCTAAAACTACACCACCTAGAAACAAACTGATTGGAATACACATAGAAAACATGTTTATCAACAAGATTATATTAAATTGATATGGTTAGGGTTCTGGATTTATATTAATTTGGAATAAAACTGACGTTTTTCACTACGCGTATGGCAAACTCAAGGCATTGTCAATGGTCGTGTGCAATCTTCCTACAGAAAAAGTGAAATATCTCTAAAACTACACCACCTAGAAACAAACTGATTGGAATACACATAGAAAACATGTTTACCAACAAGATTATATTAAATTGATATGGTTAGGGTTCTGGATTTATATTAATTTGGAATAAAACTGACGTTTTTCACTACGCGTACGGCAAAACTCAAGGCATTGTCAATGGTCGTGTGCAATCTTCCTCCAGAAAAAGTGAAATATCTCTAAAACTACACCAAATAGAAACAAGCCGCTTAGTACACATATAGAAAACATGTTTACCAAAAGGATTATATTAAATCGATAAGGTTAGGCTTCTGCATTTCTATTAATTTTGAATAAAAACAAATGTTTTGCACTACACGTATGGCAAACTCAAAGCTTGTTCAACACTAACCGCCAGGAACGCCACTGTAGCCTGTGTTACCGATTTTCGCGGGAGTTGTCTCTCTCATCTGTTTATATACACGCTCTCTGATTATACACAGGGGGATGTTTCGACAATATATAGCCTGTAGCTTGGACTGTACCCTAATGTCATCGTGGGTTGCAAATGGGGGAAGTGGGACTCGAACCTACACTTCTGCCAATCCGAGGTGAGCGCGCTAACCATTAACTTAGTTAGGCTCCGTTCTGTAAGCACTCTACCCCCATCTACCTGTGTATGTAGCATCTCACCTGGGGAGCTCAATGCACCTCTCACTACACTACTTATAGCAGGAAGAGATGCATTTCCACACTTAGATAAGACTTTGCCAATCTGTCCTGGTCTGTCTGCAGTCCGTTGTTTTAAAATTACATTAAATGCTTCATTTAGGTTGACTTAGCACTTTCTATACAAATGTGGAATGTTGTGGTGTATTCTAATCACATTTTATCACTTGGATCTCCACATGAATGAATTGGATCGTATGTAGGACATGTTAGTGAATGTTCAGTTTGCAACAGCCCTGAGTATTAGCTCCAGTATTTACACATAGGATTAAGTAATATATATGTGTGTATATATATATGTCTGTATGTAATGGTGCCACCAATCATATTCGGTGAATAGTTTACAGAGCAAATAGACCGAACAGCAAAACTTCTATTACTGATACTCGTATAATACTTATACACTGTGTATACTATATATGAGGTGCATGTACATATATGTGATGTATACAATTACACAAGTATAAATAGTGGGAGTTTGCCCACTATTTATGGCCAGATACAGCTGCCATTGGCTCAATTATGGTGACACTATTTACCAACAAAGCCTGCACAGTATCGAAATAGAAAGAAAAAAGAAGCACTGCGTCATTTGGTTACTTCTTTTAGATTTACTATAATTTATGTTATACAGTATTATAGACTGTATACTGTACTGATGTGCTTCTCTTAATAACCTACATAAGTTACTAACAGACATTAATTAATCACTCACAACACAAAAGAAAAAGTGTTAATAAAATGGGGCCCTAGCGGTGGCTTGGCACAACTACGAGTTGTTGGGAATCAATCAGAATTTGAATATGGCTGTGTATTATTCCAACCATGCCCAGGTCTCTGGTGTTTGCGGAGGTTGTCAGTCCAGGTGGGGTGGGGTGGGGGAGGCCCCCCTCACCTCATTGATCATATCTCGTTTAGCCCGTCACCACATCTAGATAGCAGTGGTTTTATTTGGAAGTGCCAGCTGTGTGTGTGCTGATTAGGTGACGGGCGTGATATTACAAGTAGGTTAATATTTACTCTGCTCTTTGGGCCAAGCTAATCTTTGATCCGGGGATTACCAGTGATATATGAGGTCGTGGCGGGTGGTCAACCATTCACTCATTTACGATCACTAGGCAATGAGAGTGCCTTCTCATATCAATCAGGCCGAGAGCCACTGGCATTGGCAATGTTATCTATTGATCTATCATTTCAGATTAGCTGTAGAGTGATTGCTGTTTGTGCAAGTAAACGTAATCTGTATGGAATTATTACATATTACAATCATCGCAATATGATGTTTTAAAATGGAAGGAGAGTTTGTAGTTTTCCCATTTTGTAAAGTCTGGAACTGGTTGAAATAGATTATATGCACATATGTGATGTATAAGCATTATGCGAGTATAAAGGCACGGAAGGGATTATATGTCTATTTCCTACCCTGTTACTGATGGGGTGGCTTACTTGATGTATGCCCCCCCCCCTCCAACCACGTGACCGGTGGCTCTCCCGCCGGAACGCTTCCATACTGGATGCTACATTCTCACTTGCACCTTTGTTGAAGATTTATACTGCATATCATGGATAAGTCCGAATAGACTTGTTTTCACCATTAGACAGTTTGTCGATAGAAAGCCCGGGCCTACACTTTTACCGAACCAAGGGATTTTTAACCTCCCACACCACATAGACATGGTATGAGAGCAACTGACCTTTGATGACCCTTTGTCTTGTCTTCCTCATTTGTACTGTAGTAAGCATTTATATAATATATGTAGGTATGTAGACCTATATATAATTATATATATATATGTATATATAAGCCATGATGTGAGTAGAAAATAAAAGCTCCACTCTTAGTCTTACTCTCCTCCCCATTCATGTATATATATATATATATGTCTAGTACTAAATTTACATTATCCCACTTCCCTCTGCTAGTTTCCAACCTACTCATTAGGAAGTATCGCGGCGGGGGTGCATGAGCACAGCTGAGAGCACGATTCTCGTAACTTCCGGTTCCAGTGTCAGGTCAAACTCTCGCTTGTACATAAGAGGACTGTGACAAAAGGTTCGCATAATTGAATAAAGAAAGAGTGACTTTGCACAATACTCGAAGAGTGTAGTTCCATAACTCTCCACTCTGGCATCAGCTGCGTGAGAGCTATTCCTAAACTCTGTATGTCATAGTGGAAATTCCCTGTTCAACCACCACTAGATCCAATGTACAAAAAAAAATTAAAGATGAAAAAAGATGAATACATAAATAAATCATTTAAATTTAAATTTAAAACATGGTTATCCATGACAGAAGAATCCTCGGGCATAAAAGCTATTATTTACTACACAAGTTTAAAGCGTTGGGCGTCCATTTGTCGCCTTATCTGTCTTATTAAATATCCACCTCAGGGTGTTCGCTGTGTATGTGTTCACGTGTGGGGGATGGGATCGGGAGTTAAACCGGTCTCTTGGTGCACATTATATCAGCACATACCCATTGTGGGTCAACGTGGTCGTTGCCCTTCCTGGGTCCCTCCCACCATCCCCTCTGGGCGCACCGACTAAGATCCTAACTAATATACTATATATGAGCTGGCGGCAAAACCTCATTGTGCTCGAGACATCACTCACTCCGGCCTGAGCTGGGCTCGCCTGGCAGGCCTGCAGATTGAGCGTTGGCTGCAGCCCTCTAGACACCAAGAGTTGCAGGGACCTTGGGGTCCCCAGCCCCCCTCCCCACACACACACTCCTCTCACCACCAGCCACTTCGCTACCATTTATGAGAAAGCGCCTTTAAGGATTATGACATTTCTCCCAGATTTTAAAGTGCTTCAAGTGGCTATTCTTGTCGCAAATGCATGATATATATATACATATATATACATATATATATATATACATATATATATATACATATATATATATATATATATATGCTATAGCATACATATTGTATAATAATATATAATGTGCATTGTAGCATAACCACATGCAATAATGTTAGTAAAGCATCAGATCTAAATAGCTAATTATTACTGACCATAATAATAAGGAAAGGGGGAATGAAATTGATACTTGTTACTTCTTATTTTGGTGCTTGGCATTAATAGGATAGGGTAAGGACTGGTTAGCTCAATGTCGGGATTATGAGACTGAGGGGGATATCGGATCATGGTGCTGGTGGTCTGATTCCCAGTGGGTCAGTACTATAAAGTCACAATGAGTGTGCACTGTCACAATTCGGTACCTGCCCTGATATGACCTTAGATGTCATATCAACTCCAACAACCAACTAACCAACAGGAAAGGGGTATTATTTGGTATAATCTCTTAGGCGATGTATTTGGGGGGGGGGGGGGGGGGGGGGGGGGGGGGGGTATCAGAACTGGTCACTGAGATATTAGTATTGCTGGAAGCCTTGCGTAGCCTCAAGTGTGCAGTGTCCTTGCGTGGTGACCATCACCTCCCGGCAGGCCCCGCGCTGACCTTCCGGGGACGGCGGGGCAGCGGCCGCGGAGGTGGCGCCCCCTCGGGGCACTCCACTTTGCGCCAATAGATCGATCGGCCACACCACGCCCCCATTACCACCACAGGTCCGTACGTGCGCGCCGCCTGCCGGCCGATAACTGCACTAACGAAGCGCCGCCAGGAAAGTCACCGAAAATCGACGAAGCAGATTTTGTGAAGCAGATATGCGCTTGGTGTGTATATATATATATATATATATATATATATATATATATATATATATATATATATATATGATCTCCACATCTCTTACGTCAATCCTATAGGAGCTTCTTACAGATCGCGTAGGTTGTAGTGGGGAGGTGGTTTGTCTGTGTGTGTGGTTAAAAAAAAATATATATATATAAGAATTGTCGATTAATCTTTAGCAAAACGAAACAGCTTTCCCGCCCAACACTCTGCAGCACTGAATCCTCTAGCCGTCGTCTGGGCACCGAAATAAACCACGGTAAAATGTGTGAATCCCATTCATTTAAAATAACATGCAAGAATAGTGCCGCTCTGAAATCGTCGTCAACAGCTCGCGCCCTGGCCGATGCTCGACTCGTATATATATTAGCCTGTACGACGCGCTGTCTCGTCGCTTGGCTACCTACCCTACCCACAGCTGGTTGCCGGCGATGGTTTGCGGCAGGCCGCCCTCCCCGGTGGCACCGGCGGCTGCGCGCGCACGCTGATCCGCAGTTTAGTATCTATCTGGCTGCGTGGGGATGGGGAGATAATGTTGAAAACCTTAAAGGTTGCCGTGGCTGCTGGCGGCTTAATGCAAATGGGAACACTGGGTATAATCAAGTTCGCCGACGTTCAATAGATAAACGGCCAGCTCTAGCCTTGAGGTTAATCGAACGCCTGGATGCGTGGACCACACGATGATGTGATATATTCGCGCAAAGCGTTTCCCTTCTCGCATAACTCATAGCTCAGGCTGGTGTTATCGGTTAGCAATGCACTGGAATATATAGTGATTATTTTTAATGCTGCTATTTTTTTAATGTTTTTTTTTTTTATTTTTTTTTTATCTCTAATGCACTGTTGAATGGATTCATCACTTTTAAGTTTCTGTATGCGGAACGATTAAAGGTAATGCGTGCAAATTGTCGATAATTGGCAACCGCTTCTTGGCATCTATCTTAAGATGAGAGCTTAGAAGGGGGGGGGGAGAAAAACACATGCACTTTTTTTAATGTACGTGATATCAGCAGTTGATTTAAACAAAAATTATTGTTATTTAATTTATTCCGCCTCTCGTCAAAATGCTAAAATAACTTCGGTACTTTTCCATGACGTCACAGCATGCTTTATTGGTTTATGGAGATCTTTAATGATGTTGCTCTACATCGGTAATGGAGCATTAGAAGTACAGCTATGGAATATTCTGGTAGACATTTAATTTAGTCTGCAGGATTTGTCCAGTTCTCTAAGCATGTAATGCGCTCAGCCCCAAATCAAAACATGAATGTTGGGTTGTAAGTTTAGAATAGAGGCGCATAGGGACCTACCATGGACCTTTCTCTTATAATGTCGTCACAAGCGTAGTTACTGATACTATGACTCTGAGTACCCAGCCTAGACTAAGTCTATGGATATGAGATTTGACTAGAGTTCAGTCAGTGATCAACCACAAAGAAGAAAAGAAAGTGATATGCTCCATGATGCAAATTTGTAGTATGTGGCGATTAATTTAAGGCCAGTGTGAATATTTGCACTGTGTTCGCAGAACCGCATGTAAAGTTATCGGTGCATACATGGACATACATTAACAGAACAATAAGAGCCAAGTTATAGCGATGAGTTTCCTCTGCATCCCATCCTTCGAACTATCATTAGCTAAGACTTCACCCCAATACACAGTCCAGTCCTCCATCGACTATTGTTCACGCTCTCAGATTTTATATTTCACCGCCATAACCCTAGCGATCTATCAGTCTCACTCCTTCCAACTAAGTTATACTCGGCGAACACCAGTTCCACTGCAGATCCATATCGAATGGGGAATAAAGTGACTGCCGTAAAACAGATAGCGAGCCACGTCTGCCCCATCCATCACCGAACGTTGTCAGTGCGTGTCCGTGTGGCGCCACCTCGTGTGTGGGCCGACAATTACATCAGTGAAACAAACATTGCCGGTGCTGCACCCTAGCGGCAATTCATGACGTGCCAGTGGCATCAATGGCGTCTTTATTGCGGCGGCAGTAGCCTTTGCCAGGTTGAGGATTTAATCCACGACGTTCATTACGTCGGGTGGGCAGTGTTTGCTCTGGCAGTAGATGGATGGCTGCTGATGTTGTTGGTACAGCTCAGAGAATAATGAGTCTGGATTGTCTCCAAAGGCGAGCGGGCCTGGATTACTAAAGACAAATGGCCGCCGCGCCAGTAGAAATTGGCACGTTGAGCTTTCTCTACATGCTGCTGCACCGTCAGTCATAGATAGGCCCCTAACCAGTAATTAAAACAAATTAGGCACTTATTGTAGCAGGGCCAGTCATCACGCTATTCCAGGGCAGCCATTTCGGGAACTTTCAAGCCTTTATGACGTCGTCTACAGTGGTCGTTAGGTAGGTGTCCTTGGAACATTTCATTCTAACTGAGTGACTGCACCCGCTGGAAGTAGCAGATAATATCCACATAAGTCCTCTGTCTATTGACGTACTGGATTTGAGAATTGGTACTCTGTTATTCTGTTCCCATTTTTAATCTAACTAGGCCTAATTAATAACGCCTAATCTCTGTGGCATTGCATGATCGTAGCTCATAGTGTCCTTAATTAGGGGGTAGAGAACTGCCGGACTACAGTGTTGATTTTGTACAAGTCTGGAGGAACACATGAATATTTGGCCTCCGTCATGGAAATGCTTGTTATATATATATATACATATATATATATATACATATATATATTTATATATATAGGTGTACTAAAATTATGCACGTATAAAGGCGCAGAAGGGAAGATTCCCTATATTGATCACCCATATGTTGTGTACTACTTTATGGGTGACCTCTTTTCACTGTTGGGACAAGTGGCACCACCACCCGCAACCCCTACCAGTGCTGAAAATACTGTCACTATTGATATGTATATCAGGGTTCGCACAGGCCCATAACAATAATAAAACCCGGAAAGTCCTGGAATTCAGGATTTCAGGCCTCGAAAGTCCTAGAATTTGATTAAGGATCTTTGAAAATGTGGGGAAATAGAAAATCATGACTACATTTTCTAAAAAGCCTATATTCGCCGATGGGCCCAAACTTTAATCAGTGATGTTTTGTATTTACAGTGTTTTTTTATGGGCTTGTTACCCTGTCTCTTGATTATTATAGTATACTGTATATACATTCATTGTTATTTTGTATGCTTATTATCACATCTTATACAAGGAATCGAGAATGAATACAATTGTGTTCCGGGGTACTTTAATTTAATGAACGTCTTTAAAAAATCTTGGAAAGTTCTGGGATCTGATATTTCAAAATGGGTAGGCCTATATTGCTACATTGGGGTGATCGTGAAATGGTGGGATCTTTATAATCGCTTGATAACACTGCTATGTCCACACGTGTTGACAGGTTGCCCACCCTGCTCTATATATATATATATATATATATATATATTATATATTATATGTACTTACATAATTATATTGTTATATATAAGCATAAGCTATATTGAGGGGACCATGAAATGGCATGATCTTTATAGTCGTTTTATAACACTGCTATTTCCACACGCGTTGACAGGTTGTCCACCCTTCTCTTCCCATATATATATATAATATTACATATACTTATATACTTATATTGCTATATCTATAGGCTACATTGATGGGATCGTGAAATGGTGTGATCTTTGTAATCGCTTGTTAACACTGATAATTGCACATGCGTTGATCTCATGTTCCCCCTCCTCTTCCCATATATATATATATATATATATATTATATTATGTTATATACATACAGACCAGACGAGGTGGCCGAATGAGTTGAGCGTCCGTCTCCTGTTTTGGGAGATCAGGGGATCCGAAACCATGAGTTTGTGGGTTCAAACCCTGGTCGAGTAAACCCAATGACTTAAACATTGATACTCGTCGCTTCCTAGCCTGGCGCTCGGCATTACTAGGATAGGGCAAGGACTGGTTCGCTCAGTGCCAGGATAATGTGACTGAGTGGGATATCATGTCATCATGTCATCATGTCCTCATGTCATGGTGCTGGCGGGCTGATTTCCCAGTGGGGCAGCACTATAAAGTCACCATGAGTCCATACTGTCACAAGTTGGTACCCATCCTGATATGACCTTACATGTTGCTGGGACGCAAAACAACAAACAAACAAATATATACATATATATACTGCTATATAAATAACACTGATAATTGCACAAACGTTGACCCCTTGTCCCCCCTTCTCTTCCTATATATATGTGATGTAGGAGCATTATGCGAGTATAAAGCGGTGGAAGGGATTTTCTATATGTTTATTATATTATACTATATTATTCTACTGTTATATTATTAGCCAATGGGCTCTCTGCATGTATTTGTTCCTTACTCATACGGGTACTGGTGGCTCCACCACTGCCCGACCATACTTCCGGCGCTAACATTGTCACTTGTGCCCGGAACTTTATATACATACATATAATGCTATATATATATAAGCTACATTGAGGGAGTCGCGAAATAGTGTGTTCTTTGTAATCGCTTGTTAACACTGATAGTGATACACACGTTGAGCCCCTGTTCCCCTCTCTCCTCGTCACAGCTGCCGGCTGTCCCCGCGTGCAGGCGCCGCGTCACGGTTACGTGAGGCGGGACGGGGACACGGCTATCGTCAAGTGCAACCACACTGAGGAGACGTGGTACCTCACCTGCGAGGGAGACAAGTGGATCGGCACCGTGGGAAACTGCTCATCCACAGGTAAATGTGAACCTCCATGTCCCGCTACCGGGCGCGGTGGCCGAATCGATAGCACGCGGGCTTCGCGTGCGGGAGATTGGGAGTTTGGTTCCCGGTCGAGTCAAACCAATGACTTATAAAATTGATACTTGTCACTTTCTAGCTTGGCATTCGGCATTAATAGGATAGGGTGAGGACTGGTCAGCTCAGGGTAAGGATAATGTGACTGAGTGGGATATTGGGTTATGGTGCAGGGGCCGTATGCATGAAGCGGTGTTAGCGAGCCAAAACGCGTATAGGGCGGGATTTCTGGTTTAGCGCAGAAAAGTTGGTATGCATGGAGCAGTGTTAGGCCTAACACCGAGCGTTTAAACTCGGAAATTCTAACTCTGCTCATAGCAGGTTTACAGCGGTGTTAGTGTTAGGTTCGTGTCCGGATGGAACCCAAATCTACTCAATGCTATCATATTTAACAGAATTACATACACAATAAGTGAAATTTTATCAACTTAACCCTAAATCCGAAGCGAGATTAACGCTGATGTCGTAACGGCGGCGATATTAATATTTATATTTTCGAATCGACGAACGTAAAGTAAACAAATCGCCGCCGCCGTATAGACGTCGATATACATACTGTCTCTGCGCCGGTTAGTGTGCGTGTGTGGGTCTCAATCTATTCAACGCTGTCATATTTAACAGAATTACATACGCAATAAGTGACATTTTATCAATGTAACCCTAAATTCGAAGCGATATTAATACAGTCGCAGCATTGATGGTGTTATTCATATTGTCAAATCGACGAATGTAAAGTAAACAAATCGCCGCCGCTGCCTCAGTCACAAGCGCGCTGGTTCCCGGTGGGTAGAGAAGGCAATATATTAGGCCTAAGCAGGTGCTCGCCGGCAACAGGCTCAGAGAAATTTCCATAATGAATAAATTAATTCACATATAGCTAACACTCACCGTTTAAGTGCCCATGCATACGGCTTGACATAGTTCTCGACGACGCCGATAACCGGTGTTAGCTACCCTGTGTTAGAGTGATAACACCACACGCCGCTAACACTGCTCCATGCATACAGGCCCTGGTGGCCTGATTTCCCAGTGGGGCAGCACTATAAAGTCACCATGAGTGCGCACTGTCACAAGTCGGTACCCGTCCTGATATGACCTTAGATGTTGCCAGGATGTAGAAATCTAACAACCAGCCGTGTCCCGCTAGGTCATTGGGGTTTTACGTCCTGGTGTTATCCTCCGGTCATATTGGGAGAGACACCGGATTCTGACAACTAGCATGCACCTATTGGGGTTTTACGTCCTGGTGTTATCCTCCGGTCATATTGGGAGAGACACCGGATTCTGACAACTAGTGTGCACCTATTGGGGTTTTACGTCCTGGTGTTATCCTCCGGTCATATTGGGAGAGACACCGGATTCTGACAACTAGTGTGCACCTATTGGGGTTTTACGTCCTGGTGTTATCCTCCGGTCATATTGGGAGAGACACCGGATTCTGACAACTAGCGTGCACCTATTGGGGTTTTACGTCCTGGTGTTATCCTCCAGTCATATTGGGAGAGACACCGGATTCTGACAACTAGCATGCACCTATTGGGGTTTTCCGTCCTGGTGTTATCCTCCGGTCATATTGGGAGAGACACCGGATTCTGACAATTAGCGTGCACCTATTGGGGTTTTACGTCCTGGTGTTATCCTCCGGTCATATTGGGAGAGACACCGGATTCTGACAACTAGCGTGCACCTATTGGGGTTTTACGTCCTGGTGTTATCCTCCGGTCATATTGGGAGAGACACCGGATTCTGACAACTAGCATGCACCTATTGGGGTTTTACGTCCTGGTGTATCCTCCGGTCATATTGGGAGAGACACCGGATTCTGACAACTAGCATGCACCTATTCTGAGTTATAGTGTCGCCAGCGTAATTATTTAGTATCCCATTTAGTTAGGTTATTTTCACACTGAACCAATTAGTCGTTGTCAAATCCTAGTAATGAGAGATAGTGACATTTATCAATTGTGTAAGTCTTTTTCGGATTGACTTCGTCAGGGAGTGATCTCCGCAATCTTCCGTTCGGGAAGCGGGCGCTCTACTCACTCGGCCATCCTGTCCGATTATCCGTCTTTAATTTGTGTACTTTACAAGCTGGTCGTTCCTTCCTGCCTGTCGTAATTTTAGCTTGCATATTTCGAACATTGTTTATTGTTATCGCCTTGTTAAATAGCGGAAGTATTTGAGTCACCCTAGAACTGTGCATCGTTCAACTGACATTCAGTGAGGAATATCAACCTATGTTATATGTGGCATGCTATCCTGCACTGCTGTAGATTTTATTAGCTTAACCTAGATCATTAAATCACTTTATCCCTGTGTAATCTCGGAATTATAGCCGAGGCCCAAGCTTATAAAGTGATAAGGGATCATTTTCACAAGCATACAAAACGTATACTTTTCCAGTACCCTTCCCCCTCCTCCCACAAAATATAAAATTATAATTTTTCATAGATTTGTGACTGGGAATGTAGGTCACGTGACTGATATTCCACATGCTGATTGGCAGAATGATAGTGTGTACATGGAATCTTAACTATATATATATATGTATATATATATTGGTTCAAACTTCTCAAAGACAAATTTTACCAAAATTTTTAGAATTTGTAGAAAGCGTATTTTGGGTCTAACCCCTTGCCCCAAACATATATTTGTTTAAATGTTGATAATTGTGAAGGACTCCTAAGGCGTCAGTCAGTAAGAGTGGAATGATTTGATTCTCCTTCTAATAATTTCATGTGTGTGAAAATATATAACCAAGTAAAGAAAATAACATACCACAACACTAAACTTCAAGCCTTTCACAAGTTTAGTCACCGGTTATACATAATTTACATATTTGTTAATTTCAGGAAATAGATGGTCCACCGTGGAGCTGTTCGGCAATGGAAGTGAATTTCCATATGGTAAGAACTTCTTATTTTACTTGTCAATTAGTGTTGCTCATATTCATGCCAGTGGTCTTTTTAACCAAAGTGAGAAATACTAATGACATTGATATCTTTGGAATCAAGTGTGCTTATTATGTGTGATAATGTTGGATCATCAATATCCATATAAATATCTACATGGATTGTGATAACACTCTATGTATGCGTAGATATTGATAGTACCATATTATCAACCATACTAATCAGGGACTGTATTTGCCATAGTGCTAACACTCCTGGGCTGCGTTCAGGGTCCGTCTCCGAGACGCCTCCGAGACGCCTCTGACACGTCTCCGTGATGTTTTTTGGCTTATTTCCGTTCAGGGTGCATCTCCGAGGCGCCTCCGAGACATCTCCCTTTTCAGATAGGAGACAAAAAGCGCCTCGAAAATGGCCGCTGTATTCAAAGCTTTTCCATTGCAAATGGCCACCGCCTATGGTGGCAGCCATTTTTTAGGCCACCAACTGCTTTTGCCGTTCAGACTAGCATGACGTCAGGGGCATCATGGAGATGTCTCAGAGACGGACCCTGAACACGGCCCTGGTTACATATTATTCAGCCCAATATGACCAAGACAAAGCCTCAGGTTGATATACATTCCATTGATCTGAGGGTAGGAAATCCCATATTAGGGCAATAGGGCATTTATTAAATTACCTCACAAACCTTCGGCATTTTTTAATCAGTTGATGTTGAAAATTGAACAAAGTACACACACACAATTTTTATTTATAAGACAGACCATGCGATAGGATATTGTAATGAACAACATAATTGAAAACGTGGTGTTAATATTATATGTGTGTATAAGAGATGTATTTGTGTGCGTTTAATATAGTCCTAATGACATTACCTTTGTTCCCCCAGGTATCCTGCTTGTCGTGGCCATTGGGGTGGCACTCGGAGTTTTCTTTGGAGGACTTTTACTTTCCATAGCAATATTCTATATCAAAAGGTAAGAATTTATTTTAATATAGGCAAATCCTTTCAAACTATATTACATACAATGGATCCCAAATCTAGACATTTTGTTCAGCATGCCATACAACAACTCATATTCACTCATTATTATTATTTTTATTATCCTCTTCTTTGATGCAGGCTTGTGGTAGCCTATACAAAGCTTGTAGCTCTCACCTCTAATGGTATGCAGCCTCGAAATCGTACAGGAATGTTTCTCTGGCCCAGGCCCTGTCCAGCGCATTCTTGAATTTATTCATGGTAGCTGCTTCCACCGCTTCTTCCGGTAGCTCATTCCACATGTTTATCACTCACTGTGAAAAGAAGGCCCCTCTGAGTGAGCTGTTGTACCTTGGCTTGAAAAGCTTCTTGGAGTGACCTCTGGTATTGCTTCGCTGTATGCGTCTGAATAGCAAGGCCTCATCCACATTATACTCAGCATTCAGGAACTTCCATGTGATGATCATGTCCCCACAAAATCTTTTGTATGTGAGGCTTGGTAACTTGAGTCTCCTGAGTCTGTCTGGATAACTAAGGTCCTTCAGATGTGGCACTAGCTTAGTTAACCTTCTCTGAACAGCTTCAATGGATTTAATATCCTTCTTCAATGTTGGGTGCCATATAGTGACTCCATACTCTAGTATTGGCCGTACTTGGCTCTTGTACAAAGTGATCAGCATCTTTTCGTCAAAGTATTTGAAGGTTCTGCGAATCATTGCCACAATCTTATTAGCTTTAGATACGGTTTGTTGTATGTGCTGGGAGAAACTTAGCCTATTGTCTACAAATACTCCTAAATCTTTCTCTACCTCACTCTCTTCGAGATTTAGTGGCTGGCCAGTAGAATTTTCATGATTTATTAGACTTTATTATCATGCTATATCCATATTAGGCCTATATTTAATTGGAAATACCTGTTGCAAAGATTTTGCTCGGTTTACTAAGCATAGTATTACGCACATAGTTGTAAATAATTAATATTTTTATGCCATGCTTCACTTCAGAATTGTCTAGTCACCACTAGTTAGTTACCGGCACTGGTCACATGACACCGGGGTTAGTAGTGACTACATAATACTGTACTAGGTTTCTATATATCAAAGACCCTATAATACTAAGACGGCTCACTCAGCCTGTACTGTGTAATCAAAATGATCAAACCCACCATTTGGTGCGCTGGCTGTTCTCTTGGTTAAACCGGTGCTATATTATATGTATAAATGTATATATGAATGTGAAAGATGTGTAATGATGGTGATGCTGATGATGATGCTGATGATGATGGGTATTTGTTCATAGCAATTTCATATTGATGTGTATTCATACTTACCTATCTCATGTATAATATAATTGTATGTGTTTACATGTGAAACACCAACCAGCAGCCAGCTGATCAAACCCACCACAAGGTGGCACTGCAAAATTTACATTACCATTGGAGAGATAGGGAGTGAGCCGTCTTAGTATTATAGGGTCTTTGTATATATACAGTTACTATATAATTTCTTATGTGGATATAAATAACGGCAGCCCCTTAATGTTTCTCTCTAACCACCTTAACCTCCATGTTATTCACTGTGGAGCGGGAATTCTCTCCTCCCCGCCTCCTCTACACCATGACCCAACTGTCACTCTGCTCCCTTTCAAAACTCCTAAAACACATCAAATATATATAATATATAATTTGTATAAATATATAATTTATAATGGGATACAGTTTCATTTTATTAAATAAACTACCACAACGCCGAAATAGTTTGGTAGTTCTGATGGATGTTAATACACTGGTAAATACTCTTGTTTACTGTGGTATATTTCTTTTTTTTAAACCTTATGAATAATGCACATTCATGTACCCCATTTACCCCTCTTCTATCCGATTAATGAGTTCAATGGGGATCTGGGTGGGCGGGCTAGGGAGCAACTCGGAAGTGGTGCATTATAATTGAATGACACAATGTTAAATGTAAATAGATATATGTAGTAATCTGAGAGGGTGAGCAGATTGGTTTCAAATCGGCCAAAGCCTGACGCTGAGGCCTCGTTTTATCAAAGCATTCCGCTCATCCACGAGGACCATTGTCATGCTTACAAGTGTGTACATTGATGCTTTTCTCAGGGTTTCTTTTTATATTGCACACTGATATTTGTTCTTGGACCTATATGTTCTGGTGATTTCACAAGGAAGTAGTACAGAGAGCACACTTTCATCAAGATAATTAATATGGAATAAATATGAATGAAATTCAGTCAACTGTGAACAAGCCTCACCTCCTAGAAAAATTAGATACGAGACTAGATCGAATTGCGAATAGCAACATGAGGGATACCCGCCCCCCCCCCCCCACACACACACACTTCACACAACTCACCCGTGATAACAGCACAGTTTAGACAGCAACCTGCTGTCTTACCTCATAATACTGAACTATGCAATACTATGTTAGTGGGTTAGCCACATGGCTAACACACTAACCTATTAAAGTTGCATAGTCCGATGGTTTTGAATTTCTGTATTTTTTCTGAGACACATATATCAGATCGATCACTAGGATCTACTTTACATTAGTTCAAAGTTACTTTTATTTTAAATGGTCAACTTTTGAGATATTTTGAGTGCAAACATGGAAAATTAGTTTTGGCAAGCTTGCCAAAACTCTGACACCATAGATTTCTGCAGTAACAGGTTCTGTTATTGAAATTGACTTAGTATTGCCTTCTATGCAGAAAGAAATGCTTAATAAGTGCATCAGTATCTAAGTTAGATATGTAAAATCAAATCTAGATAATTGATTTGGTTTTGAAAATTATATGTTTCATTGGACTATGCAGCTTTACCTTACTGTCTTAGTTTCCTAGTCTACCCGAGCTGGGTACCCACGTTGATAGCCTCCTGCAATGTAACACCTATGGCCGGAAGACCAGTAGCTCAGTGCTGAAAATGTGGCTAACCTATTAAATATATTGTTTACCCCCCGACCCCCCCAAAAAAAATTAAGTTACAGCGAATATCTAAGTCTAATGTTTACCAATTTGGCAGGAAACAGCGGCTCGAGGCTGCGCACCACGTGACCGAGGCCGGTGACGTCATGGTGGACGTGAAGGAGGTGACGGAGGAGGGCGACCCGCGGGGCACCATGCAATGGCGGACGTCCTACACAGACCCGCGATTCCCCACCGGGCCCTACCCCGGGGGCGGCACCCTCCGCCGGGAGGCCCCCGGGGTAGGCGGCGGTGGCGCCGGCACGATGGAGAAGCGGCAGGACCAATACAGCCAACAGGGCCGGATAATCCAGCCGAACGACAAGGACTACGGCACCAGCAACCGGAACCACATCTACGAGAGTCCGCAGTTCTCGTGAGACCTCATGAAAGCTCTTCTGACGCGGCGCGGCGCGGCGGTGGTTAAAGGCGCCCCTGGGGTCGGAAGCAACGCCTCGCGTCAGAAGGAATGGCTGGCGTCGGTTCCTATTGGGGAAGGGGGTGGGGGGTGAGGGACAGTGGCGCCCCGCGCGGCGGGAAGTGGCGCCACCGCGCGGGAACTAACGCCACCGCGCTGGAAGTGGCGCCACCGAGCGGGAAGTAGCGCTTCCTCGCGGAAACTGACGCCACCGCGCGGGAAGTGGTGCCACCCCGCGGGAAGTGATGGCGCTGCCTTATATGGAACGCAGTCGGACCTTAAAGGGCAGGTGGCTGCTCTTCATCGTCTGGGGCTTGGTAATGACTTTGGTGCCCGGAAGTGTAAAGTGCACGGCCAGTGATTGCGTTACATGCACGGGCCTAAGTGGGTTAGTTGGGGGAAGCTATTCCTAACACAGCGCCTTAGGAGAAAGCACTTTGGAGTTTAACTAAATGTATACATTTAAGCACACACAAGCACATGATGGAGATCTGACTATCTTTTCCCTCCCCCCCTCCCCCTTTCCTCCCCATTTCCGGTTCCAACGCCTTCTAGTAATATCCTCCAAAGCTTGGGAAAGAGCAGGGTGGAGAACGACTGATGCGCTCCCCCACACCCCTTCGGCTATTATGTGAACTAAAAAGCTTTAACGGTTAAGCCACCAGTGCTGGGCGCACTGGGAGACCACCGAAAGGGTTGATGGATGGCCCGTTCGCCCGATTCCACAACGTTAAGTAATACTGATAGCCTGTTGGAAGTCGGCCCACAATGCCGATAGCCTGCAGCAAGTCGGTCCCAGCCGGACATTACGCGCGCACTGACCGCCCTCATTACTCAAGCCTCCGGACCATGGACTCTGGTGGCTTAGATTGAAAAAATACCTGGGGGGTGTGCCCCACCCAAGCCGGCTGAGCCCTGAATGAGTGCATGGAGTTATTCTACTTGAAATGCTCGCGATGTGGGTGTAGGGGTGTGTGTTGGAGGTTGTAATATGAGTGTAGCCAACATGTCCCCCAAGACGGCCTTGAGGCATAAATCCTGCTCATCCATGACGCAGTGAAGCATTTGTGAGGGTTATTCATTATAATTCAACCAATAGTCTTCAAAACTATTACGATATTTAACTCCACGAGGTGCTTGGTGAGTGCAGTTTGGTGAGCGTCGGTTTCTATGCGGAGGCAACTGTATAATTGTGATATGTAGTATATATATATATACCAGCTGTTTGAATTTTTTGTTGTATTATAAGTCGCCCAGATTTAAACAGGGGTCACAATTAAAACTACATTAGTAGTTACGGGAGCAGGATGTTTCCAAGGCATTACACATTACCCACGCCGTAATTATATATAGTATCCGTTCATTTATGTATCTGTGCCGTTAAAGACAATCTTTAATTAAGTTGTATGTTGGACGATACTATTTTACCTTTGTGTAGACATATATCACAGTTCATGTGAACGGTCGGAGTGATTTGATTTTAAATGGTTCATTTGAAATCACTCAACCCACCAAAGATGGGGGGCAATTACTTCTAGCTTCACATGGGTAAATTAATGGCCTTGTATTGTACAAGTCCTGAGATGTTTCAATATTTCCTATAACACTATATTCTAGTGACTTCATATGCCATGTTTACGGAGGACAAAGCACTCCCAATATCAAAGTAAGACATGTACAACAATATTTCAAAGGGGCATTTTGCATTATGTATCTGAGAGGTGGGCCCATACTATGGTGCCCGCAATCAGGTATTTTACAATGGAGATCTGTGTAGGGCACATTTAACATTGACTCCTTGATGAATGTAATATTGTAAATTGTCTCTTATATGGGGTAAATACTTCACGGCGCATTTCCACCGTCAGAGTTACAGGACACACCTATCGCGGATTGATATCAAACTACTTGAGGCCAGATAGCAGCCAATCTCATTTTATATCAATCCACGATAGGTTAAGTCCGGTCACCGTATTGATGGATAGATTAACTCCTGTAACTGTAATGGTGGAAACTTCACATTAATTACGTATTAGACCACTCTAATATTATGTTTATTAATACAGTAAAACCTCTCTAAATCGACTGACCTTGGGACCGACTTTAAGTGGTCCATTTACGGAGGTGATCGCTTTAAGGAATTAGAATATGGTTACAATGGTATTGTTTGGACCCAAATAAAGCGATCGATATAGGGGAGTGGTCGATCTGTGGAGGTGGTCGGTTAGAGAGGTTTTACTGTAGTTAGAAATGCCAAATTTGCAATCGATTATTTTTAATTGAAAGAAGACATGGATTACTTTCTTATCAATTGCTGTTATTGTTTCTTGTCCCAACTGGCCTATATTGAAAGGAGTACCGGTCAAATGGTATGCATACCGCTAGGAAAGAACAATTGACCACGTCATAGGGTGCCGGCACCAGTCGCAGTCAGTACTGGTGGTGTAATGAATGAAATCTAGAATAGGTAAATCCTAGATAAAGGATTCACCCCGGTACTCGCAGTACACAGGTGAATACCAACCCTATATAAAAACGGTCGAAAAAGCGGGTTAATGAAATGAGAGCCTAATTTCACAATCTAAGAAGCAACGTTTATTCTTTGTTGATGTTTTCATATTTACCCGCTACTTTTGAGTTGGAAAATATAATAAAACATATACTTTAATGCAATTTAAAAGTGAAATCGACGGCGTTCTCTGGCCGCCATCTTGCAAGTTTTTACATTCTCTCCCATTTCACCAAATCTGTGCCAATATATGTAGCCATTTGATCATGGAACCACAGTTTCTACTTCATGTTCCATACTAAAGCTAGTTTCGCCCGTATTTAGACTACGTTGTCATTCACCCGTGTAATAAAAGTACCGGGTGAATCTTTTATCTAGGTCAATCCCTACACGGTGGGTATTCTAGTCAATCCGACACAGCTACTCAATTCGTCACATCAGTGCTGCCCCAATGTTCACATGTCGCTTACAGTTACACACATGTTCATGAATACCTTTTATACATTGTTGATTTTGAGTTTTTAACCCTACAACTTACCTCACTCTGAAAACACTATGTGATTACAAAGCTTTTGTAAGTGTACATATAGCTGACTCGTCATCTCATGTGCAATGAATGCCTCGTGGGTTGTGTGCAGTACTTGCTTTAATACAAATGTTATATATATATATACACATTTAACACTTGTAAATGTGTCGACGTCTCAGACTTCATGCATCGTTAAATGCCTTTTGACCATGACGTGTATTGAGGTGTTTTTTTGTTTGTTATATGTATTCCACATCTCACAACATAATTAATTCCCTTGGTCGTCAGGCTAGCACCCTGTTGCCTAAGTCTCTGGAACCTGGCTGGGTTCTGATGGTGATGCCCCTTATGACTTGTCATATGCCAGTATTGTGCATCGACACCCCTGCCTATACAGCCAATAGGCGTGGCAACATGCACGGTAGGGGCCTACTGGAGCAGTGTATAGCAGTAGCTGATGCCAGACCAGTCTGCGGTGATGGGTGGTTTCTTTGGGGGGGGGGGGGGGGGGGGGGGGGTTAAGAAAATGACAATTTAAGGATAAAACACTATGATCCACATATTTCTAAAGCTTTAGATCATCTTTGTGCCCCTAACTTATAGGCAGGGGCATGGCCAGAAATTAAAATGGTGTAAGCACAAAATTGTTCGCACATCCTTACAGGAAATATAAAAATGATAAAAGATTTAGTATGAAACAAAAATGACGCTGAGGGAAATTGTTTGAACGTGTTTATAGTGTGACAATGATAGGGATTGAACATATTGTTTTGATACACTGGTGAGGTTTATATTATTTAGAGTGGACCTGTCTCCTATACAAACCCTACATTGACAAGTAAGAGGGGTGTTATGGGTTTATGCATGTACTGTGTTGTGTTAATCGAGATAATAATTAAAATAAAGAAACCATATGATGGTTTGTGCTATGAAATCCATTTTGCCAGTCAAGTCGCACTCTATATAGTATGAAGCGTATACTTTGAAGTTTTGAAGTTGGCTGAATAGCTACAGAGCCCAATGCGTTGTGCATTATCATCAGAATATTTTGCAACAAATATAAATAACAAATACCCTGGATCAAACTATTATCCAACTTATCCCATGATGTATGTATAGTGACTATTGGAGATTGTATATGTGATATGTGGGAACATAATATGACGTAAGAATATCGGACCTATGTAATCCGTCAAAATGTGTAATAAAATACAAAGATTGATGTTTCCTCGGGCAGGAAGTCCTACACCGGTGTTGTGTTTGCTGCTTGCGATATTAAAATTCGGAGTGATGAGAGGTTGGGCGCATAAAGAGTGATGTGGCGAGTGTCATCTGAGACATTTGGTTCCATTTTAGTAGCAAATATATCAAATATATATATATAACATCTGGGGATGCTGCCGAAAAGATCGGTATATGCAGTGTTGTGGCGAAGTGTGTTCACACTACCGGAAAGAAAAACACAAACACTGGAGCATCAGTTCAGATTTTGTATTCCCGTGAGATATCATGCATTGTCATGATGGCCGTGATTGATTAACACGACCCAGGCGACTCGGGTCACATGAGTCGTCAGAATTTCAAATCGAACACCGCAAGTGGAGTTGACAAATACACGTGCTGTGTGCCAAACGACCCGACCACAGTAACCCACCTCTTGGCTGGGGGTGGCTAGGAGCGATGACGTCACATTTGCGCTTGTACCATCCTGCAGGATAACAGCTACTAGTACCAGTCATACATGTTTTTTGGGGGTAATAATCTAGATTAATGAAATGGAAACATAACTAAACTATGCCATCATTAAATACTTTAATCCTATTTTGCTGTAGTTATATCAGTTATTTTTTTAAAAAGGTTTTGGATTAAGCCACCGTATTTTCCACCCCGAGCATGGAGAAGCATATTCAATTATTCGACCTTAGTCTGTAGGATGTACGTGTGCGCCAAAAAGTGGCTAGGGTGACCCGAGTTAATTAATCGATTACGCCCAGAGTGACTCCGAAGCAAGAGTCGCATGCTCTTAAAGGAATTCGGTACAGACCGCTTGAATTGGAGCTCTAACCCCATCTCCGACAAACACATGTTTGCCTAGTGTTTTTTTTTGTTTGTTAGATTATACAACTGAATAGGGAGTGTGGAGGGAGAGTGCTGAGGTCTGTAATGTATGAATGACGTCACAGGTGGGATTCCCTCATCACATTACCTAGAAGGGTTCCCCGCAGACCGGGAAAGCACCTCTATGTTGCACTTGCATACTAGCCAGCCTGTACACTGACCTCAGCACTCTCCCTCCACATATTCAGTTACACAAACTGAAAAGGTGTGCTTGGAGAGCATTTGTCAGAGTACAGTTCCAGTCTCAGCGGCCTATACCGTATCCCTTTAATTACACTGCCCTGGTGTGGAAGGGAGGGTTGGTCACGTGACTGCCGTTGGCGGTGTTGTCATCCTCAATAAATATATGACCAATCCTCTACACTAGCATTCTCCAGTCGTTGTGGGGCGGGGTGGGGGTGGGGGGCAGGGGGATGTGGTATGAGAGCAGTACTACGTCCAGTCACCTCTATCTGGCCTCACTACCTTAACTCTAACTTCTAAGTACAGTTGTGTAAGGCTGATTGGACGGGATGCAATGTTGAACCTCTACCGATAGACACATGGATGTAGCTGCATAGAGTTTAAAGTTCCATAGTCCGGTAAAAGCCACACATTTTCAAAAGCAAAGCACTTACAAAATTGAACCTACATATGTAACTTGGATACTGGTGCGCTTATTAAGCATTTCATGCTACATAGAAAGACGCACTATGTAAATTTAATACACCATGTTACTGCTGAAGTCTGTGGGATCAGAGTTTTGGAAAGCACACCATAATTAATTGTGGATGTTTATTCTTCAAATAGCTCCTAAGTTAGTCATTTTACAGCAAAGTTACTTCAAGCTAAAGTAAGGTAGATTATAATGATCAACCATATACGATGACAGAGACAGTCAAAATAAAAATGTAAAATGTAAGACCTAAATGCACTGGGATTGGTCCCACTGCTTCACTGGTCACAGCTGGTCCAGTGTATTATTAACTACCCCACCCCAACAACATACTTCATAAACTCACATAACTAACTACACTAGAGTTACACTAGAATATTTCTAACAAACTGACATTTATATACCGCTTGCCTAACTGCAACTGAACATTAAAACTTACTACAACTTTACCAACTGAATACAGAAGATAACTTCTGCTTACATTCTAAATACTATGTAAATACTCACATTGATCTGACTAATATTGATCTAGTTATTTGACACTACTGTTACCATATTGATATGGAACTTTTGGGTTACAAAATTTCATTGTGTTACATGCTCCAAATTGTGTATTCAACAGTTATTGTATACCTTATTCTATATACCTTTTGTGTAAATCACATTGAATTGAAAAATGGTTGGAAGACCAGTGCTTCGGCACTGACAAAAGATTTATTCAGCAGAATAAACATATTTACCAACAAACAAAAAACTTAATGTATTTATCTCAGAAAATGACAGAAACTCAAAACCATCGCACTATGCAATCTTAACACAGAGTCCTTTATCCATGACAATCATGAGCAATTGGCCCTCCTCGTTCCACTGCTCATTGTCCTATCCTAGAAATGCAGAGTGCCAGGCTAAGTATAGATGTCTAAGGTTGGTTGGTTGTTGTAGTTTTAAGTCTTGGCAACATCTAAGTTCATATCAGGATGGGTACCGACTTGTAACAGTGTGCATTAATGGTGACTTTATAGTTCTGCCCCAGTGGGAAATCAGGCCACCAGCACCATGACCCGATATCCCACTCAGTCACATTGTCCTGACACTGAGCTAACAAGTCCTTGCCCTATCGTATTAATGCTGAGCGCCAAGTTAGGAAGCGACAAGTATCAATTTTATAAGTCATTTGACTCGACCGGGAATTGAACTCTCAATCTCCTGCCTAAAGTCAGCTGGCATTTTCACTTTTCGACTGTAACTTGTAAGCGGATTCTTCCGATTCCATAGTGAGTGAGCAACTATACATAGTGGGGATGGCTTTATGGCAATTTTCTGTTCTGTTCTTTTTTCCCCTGCTATGTTATGGTGGCCGTAAGTAGGCCGTACCTCGGGTGGTCACCGCTGGGGGTTAAGTTCTGACATGACTACGACGAGTCATGGCATGTCGTATGTAATAGGGTTCGGTATGAGTGGTGGTGAGTGGTGAGGGTGGGTTGAGGGGCTGGGGGGGGGGGGGGGTCTGCGTCTACTAAGCCGCTACCTAATCCGGTTCGCCGAATTTGCTACCACCTATTAAGTATTCTTGCAAGCAGGCCATGGTGGTGGTGGAGACTGGGGTGGGAGTGAGTGGGTACGTGATCGACTGCAGAGCCAGCTACTAGGCTACCCCACTACTCACGGTTTTGAGTTTCTGCCATTTTAAAATAAATAAAGGTTGTATTGTTTGTATGTATGTATGTATATATATATATATATATATATATATATATATATATACATATATATATATATATATATATATATATATATATATATATGGATATTGATAAACCCCTTTATCGCGGGTAACATATTTATATATATTTATACAATAAAACCTTTCTAAATGGACCGACTATGGGACCGACTTTAAATGGTCCATTTAGGGAGGTCGGAGGTTTGGGGAGTTTAAAAAAATCACTCCAATGGTATTGTATGGGCGATCGTTTGTGACCCAAATAAAGTAATCGATCTGTGGTGGTGTTCGGTTAGAGAGGTTTTACTGTATATATACATAGGTTATATACACAGGTTATATAAATATGTATATAAATATGTATTTATGTGTATATATGAATAGACATGTATATATATATGTGTGTATATATATACACACATATATATATATATGTATATATATATACTATATATATATATAAATATATATATAAATATATATATATAATATATATGTATATATAATATATATATATATATATGAATCGGAGATTCTACCACTAGAGACTGCGATCGAAGACTTTACTGGTAGTCTCCGTTCGGAGATGTTACTGGTAGAATCTTTGATTCTACCTGTGGATATTATGTTCAGAGTTTATACTGCTAGTCCCTAATTCAAATAACGATCCTTGTTTAATGATCTGTGTGTCTAGTCCAACGTGGATTTTGAAGAAGAAGAAGAAGAAGAAGAAGAAAAAGAACATAAGAACTTTTTATAATTCACACCTAAACTTTAATATTCAAAAGTGTCACATGAATTACGAAATGAATACACACAATTTACATTTTAGCTTGAACAGGATATGTACTGGAACACGGTATTGCAATGCCTACCCCGAATAAATGGGGCACAGATCGGTGAGGGAATGCACGCCTCTGACTCCACTCCCGGCTTTACAGCACAATAGCTTCTGACTTATTATAAGTTCATGTTATTTTTGGTTTCATATTTGTTTATTTTTGTTCAAAATCCACATTAAACAAGGTTTATTTAGATTAGAGACTCTGTCCGAAGAAACTTTGATCACAGTGTCTACTGATACAATCTTTGATCGACTCTAATTTAATTTATATGGTTAACTATGGAAATATTTCAAATGAAACGATGCAAAATAATCTTGAATATCATAGACTTCACCAGGCAAGTCCTATTAAATTGACTTAGAATTCTTTCTTTGAAGGAATAAATGCGTATGAGTGTTCCAGTATCTCAGATAGATATGTAGAAGCAAACTTAGGTAAATGCTTTGGTTTCAAAAATGGTAATCTTAAATGTTTTCATTGGATTATGTAGCTGTTGGCATTAACTCCGTGTGTAGGTCATGTTCAGTATAATACAATCAGTAATGGAACAGAGGGCCTACGTGACTTCAGAATAAGCTGGTTAAGTCGGATCATATCAAATACACATTGTAATATAGCAGTGAAGTTTTTAGGTGGGAAGAACAGAATAATGAAATGCAAAGGATTATTTTGCATTAAGCAATACAAGAGTTGTATAAATAAACCATTGATGCATTTATAGGTGCGATACAGCAATGCTTACTTGTGAAATATAGATATATATCTAGGTAGTGTGTGCAATTATTTTGTAGATAATAATATTATGTTGATAATGAACAAATGGTGAATTTGTGCAAATATAGAAGTCGTGATTCTTGTGGGTTCACATTACTAAATATACCAAACCGTCGCTTGACTGTTAGCTGATTAGGCCTAAGTCCTTTTGTGTTGGTGTGATGGGGGGGGGGGGGGGGGGGGGGGTATTCAGTTCGAGGCAATATGGTCTACACACGATGTGTTTCGATGCCCATGCGATGTAGTTCTTGATTGTTGGCAGTGTAGTGGCTATTACACTGTCTGACCACGGTAATCTAGTTAAAGGCGCTATTGAGTCAAATCGCCACCGATAATCTCTTAATATAATAAAGCTGCATAGTGCGATGGGGTTTAATTTCGGTAATTTTCTGAGATAAGTATATTGGGATTATTTCCAGAATCTACCTTATTTTAGTTTGAAGTAACTTTAATTTTAAATGACTAACTTTGGAGATATTGGAAGTGGACGTATTTAAAATGCAACGGCTCCATTAAATTGGTGCCTTCTATGCTGCAACAAGTGCAAGTATACCAGTATTTAATTATGATATGTAGGATCAAATTCAGATAAGTGTTTTGTTTTAGAAAATAGTATGCTTTCATTGGACTATGGAGCTTTAAATATAGTTAATGTATATCTACAGCGAACAGATTACTCGTAGTAAACCAGTGGTGTGCATGTGGATATCATTGCGCGTTGGTGCCTTTTTAAAGCAACATATTTACTCTCAAAACACACTTTGGTTTTATTAACTGATCATTTAACGCCTTCTGCTGCAAAGGCCATATTCGCGGTCCCACACATTGAGCAGTTAAAGTCATTACCTAATAGCAAGAAGTTAAAGTGCAAAGTGGGAGGAGGGGGTGTTGTGTGGCCACAACTAAAACTCTATAGATTTACCATGCGACTTGCTGTGGGCCGCTATGACACAAAATGTGATTTTTATATTACCCGCTTGGTGGCGTCAATTGCAACGCTGTCAGCTCCCAACGTCAAGGCGTTGGCAGGTAACCAATTTGTGTTATAAGATAGGCGTCGACAACCAAACGAAATTAGAAATCCATTTAGGCCTGGTCTCTAAATCGGTTAACAAAGTTACTTTGTGTCCATACATATAATTAGCCCGGTCAATATGTGGTCTAACCCAATACTAACTGGAATGGAAAGAAAGTCATGAGTTATGGTGTTTTGGGTTGCTTTGTTGTTGTTTGCGTTTGTTGGTTGAGGGGGGGGGGAGGAGAATGAAACCGTGGAGACTCCTGAATAACATATTAAAATTACGGTAAAAAATAATAAGTCAACTTTAATTTATCTATTTTTTTTTAAATGCAGACTTCTATGCCACTTCCGTACTGGCACATAATAAAAATCGACGTTATTGGCTAAGTAGGCCTACGTTTGGATTGCATACAAGTGCCTACATTGAATGAGATTTACAGGTCAGATGCGCATTGGTGATGACATTTGATTAAGGCAATTACATTTCTTAATTAAAATAAATCGGCGATTCCCATACTTAGGTTAGCACATATAATCTCCTCGAACAGGATCTTTGTGGTACGTAATGACCGTGTCGTTCCTGAATTAAAACTTACATCATACATGATACTTGATTAATTAGAATTATTTAAGATTTCAGCTGTTAAAACTTCTTCAAAAAGCAATCACAGCAGCCTTTCGTAAGAGCACCATGAACCACTAGTCTGTGTGTGTTGTGTAGTGTTGTAACCCGGTGGAGAAATCAGGACTATTTATACGAGGTATTAGCAAAAACACATATAAATGTACATAAACAGAGCAGTAATGAGGAGCGCGAACGAGGGCGCGCGCTGGTTCACCGGAAACAACAGTCGACCAGCCCTTCTCACTTCCGGAAGCAGCCCAATGAATCTTCTCCTCTTCTCGAGAGCTACACAACACACAATTCAGATAATTTAAATAAATATCACACACATACTTTATAGGCCTACTGATAAAAACTAAATAAAGAAAAGAAACAATAAGAAAATGAAAACTATCCATAACTGACTATAATATATAAACATAGTACACTCTTCAACAGGTACACTAGTCTGGTGCCCTGACCTTGGTTTCCAAGGACACAGGTTGACCTCGACTGAAATCAGGGCTGCGTTCAGGGTACGTCTCGGAGACGTCTCGGCGACGTCGCGGCGATACTTTTTGGCCTATTTGCGTTCAGGGTGCGTCGCAGAGACGTCTCGGCGACGCCTCCCTTTTCAGATAGGAGACAAAAAGCGCCTCGAAAATGGCTGCCGTCTCCAGTGGTTTCAGCCTATCACAGCACAGCTTTCCCATTGCAAATGGCCGCCACCTATGGGGGCGGCCATTTTCGAGACAACCAACTGCTTTTGCCATTCAGACTGGCATGACATCATGCCCGTCGCCGAGGCACCGCCGAGACGGACTCTGAACGCGGCCCAGATGTAGTAGTACTAGTAGTAGTAGTAGTAGTATGCCTAGTAGTTTCTTATTGAGACAGCAGCACAAATTGTATTTATATATGGCACAGATAAAAGTGTTTGAAATATTTTGAAATTGACTATAGCCCCGTTTACACGGGCGATTTAAAATGCTTCATATAAAACGACTTGCCTAGATCGATTTACATTTGCCGTGTAAACGCGACTCTGAGGCGTTTTAGGGCTGAATCGATTCATATAAATCGGTAGATGTAAACCACCTTGCGAGGTAGTATAGATGAAGCGATATAGCCGGTTCCCGGGCGGCGATAGTGTAAAATAGCAGTGCTCGCCGGCTACAGGCTCAGCTGTAACTATCGCTGGTGCCCGGCAGTGTTAGGGACCGATTAGGCCGAAATCTATTGAATGCGATCATATTTAACATTATTCATATTGTGAATCGATGTATGTAAACTAAACAAATAGCAGTATTCGCCGGCTACAGGCTCCCCACTAAGGCTGCTGGTTCCCGGCGCCGACACACTTTCAAACTCGGTCCGTGTAAACGCGCCACTAAAACGCTTCATATAAATCGCTTTGTCTAGATCGTTTTACATTTGTGTAAACGGGGCTTATAATTCCACCTATATTTAAATCATACTATAACAGTAGTGCCCCAAATTGGAGTATTACAGTGAAACTGTGTGCTCAGTGATTCAGTCGGTCTAGTAGTGCCCCGAGTCTTTCCTTTCTTGGCTGTTTAATATTTTCAATAAAAATGTCCAACCCGTTCAATATCCATAGCCAGTCGAGTTCCAGTATTCCCCATTTCAGTGGTTAATATGCCCTTGTGGCGCCATCTGAGGAAAGGGGTAGAGTAGCAGGCTAAGCCTGTGACAAGTGAAGCGTCCCACATACGAGCCCTGCCCTGTGCGAACAATTTGCAATGTACAAAGTGTACTGTGCTTGTCTTATATATAGACTTTCCCTCCGATGACATACCAGTGTCCTTTGATTGTTTATTTTATTGGCGCTTTATGACCTGGTAACATCTAAGGTCATATCATGACGGGTAGTGACTTGTGACAGTGTGGTGACTTTATAGTGCTGCTCCACTGAAAGACCAGGCTGCCAGCATCATAACCCGATTTCGCACTCAGTCACATTATCCTGATACTGAGCTAACTAGTCATTGTCCTATCCTAATAATGTTGAGCACCAAGCTAGGTAGCAACTACTAGTATAAATTTCGTAAGTCATTGGTTTGACTCGACCGGGTATCAAACCCTTGATTATCCACATGGGAAGCCTGTGCTCTACCGATTCGGCCTCTGCGTCCGGTCCTTTGAAGACAGCTTGTCTAGTAAAAGAAAGGAGGACAGGACCCAAACACAATAAATATGTGCAAAATTAGATAGAGAGGACGACCTGGAGGGGGACACTCGTCTCTATGAAGGTGGCGAGGAACCACTTGTAAATATGAAAGCCTAGCTCAGTCAGTGTCAGGTTAGATGCTAGATGCATACTGTATGTACATACAACTAATAATCGTGTACCTACTTACTACTAGGACTACACATTTCAAGTAGACTGTCGCCATACCTAGTGGTCGCTGAAGTAGGTATGAACTTTGTGTTATTTGTTAACGCAACAATGTTATTCAATGTCGTAGTAACACATACTGACATAGTCTAGGCCTACATACGAGGTGATCTTTAGAATCATTCGTGGGACATTTAAAGGGAGGAGATATTCGTCGCCGGGAAAACAAACGAACTCAGAATAGTTCAGATGTGTGCCACAGGGGTGGTACATGCTTAGTACTGAACTTTTCCACTTGGTGGTGTGCAGGAGAGTGACCTAGATTGTTGTGCCATTGGCTGGTTGAGTGGAGAGAAGGGAGGGTAATACTGAGGTATTTTCAATCTTCTTTAGAGTAGTGCAATGAGGAAATATATTTGCATAATATAAAATATATGTTAGTACAATTACATTGCATAATTCGATGAGAAACAGATATAGATGAAAAACGTTTTTTTGTTGATGAATGTAAAAATGGTTCTGCTGTGGATGGGGTTTGAACCCACACCACCAAACAACTTCAGATTACAAGTCCAACACTCTAACCACTAGGCCACAGAGACCACACATAATTAGTAGTCTCACTTCAGGCTATTTGTGTATAGGACGTCACATATAAAAGGTATGTATGTATGTATGTATGTATGTATGTATGTATGTATGTATGTATGTATGTATGTATGTATGTATGTATGTAGTATGTATGTATGTATGTATGTATGTATGTATGTATGTATGTATGTATGTATGTATGTATGTATGTATGTATGTATGTATGTATGTATGTATGATGTATGTATGTATGTATGTATGTATGCATGCATGGTATGTATGTATGTATGTATGTATGTATGTATGTATGTATGTATGTATGTATGTATGTATGTATGTATGTATGTATGTATGTATGTATGTACGTACGTACGTACGTACGTACGTACGTACGTACGTACGTACGTACGTAGTACGTACGTACGTATACGTACGTACGTACGTACGTACGTACGTACGTACGTACGTACGTACGTATGTATGTATGTATGTATGTATGTATGTATGTATGTATGTATGTACGTACGTATGTATGTATGTATGTATGTATGTATGTATGTACGTACGTACGTACGTACGTATGTACGTATGTACGTATGTACGTATGTACGTATGTGTGTATGTGTGTATGTGTGTATGTGTGTATGTGTGTGTGTGTGTGTGTGTGTGTGTGTGCGTGCGTGCGTGCGTGCGTGCGTGCGTGCGTGCGTGTGTGCGTGCGTGCGTGCGTGCGTGCGTGCGTGTGTGTGCATGCGTGCGTGCGTGCGTGCGTGTGTATGTATGTATGTATGTATTATGTATGTATGTATGTATGTATGTATGTATGTACGTACGTATGTATGTATGCATGCATGCATGCATGTATGCATGCATGCATGCATGCATGCATGCATGCATGCATGCATGTATGTATGTATGTATGTATGTATGTATGTATGCATGCGTGCATGTATGTGTGTGCGTGCATGCGTGCATACGCACGCAGGCAGGCAGGCAGGCAGGCACGTACGTATGTACGCACACACGCACGCACGTGTGTGTGTGTGTGCGTGCGTGCTAGCAACATCTAAGGTCATATCAGGACAGGTACCGACTTGTGACAGTGCGCGCTCATGGCAACTTTATCGTGCTGCCCCACTGGAATACCAGGCCATCAGCACCATGACCTGATATCCCACTCAGTCACATTATCCTGACACTGAGCCAACCAGTCCTTGTCCTATCCTAATAATGCCAAGCGCCAGACTAGGAAGCAACAAGTATCAATATTAAAGTCATTGGTTTGACTCGACCAGGATTCAAACTCACAACCCCACGATCTACCAACATGGGAGACGGACGCTCTAACTCGAACACATGTGTGTGCGTGCATACATACGTACCTACCTACCTACCTACCTACCTACCTACATACATACATACCTTTTATATGTGACGTCCTATACACAAATAGCCTGAAGTGAGACTTTAATTATGTGTGGTCTCTGTGGCCTAGTGGTTAGAGTGTTGGACTTGTAATCTGAAGTTGTTTGGTGATGTGGGTTCAAACCCCATCCACAGTAGAATGTTTTTTACATTCATCAACAAAGAAATGTTTTTCATCTATATCTGTTTCTCATTGAATTATGCAATGTAATTGTACTAACATATATTTTACATTACACAAATATATTTCCTGATTGAACTACTCTAAAGAAGATTGAAAATACCCCAGTTTTACTCTCCCTTATCTCCACAACAACAGCTGCCAGCTATTCCCAGCCTCAGAACTGACCCACTTCTGGTGGTGAAGTGGGTCCCCTACTCTCCCCACACATACTTGGTTCATTTAAACATAAAAACTAAACAAAGTTGTGCTTGGAGAGCATTTGTCGGAGTACGCGCAGTGTCCCAGCGAGCTATAGCTGGTCCCTTTAAGATACACGCCGCACGTTGTAAACAGTTCACATCATCTTACACTGCCTGACAGGCATGTGAACTAAACACAAAAATATATGCTTATATTATAAGTGTTTGTATTGCACTTCCATTTATAGAAATCATTTAGTAAATTGATTTGAAAGAATTGCCGACTCTTTTAAAGATCACTTACCTCATTAAGCAATGCGGATGTAGAATGGCCTTGTTGGACTCAACAGGTGGCGCTAGAATTCACGTATTTGAAGTTGTGTTGTTTTGTTTTGTTTTGTGTTGCCAACAATGGTTATGTAGGTCGCAGTCTTCCATACGCTACTGTCGGACGCCAACCAATCAGCTTCAACCAGTCATCCAATAGGAACTCCCCATTTTACTTTGAGCGTCTGACGTAACTAAGCTGATTCTGACAAAAGCCATCCTATAAAGTATGTATTTCTGTCCACCAACAAACCATTCTACCGACAACACACCTGCCATCAGCACAACAAACAAAGTTTGCTACAAAATTACAGATTGTAAGTATATGCAAGACTGCACATTCACTTTATGTAAATTGACGACGCTATTGGACATGGTTCGTACGTATGGCATTTGAGCATATATACATATTTTAGTGAAGGAAATTACACCAATTTTGAATATAAGCCGTGTATGTATCTGCACTGTTGTCGTTGGTGCTGTTGGCTTCAGTTCCATTGTGGTGTGCTATAGACGGTTTCGATGTGACGTCACTAACCAGACATTATGAGATAGCTCAGTTCAAAACAATTAGAGTTCGCCGACATCCCTATTTAAATCCAGGCATAAGCCGCTTTGGTAAGCAGAGTTTACTGCAAACAATTTGTGGAAATACTGGTTCCAGGTACCATTGTTTATTTGTAGTAGCGTAGAGCTGCTGAACTGGAAGATTAAAATGGTAGCCACCGAATTCTTTCCATTCAACTTTTAAAGTTTATTAATCTACCTGATTTCCCAAAGTGTGCACTCCAGAAGTAGTGAACTATAGCCGTGTTTACACGGGCAATTCTAAACCGATTTAGACAAATTGATTTATATGAAGCGATGTAGTGGCGCGTTTACATGGACCGAGTTTGAAAGTGTGTAGGCGCCAGGAACCAGGAGCCTTAGTGGTGAGCCTGTAGCCGGTGAGCACTGCTATTTTACACTATCGCCGCCCGGGAACCGGCTGTACCGCTTCATCTATACTACCTCACAAGGTGGTTTACATCTACCGATTTATATGAATCGATTCAGCCCTAAAACGCCACAGTGTCGCGTTTACACGGCAAATGTAAATCGATCTAGGCAAGTGGTTTTATATGAAGCGTTTTAACTCGCCCGTGTAAACACGGCTTTTGAAAGCAGTATATGTAAGCAGTATATTTTGCTTCTTAGATTCGGAATTGGTGTGAACATGTCCATAACCCAGCAATCCCAAACCTTTTCTAAAAGGTAGTTTAGCAGCCCTTTCTATGGAACAGTCAGGATAGCGGGATCTGTGTATGGTCATATCTAGATAAAAGATGCACCCCTTGCTACAGTAGTCTGAGTAGGGGTGAAGAACAACCCATTAGAAAAAGTGGAGAAATTGTGGGTAAATGAAATAAGCAATTACATTCTTAATCTAAAAAGCAATTTATATTCTTCACATACCTTGTTACATGTACCCTCAACTTTTGAACTGATCAGAAGATTAATTCCAGTAAATAAATTAACTTTAAAGTTTGAATTGACAGAGCCCACATATCCACATGGTAGCCATTGTCACAAAGTTGAGAGGTTCCTAGGTAATAATCCAATCTAGGTCAGCGAGCAGTCATTTTCATTGGCTGAAGTAGTCAGGTGGTGAACCAGCTCATTCAAACATTGTGGATTTACTGCATGGACTTTATCAATGAAAACTGATTCTGTGTCATTATGCCTTGATATTATATGATTTGAACACTCTGGGAGAGTATATGTGAAGGGAAAGCCTACAATCGGATTACAGCTCGTCGTGTGGTAGGTTTGTTAATCACCTCAGAACAGAGACTCTTCCAGACTATATCTACTTATTTTTTATGGAAGAAGTAAATTTGTAACGTCAATTCAAATACAGACCAGTGGCTAAATGGTCAGTCAGCATAATTCACTCCTACGCAGAGTAGGGGTGAATGATAACCATGTCTAAATCCGAGCAAAACCTGTGATGAATCAACTATGAATAAGCTGTGGAGTCACTGGTTCCAGCATGTTTATCTATATTGGCATAGTGTTGAGGAATATGCAGAGAATGCGCGCACACAACTTTTAAAGTATTAATCTATATGATTTCATCAAATCTTCACAAAAGTAGCGGGCTATGGCGGATACGTGTTTGAACAATATATTTAGCACATTAGATTGCAAACTGATGTGGTTATTTCCATAACCCAACTGTCCGACACTCTTTTCTATAGGGTTGGCTAGCAGTGCTGTCAAAAAGAGAGTTCTGTCGGAGTAACTATTATCATAACAATGGTCAGCAGGGTATCGTAAGCCCCACATACTCATTCAAGCCCCAGTCACACTAGGCTTGCGATCTCTTGTAACCAAAGCTCCCCCCCCCCCCCACGAAAAAAAAACCGAGGGGGGGGGGGGTCGGCGACTGCAGAGAAGACAGGTTGGACTGGTTTGCAACCAATCAGCATTCGATTGCAGATCAGTCGCTAATCAGTGCCAGACCACTCACCAGATGGGTGGCTGCAGGGTAGTCATGCTTTATTAACCAGTCGGTGACCAGTTGATAATGCTCCCCGACTGATCGCCACCCTATGAAAATGGTTGGCGATCTGGTGACTATTTTAGTCCAAGGTTTTTGGTGCAACGCCTGCAACCTTCTTGTGACCAAAATGGTCGCCAAGAGGTTGGTGACCATTGAGGACAAAAAGAGACCTTTTTGCAAGCACCCATTTTTGTTGTCACAAGTGGTCGCAAGCCTAGTATAGTGTTTCTCTAGTATCACTAGGCCACATTGTCTGCCAATTAACAATTTGTGGGTAGGCTAATTGCTACTTGGTCCTGCCACTGAAGTTCTAACCAGTGGACCGTGTTTTTTGTTTTTGTAATGTCCAGATCTAAGATGTCTGAGCGTAAGGCGGTGATAAAGAACGCTGACATGTCAGAGGACATGCAGCAGGAGGCTGTGGACTGCGCGACGCAGGCACTCGAGAAGTTCAACATCGAGAAGGACATTGCCGCCTACATCAAGAAGGAGTTCGACAAAAAGTACAACCCCACTTGGCACGTCATCGTCGGCCGCAACTTCGGCAGCTACGTGACGCACGAGACGAAGCACTTCATCTACTTCTACCTGGGACAAGTCGCCATCCTCCTCTTCAAGTCTGGTTAAACGCCCGCTGAAGATGCAGCTCAGAAAGTTGGCAGATTGTTTGTTCAATCGCCTTTATAATTGTACAAAGTCGGCAGCAGCTTGTTAAGATTTTTTCTTGTTTTGTTTTGTTCACCGAAAAACTCTTGATTGCTATTGATTCACAACAAAAATATATTAAAAAACTTGTAATATCAACCTTGAATTTTTCTGCGTTTTGATTCGAAATGTTTGATAAATAATTAACTGGAGAGGTTGATTGATAATTTAATGACTTTCAGAATGGATACACTTCATCAGTAAATGAGTTAATGACGAATTAATAGACAAGGGTAATTCTTGCTTAAAAAAAAAAAAAATATTAACAATCTAAAAGATTCTGATTGTGCTCCTTTCTTTTCATTTTTTTCTTTCTAATTTGCCCGAATAGCAGGAAGGATTAAAATGGTCTCCAGCAAAAAAAGCGGAAATGCGGATATTTTCGCATTGTCAGGGAATCGGTTAAAATTCCCGGAAGTTTTCATAAATATTGGTATACGCTGTCCGTGCAGCAGCGTTTGAAGCACATAGTAGTATACGCTGCTAGTGCTGCGGCGTCTCCACCACGTATTAGTATAGAACTACGCTAATGGTGCTGCAGCGTTAAGCAACTATTAGTATACACTTATACTAGTGCTGCGACGTTTGAACAACATTATTATTAGTAGGAAAAATCCCGGAAATCCGCCAAATCGCGGAGGTCTTTCATCCCTGCAACAGTAATATCTGTTTTGGTTATAGACCACTAAACCACCTCTGAAGGTTCCAGTGGCCAGTCGTTACAGTCGGGTAAAGTTCATATGGTGTATCAATAAGGCTGAGAAGTCTAATCAATCGGGATGAGTCACGTCCCTATTTAAATCCGTGCAAAAACTGTAATAGACCACCTTTGGAAGTAGTGGTTCTCGGGAGCAGTCTTTAGCTTGTCATGTCGAGTTGTTGAACTAGAAGAGAATGCCACGAGCGAAATGGCAGCCAGAGTAGATATGTGAATTCTCATAATTAATTTTTTAGAGTCTATTAAGCTACATGAATTCACTAATTCTACATTCCAAGAGTATCGGGTTAGGAAAGACGAGTGTATAGACAAATAGAAGTTTATATTGAGGATTGACTCGTGTAATTTTCCTAGATTCCTTGCCAGTGCTAAGCCTATGAGAGAAATTGCGCGTATTTATGAAAACCACCCTGACCCTATCTAGTGTAGGTGGCTCAATACTGGCCGGCCATCAATCCAATGCTGACCAAACACCAGACCATCACTGAGAGCCCATTTCAAATCTTGGAATTGATGATATTTAGGTATTATTTGGCAAAAATAGGTAGAATTATTAAAGTATTTTTAGGAATAACCAAAAACTGCAGAAATTCGGGAACCAAAAGAATACATTCCCATTGAGACTAACTAATAAGAAACATAAGAGTTTATACCAAGGCAGAAATAAAAATCCTACTTTTGTGCAACCAAAATCTCCAGGACTTAAAAACAAAGCTGTCAGACAATTGACAATATATATTCTGAATAAAGTAACTTATTTCATTAGCATTCCAAAGAATTTATGACATTCAAATTAAGTTTTGAACAAGATATGCAAGCAAATTCCAAAAATAACGCAAAATTATCGAAAATCTGACTTTATCTGCCAAATACATGAATATCTGACGAAAGCCAGATAATCCGACTGTGTACAAACACTGCCCATACTGTTTAATGGACAACCAAAGCGGAGTATGCCTGCAACCCATGAAGCCTGAAAGAGTGTGTAATACCCCTCCTTGTATGCTTAACTCTTTTAATCACAAACTTGTCATCGTTCTTGTTCGCAGTCCAAAAAATAGAGGACACAAATATTACTAGTGATTCAACAGTAACGCGAGTGGCAATAATTTAAATAAAACATTTTGCTTTAATCAACCTTCATGATACTCTTCATGCTTTATGACAATATATTAACATCAAACACTAGTAAAAAATTATAATCGTTATCATAAAATAGCCCACGTTTAAATGAAAATACATACACTAGACAATGTACATGCTCTAAGAAAGTCCTGAACGGGCACAAGGGATACACCCCTGTTAGCGACATAAAATAAATGTTAACATTGATATAATTATTTTACAGGCCAACCTGTGGTTATTGGGGGTAACTGATGTTTTAATGAAAACCAGTTAAAAACAGTCATTCCTACCGTTATATAAGATTATTTCAAATATACTTTAAAGTTGGGAGACCACTTCGCCAATGCTTTGGTTCGGCTAATAAAAATATGATATTTTATCCCAAATTCCGAGAGGTACTAGAGTGCGGGTGTAGGTAGAGGTAGTGTGATCTAATCTTCGCATTTCTCTTTCCAGTTACCAATTCTTAAAAATGTTTTGTTTCCAAGCAAAATTTGGTAGACCATTTTGTTTTTAACCTCGGTAACTGCACACTGTGCGTTCGTCCACTCATGAGTGAGCTCAAATGCTCGTCCACACTGAATGAAACCGTCTTACAGGATATGCACACAAGATGGATGACCCACACTCCCACATTTTGATCTTTGACCTTTGCTCCATTGTCACTAGTCGGTCCACCTCGACAAATTGGATGGATGTCTTAATTCGCTAGTACGACTATTTATGACATCAGACACAGTTCCCAACAAAGTGTCCATCTTTTGGTGATTTTAGTGTTACGCTTCTGTACAGACTGCATTACTGGCGCAAGATTATTCATCACATTGACCTATCACCTATGACCTTTAGTGCTTTAGCAATAATGACGGGGGCAAGCAAAATAGCCCAACTAAAAAACCACTGTGACGTTAACAGCGGGCCAGGTGGTACTGACAGTGGGCACATCTCTAATTCATAACGGCCTCCAAGACCCTCATCGGAGCCACTCTGTATAATAAACCTATACCATTTGAACTTAACTGGTTCCCGATCGTACCAAGTACTATTCACTTTCGCCAAATTCGGACTGCTACAAAGAAATATCGGCGCACACCGAATTACAACCAAGCACGGCTCTCTCAGATTCACATCTCCACACACCAAACGGACACATTCAAGCTACAATCTGAATATACAGCTTGTCTATTATTGGCCAATCAATCGAACGGATAGAAAGGTGCTTACATATCGCTTTTCATTATTTAACTTTTAAGTTGGTCTATCCGCCCATTTCTCATCATAACACATCGACGATATATACAGTGTGTGTGTGTCATTCTGGAGAACTTCATAAACATATATACTTCACGTTTTATTATTGGACTGACCTTTCAAGGTCCTGCTATTAATGCTGTACTCCTTTTTCAACAAGGGGTACTACCTCTGTAGAATTGAACCATTTACCGCAGCTATATTCCTCTATTTACAAATTCAGATGGCCAACTTAAGTGTACTGTACTAATACATAGTATTGAGATAAACCATTAAAATAGAATATTTATATCACACCATTAATAGTCAACACACCAGTTATATACACAATAACCTTTGTACACTCTCTAAAACACAAAGTGAGGAAATTGACACATGACAACTGCACGCTCTTTAAAACATGTTTGGCGGTTTCGCAGTTAGCATATATAGGCAGTATTTATTGCTTATAATATAATTTATTTATAATTTGGTAGTACAAACATGCGACGGTAGAACAAGCTGCAACTGATTGTTCGAACCATTGACCACTCACACACATGCATCATATTATGATTAGTTTGATTTATTCGGTTCAAATTAAATTTAATTCTTTCTTGGGATTAACAGACAGTAGGTTTGAATAAATAAACTACAGGTACCTTGGCTAGTTATTTGATTTATTTAGGTGATATGGTAAAGTTGCATAGTCCGATGGTGTTGAGTTTCTGTCATTTTTCTGAGATAAATAGATTAACCTGACCATTATAATCGACCTTACTTTAGCTTCAAGTCCTGTTTATTTTAAACAGTTATGCTTTGAGATATTTGAAGTGCAAACATGTCAAATTAGTTTTGGCAAGCTTGCCAAAACTCTCGACACCATAGGCTTTAGCAGTAACAGGTTCTATTAAATTGCCTCAGTATTTCCTGCTATGTGGCAACAAATGCGTAATACATGCATCAGTATCTAAGTTAGATATGTAGAATCAATTCCAGATAATTGTTTTGGTTTTGAAAACGTGTGTTGCTTCATTGGACTATGCAGCTTTAACCTAACTTCATTCATATACACTGCTTGCTCCGCAGTGCCTTAACAGTCATCGAAACTATGGTAAACAGTGAATAGATTCAGAGAATGTGCTCCATTCATCTCACTCGGTATAACAGGCCTACATGTCAGTCGTGTTCATTATCTACCCTGTGCGTTTTCTTGGGAACACATTGTACCTTAGATGTTGCCAGGACGTAAAACTCCAACAACCAACCAACCTTGTACAGTCATACCTGTCTTTATTGGACAACTCTGCACCCAGACCAATGTTGTCCTGACATAGCAGGTGACCTGTCATCGGAGGAACAGATAAATGAGATTATTTTTGTACCAGCACCCCCCCCCCCCAAAAACCACCATCATACATTTAACAATTATTCGCACATGTCAGGGGTTCACCAATCACAGGGGTCGCTGAAGACAGGTAACTCATTGCAGTGCCAATGCCATCTCGCCTCTCACTGTCATCTATTGCAGACTGGTACATATCTTACAAAGATGCAGCTGCACACTCCCATCTTAGCGCAAACAGAAAAGTGTCGAGAGGTCATCGTGTAGCGCTTTGTGTAGTCATATTAGTAAAGACACGGTTTCTCGCATTGACCCCAGAGCTTCACCCAGTGCTAGGTCCAGAAGTTGAGGAAGCCCAGCCTACGCACCTGTCTCAAAGAAAGACTATTTAGACTATTCTCTCACAAATAGAGGGTAGTTCTGATGTTAGTGACTGATATCTACGAGTTACATAATCCGACAATTCACCAACTTAGTAGTACCAGAACGAACCCTAGAATGAGCTTGTTTGCCTTGGTTTCAATACGATGCATATAGCGCCACCTACAACGCTCCACCGTGTCGCCCGACGTGACTGCGCAGACCGCCATAGTGCAGAGCAAATGAAACCTTGCGCGTGAAGTTATGGTCGCATATACCGAATATAGCCACACTCTACAGACACAGTAATAGTGAATGTATGACACTACAGTCACGTAGAGTGACATCGACTCGTCATTACAGTACAACAACAGTCACTACATGCTGCTCCCTGCACGGACAAACACCCAACTCCTGATGTACCATAAGCAGGCAGGCAATGGACAGGAAGGGCGGGAGGAGCTCAGAGTGGGTTCACTGAGCACAGGGGTGGCAGTTGGTGTGTGGAAGGGGGGGGGGGGGGGGGGGGGGGGGGGGGGAGGGGGGGTAGTGGTGTGTGTGTGGGGGGGGGGGGGGGGGAGGGGGGGGACTATGCCAGTGGCGGTCTGGCGATGGTAGTGAGTAGGAAGCGCAGGGTTTTCAGGGGCAGACATACCATAGGGCCGCCTACATGTCACTGAAAACCATCATGCTAGTCCCATCAGACCGGGGAAACCGGGAGGCACTGACACTGACTAGCTGTTCAGGCCCATATGGTCTGGTGCAGCAATAAGGGGTATGGAGGTAGGTGTGTGCCTTTGTACGTGTGAGTGTGTATGTGAGTTTTCGGGGTGGGGGGGGGGGGGGGAAGTAAAAAGAAATCGATGTGAATATAATTTCTCCCAAATTATTTGGTTATTCCAGCCAAATGATTTGTAGACTTGAATTTCTTATTTTTAATAAACGTTGAAAGCCTCCAAGACTCGCATTTCATTAGCTGTGGTTTAAAGGCAACTTTCTATGGCAAATAACCTAAAGACAACGACTACGAGTCCTCTGTATTGTAGCGCTGTTGTATTGTAGGCAATGTTTCTACCCAAACGCAGTTACCATAATAAGAACTGTCTATACCTCAGCAATAAACAGTCCATTTCCCAGAAAGAGAAGGAGGCGGGGGGGGGGGGGGGGGGAATCATTCGCTCAAGTATGCTACTCTTAATACTGTACTTATTATAGTCATTATGCATATCTCAATTTAGCATATAATTCCACTGACACCAAATTAAAATGTACTGTTAGCTTGTTTTAGTAGCAAATCAGATGTGCAAACTACTGTGATTACTCAGTATTTCTAGTTCTACTGCAGTGCTGTTATATAATATCCTTACAGCTTCCTGTTCAGCAGCTAACATCTGAATGCATTGCGTTAGAAAACACTTGGCGATACAATGTACCTGTGCACACGTTACTCACTCACTGCACAGAGCGCATTCTGTATGCAATTTTTAGTCCACATCTGCAAATAATCAGAGAGCTTCGTATGTCGATACTGAAAAGGGGTGAGAGCAGTGTATTTTCCGTAAAGGCATGTTTCCCATAAAGTGACTATCACTGCGAAAGACATCACTTTAAAGCATGATTATTGTTACTAATATTAACGCCTTCCATATGGCTAATATTACTACTAACTATTACTGTTGGTTTACAAAAAAAAATTAATCATCTCATATTTGTACAGATCCTTCGCAAAGTGAATGCTAAGAATGCTTGATTCTCCTTAAATATTTGAATAAAAGGAAACCAAAAATATAGACAGACAGACAGCGAGACAGACCGAGACTTGTCCGTGTGCGTGGCGTTGTAGCTGCTCTATGCGTTATGAGACAGGATGGGCGAGGCACGGTGCCCGGAACAGACAACTACAGACCCAGACATACCCCATCCACGCTCTTCTCTCAGAGCAGCTACAAAAGAACCCACTGACAGTGTACATGAACGCCGCCCCCGTCTTCTGCCTACCGTGTCCACAAATAAGACCCTGCTGAGGGCCTCCTGACGCCTCAACATGCTTCAACAATAAACATTGTTTGCGTGTTAAAACTCAAGACTTGTCAATGGAAGGGCGTGCATGCCCGCCGCTGGATCTGGACGCGGGGCATCACAGGCTAAGGCGTCGTCGCCTTTTCAACTCTTTACCTTGTACCTCACTAGGTGGCGACACAGGCAAGCCGATAGCACCGCTGCTGCTAGTGCTGCTGCTGCAGCTGCTGCTCGCTAGTCCGGTCTTGCTACGTGTGACATCAATCTCCTCGCTGAGAATTGTCTCCGACGTCGGAGGCAGCCGACCGTCCTCAGTGGCGGGGCTGCCTTCCGCGTGCCCGTTAACAGTTTGCCGGCCGTCCGGCGACTGGTCGCCGCCTGCCTCCGTCGGAGCCGGGTGGGCGTGGCCGTTCCTCAACAGGTTCAAGCTTGAGAAGTCCATCACTTGCGGGACGCTCGGCACGCTGGCGAAGGCCGACTGCTGCGCCAGTAGTGTCGCCCTGATGCTGTGGGCGCCCGGCGAGGACTCCACTCCGGGCGACTCCGGGGCGGGGTGGACGGGCGGGTCACCCAGTGTTTCGGCTGGCGCCTCAACCGGCGCCTCGCCCGCGACACCATCAGCCCGGACCGGCGCCACCTCGGGGGCGGCGCCCGCCGCAGTGTCTTCCGCCGCCGGGAGCACCTGGCCCGGCGCGTCGGCGCTGTTGGCCGGGGCGGCGCCGTCGGGCCGCGTGTCGGGGGGCGGGGTACCTGGGATGCCCGGGATGCGCGGCTGCTGCGCCTGCTGCAGCAGGAACTGCTGGATGTGGGCCTGCTGCAGAATGGAGGGCAGCTCGTAGTGGTGGAAAAAGTAGATCATCGAATGCTGGAAGAGGAGACACCCAACATGAGATAAGAGGATTGGTTCGTTGGTTGTTGGGGGTTTTACGTTCTGGCATTATCTAAGGTCATATCAGTAACGACTTGTGACAGTGTGCACTCATGGCGAATTTATAGTGCTGCCCCACTAGGAAATCAAGCCACTGGCACCATGACCCGATATCCCACTCAGTCACATTATCCTGACACTGAGCTAACCAGTCCTTGCCATATCATATTAATGCCGAGCGCCTGGCTAGAAAGCAACAAGTATTCATTTTATAAGTCATTGGTTTGACTCGACTAGGAGCTGAACTCCCAATCTCCCTCATGTGAGGCCCGCGCTCTACCGATTCGGCCACCGCGCCCGGTAGATGAGAGGACGTATAAAATTGCAATAATTAGTGTATATGTTGTACCACTAATTTAGCATCGTAGAAAAAAGCATGTTATAAAGATTTCTTTTTCTTTTATATAAATAGGTGCATTATGATTCATAGAAAATACATTCATTGGGGTGGGAGAGAGGGTGGTGCCTCATCCAGAATCCCTAGGGCTTCAAACCCCATATCGGATAAAAACTGAAAAGTTCAGCCTCAAAAAACAACAAATACATTTTAGTTGTGTTCTGTAAAATAGAATTTGCTTTCTAGTTAAAATCTATCAATTTCATATTGTGTAGTACATTATACAACGGATGTGTACACTGCTGCGAACAAACAGATTTGACTATCGGAATGACGGCAGCTTCAGCTAAAACGGGGTAGTCATGTTTTCATTTCAGCCCGAATGGCGTTTGTTTGTTTTTGTGAACTCTTCAACTACTTAAAATCGTTTCCATATCCCACACAACAGGCAGGCACATGTGAAGATATGGAATTCAATGTTATTTCAAGGATTTTCAAGGATGTCTTTGATAGGAATTCAAGACTATTTATGCTACAGGCATGACTATACCTGAATAAAAAGCCAAGAGGTCACGAGGGCGAGCCCGCTATATTGGCCATTGAAGCGGTAGTGGTAAGCATAGAAGGCAAAGTGGTACAAGTAGAAGAACCGCAGCCAGTGTCTCTTGCTGATGTTGGTGTGGCAGCAAATGGCGTCGTACTGGTCAGCGATCCACACGATAAGGATGATGTAAAACGCCGTCGTTGTGTCGTTGAAGAATTCCGACATGATTGCCTCCATTCCTGCGAATATGCAAAGCACCCATGTAAGTGTCAGTGTTCGCAAAAGATAGGCAAATGTGTTGTATAACGAATTATACACGTATTAGGGATGAAAGTGGTCTCCAGCAACAACATCATAAAACAAAAAAAGAGAGCGGAAATCTCTATATATACGTTGATACAAGATCAATAGAGCAGCTAAAGCATTGCCTGTTGCCTTTTGAATTCCCGGAAGTATACTATTCTCGTACAACTATCCTAGCACCATTCCACTGCTCAGTCAGTACAGACTATCCTTGGATAGTCCCAGTCTTTTTTTGTGGCTGTATTATCACCTATGCCTACGCTGATGGTGCTGCATGATGCAGAATAGTATTGGTCTATATCAACAGTGCTTTATGGTGGAGGATGGTATTGGCTTACACTGATAGTGCTGCAGCGTTTCAACAGTGTATTGGCATACAATGATAACGTTGCAGGATTGCAGTACAGTAAAAACCGCGGAAATCGTTGAGATATTTCATCCCTGGAGTATAAATATACAGAAGACTATACATTATCTAGTCCTATCCTAACCGCCTAGCAACAAATTTGTTTGTGTCAGTCGTAGTGGGAAAACTGACTACGCCGACTAAGCCGCTGGGAGTGATAGATTCTATGACTTCGTATCTATCTGTTATCTTAGTTTTCATTCCGGTCGAGAGATAAATAGAAAATCGAGTGAAATGATAATTAAAAGACCAAAGACCACTGTATTTTTAGAAATTACCATAAATAGCTTAGCTTACCTGCTAAGGCCCGCGGTGATCTCTTTTCAGGTAAAAATTTAATGAGTTTGGCCACTCTCATAAATAAGGCCAGCCTATAAGTAGAAATTAATCGGTGCAAATATCAAGCATAAGGCTCCGTTAAAGGAGACTAATGCTTGATTTGTGCACCGTCAAAACAAAATAGAGTGAGCGGTAATATACCCATTGCACCATGAATACCCAATATTATCTGCTGATTTTCTTACCAACTAGAGCCAGAATAACAGTGAGCAAAGGTGCGGCTGGAAAAGCTATAGTTGTATTCATCTCAAGCATCTGAAGCAGGTCAACTGGCAACAGAAAAGGTGTAATTGAGATTAGAATGACATCAGTGATACAGTGGCTTCAACTGTATTACAACATGTTATATTGTTCCATTATCGTGCAAACAGGTAGCAGTTTGTCAATACCTTTCAACTCTTTATAATATACAGATTTGTCTTAGAAAACAACAGCAACAAATAATTTAATCTTTTAATTATGAATCGTGGTTAGGTAGATAAATGGTAATTGAAAGTAAATAACATCACTAATTGGTGGGGGGGGGGGGGGCGAGGGCATGGGAGTTCGAAGGAGACACTATTTTTACTATTCAAATAATTATCTGTAATAGATTGGGTAATATTTCGATTCGATGTGAATTTTCTTTTTAATGCCATCACGTTAGATAGACGCATATTCACAGGTCATCAAAATATACCAAACAATATCTCTCCTGTAAAAATGACACAATAACTAAGGCTATCTATGCACCATTTGCATCTAAGTAATATGCACACCCCTGACAGAAATATTTTTTAGATGGCATGAATCTAAGTGGAACATCACACAATCAGTTTACATAGCGGCACATGCCTAGCAAAGTGCCTCTAACTTTTGTCTAAGGCTAGTAAATGTTCAAAATGTTACTGGCGTCATTAAGCCGGCCTAGATATAGTATTGTACATGTTGCTGGTAACATGGATAATTCATATCGTTGGAAACCATTTTAGTGTTGCATGTAGAGAGTACCCGTCGGGTGCACGCATAGCATTTATGTGTACCCAAGGTATCCAGCCATTCATTCGTTTCTATGGTGAGCCAACACTAACATTGTGATCCGAAACTCCCAGCCAGACTTAAACAGCACTTAAAAAGCAAATACAAAACGATTGCTCTTACCTATAAATACAAATATTTGGTGATGGGAGTATCTTAATAGCATCGATACCGACAACGTCTGAAAGGAAAGAAAAGGTGCACATCAGTCAAATTGCAAATCACGCATAGAAAATATTTTAATCAATCCTCTTTCATAAACATTGTAACAAAAACAAATTGACCAATCGGACCGAACGAAGGCAGAGTTTGTTCACAGAGGAACCTGGATGTGACACCATATTTATTCAATTGTACAAAACACGCCACAAAGGTTAATTGATTGATTGATTGATTGGTTGGTGGTTCTCTTACGCCATGTCGGCAGCAAAAGCCATAATCACGGCGAGAAGTGGTTAACTTGTATTCTGTCCATTTTCATGCAACCATCGCTTTTATACAGAGTGTAAAAGCATACAGAGTGTAAAGCATACAACCAAATATGTGCCAAATAATAAGTTTTAAAGCTAACAATTATAAAATTTGTGGACAAGGAAAATATAATTACTAGATGACATTCATTCTTAGTGAATTGTAAAAAAAAATGGCTTAATAAACTATATGAGGTGGTTCACTCCTGCTGCACCAAGAAGGCTAACATTTCTTCTTGTTTTCCATTGGTTAAAAGATCGTGCATGCTGTTTGAAGATGTGGTGAACCAAAAGGGCCCAATCATCAATGGTAACCGAACCGTACAGCCAGTTGACGGGTAATTTTCCATATATATTGGGAGATGAGGCAGAAACCAGTTAGATTTGAAGGCTCGAGATAGGAGTGTCAGCTAGCCATGGGCTATTTCTAGTCTGATTCCGGTCTTAAACCAGTAAAAGTAGGGAGTATTGCGGTTTAATGCAATGGAATGCCGCACAATATAACATAAGTAATCGTCCATATGTTTTTCTTCACAACAGATAGTCGCTAGGATCTAACAGTTGATAGGACAGCCTAGCAAAACTCCATTTGGAAAATATAATAATAATTAGCTTGTTTGTTGTTGGTTTTACATCCTGGCCAAATCAGGACAGGCCCCGACTTGCGTAATGCACACTTGTGGTGACTTTTATAGTTCTTCCCTCCCCCTGGGAAACCAGGCTGCCAGTACCATGACTCAATATCCCACTCACTCACAATATCCTGATACTGAGCAAACCAGTCCTTGCCCTATCCTAGTAATGGCGAGTTCCAGGCTAGGTAGCGACAAGTATCAATTTTGTCTGTCATTGGTTTGACTCAGCCCGGGTTTAAAACCACGACCTTCTGCATAGGAAGCCAGTGCTCTTCCCGATTCGGCCACCATCCGGTTTAATAACAAAACAAACCAAGCTGGTCTTTGCAAAGAATAGACATAAATATAAAGCGTTTTCTCTCTCTCTGCTAAATGAAAATATGATAAAATTCTATTATCAGAAGGATATGAGAAATACTTACAAAGATTAGCATTATAAAAGCAGCAGCGACGTATGAACTCCGGGCCATCCACATACTGACGAACCGGTAGTGTTCCCCAGTGACAACATTCCGTAAAAACCCTTTAAATATAACAACGTTATCATTAGTGACAATAAAGGTGAACTCAAAAGTAGGATATACTGATTGGCATAAAACTTCCGATGTTTAAATAAAGTCTTTCGAAAAATCTCAAAGTTGCATCCAAAAATTCCTTCAAGTTTCTGCCATATTTCTTTAATGTTAACTATTGCTCTGATAAAGTTGATCGCTATAATCAAATTTACTTTAGTTTGAAATAATTTTTACTTTAACAGGTTAACTTTGGGGAGATATTTCAAATGAAAACATGGCAAATTAATTTGAGTGTGCACACCGAAATGTTGGACAAAGGCTTTGATTACCCATTTTTTAGCATAGCACAGGAGGATCAAACGCCAATAAATGCTTAATGAATGCATCAGTATCGAAGTTGGATATATAGAATCAAATATATGTGAAGGTATAGAATCAAATTTATATCAGCGTTTTACTGTCTTGAAAGTTTGATGTTTTCATTGGATTATGCAGCTTTAATTCTAGGATCGTATGATTACTGGGGACGAAAAGTAATGAAAATGCACACCTGCGGCTTGCGAAGCAGCTTTGCTATGCTAACAGCAGTGGCGGGTATGAGGTTGGGACAGAACTGTTAGGTGTTTTACACCATGTTAGCAACAAATGTCAGAATGTGTTTTGCACCATGTTAGCAACATTTGTCTTCAGTTCAAAATCTGACTATTTATTAAAGCGCCAGTATTTGAATTTTCTTGTTGGGAATATAGTGTCATTCAAAGCTGTTCCACTCCCTTTTTCTGTTCTTTTTCATTATTTGTTCATATAAGAGACGTTGGATGGGGGAGAGATGGCGCACAGCTTACCCTTGTTGTCCTCCTGCTCAGCCAGCTGCTTAATACTCGACATGAGGATATCATCGTAGCCTAAGAACTCGTCCAGCAGGAACTGACTCAGTCCATCCCCAAAACACTTATCCTCCAAAGGGTCTGCATGGAGGAAACATAGAAACTAGAATAGTAGTCTCACGCAAAGCACCACTCAGACAAGTAAGCGTGGACAGGGGGATTGGGACACTATCCCGGAATGGCAAGAAAGGTGGGTTCTAACCCTGCTCTAAGCGCAATGTTTCACACTTGCATCACCCCGACGACACGCGTTTCAATTCAATTTAAAATCAGTGTGTTTTGTTTGTAAAGAATAAAGAAAAGCTTCATTACATGCGGGTGCCGACTGCTTTCAGCTAATTGTTTGTTGTTTGACGTCCTAGCAACATCTAAGGTCATATCAGGACGGGTACCGACTTGTGACAGTGCGCACTCATGGCGACTTTATAGTGCTGCCCCACTGGGATACCAGGCCACCAGCACCATGACATGATATCCCACTCAGTCACATTATCTTGACACTGAGCCAACCAGTCCTTGCCCTATCCTAATAATGCCGCGCGCCAGGCTAGGAAGCGACAAGTATCAATTTTTAAGTCATTGGTTTGACTCGACCAGGATTCGAACCCACAAACTCATGGGTTCGGATCTCCCGATCTCTCAAAAGAGGAGACAGACGCTCTACTCATTCGGCCACCCCGTCTGGTATTTAGATTTAAAATTGTTTGAGAACTACAAATATATGACCCATGGTTAATTTTATGCACAACATTGGTAGCAAATCTCATTAGCACTTTTTTCTTTACTAAAAAATAGATAGCGCAACGATTTACCCAAGAACTCAAAATCGAGACTTGTTAATAATTCCATGAATATTCAGAGGATGCACTAGTAAATTCAATTAGAATTACTCAAAGGATTTTTTATTTACACTTTAATATTAACAATAGCTCAAACTCATTCTAAATATGATGTCAATGAACTATCATTAATTACCTAAAGTGACGAGCATGACGGTAATGTTGAGTCGTTGTCTTGTCTTGGGGGATAAACGAAGAAACCCATATTCAAGTGAATATTCAACGATGTATTTTTCTTCGGGCCATACTGTAATGTACAAAGGATTTTATACTGAAACATACAATTCATTATCCAGCTTAAATGCGATATTAAATAACATAATTCATTACCTAGTTAAAATACAATATTAAATAATACAATTCAGTCTGTGTTTAAAATACGATTTCTATTGTGAATAATACTATCACTTATGTTGTTAAAGTATTATATTGAATAATACAATTAGTTATGTTGCTAAAAACATTATATTGACTATCACAATTCATTATCCACTTAAAATGATACTGAATAATAAATGTAATACCTGCTTAAAATGAAATATTTAATAATAAATTCTAAACTAAGAAAGCACATTATTAACTCATCTCCAATATCTATAATACTGATTAGGCAGTTTAAGCCTCTTCAATTTTACAATTCTACTGATGCCAAATCTAAGAGATAATGATGCACATTGAATAACTGGAGAAGTGGCTGCAGTAGATCTTTAACTCGTAGATATACACATTTGACCCTTTTAATGAACAAGATAAAATACTGCAACCCTGTAAATAAATAAATAAATAAATAAGACTAGCAGGAGCCATTCTATGATACTGTACAATAAAACCACAGTATAACAGATTTATAACCTGGTTATCCCTTGGAAAGAAAATAAATTGACTACACACCCCACCCTGATTTCTTGTAAACTATTCTGCCTAGTACTCACCAACATTTGCCAGCATTTCAAACTCTGTTAGCGTCTCTCTGAAAGGATGCAGGTTTTTAGGTGGATCAGTCGTCTCGAACGTCTTTTTATCTAGATAAATGCTGTCGTTCCCACTCCCCTCTGCCAGCGGCTCCTTCTCAGGCGTGGTCTCGAACACGCCATCTTGGCTGGTAAGATGCTCGGAGCTTTCCTTGCCTTCCTTACTAGCTTCCTGTATGTCTTCTCTGCTATAACTTTCGTTCTTACTTGTGTTCACGGCATCAGAACTTTTCTCATTGAGCTCGGACCCATTGGCAAATAAGGAAAATATGTCGGAGAGTTCATATTCGCTATATTCCTTCTCGTATGATTCGTAGATGTTGTAGTCATCGGAAGCATTTTTAACTATCTCCACCCGAAGAATGCCATTCCTGGGCCAAGTCTTTTGTACATTTTGAAGACAGTTTATTGGTGACCGTGCGAAAACCACATGGATATAGATGAGCACCCCCAGGACGATTAAGGCCTGCAAAGAGAAGTAGTACACAATTACAGTAATGAAGCCACTACAGTTTCTGTTTTACTAAGGAACTATTGTCACACAATAACATTACAAATAGGACGTACTGATATAATATGATGCAATAAACATGGACATTGTAGTGAAAATTTGGTTCAGGTTAGCATCACAAATCGCAACACAAATTAGGTGTGGTTTCAAGTCCCACTCGAGCCATGATGTTCCCATTTGTTGCAAAGCCTCCCACGAGACTATTAAGGGTTCCAAACATTTATTGCATACAGTTCCGGACAGCTCATTGATGAGTATAAGGATATAGCTTCATCTCCCTGGGCTAAGAATAGCCTAGCAGTTCGGGATAGCTAACTGGTCAGTATATAGACAGAATCATTTCAAAGGACTAAAAATAGCCTAGTGGTTTCAACAGCTGACCAGTATACGGATATAAAAACATTTCTCTAGCTAACTGACCATAAACATAACTTCATCTCCCAGGACTAGTTTTGTTTGTTTGTTTGTTATTTTATGTCCTAGCAACATCCATGGTCATATCAGGTCGGGTACTGACTTGTGACAGTGCGCACCCATGGCGACTTTATAGTGCTGCCCCAATGGGAGACCAGGCCACCAGCACCATGACCTGATATCCCACTCAGTCACATTATCCTGACACTGAGCAAACAAGTCCTTGCCCTATCCTAATAATGCAGAGCGCCTGGCTAGGAAGCGACAAGTATAAATCTTTAAGTCATTGGTTTGACTCGACCAGGGTTTGAACCCGCGATCTACCAAAATAGGAGACGGACGCTCTAACTCATTCGGCCATCCCGTCTGGTTCTCCCAGGGCTAAGAATATCCTCGCGATTCCGGACAGTTAATTGTCCAGCATATGGATATAGCTTCATCTCCCTGGGCTAAGAATGGCCTAGCAGTTCCAGACAGTTAATTGACCAGCAAACGAATATAGCTTCATCTCATTGGGTTAAGGATAGCCTACACGCGATGATGTTTGATTCTGTCTATGTGTAGGCGATGGTTGGTTGGTTGTTGGAGTTTTATATCCTGACAATATCTAAGGTCATATCAGGACGAGTACTGACTTGTGACAGTGCACATTCATGGCAACTTTAAAGTGCTGCCCCACTGGGAGACGAGGCCACCAGCACCATGACCTAATATCCCAATCAGTCACATTATCCTGACACTGAGCCAACCAGTCCTTGCCATATCCTAATAAAGCTGAGGGTATGGCAAGAAAGCGACAAATATAGATTTTTAAGTCATTGGTTTGATTCCACCAGGGTTCGAAACCCACGATCTACCAAAACAGGAGATGGACGCTCAACTCATTAAGCCATCCTGTCTGGTCACAGCCATAGATAATTTATATATGCATAGGTTTAATTAAACCAACCTTTAGCAGAATAGCAAATTCGAGGAACCGTCGAAAGGGCCCGGGGAAGGCGCGTGCATATGTGAGCGCGATCCGGTAGAAGAGCGCGTGGAAGAGTCGATCACGCACACTGAGTAGAGGGTTTTGCTGGCCCTGGCCCGGCGCACCTGGTGGGTTGTTGTTATTGTTGTTCCGAGCACGCCCCGCATTGTTATTGTCGGCCATGTTGGGGAGCAGGGGGACGTCCTCCCCATCCGGCATGGGCTCCGCGGCTCCAGCAATGTCCTCTGGAGGCAGGTCAGGCATCAAGAACCCATCATACTGCAGATAGCGGAACGAGTGAAAAATAGTATTAAAAGAACTGTGTTGTGTACGTGTATGTTTAAATTTACATACAATGAGAAGGCGATGGATGGGGGGGGGGGGCCATGATTTTCTTGTTTGTTTTTTGTTCGGCAAACATTTATTCATCAGAACTACATTGTTTTCATCAGAACGCATTTTTTTCAGTGCCAGCCATATATGCATTGCAGATATTTACACTATAAGTACGAACATGCAGAGAGGTGCTAACATAATTGGTTATTTTCTCTTTTATACTTCAAGTGAGAGATTCTGGGTTAGAACAGATTAGCTATTACTATTATTAGATATACTATAGTGTTTGCTAGTGAATTGTGTATGCTACATATATTCACAAGATAGGTTATTGATATTATTTTGGCTTTAGTCTAACATCTGTAGCACAGTATACATAATTCAAAACGCCGGCACAAGATGTACAATTACAACAAGTGTATAATATATAACAATAAGTACCAACATCATGCTAGTCATGATTTTCCTAGGTTACAAGATTACAATATGAGAGAGACCATTCAGCGAAATTCTCTGGATAGGAACAAATAAATACCAACATGGGTTATTCTCATTTTGTATAATATATATTATGGGAGATAAAGGAAAGTATGCAGTAACAGTGTCTCATAACTGCATTAACATTTAGAATGCTTCATTATTAGCAGACCTATCCAAGTGGCGGAACTAAAAATATGACTATTGTGAGCTAAGTGATTTTCCTCTAAAATATCATCAAAGGGTACATTATTTGAATCAATATTTTCAAATGCCATTGCTAAATTTAAAGAGCAAAAAAATACAAAAAATACGAGGGAAACAATTGGAAACAACATATGGTCAAGTGTGGATCTGGCACCGTGGGTCTTTTTGTTAGAGTTTTATTGAAGGGAAGTGAAGCTTTTGGAAGAATGAATGGGCATACCTGGGTACCGCAGGGCATGGCTGCAATAGGAAAGTGTGCGTGTCGGGAGGGGAAGAGGAGTAACATTACCCCTTCAAATATGTATAGTTGGAGTGTTCCATTTCTGCCCTATTGTTACAATCCACTGTTGGGAGCTGCGGGTAGTTGATATATTGTGCGTTGATTAAGGCGCTTACAAGTTATGCATTTATCGATATTGATTGCAAATCTAGCAGCTGAACCATACCCCATTTACACCATATATTTATATATTGGATAATGACATATAAATATGGCTGTAGTTCTAAATACCCATGTTGCTTAATATATTATAGTTAACCCCAGAATCCTAGGACGTAAATGTGTGTTATATACAAATCATGTATACATGCATTATAATATAACCACATATGTGTGTATATGTGTATGTGTGTATGTATATGTAACTGCAGCTACAACTTACATTGTTACAAGTGCAGCTACACAGTATGCACCATCTCAGCCAAGCAACTCTACATATATGGGATTTTCACAAATTATCACCGCGGTGTGTGTGTAGAGGGTGCTTGGGCTATGTCCATATGTCAAGGAAGGCAGAGCAGTGGGTGACTGTCCAAAAAGAGTTATGGACATTTTTCTTTTTTCGAGATCAATTTTCCACTCATATTCTAATTTTGGACTTGGAATTCTTTGTAATAATCCTCAACGTTTTGAGAAACGCCGAATGACTAAAAATCTCGAGATCGAATTCCTGTTTAGTTAATAGTTCCATGGATATAAAACTATATTCAGGGAGGATTTAATCAAAATAAAAATAAAAAATATATATATATATAATGTGATGCTATTAAATAGTTTCTATTGAATACATCTAAATTCCATGGAAGCTATACTTCCCTCAAAGTTCAACACCAACTCTACTGCAATCATCCACTCCATACATCAGCTATTAAGCAGAAGTGCCAAGCCCGACTCCAGTCGGTACCACAAACCAATTGTGCACTCGTTTATTATTATCAAATGTATCCATCACTCAGTATGTTTCCTGAACCAATTACCATAATTATCCACATGGTTACTGGCTGGGAGGCACGACTTCAGGTTCCCAATCTTCGCACGAATGAATAGTGATTGATGTATATAGTATAGTCCTTAGTCCACACCTTTTCTGTGAAATCACGATTGAAGAGTTTGGCGTTGACCCCATACAGTACAGTGGTCCACATCTGCCATATATGGGCCAGTTTTGCTACGCTAGCCTTTCACATACCATCCACTTTCAAACTACAATGTTCAAATTCTAATCCGACATTGATCAGGAATCTAGCTCACTGACCCTTTCCTACAACAATCCCTTATCAAGTCACTGGATGATAAAATCCAACTCGCGATAATATCATGCCCTATCCGATTTACGGCGTTGGGGGGGAATGTAAATGTTCTATTACTAAACAGGTATACATGACCAAGCGCATGTATGTATATATATATGTAAGTGCTGGTGGTGCCTGAGTGGAATGTAAATAGACATAGTGGTGCTGGCAGGGCTGTGTGTAAGGGGCACTCAGGGCCTACCCGCTCCCCCTCTGCTGGGTAGGATCACCACACTCAGGGTCAAGGTTGGTGGTGGTCAGCGGGGCCACACAGCTTGGTGGTGGTGGACAGACCACTGGTACTAGTGGTAGCCATGGGGACCAGGAATGCTGGATCCCTATTGGTAGGGCCAAGCATGCTTTTTTCCCATTGGGGGAAAAGGGTGGGGTGATACTCTACAATGAACCCATGTGCTATATATATAATAAACCAGGGGGGCTTGGACTCTCTCTTCTTACACTTTTACTTTGCTTTACTTTCTCTCTTTCTCTCCGTCTGTATTGTTTTTCACCTTAGCCTACCTACATAGCCACAGTCTCGAACACGCAACCCTACAATATGATATGCGTTCATATCAATAATTACTTTACTGGTCATTTTATAATCGACCAGTGGGCACGTATTAAATTGACGATAACTAAAGTAAATTTTGTGTAACACCCCCTCCAAATAAATCAACAAGTAACATAAATTATTGCATGTTCTAAACTTAAGTTACTCAGTTGCTTTCATCAAACACGCTTACATTAGGTATCCCAACCCCCGCACTGATCCACCAGAAATCTATGTGTCGAGCCATAAGATTAGGTACTGCAAACATAGGACTGGTTCCTGATGTTGAGTGGCCACTGAAAACAATAGGAGACTTGCTCTCAGCACAATACTGCTCTTGAAATGTTGTGTGCTTCGAGAAAGTGTGTGTTAGAGCTAAAAACAACTACTTTCACAGTAAAGTCGAGATCACTAGCTTTAGTTTTGTATCCATGATGGCTGACTTACGGAAGGGACAATTTTTTTAATGGACGTTTGACAACTTTGGAATGATCGTAAAACCTGATTTCACTAAATAGCTTTCATGAAAAAAAACTATTATTACATAGAAAAATTCTTTCTCTACAAAACTGTGTCGATCATTAACCACCATTAAGCACTCACCCTCAGCACTTTTGACTTAACCATAGGATGGGTATGCTAATTAGAGCAAGCACATGTTTTAGATTTTTTACATGTGGATATAGCTTAAAGACCATGTAATCACATTATAGATATTTGCATTCTGATCATTTTGGTACAAAAATCAAGTCAATATCTCAAATAGAACCAGAGATATTAATTTCTTTTAAGATTGTAACAAGGACTGTTAGTGAAAATCACATAATTTGCCATGTTTGATGTCAAATTGCTCAACAAATATTTATTTATACAGTCTGAACAAAATAGAGATTAGAATTAATATGGAAGTAATAGAAATAATAAGTTTATAAAATAATCATGTGATTAAAATGTAATTTGCCTTCAGGATTTAAGCATCTGCAGAACCATGAAAAGTGCTAACTTATAGAAAACCAACACTTTGTCAACCATATTTATGAAGAAAATCATCTTTTGTTTCAACTACATTGTGCATGAAATTTTGCATTGCTCTCTTCAAACCTCCCACACAGATTGACCAGAGCTAGTATCATCATGCCAATGGTATCATTGTGTAGTCAATACTACTGGCCATAGATTTGTATTTAATTAACAAATTCTTTGCCTATAGATCTATTTCAAATTCAATTTGTCAAATAACCATTTCTAAAGAGAATTCTGATTTTTACATGAAAATAAAGAAAACAATTCTGAATAGGAACAACTTCATCATCATTCTTAGAAATGAGCCGCCAGAATGCGCAAATGCGAGACAAAATAAATGATGGCTCTACTGAATAGCTGATGTTGACAGTGACCTGCGCTCGCTAGCTCTTTTCAATTTTAACATTATTTTAAATGATAGAATTTGATCTTAGCAGTGAGTAGTCACACTCCTAAATAACAGAATTTGATCTGAAGTGGTGGAATATTCATTGACAGTGTGCTTTTTGCTGGCCTTTTTTGTTTTATTATTGTTTACTTGCACATGTTTACCATGGTGACACTGCCATAACAGTGAACTTTGGCGTTGGCCAGCTCATGAATTTTGTTCAATTTAGCAGTCCATCATTATTAAGTCATGCTCCTAAATAACAGAATTTGATCACTCACACTCCTAAATAACAGAATTTGATCTGAAGCGGTGATAAATGTATTGTGCTTTTTGTTTTAGTACGCTTGCTCGCGTGTGTTTACCACTGGCTCTACTGAGTAGCTGATGTTGACAGGGACTGGCGCTCGCTTGCTCTTTACAATTTTAACATGATTTTTTTTATTAAGTCACACTCCTAAATAACAGAATTTGTTGGTAGTTTTCGTTTTATTAACGTTTGCTCGCTTATGTTTACCACGGTGACAGTGACTGCTGCTCACCGGCTCATTTTCTTCAATGTTAGCACTCTCATTATCACCAAGTCATGCTCATAAATTACAGAATTTTATCTTATCAGTGAATAGCCATTAATAGTACTAAATAACAGTATTTGATCTGAAGCGGTGAATAGCCGCGCTCATAAATAACAGTATTCTTTTTTTTTAAATTTTTTATTGACGAAGTATTTACTCTGCCCATAACGTATAAGCTAATGTCAGGGTGCTTGTTTTCAACGCTGGACAGCTGTGGTGCTGTCTTGATCTGTTCCTTTGCCCAGGAGTGTTTACCTGTGTCTGCTCGGGTCAGCCTTCTGCAATTTTGGTTGTTAGTAATAGCCTATGTTAGTTTTTTTTGTAATTTTCCAGTTTTTTTTGTCTAGTCTGAGTAATGATACCTTAGCCTACTATGTACATCTACTTGGGTGACATGCAGGCTTGTGGGAGAGGATCCCATTCCATTCAGATTTTTGTTATTTGTTACAGCATCCTTTCACCTAAACCCTGTCCTTAGATAGTGCACTTGTGTGCTAGAACACACTCGGACCCTTTAGGACTGCGGCCAGGCGGGATGGCTGTGTTGCTTCCCTAGCCATTTTGTATTTCAGGGTGGATCAGTTGCATGACCGTGGCCTGTCCACTTCTGTGTTGGTTTGTGCCATTACACATACCCAGGTGGACTGCGCCATGTGGTGATAGCTTTCCTGATTTCCTTAATACTTAGGAGAGCTAATTTCCCTATTTTTCTGTTTAGTGCCTACCACTTTTCCTGGCCTGTCTTTTGCTTTCTGTGCCAGTACACAGCAAGCATTCACGGCGCTCAGGGGCAGGTGCGGTTTTGTTGTGTCAGTAAGTAATTGTTTTCTTTAGGAATTTTTTGTAGTGGTCAGGGTTACGGATCGCCCGCAATTTTACATTTTGTTTATTCCAGGCATGTGCTGCCATGGTTAGTACACTTCTCTCATGTATTTTCATGTTGCTTCTTTCCGTTAGGAGTATTGGGGCCGCCATGTGTCTAGTGTCCCTGCGGGGGGCTACTGTGTAATCCGGTTTCGTGGTGTAGTGGTGTGCTAGTATTTTCAGGTGTGTTTCTCTTCTGCTTGTTAATAGTGTTGTTTTGCAGTTTTTGTGTAGTTGGGTCACTCTCCTGAAAACTGGCCAGAAGTGTCACATGAAGAGTTAAAATCTAATATTTGAATTTTTCATATTTTTTGGTTGCAAATGAAAGCTGGAAATCTCCCCTTTACATCTATGTAAAATATAAATTGATGAGATAAAAAATAAAGGTGTAGTCCATGATTAAGCTATGTCTTATGGCAGTATAACATGTGCGTCACACGTGTAACACATGTTTAGGACACCACACAGTCTGCTTAATCAAAATCTAATCACAATTAAATAATATCATATTTAGAAGCATATTAATCATGGCATAATATACAGAAATATGTAGTGCTTATATTGATAAAAAAAAAAGTAATTCCCAGCCATGCTTTATTCACTGAATAATTAGTGTACAATATTTGTGTGGCATCAGGACACCACTGGTTACACGTGTGACGAAAACATGTAATGTTATTTTTGACGACAAGAATTTTTTTTTTTTTTAAATTTAGGCATGCATACATGTTAATAAGTATTTCCTTTTTGATTTGGGAACTGTTTTGTTTGATATATCAATGCAATATAAGATGTTAATAAGGATTCAACCATGTCCCATATGTCATGTTACAAATGACTGACTGTAAAATGGGCTTTTTTGGTACAAAAACACTTCATGACTAAAAGGACCAAAGTTGCACACAGTTTATTTTATTTCCCTTATTTCTTTCATCAAATCTGAACATGAATATGAAAAGTATAAGCAAAAAAATAAGTAGGAAGCTTTGTTATTGATGTTTTAAAATCCCATCCCATGCTGACCAGTTTTCAGGAGAGTGACCCAGTTCTATCGTGGGATATCTTTTGTGTACTTGGAGGCATATTTTAAGGGCTTTATTTTGCATCACTTGTAGTTTGTTGAGTAGTTTGGTACTTCCCCCCATGTATACTACATCACCGTAGTCGAAGTAGGGAAGGATCATTCCTTTATATATTTTGATTGCCATGCTTTCAGTAATGTAGTACCTTAGTTTTGCCAGTAGCCATATTTTATGGTTTGCTTTTTTGATAGTGTTTGTTATGCAAAGGTCATAGTTTAAGTGCCTGTCCAGGTCCACTCCCAGATACCGGTAGTTGTCTACCTGTTCTAACTCGTTGTTTCCCAGGAGACATTTTATTTTGTTGTTACCGGTTAGTCTGGTACCGAATAGCACCGTCTTCGATTTATTGCTATTTATAGTTATCTTATTTAGATGGCACCATTCAGTTAGTTTCATTAGTGTTTGATTTAGTTTTGTTTCGATCTCTTCAGATGTTTTGCCTACAGTATATATCACAGTATCATCTGCATATAGTTGGATGTTTTCAGTGTCTAGCCAGTTGTTTAGATCATTTATATATATGAGGAAGAGGAGTGGTCCCAGGACTGACCCTTGTGGTACGCCACAGTTTATTTTTTCCTCACTTGATATGGTTCCATTTATTGCTGTGCATTGTTTTCGGTTTTTTAGGTAGCTTGTTACCCATTTTCCCGTTACTCCTGTTATTCCCATTTGGGATAGTTTGCTGATTAGGATAGTGTGGCCCACCGTGTCAAAGGCTTTGCTGAAGTCTATGAACGCTGCACCCACTAGGTTCTTTTTATTGATATTATTTGAGATATCGCTTATTAAGTTAGCAATTGTTTTAATTGTCGAGTGGTATTTTCTGAATCCGCCTTGTTTACTGTTTAGTATTTTGTGTTCGATCAGGTGGTCCATAATGTGCCTATGCATTATTTTCTCCATTAACTTCCCAGGCAGTGGGAGTATTGAGATAGGTCTATAGTTGCCCAGGTCTTGTTTGTCCCCCCCCCCCCCCTTTGTGGAGCGGGGTTACTTTGGCTAGCTAATCAGTGAATAGCCATACTGTCACAACCCTACCTCCTAAGCTGGCTATACAAAAATGAGATTTATGCCCATTTTCCTAACAATTATCATGATTAAGCTGAAACTATATCAGTATTGGTTTGTTTCTGGTCATTAATTTTTTACTACATGGTTATGTTGGTAGGCAGATGCAATTTCAAATATATTTATGTAACTTATACCTCTTATTCATACCATATTCATATTGACAAGCGCCAGTTTATGTTTTTATCATTTTTAATGGCCAATATCACGAAAAACAATGAGGTGGTTACTCTGGGTAAAAAATATACTTGAAATATGCATAGTAGTAATAAACATTCCTGAAATACAAGTTTCTGTGTCCATTACTGTTTTAATAATGGAGCGCTGTAATGTGGGTTCTATGCAAAATGCAAAAAAGGGTGATTTTGTGGTAAAATTTTGGAATTAATAAAACCCCATAACTTTTGAACTAATCATCCGATTTTAATCAACTTTGTGTATTTTTTCTTCTCCTAGTACAAACTGTTGAACTGCATTAAAAAATAGTACATTCTGTTGAGTTGGATACCTATTTACATACGTTGCCAATGCACTAAATACTATTGCATAAACATACTGAGACAATTAATTTGGAGTCACTGACTATACGATGGCACGCATATATCTGCAGACTCCAGTGATCGGGCCAAAAATAGACCCACACACATGGTATCTAACCGGCAAAGTTCCATCTGATATATTTAATGTCAGTAGTAAAACGGATCAATAAATGGAATATGTAGAGTCCACGTCTTCCTCTAAAATATATATATAAACTTAAATAAAAAAGTTTCTTTAAATATTAAATTGTCACCAATAGCTCAGTGCGGCCTACGGAATTCATTGTGTGTGTGGGGGGGGGGGGGGGGGGGGGGGGGGACTAGAGGGCCTACGGTTCCCATTTGAGTCAGTGAATGCATTAACTCAGACTCAGTAACTGACTAATGCCTAGGTCACAAATGCTGTGGTCGCAGTATGGTGCTGCGGACTGTATTGCAGTTTATGCAAATGTTACGCCATTGCGGTCTGCAGTTTATCTATTCACAAATTGTACAGTCACCACAAGGCATAGGTCGCCATATGGCGCCTCATGTTTTTTTTTTTTGTGTGGCCACACAACCACAGGTAAGACATTTTTATATTCACAATTTCTATACATGATTCCACAAACATACTATTCTGTTAACAATAGAAATTGGCGGGATTCCGGCATGTGGGGTGACGATTTTCAAAAGTTAAGATAACTTCAACGATAACCATACGATTGCCCAACGGCCACCATATCTAACCGTACGGTCACCGCACCGTTTTGCCGATGCGGCGACTTACGACTTCCGCAAGCACACCACAAGGAATTTGTGACTGAGGCATAAGTGAGTGACCTTCAATATGATGACAGGGGTTTAAGCCCTATTTAAATAATATTCCCTCATCGGATGTGACTGGTGATACTCAGTACTATCTGAATTCTATGATTTGTGACGATGTTGGTGATTGTAATGTACTAATGATTCAAGTTAACAAGTATAGGTATGCGCCTAGTCGCCGGGGCACCACCATCGCGATGCATTCAAAATATTTAAATAGTATGCTTTTATGAAGTACTTGCTTTGTACAGACCAACAACGTCCTTGCTCCCTACACATGTCATTTCAAAGCATTCACTGAGCTACTTCTGATTTTTAATGTAGTTTTGACTTAGCTATATTTTGATCTGTTTTTAATTATATTTTGACATTTTTTACTACTGAAGAATCGACTTTGAAATTGTTATCTGCTAAAAATAAGGTAAGACATCATTTAAATTAAGTTTTAAGGCCATAAACTGGTTTACCAGACATTATTTCATATAAAATAGGTAACTCTGGTCAGCTGCTTTCACCTGTGAACTTCCAGCAGACCTCCAAAAAAGTAGTGTGTGAGGTGGGAGAGTGCAACACTCACAACCTCACAAGGTTGCACAGCCCCCTCGCCTTCCTGTATATAAGGCCAGCTGCCCACTACTATCCTCACTACACTTGCCATTTAATTTGAAGATGCAAATGATTACTAGGTTTGTCTTATGAAAAGAAATTTAAAAATGGTAAAAAACAAAAAATAAATCACAAAAAAAAGAAAGAAATCCCCAAATGGTCGAGTAACTATAGAAACCATGATAATTTAACAACTGTTTGTATTTCATGAATTTTGATTGCAGCATGTGAAAGAGTACCCCAAAACACCCTTAGATACCAATTATCATTGTCATGAGTGCAAGCATTAAGAATATATATCAACATTTTTCATTCAATTCTACTCACAAAAGTTTGAAAAGGTGGCCTAAATCCTTCACCATTGCCATACTAAGCATATTTCAAATTGATGCCCCATTTGGCAAGCTTAGAATCGTCATGAATTTGGTTCTATTGAAGATATTGAGATAATTTAAACTGTTCTGAGTTCTGGTTTAGTCTAGCTACCTAATTATCATAATTGTAAGGAATTAGGATTTATTTAAATTTTTTATGTAGTGTACCTAACAAGTAGCCTACTTCAACTTGTGGCAAGTTGTGCTAGAATTTAGTAGAAAGTCGGAGGGAGGGGGGTTTATTCTTATTGATATTATTGGGTAGTCACCGTAGGCGTAGTGGAGCCGGTGTCGCAGTTTCAGCGCCCGGTCAGTTTCCACGGCCCGTATAGACTCAAACTCAAGGCATTGTCAATGGTCGTGAGCAATCTTCGTACAGAAAATACAGCAAAAGTGAAATATCTCTAAAACTACACCACCTATTAACAAATCGCTTGGTACACATATAGAAAACATCTTTACCAAAAAGACTGTATTAAATTTATAAGGTTAGGGTTCTTGATTTGTATTAATTTTGAATAAAACTAAGGTTTTGCACTGCGCGTACTGTCAAACTCAAGGCATTGTCAATGGTCGCTAGCAATCTTCATACAGAAAATACAGGAAAAGTGATATATCTCTAAAAGCACACCACCTAGAAACAAATCGCTTTGTACACTTGTAGAAAACATCTTTACCAAAAACATTATATTAAATTTAAAAGGTTAGTGACGATGGTGTTACATTTTGACGCATGCGCATGAAACTAACCGGCCCTGAAACTGCGACACCGGAGGGGGCTCTACTACCATGATTATAGACATAATATAGTACTACTAGTGACTAGTCTCAACGGAATAAGCCAAATAAAAGGCACAGCATTAACAAACCAATCTTAGACAGACTTCTAATGCCAACTGGATACATCCTGTAGTGCACACAGGTTGTATACAGCATTGCTCGTGGCCACAATACAAGTGCAATGACAATGTTTAGATCGAGACAGAGCCAAGGGAGTGTAGTTGTGGGTGCAAGGCTTCATCTGTCCAGGGCACACAGAGCATGTATAGTCTCCTATCACACAACCACAGTAACTCATTCTGAGACCAGACGTTCGTCATTAAGAATAACATAGTAAATGTACCTTAGATGATTCCACAGGGATATGATTAACATATGTGTTACGTACCTGTCACCAAAGAAATAATTCCAGCCTTCCATTTTGCGTCGACCGTGAAGTCTCGCTAAAACGAGAATATATGTTTTATTCATATGCGAGTATTTTTTCTTTTTATAAAGATTTTTCCTGAATTGTTCATTGCTCACGCTTCGTTTACATGACACATTGTGAGGCTATCTTTAAATAAATTGTTAATTCTATCGTTTCACTTTGCACAAGAAATAAGTTTACACACTTGTACCAACCACTCGTCTCTCCGCAGACTTTGAACATCCTGCTGTATACATGGTGAACCGAAAGAGTGTGTTAACGCTGATGCTTAATACCATCGACCAGAACCAGCTACGGACTGTTTTGATTGTACGTGGCGTGCTGCGATTGATACATTTAAAACAGCGATGTTCTACCCATGTACAAGCGAACATTAGCTAGAATGGCGGACTCAGATGGGTTTCATGTGACAGTTGACGACACCAGAAATGAATGCCCAACGCTAATGTCTCGAAAAGTATCTGACACCAAACTTAGGTTGTGTCCACGAGTAAACTGCCCCGAGAAAATTGCAAGTATCAAGTTCACCTCACTTTAATATGAATAAGCAATGCTTCGGACCGACCCCCGATATAACTACAGCAAAGTATTTTATGATTGCGCATGTATAGAGGGGGTGTAATGACGTCACGAGGCAACTTCCGGTGGCCATATTGGATTACATGTGCAAGGCTTGGAAGTGCTTACATTGTGTTTATTTACCGATTTGTTGGTTTATTTGTCACTGTTTTGAGCAGTTTGGCCTCAAAGGTTGGGGGAAAGGTTTTTTTTTTGATGGGGGGGGAAGCATTTTTTTAAATCATGTAGCCTCACATCATTGCTAAAGTGCAGTATGTTGACACTTTGGATGCTCTGTCAAAGAATTAGAAAGGTTCAGGCAGTACCCACTAGGTGGCACCACATATTTTGGCAGCCCTGATTAAGGTAGGCTCAGTGGTGGCCATAGTGTTCTTGGTATAAGACAGGGGGTGCCATATGTGGTATTAAGTGTAATCCAAGATGGCTAACCGCCGAGTGATGACGTCACGTGCACTCCCTCTATTAGGGACCACACACGAAAATTTTAAACAGGTCTAGAACACCATAAATAGTACAGAATTGAAGTCCTTCAAATTCTGAGTTGAATACACCTTTTTGTTTAGCTCTATAGCATTGTCAATAAAATAGTTATGATGATTTTCATTTCACTCTTTTGTCTTAATATAGGGTATTCACGTGATGTCATCAACCGGATGCGCGGCCATTGTGGCGATATCAGACAGTAAACAACCCATAGAGTTTGCCTGTACGCACAGTTCAAAACGTCTATTTCATTCAAAATTAATAGAAATGCACAACCCTAACCATATAAATTTAATATAATCTATTCGTTGAATATGTTTTCTATATGTGTACCAAGCAGTTTGTTTCTAAGTAGTGTAGTTTTAGAGATATTTCACTTTTTCTGTATGAAGATTGCTCACGGCCATTGACAATGCACTGGCACTGACACTCTTATTGGTAAACATGTTTTCTATATGTGTACCAACCGATTTGTTTCTAGGTGGATTAGTTTTATAGATATTTCACTTTTTCTGTATGAAGATTGCTCATAGCCATTGAGTTTGCAGTGTGACAGTGTGTTATTTTTGTGGTTACTATCGCCACAATGGCCGCACTTCCGGTTTGCGTGACGTCAGTGCATACCCTATATTCCTGGACACTTTACTGTGGGGGAACTTGGTGAAACCACATGCAAATATAGAGGGAGTGCATGTGATGTCATCACTTAGCAGTTAGCCATCTTGGAGTACACTTAATACCACCTATGGCGCCCCCTGTCATATACCAAGAACACTACAGCCACCATTGGGCCTACCTATAGTAGAGAGCGTGTATATAAACAGATGAGAGGGACAACTCCCATACTAGACCGTGTAACACCTGCCGACTGTGGCGCTCCAAGTGGTGGTTGTTGAACAGTATATGACACAGCTGTCAAACTCAAGGCATTGTCAATGGTCGTGTGCAATCTTCCTACAGAAAACGTTAAATATCTCTAAAACTACAACACCTAGCAACAAACTGATTGGAATACACATAGGAAACATGTTTACCAACAAGATTATATTAAATTGATATGGTTAGGGTTCTGGATTTCTATTAATTTGGAATAAAACTGACGTTTTTCACTACGCGTACGGCAAACTCAAGGCATTGTCAATGGTCGTGTGCAATCTTCCTACAGGAAACGTTAAATATCTCTAAAACTACAACACCTAGAAACAAACTGATTGGAATACACATAGAAAACATGTTTACCAACAAGATCATATTAAATTGATATGGTTAGGGTTCTGGATTTCCATTAATTTGGAATAAAACTGACGTTTTTCACTACGCGTACGGCAAACTCAAGGCATTGTCAATGGTCGTGTGCAATCTTCCTACAGAAAAAGTGAAATATCTCTAAAACTACACCAAATAGAAACAAGCCGCTTAGTACACATATAGAAAACATGTTTACCAAAAGGATTATATTAAATTGATACGGTTAGGCTTCTGCATTTCTATTAATTTTGAATAAAAACAAATGTTTTGCACTGCATGTACCGTCAAACTCAAAGCTTGTTCAACACTAACCGCCAGGAACGCCACTGTAGCCTGTGTTACCGATTTTCGCGGGAGTTGTCCCTCTCATCTGTTTATATACACGCTCTCTGCCTATAGTTAGGGCTGCCGAAGTGTGTGGCGCCACCTAGTGGGTACTGCCTGAACCTATCTAATTCTTCAACAGAGCATTCAAAGTGTCAACATACTGCGCTTAAAAAAATATTTCTCCTCCCTCAAAAAACCCATTTCTCCCAACTTTTGAGGCCAAACTGCTCAAAACAGTGACAAATAAACCAACAAATTGGTAAATAAACACAATGTAAGCACTTCCAAGCCTTTCATATGTAATCCAATATGGCCACCGGAAGTTGTCTCATGACGTCATTATACCCCCTCTATAGCCCACACAAAATTTAAAAGTCAACCGATTCTAACATAAAATATAATATGAATAAGCAATGCTTAGGACCGACCCACCGATATAACTACAGTAAAGTATTTTATGATTTTTTTTTACTCCACTCGCGGTGTTCGATTTGAAATTCTATCCACTCCGGTGACCCGAATACGGCTGTCGTTTCCGCGAAGTAAACTATTAATATTTCATTTGTGCACCCATGTTTATGCCAAATTGTTATTTATTTCTTTTAATTTTGAATAAAATCTAAGTTTTGAACTGCACGTATCGGCAAATTCTATGGCAGCGGGCATTTGTTTTGATATATTATTCACCAATATATGTAGCGAGGGACCAGTGTCGTTGTTCCGCGACTTGGCTTGTGCTACTCTGCGGCGGGGCATCATTAAGGCGTTAGGCCAATCGCTGTCGTCCATCCTGCTTGCTCCGTACCGAAGTTTGACAATCTATTTCCGTTTCCGTTTGCTGGATTTGGATTATTCTGTTATTCAATACCGAGTTTATAAATGACGGCGCCCATAGAAAGCTATTTCCGTTTCCGTTTGCTGGATTTTGGCGAAGTCATGTTCAGTACGAGTATTGTTTATGTCTCAATATGTGTATATATATTTACACGTATTAGTCATTAGCCTCCCCGTGGGTGGGTCGGTATCATTGCAAAGGTATTGGAAAGACCTTTCTAACGATACCTAAATCAATATCCTGTGACAATTATAAAGGAAGTTGTGACACTTTATAAAACGGCGATCGGCGGTATTACATAGAATTTTGAAATCGTTTTTTACAAATCGAGGTACCGCACCTTACCGCGGCAAGCCACAGCATACACTCAGACATTGTTTAAAAGAGAAGAGGCCATAGAATCGGGGTAAACAATGGAAAGTACTGGAAAACAAGGTATGATGTAGATTTATGGGTAACAAACTTATCTTTCAACTTAATCTGTCTGTCGAACACCGCGAGTGGACCCTCATCTCGTGTTTTTTTGGATTATTTCCGCGGTTTCTTTTATGGATTCGCGTTGGAAATTTTCCTGGGTTTCTTTTATAGACTCCCCAGTTTAGGCGTACGCTCCGAGTTTCGTAGCATTTTCTCCAACTTGCTGGCGCAGTAGCCGCAGGGGGGAGAAGTGTACGGAACAGAGAGTGTGGGAAGGTACCGGTTTACTGGTCCCTACCCCTCGTTTGGTTTCGGCTTCCATACCTTTACCCTACGACATTACACATTAGCTTATACGCCTGGGCCCGTATTCATGAGCTCGGGGTGCGCTTAGCCGGAGGGTAGGCTTAGTCGTTGGGTAGCTATCCGCAGGTTGGAGAAATGGGTCAAGTCGTATTCACCAATGCCCAAGCCGCCGCGGATAGCTACCCGTTCGATTATTTATAGATTTGGGAATTCCCTCCAGTCGCTGCGGCGGCGGCGATTTGTGTACTTTAGATTCGTCGATTCGAAAATATTAATATCACCGCCTTTGCGCCAGCAGCGTGAATTTCGCTTCGGATTTAGGGTTAAATTGATAAGATTTCACTTATTGCGTATGTAATTCTGTTAAATATGACTGCATTTAATAGATTAGGGCGTAAGAAATTCACGCCGATACGGCGGCGACTTGTTTACTTTACATTCGTCGATTCGAAAATATTAATATCGCCGCCTTTGCGCCAGCAGCGTGAATTTCGCTTCGGATTTAGGGTTAAATTGATAAGATTTCACTTATTGCGTATGTAATTCTGTTAAATATGACTGCATTTAATAGATATGTGTGTAAGAAATTCACGCCAATTCGGCGGCGACTTGTTTACTTTACATTCGTCGATTCGAAAATATTAATATCGCCGCCTTTGCGCCAGCAGCGTGAATTTCGCTTCGGATTTAGGGTTAAATTGATAAGATTTCACTTATTGCGTATGTAATTCTGTTAAATATGACAGCATTTAATAGATTTGGGCGTAAGAAATTCCCGCCGATTCGGGGGCTTACCCCTGAGTCGAAATTGGGGTAGGGTACCCCCCGGTTAGAGCCCCAGGGTAGTGCTACCCCAATCTCATGAATACGGATTTTCCACCGTTAGCCTACGGTTAGAGCCCTACCCCGAGCTCATGAATACGGCCCCAGAATTGGAACGGTGTAAATACGTTCTCCAACACCAGTAATTGCCACCCATTGCCGAACGGAGAGAGGTGTGGTTGGAGCCACACCTCGTTGCGACTTGTTCCTGGGTTTCTGACAAAGATTCCCCACGTTGTTTTACTAAGGCGTACCTCCGAATTTCGTAGCATTTTCTCCAACTTGTTGGCATAATAGCCACAGGCAGGAGAAGGGTACGGGATGGAGAGTGTGGGAGGCTACCGATATACTGGTCCCTACCCCTTGTTTGGGTTTGCTTTTCAACCATAATCTACGACACTCACAAGAGAAAAATTTTTCTCACGCCTGTGTTGGAACGGTGTAAATACGTTCTCCAACACCAGTAAATGCACAAACTGAGGTTTCTTAACCTGTTGTGACCTTTGCTTGATACCAGACGGGATGGCCGAATGAGTTAGAGCATCCGTCTCCCATGTTGGTAGATCATGGGGTCGTGGTTTTGAACTCTAGTCGAGTCAAACCAATGACTTTTAAAATTGTTACTTGTCGCTTCCTAGCCTGGCGCTCGGCATTATTAGGATAGGACAAGGACTGTTTGGCTCACGGTCAGGATAATGTGACTGAGTGGGATAGGTCATGGTGCTTGGTTGTTTTTTTTCATTCTCTGGTAATTTCTCGGACTTACTGCACTTCCTAGCCATACTACGCCTCAGGTCAAAAACCTGTAACGATCAAATGAAAGTTAGAGTGTGCTCAACCAACTGTTTGTTTGTTTGTAGTTGTTTTAGGTCCTAAAAAACATCTAAGGTCATATCAGGATGGTTACCGACTTGTGACAGTGTGCACTCATTGCAACTTAATAGTGCTGTCCTACTAGTTATATTTCCTGCCAGGAAAAAGTTGTTTCCGTGGCCACCTGAGTTTGCATTGCAACCTCTACTTGTTCTCTTTTGAGATCTAGCCAGGAGCATCTGCTCCAGCTTCATGAGCCGCTCCTCCAGCCCAGCAGGGCCAGCGTCTGGCCCGCTTTCCTCCCCCTGCTGGGCTGGAGGAGCGGCTCATGAAGCTGGAGCAGATGCTCCTGGCTAGATCTCAAAAGAGAACAAGTAGAGGTTGCAATGCAAACTCCGGTGGCCACGGAAACAACTTTTTCCTGGCAGGAAATATAACTAGTAGGACAGCACTATTAAGTTGCAATGAGTGCACACTGTCACAAGTCGGTAACCATCCTGATATGACCTTAGATGTTTTTTAGGACCTAAAACAACTACAAACAAACAAACAGTTGGTTGAGCACACTCTAACTTTCATTTGATCGTTACAGGTTTTTGACCTGAGGCATAGTATGGCTACGAAGTGCAGTAAGTCCGAAGCTCCTATATCTGATGATAAGGACTCGTCACCAGTGAATGCACAAACTGGGATCTTAACCTGTTGTGACATTTGGTTGAGCACACTCTAACTTTCATTTGATCGTTACAGGTTTCTGACCTGAGGCATAGTATGGCTATGAAGCGCAGTAAGCCCAAGACTCCCATATTTGATGATCAGGACTCGTGACCGGTGGTGACGGTTTAAGCGTCCCCGGTACACCCGGTGTCGGGGGAGGAAAGCGGGCCAGACGCTGGCCCTGCTGGGCTGGAGGAGCGGCTCATGAAGCTGGAGCAGATGCTCCTGGCTAGATCTCAAAAGAGAACAAGTAGAGGTTGCAATGCAAACTCAGGTGGCCACGGAAACAACTTTTTCCTGGCAGGAAATATAACTAATTGCTGAGAGGAGTGGCAAACCTTTTTAAATCCGAGCAAAAACTGCTTCAAAAAGGAATTAACTGTGGAGGTAGTGGTTCCAGTGCATAATGTCTATCAGTGTATTGGCTTAGATTTGAGAAATTACCAGAGAATGAAAAAAACCCACCAAATATGGTGGCCACAGGAAGGTCTCGATTCGAACTTTAAGCTCTATTACTCTACATGAATTCTTCATTCAACAATAGCATGTAAATCTAAGGAGGTATTTGAAGAATATATTTTGCTTCTTAGATTCAGGATGTATGTGGTAATTTTATTTACTTAGCTTCCCGACACTTTTTCTAATGGGTTGTCTAGCAGCCCTGTCTCAGTGCTGACGGAGTAACTAAGTCCTATCTAGATAAAATATTCATCCCTACCGAGAGATGTGGTGAATGAAAACCCTGTTTAAATCCGAGCAAAAACGGCCTTGGTATGAACCAACTAAGCAAGCTGTGGATGTCGTGGTTCCAGTGTACAGTATTTATTTATTTATATTGGGATGGAATTGCAGAACTAGTACAGTAAAGAATACAAAACACTAAGATGGTGGTCACTAGATTTTTAAGGGGAGACACGGGTGATTTTGGGGTGATTTCCGTATCTCAAAAACTATTAGAGGTAGAGCTTTGAAAATTGGAGCACACATTCTTTGTATCAAGAGAAGGATATCTGCAGAGTTTCAAAGCTCTATCTTGGGTAGGGGTCATATGATGAAGGATCTTGCACAGAAAGAAATATCTAAATTTTACCCCCTCCAGGAAGTATACTAAATGTGCCTAGATTTGCCTGAATCAAGTTATTATATGAAGAACTGGTCCAGTTGAGTGCAAGAAGGTGGTTTGTGAATTTATATATGTCATTACCAACATGTCCCTACATGACGAACCAGAGGTAAAAAAAATTCAATGGTCAATTTTTGTGTCTCCATCCCTAGCTCTTGAACTATGACAGATACAGTGTTTTTAACCATCTTATTGCACTCAGCAGCAACTTGTACATAAGACTGCCAAGTTTCAACTTTCTGCTACAATTATAACTTACATTTTTAGAGGGGGCAAATTGGCAAAACTCTGGGAAAAGCAGTCCTGAGAAAACGAGCTTCAAAGTTCACAAAGTGTTTCTTTCAAATGTTAAAGTCCAGTATCATCATCTAGAATTCCATATTATATACACAAATATCCAGTCAAGTAATTATCTGTCCAAAAAAACAAGAAGTTTTCTATATGAATACACCAAAAACCAGAAATACCCAGTTTGACTCAAATTCATGTTCCGATCACCCGTGTGTCCCCTTAAAGCCGATTAATCTACATGATTTAAAAAATTTGTTACTAGGAAATAGCGGTGTATGATAAATTCATGGGTACCTATGTCCATATCCCAGCCTTCCGACGCTTTTTCTAATGGGTCGTTGAGCAGGAGGAAGAGGGCTGTAGTGTAGGAATAACTCACCCAGACTCAGAGTCGAGGTGAATTACAACCATGCCTAAGTCTTAGCAAAATCTGCTTCTGTAGGGATTAACTGTGGAGGTAGTGGTTCTAACGGGAAATGTTTATCTATATTGGCATTCAGTTGAGAAATTGGTTGACAAAGTTCATTACATTGTGTGATTTCCGTTGTAGATCATATGTATCGATGTATCACAGGAAATGGACACTGTATCTTTTCGTTCAAGAGCAGGGTAAGTAGACTTATGAAAGATTGTCGTTTATCAAATGTTTCATGAATTGAAAAACATAACATTAAGCGCAATTGGTTAGGAATCTATTAATGAGAATATGGCGTGGTAGTATATAACGAGATATTTCTACCTTCAAATGTCTTATATCCTTGGTATTTTTTTGTAATGGTCTTTTCTACTACTGTGATGGTTTAACCAAATGTTCTCCTATTTTTTGTAATAACCATATAGAATATTCCCTATGTTGGTGTAACGGCTCGGTTTACGAAAATCACTGTTCATGATTGACTTTCCGTACATGTTGCTGGTTAATAAGTTATATTTGCATTAGGAAATACATTCATTCAATAAATGTCAATATATTTAGGCATCATGAAACAATTTGGAATAAACGTTGGTGTATAAACTTGGATGTTTTTCAGTGATAAATTTCCACCTATTAAATTAGCCAAGCGTGCGTTAGGCATGTTTGTCCACACCAAGCACAAGTTGGACTCCCGTCACCAGTTCGCTGTAGTTCTTTTACACAACACTGCGGAATGGGTTAGTATTCATTTGAACATGATTTCCATTTCGTAAGATATATATATATGTAATGCAGTGTCATTATTTAACCTCTACCTACCCGATCTTCTTTTTTTATGACCGTTCCGAATCTCATATAGGCCTATATATACGATCGAATACAGAGTTATAAAAATAACATTAACAAAAATATACACTGATATAGATATTTAACTGAGATGTAGCTTTGACATTATCACACGGTTAAAATGAAGGGGGGGGGAGGTGTCTGTATGAGCATCCAATATTAAAAGTAATTAATTGCATGCTGTCATATCCTAGTACTTTGGGTAATAGTCGGGAAATTCTTTGAATAATTGTGTTTGTTTAAGCAAGTATATCTATTAAGAAAATTACTTGCTCACCACTGGTGTAATCAGTTAATAAACACGTATAGTTAACTCATTGCTTAAAACTTGTTTGCTCCATTTCATGCTAGGTGTTGGGATTCACACATAACCCAAACGATGTAATTGCATTGCTTGAGAACCTCAATGAGACCTCTCCGACAGAATCCTGCAACTTGGCTTCTTTATTTGAAGTAGTGTAAGTTTTTAATATAATACACTGAGAACTTACTTATTACGTCATTATTAGTTAAGGTTGTATAATCCTAGAAAACCATGCATTTAGAATTTGGAATCGATCTCACATGTACGACTTAGATACGAGTGCACTTATTCAGCATAATTTGATGCATAGAAGGAATATTAAGTCCATTTAATAGAATCTGTTCCTGCTGAAGCCTATGATGTCCACCATCTCAGTACGCGCACCAAGTTTGTTTATACATCAAATATGTCCAAAGTTAGCCATTCATAAGTAAAGTTATTCAAACTAAAGTCAAATACAACATAACGATTAACCTAATATATTTAAATTTAAGATATTGGATCAACTTAAATCCCCCCGATTATGCGACTTTAGGCTGTTACGTCAAAATGGTATGAGCTAATCTAGTTCAATAAGTTACTACGTGTAATCTCGGATCACATATTTATTAGATCCACGTGCAATATCAGAATTTATCTGATATTAAAGTTGCATAGTCCGATGAAACATCACATTTTCAAAACAAAAAAACTCACCTAGATTTAATTCTACATATCTGACTTAGATACTGAGGCACTTATTAAGCATTTATCGCCATGCATAAGGGAATACTGGCAATTTAATAGAACCCATTACTGCAGAAGGCTATGGTATCAGAGTTTTGGTGTGCTTGCCAAAATTAATTTGACATGATTGCACTTCAAATAGCTCAAAGGTTAGCCACTTAAAATAAAAGTGACTTCAAGCTAAAGTAAGGTGGATTATAACGATCAACCTAATATAGTTATCTCAGAAAATGTCAGAAACTCAAAACCATCGGACTGCATATAAGGCGACCACGTGTAAGCCTAATTTCAGGAATGGAGTTTTTTAACCTACCAATCACGTTGAATTTGAATTTGTTGGTGGGTGTGTGTGTATCCATAATGTATTCATGATTGGGGAATTTATTATTCTATTATAGAAATGAACATGTGACACTACCGGAAGTCTCCGACTTTACCGTGGATCCCCCAGCATACACCATTCGCACCCTCTTCCTCTACGGCCGGTCTCACTGCCTTCCCACCCTGGAGCAAACGGACGTATGTGCATTTAAGAACTTATTAAGTGTTTGTTAGGTTCTTATGTATTGACTAGCACTCACATTCAAGGTGAATTGCCAGCTCCACAGGCTCATGGAGCCCAGATATGCTAATGGTTAGGAGTATCAGCCCAGAATGACCAAATGTTGGTTCGAATCCAACTGTAGGCGCAATGTTCCCGCTTATTGCATCACCTCATAAGCACGATGCTGACGATTCCATGGGAGTGAAAGTGAGTTACACTCATCCACACCCTAGATGAAATGTCATGTACACCAGTATATATGGGTACGTTAACTCAGGGAGTGTAGGCGTACTAACGGTTAGGACACTCGCCCCAGGATGGCTCCAGGCGTGAGGTTCCGATTTGTTGCATCCCCCCCCCACCCACCCACCCACCCTCCGCCCTTAAGACACTTGTAATTTGGCATCTCTATGAATTGGACTTCCCTACCACACTTGTAATTTGAAATCTCCATGAATTGGACCCCCTATGACACTCGCAATTTGAAATCTCCGTGATTCGGAACATTAGAATTTCACATTTGGAGAACGACTTTCAATTCTACCGCAGATACATATCCATCATACTGTTATTTGTTTACTTATGTATCCATCAGTAAACCTAATGGATGTAATACTTGCTGTTTTAATTCTAGGCGGTTATACAGCTGCAATCTTCCCCACACTTCTTCCTGGATATATATTACACCCATGAGCCCCCTTCAGAACAGAACAAGTGCGAAGTGAGTAGAGTTGTCCTTATAATATGCATGGATTAAAGAAAACTAAAATCGTTTAGCGTATTGTTGCAGCTTATAATTCCAGTAATGAACCAGTTGCCCACTGCACCAAAACGGATTACTATCTTTTACAGAACATCACTCCTGAAATCATATACCAACATTGTGTCAACACTATAGCAGTGTACACTGCTCCAGGAAATGGTATTTTATCGGATGTAGACTATGTACTAGGGCAATGTTACTTAAATCAAAACCAGGAGCAAATGTATGCCAAGAACTGTACATATTGTAGTAGTCTACACTGACCTCTCAGGCAAGACGCCACATAGACTGGTGACGTCAGGGAGCCTAGGTGGTGTAATGGTAGCATACTGGCCCGGAATGCAAGAGATTTGGGTTCTATCGATTCATGCTATAAGTGCAATATTTCTCATTTTTCATTTTCATCACCCCCATGACACTGGTTGCTGTGACCAGGATCTTGTACAAGTTACATACTGCATTTAAAGTCCTAGGTGGAGTAATGGCTAGCACACTGGCTTGAATGTAAGAGATGTCGGTTTGACTCTCGCTCTAGGCGCAATATTTGCCATTTTCATCACCCCCGTGACAATAGTTTGACCATGAGGAACTGTGTTTTTATGATTTTAAAATGAGATAAAATTATTGGGCCTATAGTTAAGGACATGGGAGGAGAACATACCATACTTCCAGAGGCGTAAATAGCTTCAATGACCAGTAGACCGTGTCCCAAAAGCAGCGCTATTGGTTCTAGTAGAGTAGTCTTTTCTTCTTTGTTCGGTGGTTTTATTTCTCTCAATAATGTCAATAATGTCAGTACTACCGTACTGGCCTTCCAGCCCTAATGTCACACTAAACAAAGTTATAACAATATAGGTGGACAAATACAACAAAATAAGCATTGCATTGATATGAATGATGGGTAAAGAATGAGATAAAAGAAAAAAGAATTTTAGGAGGTTAGACTAGAATGGTCATAGTTGGTGGCTGGGGACACAACTGAATATCTTTCTAGAGGTGATGTTCTTTTTGCAGCTCCAATGCTCGAAAATATTGTATTTTATTAGTAATCCGCCTATGTTCATTCCTACTTGTAGGCCATATTTGACCAACTCTGCGATGTGGATGTTAATGGTCTATACTACGTCTATGAGGTGTCGCGGAATCCAACAAAAGTGTATGATTGCATGGCTCAACTACTGGCACATCCACTGCAGCGCCCTCTACAGAAAGACACCCAGTATTATATAGAACCACCTGGATTACCTGCTGACATGAGAGGATAGTGGAATTGCGTAGAAACTCGATTGTGTCTACCCATAATGGATGTAGGTTTTAGCAACGTGTACATATATGTAAATAATTAGCTACGCGTATAGTTGAAATATGTGCCGTGGTAAAGTCGTGGTATGTAGTAATGGTGAAAATTAATCTTGCCGCTGTGCATGCCAATAAAACCTAAATAAAATCTACTGATTGGTAAATGGTTATAAAAGCATATAAGTAATCATGTCCTAAATCGCTGTTAGTTTTTAATATACAGGCATGATACTCCTCTATTAAAACTAATTCCTGGAAACAATTTTTAAAGAAGAAGAAAAAAGTTTGCAACTTAATGGAGGACATTATCGATGTCCATGGCACATTTAGTGCATTTCAGACTTGCAAATGGCGTGTGGAAAATGCACTCTCCAACTGTTAGTCAACAATACATCCTAAGTGATATATGATTTCAGCACGTACATTACTGGATGCTGTGGCCGAATCGGTAGAGCGCAAGCTTCCCATGCTGATGGTCGAGCGTTCAATTCCTGGTCTAGTCAAGCAAATGACATACAACATTGATACTTGTCACTACCTAGCCTGGCATTAGGAATTACTAGAATAGGGCAAGGACTGGTTAGCTTAGTATCAGGATAATAATGTGACTTAGTGGTGAAATCTGGTCATGGTGCCAGCGACCTGATCTCAGTTGGGCTGCACCATAAAGTTGCCATGAGTGCACACTGTCACATGTCCTTACCTGACTTTAGATGTTGCCTGGACATAAAACTGCAACAAACAACAATTATACGATGCTGTTTTGGACAAGTAGAGCGCAGAGAAAGAAGATTATTTGAATGAGGACCTTTCAGTTTGCATGAGTCTCTCGTCAGATGGCGCACGATGCCGGTCTCTGTATTGCTTTGGTTGAATAGAAGCACACACACAGCTTAGGTGTGTGGTGGGTTGTTGGTGTGTGGTGGGGGCTGCAGAGGTGTGTGGTGAGGGTGTAGGTGTGTATGTGGTGGGGTGTAGGTGTGTGGTGGGGGATTAGGGATGCTAAAGATTGTGAGGTGCCACTCTGCAAGACAACCCTACACCTCCACCACAAACCACCTACACCCCCACCACACACAACTACACTCCCACCACATCCCTAAGCCCCCACCACAGACACCACATACCTACAACACCAAACACCCCACCACACACCTTCACCCCCAACCCACACCTAAGCTGTCACCACACACCTACACCCCCCCCACACACCTACACCAGCAAACAGATACCACACACCTACACCCCACCACATCCCTAAACCCCCATCACACACACCTACACCCCCACCACACACCTACACCCTCACCACACACCTAAACCCTCACCACACACCTACACCACATCCCTAAACCCTCACCACACACCTACACCACATCTCTAAACCCTCACCACACACCTACACCCCCACCACACACCTACACGACGAAAACACACACACACACCTACACCCTTCTATCCAACCATGATCGCCGACTTGTATCGGGAACGGGTGCTGCCACCTAGTGTATAGCGAGAGAACTGGCTCATGAAAGCTCCCCATTGGAACAAGGAGTGATCATCCAAACGAAAAGCAATGGACACACAGAACTAACAGCAAAAGGGGCAAGACTTGGCAGTCATGGTGGTGAAGAAAGCAGAGTGACTTTTGGCTGTATATAAAATTGTGGATGTTATGCGTAACATTGGTAATTTACGGCGGAGACAGGAACCACACCAACTGACTTACACCAGCATATAGATAGGCATAGGACCGACGGCTGGGATCGCTTACATCGACTAGCGGTTCTCTTGATACGGTGGCGCCACCTAGCAGAAACTCAAGACATACAAAGCATGAAGTAGTTCCCGGAATTCCTCTAGGTGGCGACCCGGGCATTTACCCACCCTTATGGTTACGTGACTGCCAAATCTTTCGAATTTCAAACATAACTGCCGCAACTGCCATCATCTCAGCACCCTCTCGTTTTCTCCACCCCACCCACCCCATTAATTAAGGAGTAACAATAGGGTCGATAGTTTTGAGTCCCGGTCCTTAACCATTTGACTTACACAGGTTGGGGAAGCCTGGACTGCCGGTTATCAATCTTGTACTATACCTGACCACTGTTCTCCATACCTGGTATCATACTATATGTACCTATCTGACTTACCTAAATGTACCTGTTATGTATCATATTGATCTGTTGCATCATACATGAGCCCTTTGCGATAAGAAATAAACAACCATCATATACTACACCTTATGATATAAGGAGTATGCCTATCATTCTGTTGTTGGTTGGTTATGTTTTCTTTAAATTGCTTTATATATTTTTTGTAATATATCATTGAAATTTATGATTGTCATGCTTTCATAAATATGACTAAAGATGTGGTTTTATCTATCAAGATTTATGCGAAAACTCCCCATCCTGATGACCATAGATGTTGCTAGGACGTAAAACAAACTAGAAAGCTGCCAAACGCTTTAAAATGTTCAGTGGAAGTCCAATAGCTTATGGGGGCGCTGTCCCCAGAAACCTATGAGGGGTTATGATCCAGGCAGGACCCCAGCATATTTTGTCCTTGCCTACCATACCTGGAAAACGTGAGCATTGTGGTCAATTCAAGCGTGTTGGTTGTCACGTCACACTGTATGGTTCAAGACTGTCTTACAAGTGCATTTTATTTTTTAATTAGATGGTGCTGTTGGGATTTTACATCTTAGCAATAGACCTATTTCATATGACGTCAGCATAGGTATCTAGGACTGCAAACTCAATGGCTATGAGCAAACTTCATACAGAAAAAGTGAAATACCACCTAGAAGCAACCCGCTTGGGGAACACATATAGAAAACATATTCAATGAATAGATTAGATTAAATTTATAAGGTTAGGCTTCTGAATTTCTATTAATTTTGAATAAAACTAACGTTTTGCACTGCGCGTACCGGCAAACTCAATGCATTGTCAATGGCCGTGAGCAATCTTCATACAGAAAAAGTGAAATATCTCTAAAACCACAACACCGAGAAGCAACCCACTTGGAAGACATATAGAAAACATTCAACGAATAGATTATATTAAATTTACACGGTTAGGGTTCTGCATTTCTATTAATTTTGAATAAAATAGACGTTTTGCACAGCGCGAATCGGCAAACTCAATGCATTGTCAATGGTTGTGAGCAAAGTGAAATATCTCTAAAACGACACCACCTAGAAGCAACCCGCTTGGAATACATATAGAAAACATATTCAACGAATAGATTATATTAAATTTTAAAAGTTAGGGTTCTGAATTTCTATGAATTTTGAATAAAATTAACGTTTTGCACGACGTGTAACGGCAAACTCAATGGCAGTGTGCCTTCGTTCTGCAGCCAAGCTGCGCGCGCATACACAATGTTTATAAACATTGAAAGGGGTCTACACTTAAGGTCATATCCGGACAGGCACCGATTTGTGACTGCACTCATGGAGACTATATAGTGATGTCCCATTTGGAGTCCAGGCTGCCGGTACAATTTCACAATATCCCAGTCACATTATCCTGATAGTGCCAGGTAACGGTAAACATCAATGTTGTACGGCATTGCTTTGGCTCTGCCGGATACAACTCCTCTACTTTACACAGGAAGCCAGCAATCGACCAGTTCAGATGAAGATATTTTTTAACATAATCAAATACCTAATTAATCCATACGCTAATTAGTTTACAAATTCGTATACAGTAGTACATGTGATCAGCTAACTGTAGGCAATTTTCAATGTACAATGTCGTTGTTTCATTGTATTGTCTCCGATGACAGAACACCTATGTAAACACATTGGTTTGTAGGCAGGGTTATCCGTTGAATAAAGGTGCTATTTCAACTTATTTTGGTTAAAACTACAATGATAATAATATGAGTATGTACAAATCTTTTTTATTTTCTTGAATTCCATGTAACAATACAAATTCTAGTAATATACACGTGCAAATATACACCCGTTTTCTACCGGTTCCATTTTAAAATGAGTAAACAATACGATATAAGCTACACGAGAAATCCCAAAGGTCCATTGAGATGAATATTGAATAATAGTGCATTCAAACCAGGCCACATGCCTTATTGTGAAAATCCTTTGACAAGCAAACCGTAATAAAGAGCTTGTAGGCTTACAACGGAGAACACGCTTTCACATACCAGAAGGGGAGGTAGTGCTTGTGTAGGGTAGGGTATGAGTATTTTAAGGTTAATGTAGAGTAGTGAACGAAGTGTACACAATGAGGGAGCTTAGAGACACGAAGCACGACGTTTGATGTATATATTCCATGATCCTAGACACGTCGCATGACACTGCTTAGAATGCAGCGGTCATATAAGTTAAGTCTGAACCAACAGCCAATAGAGTTAGGTACAGTGGAAGCAAAGGCTATTTCAAAATAAAACAAAGATCCATGGTTCTTACTGAGATTCTAACACAGGACCACTGCATAATCCGATGAAAGCATTATATTTTCGAAACCAAATGACCTAGATTTGATCTTACAGGTCCAGCTTTTTATACTATTAAACATTTACGGCCATATAGAAGGAATACAAAGTAAATCAATTTCCCCCCCCCCCCTATATTATTATATTTATTATTGAATGTTACTGCGGAGCCTATGATGTTCTGCACACCGAAATAAATTGTCCACGTTTTCAGTTAAAATGTCGATTTAATATAAGTTACTTAAACCGAAGTAAAGTGGATTATGAGGGCCATATATATGTATCTACAAGATCGGTCAATACAGCAGTTTGTTCTTTATTTCATGTGGTGATACGCAAGAAACTTGAATTTACCAATCGATTTATCTGCAATAATTGAGTATTCACATTCGAAGCCTGTAAAATTACATTCATTAAACTATTGTGGTTGCACCATTTAATTAAGCAGTACACGTAATGAGGTTCCACGAAAAACAATATTGAGGTAAATATTTAAAGAATTCTACCAGTACATATTTATCACAGATGTCGAACTAAGAGACAACAAACTTACATGATTCACAAGCAAGCCACCACTTCGGTCTGGATATATAATGCTTTTGAAAATCCCTTTAGGGTATAAATTAAACTCATAAAACGTGATTGTAATTTCCACACTATAATGTGTATAAAACTATACCTACTCCTAGCACGCACATGCCACAAATATTGTGGCACCAACTTCTTGGATAAACACACTTAACTCTTGTGTACAGGCCTAGCCTGCAGTTTATAATCTGCAAAACAAAGACACGATATTTGGGGCTCCAGGAGAATTGTGTACATAACACTCGGGTACATTGCAAGTGTTACCTTAAATACTATTAATACATTACAATTTCTCAATACAAAGCACTGCATTTGGTAAGCAAATGCAGGGTCTATAACTTAAAGCTGCATAGTCTGATGAAAGCATCAAATTTTCACAATCAAAACACTGACCTAGATTTGATTCTACATATCTAACTTAGATACTGATGCACTTATTAAGCAGTTGTTGCCACATAGAAGGGAACACTGAGTCAATTTAATAGAATTGGTTACTGCAGAAGCCTATGGTGTCAGAGTTTGGGCATGCTTGCCAAAACTGATTTTTTTTACAATTTAGACTTCAAATATCTCAAAAGTTAGCCATTTAAATTAAAAGTTACTTCAAGATAAAGCAAGGCACATTATAACGACCAACCTAATGTGTTTATCTCAGAAAATGTCAGAAACTCAAAACCATCGGACTATGCAACTTTAAATTGATGATCGCAATTTAGTAGGTTCCCACACAATTTGAAGACATCCTCATGGTTCATGGCCACTTGTTTTATTTTAATTTAGATTTCAAAGCTTAGTCATTTAGAGGCGTTGCCTACACATCCGAAATAACACAGACACCCCTTTCCACTGTTATATCCAGTCATACAACTTAATTATATGAGTACCTACTTACATTTCTCGCCAACAAGTCTCATTTGTGTTGTTCTGTTATTAAAACAACTAAATTCCGGACAAATAATGAAATTGTTAAAGTGTATTCTTCCTGGATAACCTTTGTGATGTTCAAAGACACGTGGGAACCCGATATTCGTCTTTTATATTGTTCCTATTTTACTTGCCTGGCTCATTTGTGTAGGCCATTGGATTTTTCATAGTGATAACAACAATTTACAAAAGCAATGTACAATTTTAGCTTACAGCTTGATTCAAACTATACAAGTAAAAGCACATTTATTAATGTACCAGCACATGATTGTCATTACAATAAGCTATACAGCTAGAGGTTTTACAACTACCTCCAAGCATTCCATTCGCTACTGAGATGAGGAGGGGGCCTGATAAAAAAATTAAGCAAATATTCTAAATGAACAGATTATTTCATTATAACCTCTAAATAGGCGACATTTCTTCCTCCCTCTTAAAGTTGCATAGTCCGATGGTCTTTGAATTTTTGGCTTATTTTTTTAGATAAATATATCAGGTTGACCATAACATTAGTCTGGAGTAACTTTGATGGAAAAATGGCTAGTTTTGGAGAAATTGTAACTGAAAGAACCCAAAATAATTTTGGCAAGCTTTTCAAAACTCCTGTAGTTTGTAGCCCAGATTCACACCTCACAATGACCATGTGCTGTTGGCTGACCTACTAATGTGTATGTGGTCTTTTTTTTTGGTCCATTAGTTGTTTAAGCAGTCTGGTAGTCTGGTTCCCTATCATTTTCTCCTGGCCAAGACAGGTTCATCCAACTGGTAAGAGTCATCTAACTGTATGGGGTGGGCATCTGATTAGCCCAGAACTGGCCACTGAGGGTGGTCGGTATGTGTATGTGGGTGTGTATGTGTGAAGCATGGATGTGTCGAGGTATGTGTATGGGAACGATGTTAAAAGCTGGCGTTAGTGGGAGGAGGAGGGGGGGGGGGGGGAGTTCTGGAGGGATAGGTAAGCAACTGACCCAGCTGTGGGTGGTTGAGTGGGGTGCCATCAAACTTCCACCATATGGTCTTGAACCTGACTAAATCCGTATATGCTACTGGGAATAAGGGCAAGACTATTATGTCACAAGATTTACCTAATTGATTAGTGGCCTCCCTGCCTAATGGCTTTCTCAAAGTTGGTGCCGAAAGGGATGAGATAATAAATTCACTGGTTATTTTGTATATGCTGTCCCAAAGCAGTAAATGCACCAATATCTAAGTTGGGTATATAGAATCAAATGTAGGTAAGTGCTTTGGTTTTAAAATATATATATTTCATCCGGACCATGCGACTTTAATTTTTTTTAAAGGAAAAGAAAGAAAAAAAAGGTGGGGGACGGGGAGGGGAGAAGGGTGCATATTTCAATTGCTAACATTTCGGACTAATGTCACTTTACTCACGCTTACTCTCACGCCAAGTGAAAATACCAATGTTACATGAATTCATTTGTGGATCCTTCAAACAAAGGTCACCACATGCTGTAGTCGAAGTCGTCACTTCCAAACACGAAGAAGTATCCCAGTATCGTCAGGAACACTACTGCGTTCCCCGCCAATACCAGACCGCACGCACCCCATTGGATCTGAGCCGAGAGAAATTACAGATGTATCAGACAGCTTACAATGTTGACAGATAAATAGTTATCTTGATCATCATTTTCCCCGAAACACTGGGCAATCAGAATATGATTTAAATACATATGTGAATTTCACTAATGTAGGCCATTCGGTATCCACTGCTTCTAAAATATTTCAGTGAATGGAGTGTGGTCTTTTGGGGTTTTTTTTCAATGTATTATTTTAAGGATCTTAATCTACAATTTAATATTTAAAGTTCCATAGTCTGGCGGTTTTGAGAATCTGCCAATTCTTTTTAATTTGTTAAGGTTCATTGTCATAATGTAGCATACTTTAGTTCGTAGTAACTTTTATTATAATTGGCTAACTTTAGAGATACTGAAGCTGCGACCCGGCGTACCTAGGGAACCGGCGAAACTAGGAACCCATATTGAAGGTACTACACTCCATCACAAATAAACATTATGTAGTCATGTTTTAGTGATGTGAGTTTTATTGTATTGTACAAGTGATTATTTTATTATTCACTATGGAACTATATTTTATTGACTTCATATGGTACTGGCATTAGAGACAAATAAGTGTTCACACTTCCTGTCTACCATTCGCTATTTTATATGAAAGCTACAGGGTTCATAGTCATTTTGACATCACATTCCAGGGCTTTTCAGCGCAAAATTCCAGGATGTTTTAACACGTTTATTAAATTAAAGGTCATTGAAATACGGCCATATTCATACCTGATTCACTGTGTAAGATGCGAAGTGCAAATAAGCATAAGAAATAACAATATAATACAAAAATCAAGATGCAAGATAACAAACGGACAACAATTACTTTAAATACAAAAAGGGCACGTCGGCGAATATAAGCTTTAAAAAATACATATATAGTCATGATTTTACATGACTTTAAAAGATCTTTAGATAAATTCCATGACTTTCAAAGATCTGCAATCCCGAATTATCAAATTCCATGACTTTCCAGGTTTTCAACGACCCGTACGAACCCTGAGCTATGTGTGTAGTGAAGTGTTTGCACTTCGTATACGTACCACAGGCGCTGTAAGTGGTGTGTGCGCTAAAACAATGGGCAATCCAAATGCTGACACGACGATCCCAGTGGTAATAAAAATACACATTTCTATAAGGGCGCTGCTACCATCGACACTGTCTGCATACCGCCTGGCTATCATCGTAGGAAGTGGTGCCAACACGTAGAATATCAGCACGAACATCGGCCACCAGTTGCTGCGGAATTATACAATATTCACAATTATTATTAGACCAAAAATATCTCTTATTTTCTTAGTTTTCGCCTGGAATAGTTCCGTTTATTGCGGGGTTCTTTTTTGTCCTTGCAACATCTAAGGTCATAGCAGGGTGGATACCGACTTGTGACAGTGCGTGTTAATGGTGACATTATAGTGTTGCTCCACTGAGATACCATGCCCTACTGGGACACTGCGCTACTAGCACCATGACCCGGTATACCCAACCAGTCATTGCTCTCTCCTAATAATGCAGAGCGCCCGGTGCGAGAGTCACAAGTATCAATTTTTGTAAGTATTTGGTTTGGCTCGACCAGGGATTGGAACCACGACCTCTCGCACATGAAACGGCCATCCTACCCACCCAGCCATCCCTAAGGTGTTTTTGCTCTTTAGGTTATATTCGTGTTTGTGCTAATCCAGGTCACGGTCATACAAGCCAAAAACCAGGCGGCCACACAAATAAAATGTCTGCAAAAGTATGTTTCTATAACGGGTTAATCGTGTGCAAATCCAGAGTTGTATACAATGAAAGACCCTGAGGATGTGTGGCAACTTACATGAGTGGGAATACAGTCCCAACTGCTATTCTACCATAAATATTGGTGAGGTGTACCTCAGGTGGAATTGCAAGATAATTGATAATTAATCCTTACGTCGTGGGGTGTGTGTGTGTGGGGGGGGGGGCGGAGACAGTGCGCATACAGTAGGATTCAAGCCCACATTTCATGTCATTCCTGGGCTAGCGTCCTAACCATTAAACTATCTAGGTTCACTAATGCAATCACCTTATCCACGTCTACCTGTCTACATGGCTCCTTGCCCAAGAGGTAGGTGCAGACTATACACCATCTATATCAATTCTGACCAGACTTCTTCAATATGCAGTATGAAATGCCATGGGGCGAGTGCTCAGGGAAGAAAAAGTATGAATCACACGTTATAAAGAATATACTTACTTGAAAATTGGTAGGGCACATCCTAACACTAGTAATGTGATTCCCACAGATGCCGAAAACGCGAGAGCTATTAGCCTGAAAAGGATGAAATGCAGGTGTTAAGTTGTCTCATGTGTATGTATATAGGACCGATAGAAAAGCAGACATAACACGAGTTGTATTGTTGTAATAGTAATACTAATTGTGATTTTGGGTTCGCATTGAAGGAAGAGAATGTCACTATGAATATTTCTGCAGGCATATCATGGCTAAATGCTTAATGGCATAACCGATCTGTAGATTTTAAATTATGTAATAGACTACATCACCATTCCTGCAGCGCGGTGCATTGTGGGATGTGTCAAAGCAAAACAAACCCGTGAGAAGCACATGGCACATGCTAATATACTGGGTGCAGTTATGAAATGTGCTAGTTTCAGCTCATCTCAGCTCTTGTTTGAAACATAGAACACAAACTAAAAAATATATATAAAATAAATTAAGATATTAATCTTATATTCAGCGTTGCATTTACATTTAGACAAATTTGGCCACTCAGACTAGTGTTAGAGCCATAGGCAGATTCAGTTTTACTTATTTTATCCATGTTTTTATTTATATCCTATGGTTAATGACATATGTAGAAATAGAAAATAAGTAGGGATAATTAGATATTGGTTATATATTTCTTTGAAACAAGTTTCTGTTGACACATTTGACATTTTAATATTTAGAACAAGAATTACTTATGGCTAATCAATGGTGATGTAAACATCAGCCTGTAAAGTGACTGAAATTGTATGTTTCTTAGCTCAAAATGCTTAATTATGGAGAGTTGTGTCTTAAACATATTCATTATATTATTACATTGCATCCTTCCGTCCATGTTTGTCCCAAATTGTTATGTATTTTGTTTAATTTTGAATAAAATTGAAGTTTTGCCATTCGCGTATTGCCAAACTCAATGGCTGTATGCCTTTGCTTTGCTGCCAACGCCGTTTTCAGTGCATGCGCACTCGGAACGGTGATCTAGTCTATCCTGTGGTGCAGTATTAGTACATTGAAGCCAAGGACAGACCACCGTACTCTCATGCCAACATGGCGCTAAACTATCACCAATTCATGCAATGGACTCATCAGCAATTAAACCTAACGCTTAAATATAGTCATTACCACAATAAATACACGTAACGACATACAGGCTTAGTACTATAAGTCTACCACTAAACAAATAAAATACTCACGCTATATTGGTTGTAATGAGTCGAAAACGGACGTCAATGTCGGTTGAAGATGTCGAAAGAAACAGTGACAATTAGTAATTAATACACTAAATGTAGCAACAACGAACAGATATGGGTCATTTCATGGTAAAAGGGACCAGTGTACTTTCTATTATGTAATGGTCAAAAACAATTATGGAAAGAGTAGAGGAGATATTTTCTTTATAGAATTGGTATTCTTACACTTTGGAGAGATAGATTGGACAAAATTAAGGCCTAATGTGACAGTAAAAAAAAGCCAACAATTCCATTCAAAAAATATGGTGTTTTAAAGGCATGAATTTGTTACATCGAGAATGTGGACTTTTCTACAGCCTACTTACCAGGTACTCCAAACTAAGCAGTGGTTGCCGATGCTAACTGGCCATTGGAAAAAATAGGAGACTTTCTTTCAGCACACTACCCCTCTTTGAATGTTGTGTGCTGTGAGTGAAGGCATCAGAGCTAAAAATAACTACTTTCACAGTAAAGTAGAGATCCCTAGCTTTAGTTTTGGATCCATTACAACCAAATTCTGGTGGAAAAAATTTGAAAACTTGAGGTTTGAAAACTTTGGAATGGTCGTAAAACATCATTTTACTAAATATATTTTACAAAAAATATTATATTACATAGAAAATTTATTTCTCTACAAATCTGTGTAGATTCTTAACCACCATTTAGCACTCATTCTCAGCAGTTTTGACTTAATCGTAGGATTGGTATGCTAATTAGAGCAATCAATTTTTTTAAGATTTTTACATGTGGATATCGCTTAAAGACAATGTAGTCACATTATAGATATTTGCATTCTGATCATTTTGATACAAAAATTAAGTCAATATCTCAGATAGAACGAGAGATATTAATTTTCTAAAGATTTGATCAAGGACAGTTAGTGAAAATCACACAATTTGCCATGTTTGATGTCAAATTGCTCAACAAATATTTATTTGTAAGGTTGGAAAAAAGATTAAATTAGAATTTATACTAGAAATAATAAGTTAAAAGAATAATGATATGATCAAAATGTAACTTGCCTTCAGCAGGCAGCCTAAAAAAATCAGGATTTAAGCTTTTCAGAATCATGAAAAATGTGTGTAAAACAAAGGGCAAAAATAAAATATTGAGAAATCCATAACTCAGGGACTAATAGACCAATTTTCGATTATTATATATATTTGTAATCAGATTGATAAGGGCTTTCCAACTCTACCATTTACAAATTAACTTCATGAAAAGATTAATTCGGTTTGGAATACCTAGAAATAATAAAAGGAGACTTACTGGAAATAAATGTCATTTTTCATGCATATATGTATTTTTTATATCAAATATTCCATGGTGATTAAAATGGTTCTGGATGTAACTGTTGTGTCCCATTTGTTTCCTGGTTGGTTTGCCAGGGAATATTCTATTCTGTGAATACCAGAGCTTCAACAAGAAAACCCTGCCGGTGTTGAAGTCCCATATTATTTTTGGTGTCCCCTTTTATTCTGTTACATCCACAACTCCAAATTAAACAGCTACACACACCAAACTTCACCTATGTATGCAGGTTCATAGGTGGGCTTCAAAACATAAAGTATAATTTAGTTTTAATAATTAAATCGTTCGTCTGGAAAGTCACTGGACTAAGCTAGAGGTCGTGGAATATCCGTGAACGCACGACAAAATGTAAATTTGAAAAATCAGAAAGTAGTGTGACGGGGTTGTTTGCATTATAATCGTTTTCCTCTGAAATTAGTCCCATGACTTCATGGAAATCTTGACAATGGACTCAAATTACTGTACAAAAATATACCAACTTGGAAGTCTAACCACAACAATTTAAGATTCGAACCCGCGATGAATAAATAACCTCAAAGTACATACCAACTAGAATATAATTTTGTTGGGCTGCGGGTGAGTTGTAATGCAGATTTGTCTTTTAATTGCCTAAATTTCAAAAGTGTAAGTCAACTGAAGATAATGCTAACTTTAATATGTCTTACCTGATAATGTTCAGAAATACTATGACACTGGATTTTATTATATCCTTTGTAGGACAGTTCACGTTCGTTAACAAACCAAATTTAAAGTCGACTTTAGTAGCCATAAATTTGAATGGTGGCAGTATTATAGTATTTTGAACCAGTGTGATTCTAATTCTTGCCAAAAGAAGGGCATGTTAGCACACACCGGCAACTGTTCCCATGTCTCGGACTGCATGCAGTAGTTAAACTTCTAATAGTTGTAGCCAGTAATACATGTGCGTCCTCACTGTTGGAGGGCCGGTGCAAGGAAATAAAAGTAGTTCCTGAGTTTTTTTACACAGGAGTAAAAACTAGTCAAAGTTGATGAATTCGTTGCATTTCGATTAACATAATAACACATTCGCTATAATTTCAAAATAGATCAGATGTAAACTGAAAAAAGAAAATTGCAATATATAATTGCTAGGCAATCAAACCACCAATTCAGCTTAAAATAATCTAATACTAATGTGTTGTATTTAATTCAAATGTATTAGTTCCAAATTGTTATATAGATAACATACCAAAACCATCAACTATAAAGACTCTAAATACATTTGAACATGTGTCTAATTAAAAAAATCATTTTGTTTTAAAATGTTTAATGACAAATAAAAATGTTCTGTACTGGGTAATAATACTTCAGGTCGCGAATTCAGAGAAATGGGCATGGCATGGGAGCTGTATTTCTGCAAGTAAGACGTCTTCATGGGCGCTGATGTAACATAAATATGTGCATGTATATATATATATATATATACACTGTTCTCCTAGAACTGAAAGAGGAGCCATAAACACTAGAGTGTTAGTTCCAATGTAAATTTCCCTCCTCACTAGGTCTAAGTGTATTGGGCGAGAAGCTAGTAATTAATACGAAGTGGATATTCTCCCCGGCTGACATGAACAGAAATCATGCACGCACACTTCAGATTTTGCACCATTTCATTGCAGTGTTAAGACTATATTTTTAGGAAAATTTAATTATGCACTGGCTATTCGCAGAACTACTTTGCAAATTATAGCCACCAATACTGTAATTCGCAGAGCTGCAACCACTCAATCAGCATGCATAATTTTACTATGCATGTGCATGTACAGAATTATTTTGCCTTTTATAATGCATTCATTTATGCAATTTCTAGTAATTATTTTATTGACAGAGCTATTTGAAAATAATGTGCAATGGCAAATTAGCTTTACATGATAACAAACAAATTCATATGACTGTGGAGTGCATGTGATTATAGTGAGTTTAAAGCAGTAGGGCCTATGCTTTTAATTAAAATGATATGTATGCGTTTTCTGTTTATGTTAGTTAAAAGTATATAAATAGACAACCTGGAATCACTGAACTAGACTTGCTTTTCTCATATTTACATCACCTCTGCAATTGATAGCATATTTTCAGTAATCCACATAGCCGTATTAGAATAATTAATAGTTCTACCACCACATATAGGATTTGACAAATTCACAAATATATAACAATTACCATGATATAGCTACAGCTAAGAAAGCTTTTCATTAATTCAAGTTGTCCTTACCCTAACACTATTCATTATAGTAGTGCTAGTTTGGGATGGACAGAGCAGCTCTGCGAATAATAATCATTCTTCTGCTAATTCGCAAAGCAAAGCAGCTCTGCGAATAGCCTCGTCCATTTAGATAAGACCAGAGTGGTGCAATAGAAGCATGCTGCCCGCCTCACCCAAAGGTCTGAGGCTGAGCTTTAAAACCTTGCTCTGCTATCCATTTTAGGGTTAGGGTTAGTTAATAAGTTATGCATACATGCAGATGGAACTCATGGAAGAATATATTATAAGCACGATTTCCGTTTACGGCAGCCAGAAGAATATCCACTTCCAATTTAATAAGTGAGTAATTCCAAAGTCAAGGAAACATTTGCAAAGATTGGAATTTGATACGCTTAAATAGGTATGTCAGATTCCGATAGGGGCACCTCAGTCACCATCTCTATAGTAAAATGTTCCTGCATTTTCATGATTCCGGCCTTGATTAAAGTACTTTTGCATTGGAATATTTTCATAAATTTTATATCACTGGAAAGAACATGACCTAATCTCACTGAAAATACACATCAAAATACCAAAATCAAAATACTTAGAGCCTACAAAGCTGTAACAAAGTGGCAAGGGTCACAGTTTAATATAATGGTGAATCCAGACTAAATTTAACAATTAAGCCGACATAGAAATGCCATAACTTTCTCCCCTATTAAGATATTTTCAAAATTACAACAGATTTGAGTTTGTCTCAGCAAGATCTGTTGAAAGAGCTTAAATTTATACTGCTTGTTGTGTTTTGAAATCTCACCTTGTTTATGGAGTGGTGTAGAAAAAGGCTTCTATGGTCAGTTTGCATTGGTCAATCTTAGGTAATCCTAGTCTATTATGTAGTATGGAAATCCCTTTACAGCATGATTTTAAAATATTTCAATTTGGTCAAGTTTTGCTATTCCAATAACTTCAAAAGTTTCACTCAATTTCAACCTGCAAATTCACACTTGTATAGCAATCTGAAACATTGAAAAAGTAAACTGTGGGGAGTAACCATTATTAATCTTATATACTGTTGAGTTTGGGGAAATTGTGACGACTTCATCGTGATTGGCGCGATCAGTCATGCAACAGATATGCGCTTGCGTTTATCACTTTTTCTTAAGCCGTGGTCACACGGGCAAAAAATAAAGCGATTTAGACAAGGCGAATACTAGGAGTGGAATTAGCGGCCCGTTCACACGGGCAGTACTTGGGCCGGAAGTCGATATCAGCGCATGAGCAAGTCCAATCTGACCAGCGCCAGTTTTCGGTTAGGCGAAGTGACCACGAGAGAGTGCGTTCGACCTAGATATGTATTTAATGAATCTTATTGGTTTAATAGACTAAATTATATAATATGCGCACCGGAAAGTAAACACACTAAGGTATCGACTGCGCATGCGTGTGAGGTGCTTAATCCGCCTCAGAGCGTCCACACGGGAAAAATAAATCGACTCAGAGAAATCTACTCGTGTAATGCATCTCCACAAGTGTTTTCCAGTATCAGGATCACAGGAATCGATTCAGCCCTAATTCGACTCAGACGCCCGTTCACACGCGAAATGTAACCCAAACTATACAAGTCGATTTCTACGAATCGATTTACAGTGCCCGTGTGACCACGGCTTTAGACTCACGTCAAAAAGTATGTGGTGGCTTATTGGTCAGAGAATGAGTCTCATGACAATGCTACTGATTATGACGTATCATTCTTTGCCTTGGCAGCTGATCTCATAGATGATGATCTTGCTTAACTGATATTTTGAGAATGTCATTTTATTGAATTATATCAATAGAACATGCCTTAAACTAGCTTCAGTCCAAATTTCATCTAGAAAACTCAATTATTAAAGAAATTACATGCATTTTCCCATAAAAGTCACCAATTTAGGTCACAGAAATCTATAGATAAAAGATTCACCCGGTACTTGTAGTACACGGGTGAAGACCAGCCTTATATAAATACGGGCGAAAATAGCGTTAGTATGGAAGTGAGGCTCCAGTATGTGGCTCCAGTATCAAATGGCTACCCATATTATGCATATAGGCACATAGTTGGTGAAATGGGAGAGAATGCAAAAAGACAAGATGGCGGCCGCAGAACGCTGTCGATTTCACTTTTAAATCTTATTAAACTATATATTATATTATATTTTTCAACTCAAAGGTAGCGGGCTATCAATAAGACATATGTAAAGAATAATTGTTGCTTCTTAGATTGTAAAATTAGGCTCTCAATTCTTTGACCTGCATTTTCGCCAGCTTTTACATAAGGTTGGTTTGCACCCCTACTGCAGCAGTACGGGGTGAATATTGTATCTAAGAAATCTAGTGCTTTTACCTTAATTTAATGGAAGAAAATAAGGACCAATTTCAGATATGGAAAACGCCATAACTTCCTTAATACTCCACCTATTCTCATAATCTTGGTGTCATTTTAAAGGTGCCTTTTGCTTTATTATTGAAGGAGCTTGAATTGTGTTGGCACATACCTACACACAGCCACAGCACAGGCGTAGCCTACACTAGTCTAAGTAGTAAGTCTTATCTGAAGAACTGTCTCCATTTCAATTAATTAAGAGCGGCTAACAGGTCCAAGGCCTATTATAGCTGTATCCTATTGATTGATATAAAGTTACAGCACTGGCAGTGGCACTAAACTTCCAACTTCCAAGACACTGGTAGTGGTAACTTAAGGAACATTGTCGGATCCAGAACGTCGGTTTAATGGAATGCTGTGTTCAAAACGTGATGTCCGGCGTAAGATGCCAAGTGTTCCGGGTTTGTGTAAAGTAAACAGTGTTGTATGTATTTACCGGATGGGTGTGGTTGTGCCGCCCATGATGATGACCATGTCTCACTGACACTTTCAAAACAACGACTTGAATCTTGATTGTTAAGTTGTAGTCTAGTCTGATGTACCGTGATGGAATTGGAACTAGCAGACATAATATTACATGTTATACGCCATAGTGATGTGCAATGAATATTATCACGATGTGAACTACCTATGTTAACATACTAGTACAACCAGAGGTAGCGAATGTATCTGTTGAGCGTCCTTACCTCGGATACCTGCCATTTTCCCGATTCTTACTGTCCAACAACTGACGCCACACTGCGCATTCATGGGTAGCCAAATATCCGAGAGGTGTCGCCACTTCGTCTCATGGTGTATTAACCTTTCACCAGGTGGAATGTTTCAGTTGGGTCGGACCTAACATGAGCCGTGTTCACACACGGGGGTTAAGTCGCCTCAACTAGTTTGCCTTGTCTAGTTCGGCTCACATTCGGCGTGTGGACACGACGCTGAGGCGGATTAGGGCTGAGTCGATTCATCTAGTTCGCTTCAAGTAAACCACGTCGTGAGGTAGTATTGATGAAGCGAACTAGCTTAAGTCGGCCCAAGTTCATGGTGTGAACGGTAGCGGCTTAGATGAGCCGAATTAAGGACGTCACACGCATGCGCAGTCGAGACCTTAGTTTGTTGACTTTCCGGTCGATCAAAAGCGCATATTATATGATTTGGTCTATGAAACCTCTAGCTGTGCACAGATATTTTTGTCATCATTTATTTTTAGGTTTTCACTGCCCAGCAAGTTTTGACCGTGCCAAAACAATACGACTCAGTCTATACATATCTAGGTCGAACCCACACTCTCTCGTGGTGACATCGACTAACCGAAAGTGGCGCTGGTTAGTATGGACTTGCTCATGCGCAGATATCGATTTCCGGCTTAAACCGCCCCAAGTACTGGATGTGTGGACACGACACACTTTCACGCCTAGTTCGCCTCATCTAGTTCGCTTTATCTAGTTCAGCCTAAAGTTGTGGGTGTGAACATGGCTATTGATTGAAGCTAAGATTCCATATATGTGGTATGCAAATGCGGCAAATAGATCAACCCATGCAACAATCGGTGCAAATGCGAATGCGTGAAGATTCCATATACGTGGTATGCGGCATGCGAATGTGGTATATGCAGCATAGATATATGCCAACCCCCAATAGCCAATGTTTACTTTTTGTGCTGGGGGATCGTTAAACACATCAAAAAGAATACCCATGATATTTTTGGGGTTTTTTGCTCCAATTTTGTGAAGGGAGATCAAAGTTACTATTGTTTTCTATGGCAAACGCAGCAGTAAGCGCATTCGCACCGATCGGTCCATGGGTCGATCCATTTGCCGCATTCGCATTCGCATTCGGATGCATGGAAGCACCACTATTCATTGACATGCTTTTTGAATTTTTGCAGCATTCGCATGCCGCATACCGCGTATATGGAATCTTAGCTTAACTTTTACTTTATTTCACAAATTTGGAGCAAAAAAACCCCAAAATGGCATGGGTATCTTTTCTTCTTCTTCTTTTTTTTTTGGTTTTGTTTAACGACCCACCCCCACCCCCCACCCCCCACCCCCCAGCACAAAAGGTAGACATCGGCTATTGGGGCTCGGCATGGGTATCTATGCCGCATACTGCATTCGCATTCTCATGTCACATATACGGATTCCATATATGCGGTATATATATGCAGTAGGTGGTGTGTGGTATGCGGTATATGCGGCATACATATATGCCAACCCCCAATAGCCGACGTTTACTTTTTGTGCTTGGGGGTCGTTAAACAAAAAAAAAAAAAAAAAAAAAGATACCCATGACATTTTTGTTTTTTTTTGCTACAAATTTGTGAAGGAAGGTCAAAGTTACTATTATTTTCTATGGCAAACGCAGCAGTATTCGCATTTGCATTTGCACCAATCGGTCCATGGGTCGATCCATTTGCCGCATTCGCATTCGCGTTCGCAATCGCATTCGGACGTATGGAAGCACCACTATGACTTTACATGCTTTTTGATTTTTTGCAGCATTCGCATTCGCCTACGGTATACCTCCTATATGGAATCTTAGCTTACGGTTAGCTTAAATACTAAGTTATAGAGTATGCATAGTAGATACGCAAAAAGCTTATGGATGTTCAAAACATACAGAATATCCGTCTGGAAGCATTGATCACCATGCGATGTACGATAATCTTAATTGTTGAAAGTTGTTAGTAATATATATGTATATAATGAGACTGTCTCAAAAGGTGATAAGTAAAATGGGACAAAACTTTGTCCATTGTAACGATCAACATATGCATTTGCTCAGGATAAACTGATTTGTTTTTTACATGGTGTTTCATAATCCCAATAGAATACATATTGACTTGAAGCAAATGTCCTTGTGTTTTCAGTATAACCGTTTGTGTACTGTTTTGTGTCAATCGTTACATGAACCAAAAAAAATGCATTATCACCTTTTGAGACAGGCTCATATATATATATATATATATATATATATATATATATATAGTATAGTTATACAAATCTTACTTGGGTACAGATGATAGATAACTGTAGTTTTCCCAAGGTACAAGCCTCAGACAGTCATGGGCTATGGAGAAGGAAGCACATCCGGGTCCAGCAATCTTTACCTACTTATTCAGGATAAAAATGATCTTAAACTTATATGGATACTTCAATGTTTTCGTCTTGGCACAAGCGAACGTGATAGTCGTGGTAGGGTTGTATGGGCGGGCCCTGGCCCATGACTATCCGATCCGAGGCTTGTACCTCGGGAAAACAACAGTTATCCATCATCTGTACCCAGGTAAGATTTGTATAACTATAGTATTTTACCTCAGTTCTAAGCCTCAGGCTACTCGTAGTCGAGGGAGACCTTTACGTAACCTCATTTTTATCCTTAATCATTCTTATTTCAGTATACATCAGTATCAAACACAATGTACTTTTAACTTCTCACTTGTCTTGTTAATTGGTGAGTATAAGCATGTCGCTAGGCCACTTGACTTTTCTAGTCGTTTGTTGTAATGTTTTGCAAACGATCTAGCCATCTTCCAGCCTGCATGAGCTAGGATTCTCTTAACTGAGATCCCTAGTTGTCTTGCCTTTGAGACCATAGCTCCTCTTGTTGAATGAGAAGCATACCATCCAGTATTGACGCCTGCTTCCTTAATGGTCCATCTTGCGAGTGTGTCTCTTATGAGTGTGTCTCTTATGTGTGCCTTATGTGGTTTAATAAAGCTCACGAAATGCTGTCTTGAATTTCGAATTCCTTTTGTCTTGGATATATAAGCCATAATGGCTGACACTACACACATTTGTCGATCATCAGGAAAACTAGTCACATGTACTGTGGACAGGGGGTCCCCTGTGCGGTTTGATTTTAGTAATTGATCTAAATCAAAAGTTGCCTCCTTTCTGTCAATTTCTAGTCCCTCTAGAGACAAAGCTAATATTGTCTGTCCTCTATGGCCTGTTACTAGCAGCAACAGAACTGCTAACTTAAATCCTAGTTCCTTAATACCTAAATGTCTATTACTAGGCCAAGACTTAAACAGCTTAAATACTATTGATACATCCCCAAATCTGTTATATTTTGGTTTCGGTGGGTTTCTTTCATAAACCGACCTTAAAAACCAGTGTATCACCTGGTGTTTTCCAATCGTTTGTCCATCTACTCTTGGTAGTCAATGCACATCTGGCTGCATTAATTGCACCAAACCCTAATCCTTATTCTTCTGCCATTCTTAGAAATCAGACTACCTGGGCAATTGTAGGCTTTAATGACTTAACTTTCTTAATCAAACAATGAAGTCCCCACTTCTTTAAATAACTAGTATGCAATTTAACTGTTCCTTTCCTCCCGGCATGTGAAATCAGGCTTTGTTGGGTAATTTTGTCTAAGCCAAATTGCTCTAAATGTTTGTTCAAAAAAGGAATGCCAGCAGGGGTGTCATTGACACGTCTCCGTGGGTTGTTAGCGGCCCTTGATGTCGTAAGTTTCTCCTTGCTCTTGGGAATCTGAGGCTGTCTCTTGCTCCCAATGCCACTGCTGCAGCCATGGCTGTGTGTCCCATTCTGGCACTATCAGAATTGCATGTGTGCGATCCATTCTGATCTTCCTGCCCACTCTGCTGATAATGCTGAATGGTGGGAATATATAATAGAATTTGTTATTCCAAACCAGAGAAAAAGCATCCACTCGCTAAGCATGTGGCTCTGTGTACCAAGATACATATTTAGATATCTTGTAATTGTTTCGTGATGCAAACAAGTCTACATGTGGTGTTCCCCATTTAAAACAAATCTGTTCAAAAATGTTGTCACTCAATGACCATTCCAAATGATCATTAAAATGGTGACTTTTCCTGTCTGCTAAGGTGTTCTGACTACCTGGAGTATGCACCACTGTTAGCCATATCTCATGCTGTTGAGCCCAGTTACAAATTAATTTGGCTACCTGGTTACAAGGTTTGGACCTAGTCCCTCCCATGTGCCGACGTATGCGCTTTTCGACCAACACGTCGGCATAGGCCGTCATATGTTACGCATAGGTTGGGCATAGGTCGTATATGCTTTTCATAGGTCGGCGTAGGTCGAGCGGCCAACAATTGTTTGTGCATGTTCAAAATTTTAAACCTATGCCGGCGTGTGGCTTATACGTTTCTCATATGCTGGATGTATGCCAGCATGGGTTATGCATGAGTTAGGGGTAGGTCGGCATAGGTTAGCCATGCGTTGAACCTGCGTCCTCCGCATATCTCTGGTGTATATATAGCGTATGCCTAGCTTACGTCTAATGGGGCTGTCACATTATGACGCTTCTCTCCAACGCGCGTCGACGCGTGTCACTTTTTTGGCGAAACGTCAGGAAGCGTTACGCGTGCGTTAGGCATGCGTCGGTACACGTTGGTACACTTTGATTGACAGCGACGGTCGCACCCACATGTTGGCGCGCGTCGAAAATGTTGTGCTTGCACAAAACTTTCGACGACCGACAACGCGCGTCAATGTGTGGGTGCGGACGTTATGGGAACGTCAGAAGCACGTCGCCATCGCTGGAATAACGTTATACGAACGCTAGGCAGACGCCGCGCGCGGGAGGGTCGTTCCCACACGTTGCGCCAAACTGGTGCATTGTTGTTTTATGCCCTAGCAACATCTAAGGTCTTATGAGGACGGCGCACCAATTTTTTTTTGTTATTTCCCCCCTACCGTTGATATACGTTACCACAACGTCGGCCGCATGCTACCAACACGTTGTGCTGACGTCAAACTTTTTCCCAAAACGCCGAAAAGTTGGATGTACAACATATTTTGTGTGTTGGCGGCGCGCCGGCGAGAAGCGTCGTAATGTGACAACCCCATGACATGCCTCTAGCATCTGCTGGCGTACCCCTAGCGTATTGCGAGCGTATGCCCAGCGTGTTGGCTGTCTGTCACACTACGACATATGTCCTTAGCGTATGCCGACCTATGCAAATTTTGACCAACACGTCGGCATACGGCGTCATAGGTTACGTATAGGGTGGGCATAGGTCAAGTACGCTCAGCATAGGTCGACGTATATCGACCTATTTTTATTTTCAAATTATTTCGACACGTTACGCACACGCCGCCGCATACGTCGTAGTGTGACAGGGCCATGGCAAATTTCAAGCGGAAGTGCGCCATGAGCCCTCATCCTCTCATTATGATGGTAATCAGGCCACGAGGGCCATCCGCTGTAGGTGTTGCCTCGGTAGAGCGTCTCGTCACTTTTGGTTTAGCTATCGAGAGAGCAGGACATCATACGAGACGGAGCGTGGTGGGACACCTCAGAGGATACACCGCGCGCGTGATAGGAGAACGAATGACCCGTTGACACCCCAGCTAAGCCACAGGATGATACTATTATCTCCCGGGGGTGTGAGTAATTAGACGCTCGGCGTTAATTACGGGTAAGTATAGTGCTTGGCGCTTCCACCGTGGGCAAGGCCTATGGGCTCCGGAGTCGGACTCAGCGCTTGCACACCGGAGGACGACCCGAGATGGCTAGACCGTTAGGTTGGTGATAACCTGTTCCCGGCTCGTGCCGGAGGATCCTTTGGATCTCCCATCCTAACACTGTGGAAGGGTTACGGACGGGGAAGCGGGGGGGAGGTCTGAGGCGGTTGGATGCCGACTAAGTGGAGGCAGACAGAGCCGCCCACCCATGAGCCGGCCGCAGAGGAGGCATGACAGAGCCACGAGCACCTACCGTGGACGGGGAGGCAAACAGTAGCGCCGAAAGTAGCAAATGTGAGTACAAATTGTAAAACATTTAAAGCAGGGAACGTAACCAAACAACGAGCAGAATGGGCGCACATCACAGATAATCAGTGGGTACTGAATATGGTGGAAGGGATAACCATAGAAATAATGGGCCTTCCAAAACAAGCCAGAGAGCCAACATCAGATGCTAAGGGTATAGATGAGACGCTCAAAAATAAAATAAAAGAAATGTTGCAACAAGGTGTGATAGAGGAAACAGTACAGTCCAACCGCATGTTCATATCACACCTATTCCTAAGACCGAAAAAAGACGGTCACTTCAGGCCCATACTGAACCTATCAAAACTAAATACAATAATCATTTACCGACATTTCAAAATGGAACAGTTAAGTACAGCAATGCAACTAGTGCACGAGGGGGCGTGGCTAGCCAGCATAGACATATCACAGGCGTACCATAGCCTAGAAATAAGAAAGGCAGACAGAGACTTATTGCAGTTCCTACATGGGGGTAAAAGATACAGGTTCAAGGTACTACCCAATGGGCTCAGTTCAGGACCCAGAACGTTCACCAAGGTGATGAAGGCGGTAATGAGCCACCTCAGAACAGCCCACAACATACTGCTCTGTTTTTACATCAACGATACGATAATAATAGGATGTACGCAAGAGGAGCTAAAAGCAGCAGTAGTCACCACATTGACCCTACTAGATAGACTAGGTTTCACGATTAACAAGGAAAAATCAGTAGTAATCCCCACAAAAGAACTACAGTTCCTTACCTAGGGCCAAGTGCTCAGACCTAATACAAATACAGTTCACAAGGAAAGTACTACGAGAGGACAGGCTACAGATCAAAACACTAGCGTCATTAGTGGGGAAGCTAGTAGCAACGGACCCGGGCAACAGCTGGGCAAGAATAAAATCAAAATCAATAGTAAGGGCCCTAAACTGGAACCTGAGGGACTCAGGAGGGGACTATGAGAAAGGATGCACACTCACAAAGAGGGTGAAATCATGCCTAAACTTAGAAGGAGCAACGAGGGAGTACAGGGTAAAGCCGGTAGATGTGTGTGTATACACGGATGCTTCCTCGCATGGGTGGGGTTACTTTAACCAAGGTAAACAAACACACTACGGGGAACAGTGGGACGAGTTAGTCAGTGAAGACACACACATCAATGTTCTAGAACTAAGGGCGGTGAGACGCATGCTGGAACATATAGGCGAGGAACTAAGAGATAAACACGTAAGAGTATTTGCGGACAACACCACTGCAGTAGCCTGTATAAGCAAGGGCAGGTCCGCAAGATCAAAACAGTGCCAAACAGAAACGGAAGAGATATGGGAACTTACGGAAAGTAAAAACATTACGATCACAGTTAGGTTCTGTCCGGGGGTAGACAATGTTGAGGCGGACTGGGATTCACGCGTGTTTACAGACGCGGGGTAGTGGACCACAGAGGGCAACGCATTAAGCGATCTGTTCACGGAATGGGGCACCCCAGAGATAGACATGTTCGCATCTAGGGATAACCAAAAATTACATCAATTCATCTCTAGGGATTACGACAGGCAGGCGAGAGGGACAGATGCATTCTCAATGTACTGGCAAAGGACTAACGGATACTTCTTCCCACCTTTCAGTTGCCTGTCACGCGTACTACGGAAAATACTACAAGAGAAGCTGAGAGGGATGCTACTACTACGGAGTGGCCAACACAACCGTGGTTCCCGCTGCTGAAGCGCCTGAAGGGCTACACAACATCGAAGCTCATAGCAGTAGAGGAGGGCACCTTAACGCTGGCAGGGAAGCCGTCGAAACGGTTCCCGCTAGCACACAACATGCAACTGAGGGCGGTGAATCTTTAGGGGGTATGTTCACCGCCATGGGGATGAACACGGATGCCACAGATACCCTCACCGCCTCCTGGGCAAACGCGACACAAAAACAGTACACGCTGGTCTTGAAAAGGTGGACGAAGCACTGCGAGGAGCACGACATCAACAGAAGAAGTCCAACACTGCAGGAAGGTATTGCCTACCTGCAGAAATTGTTCAAGGAAGGAGCGGCGCACAACTCAATTAACACGGTGCGCGCGCTACTCTCCACGTTCATCACAGTGGGTGGCAAACCGTTTGCTGCTGAAAGGGATAAGCAACCTCAAGCCACGGGTGCCCAAATACGACACGGCATGGGACCCAAAGGTGCTACTGGAACACCTACAGGGCTGGGGTCACATCGACTCACTGACCGTGGACAGACTAAATAGAAGAATTTTGTGTTTGTTCCTGCTGGCCACGGGTCAGAGGTTGCAAGCACTGGGGCTCATGCGAAGGGGGGACTTTCGGTGGATGGAGAATAGTTGCACCATCAGATACACTGAGAAAATGAAGTCAAACGACCCAAACAAGAACCCATTGGTGCTCAGGTTCAAGGAGTTTCAAACAATGGAACTGTGCATATTCAGACATCTGAAAGCGAACATGGACAAGGCCGAATTACAAGGTGCAGTGCCCGCAGTGTTTGCCACCACGAGACCGCCGCATGTAAGGGCATCTCAGGACACACTGACACGATATGTCAAAATGACACTCACAGAAGCAGGCATAGACACTAACAGGTTCCCAACCTACAGCTGCAGGCACACAGCAACCAGTGCGGCTGCGAGACGGAACGTCCCGTTAGCCATGTTGCTAATGGCAGCAAGATGGTCAGGAGAGGGGACGTTCCACAGGTTCTACAATAGACCCCTGAGGGCGAACCCGACCACAACGAACCTGATCCAGAGCATCTGTGAGTGACGAACAATAGACACGTATACACACATAAACTAATATCCAAGATAGTAGTAGGATACTGGGCTTCAGAGCCACCTGTGATAAAAATTACAATGTGTAACTGTTAAAAATGTTGGGCAACCTGTGCCACAAATGTTAGTGAGGCTTGAGAGCCACGGTGAAAAATAAAATAAAAGCTTTTTGCAACAAATAACCTGTCATGAGTCAAATATTAAATAACACCATGACAACAACCACAATTAAGGGAAACAGTTGCAATACAAAGTAGCGGATGGCCCTCGTGGCCTGATTACCATCATAATAGATAATTCTGCTAATAACATGCAGCAGAATAAGGATTATTATGGTAAGAAAGGCCACGAGGGGCCATCGGCCCACCCATAATTACACATCCACGCTGACAACGGTGACCCTTAATTGATAATCTACAAAGAATGACGAGAAGCTCTACCGAGGCAACACCTACAGCTGATGGCCCTTCGTGGCCTTTCTTACCATAATAATCCTTATTCTGCTGCATGTTATTAGCAGAATTATATATACGCCAGGCTACGCGTATTACGGCTCACGTACCCGTTTCAAACTAGAGCGCCAAAACGGTACATACACCCCACTACGGCTACAAGCAAAGTCACGTCTCGCGCAGAACGAGATGGCTCATTGCGCAGGCGCGGAGCCAGCCAAAATAAAATCGCCATTTTGAGGAGAAATCCTCGGGCACGGCAAAAAATATGTCAGTTAATTTTGCTGACAACTTTTGGGTAAGTAGTTACATACTCTTGAGATATGGCACACATGCGCATCCTTCATATCTCCGCTGAAATCTGACTTGTAAACAAGTATTTTAACTGCACAGATGACTGTAGAATGTCTGCGAGTTCACGGCGACCAAAGCCACGGCAACAGCCAACACCCCCACTCGGCCACTGCTTCTCAGCCTTCGGCTTCGGTATGGCTATGTCGCTGATCGAACTGATCTGACACTTGACAGACATCTTACCGATAACAACCACACGGGGGAGGGGTTCTAATAAAGATTGCCTCGTACTTTATTTTGAGGAATGGCAACATGGCTAGTTAATAGCTCCATAATATATTATCACCAATCATTGTATGTTAATCCCATAAACTCATTGAAGTCATTCACACTTCTATGATTTGAACAATGAATAACACAATTACCCATGTCCACCCATGACTAAATCAGTTGACTGAGTTGTCAGTAACTTAATCAAGTCCGAAGTGGGGTTGTTCAGTCATGTCAGCTACAATCATTTTCATATATGTGATAATTGTTTGATAACGTGTTATAGTTATACTGCATTACTAAGATGCCACCCAAATAGTTGCAATAGCCTAGTTACTGTTAAAAACACTCATGTTAGGTAGATCAGCTAACATTCCAGAACACAACAAACAGTATAAATTTAAGCTCCTTCAACAGATCTTGCTGAGACAAACTCAAATCTGTTGTAATTTTGAAAATATCTTTATAGGGGAGAAAGTTATGGCATTTCTAATAGACTAATGTCAGCTTAATTGTTAAATTTAGTCTGGATTCACCATTATAATAAACTGTGACCATTGCCACATTGTTACAGCTTTCTATGCTCTAAGTATTTTGATTTAGGTATTTTAATGTATATTTTCGGTGAGATTAGTTCATGTTCTTTCCAGTGATATAAAATTTATAAAAATATTCCATGGGGAAAGTACTTTAATCAGGGCAGGAATTTTGAAAATGGAGGAACATTTTACTATGGACATTGTGACCGATGCGCCCCTATCGGTATCTGACATACCTACTCATGTGTTTGGTAAAGTTGTCTTCCTCCTTGCTGTTAAAAGAAGTATCTGCCTCAGTTCGGCTGACGCTCTGATTCTAGGACAACCTTCCAGTTCAACCACTGCCATATGAAAGAAAATCATAGTAATTTTAAACCCTTAGTAATTATCACTTTCCAAAGGATTGCAGTTTTATAATAATAAATTGTTTATGGCAGACATTCAGGCCTGCCTAGATAATGAAGGTATGGTCACAATGGTGGGTTGAAGGATCATGGTGAGAAGTAGATGAAATATGTACCTCCAGTACAAGTGATTTACGACCATGTTTAAATCAGACTGTAACAACAAAGGAACAGAAAATTCCGATACGTCCCTTGCCAGTCTCGGTGATACTATCTCTAGCATGCTGATTTCTTACTAAGCAGACTGGAAATGAGTCTGACTCTTGTCAGCATCAAATAAAAGTTATTAGCTTAATCATGAATGACACCATCTTCCGTTAGGCATTTCCCTGCTGAATTTCCAGATTCTAGTGTTAGTTTAGCTCTATGTGTAACTAATGTAATTCTTATTTCAGGGGGAGAAAAACAATGGATTTGAAGTGCTTTACCATAATATGAAATGTGGTCAGGTGTCTAATAAAGAATTCACGGAATTTCTTCGAGAAAGGTAAGCTATTATTTATCACTTTTAGATGTGCAGAGCGGCTCAGACTAAAACGTAGCTCAATTATAAATGCTCATGGAAGTTTGGCTGAGCGAGGGCAGAAAGTGATATTACCTAAATCCAGTTTTCAAGCTGGCTGTACTGCTTCAGGAGTGCTGATGTTGGCATTTTGTATTACCACATAATAAAGACCAACTAAGCCACTAGGACCGGGCGAGGTGGCCAAATCGGTAGAGCACAGGCCTCGTGTGCGGGAGTTCGCGAGTTCGGTTCCTGGTCGAGTCAAACCAATGACTTAAAAAATTGATACTTGTCGCTTCCTACCCTGGTGCTTGGTATTATTAGGATAGGGCAAGGACTGGTTAGCTCGGTGTCAGGATAATGTGACTGAGTGGGATATCGGGTCATGGTTCCAGCGGCCTGATTTCCCAGTGGGGCAGCACTATAAAACCGCCATGAGCACATACTGTCACAAGTCGGTACTCCTCCTGATATGACCTTAGATGTTGCTAGGACGTAAAACAACAACAAACAAACTATTTCATTTCCAGTGATATATTCAAGGGACTGTGCATCCTTTTTCTTCCATTTTGATTTTCATTCGAATCAGCTTTTAACCAAATAGTATATTTGAAATCAGCATAAAAAGTTTGGTTTACCAGGTAGCTGACAAGTGGAATGAAATAAAATAATAAACAAATGGCGGTGCCAGTTACGGACATTTATGCCGTTGTGCTGTCATAGTTTAATGTAATCTTTCCCCACTACTAATTACTATTGCCTGTCTACAGCACACCAATATTACATTTGGATTTTCCACACATTTTAATTTGATATGACCCTAAAAAGTACTAGGACGTAAAACACCAACAATGAACCAATCACATTATCTAACTTTATTTTTTATTTATTAAACTCAACAAGAATAGCGGAATGACGGGCTAGAATAATCATTGTATGCATGACTGGAGGAAATCACATGTTTGGTCGTCACATTTCGCAAAGTGAAATATGGGCCAAGTACGAATATATTCCTCCAGTCATTTATACAACAATGCCAGGCTGTCAAGTGTCCTACGTTTTCCTATTTTTCCCCATTTTTTGGATGACGCCCTATTTTCATTGAAAAAATCCAATGTTCTCCCTATTTGACCTGTTGCATCTTCTTTTTTTTTTTTTGAACACCATAACTTGTCTGCTTTGCACACTATTTGTTCTGGATTATTAAAAACCAAGGTTTCAGAATGTCACTTTTGCAACATTTTGGTCAGGAAATATCTATTTTTAAATAAAGATAGGGGGCATCTACTAAGCGGGGGGTTGCCTACTAACCTGGGTGATCGGGTAGACTACAAATCAAATAGAATGAGACTTGAACAAGTAGCACAGTATGATCATACCATGCATTAAAATTCAAACTTCAATTGTTTGTTTCCTGTTTTCCTACTTTTTGAGGTGACTGCTCATTTGACACTATTTTTGGTACATTTACTCTTAAACAAAATTCCTATTTTATGGGGGAATGCCCTTTTTTTTTTTACAGAAATCCCTATTTTCCTTGGCCGTATGCATGGAGCGGTGTTAGCGAGCCAAAACGCGTATAGGATGGGATTTCTGGTTTAGCGCAGAAAAGTTGGTATGCATGGAGCAGTGTTAGGGCTAACACCGATCGTTTAAACTCGGAAATTCTAACTCTGCTCATAGCAGGTTTACAGCGGTGTTAGTGTTAGGTTAGTGTCAGGATGGAACCCAAATCTACTCAATGCTATCATATTTAACAGAATTACATACGCAATAAGTGAAATCTTATCAGTTTAACCCTAAATGCGAAGCGATATTAACGCTGCTGCCGTAGCAGCGGCGATATTAATATTTTCGAATCAACGAATGTAAAGTAAACAAATCGCCACCGCCGCAGCGACGTTGATATCCATACTGTCGACGTCAAGTAAAAATGGCCGCCGCCGAATCGGCGGGAATTTCTTACACCCAAATCTATTAAATGCTGTCATATTTAACAGAATTACAGACGCAATAAGTGAAATCGTATCAATTTAACCCGAAATTTGAACCGATATTAATGCAGCCACAGCATTTGCGGCCTTATTCATATTGTCAAATCGACGAATGTAAAGTAAACAAATCGCCGCCGCCGCCTCAGTAACAAGCGCGCTGGTTCCCGGTGGGTAGAGAAGGCAATATATTAGGCCCAAGCAGGTGCTCGCCAGCAACAGGCTCAGAGAAATTTCCATAATGAATAAATTAATTCACGTTTAGCTAACACTCACCGTTTAAGCGCCCACGCATACGGCTTGACATAGTTCTCTACGACGCCGATAACCGGAGATAGGTACCCGGAGTTAGAGGGATAACACCACACGCCGCTAACACCACTTCATGCATACGGGCCCTGTCGTTTTGACTTGCTTGGCACCCTGCAATGCTCACTCTATAGTCTGCCAGTTCTGTAACCTCAAATTAGTGACTTAACCGAAATATCTCCAATCTCTTTGCAGTGTAACACTTTCTAGTTGTTTCGTGATTACAGTTTCAAATTAACAAAATTTGCAACCAAAATGGATTGATTAATTATCCAATGTCCTTCAGTCATGTTCATTGTACTGCCACACTGGGGTATATTCTAATGTATATGTTGTTAGCTACTATGTGCCAGCCTAAGCAGTAACTGCACCTAGTCCAGCTAAATAAGTGCAAAAATAGGCTTTCTAATATCAGTGCATCTATTCTCTATGTCGTCGTTAAAAGCAAGTGTGAGTATGTGTGTGTGTGAGGGGGGGGGGGGGGGTTATCTCTAATCAGGCAATCACACACTGCACATGAACCAGGGAGAAATTACTCATTTATCGAGCCTGTGCGAAAATGGTGTGGGCAACTGTGTTGTTAGTCAGCTCAGTGTGGGTGTGGCCCCTTGTATATGTATGTAATTGATTTATTTAGTTACTTGTGCAATAATAGATCGTGAAACATGTATATAGTTTTATGACGTGTCTCGCTAAATTGGGAAATGTATTATTACAATGTATTATGAATACATTCATTGGAGAAATCTAGGCTAAATCGGGCAATTCATCACAACAGTGTATTGCATGGATGAGAGATCGCGATTTCGCCGGTTACCGCGATTTTTTGTATTTACCGATTAACATTAAACAAAATGTCAACAAATCAGCATGTATATGACAACAATTGGTTAGTTTGAATCCTGTTCTTATATGACCTTATATGTTGCTAGAACATTAAACCCAAACAAGAATTAGGTATGGATGATAATACAGTCACAACAAGGATAGTTGAAACTTGACTTCCGGCATTTTTAAGCGATTCACTGGCGGTGCTAATCCTATGGGGGGAACTCCGCGTTTTCGCGGAAATTCGCCATCGGCGTTTTCGTGTTTTTTTGCCAGAGACCACTTTCATCCCTGTTATTCTGAAAAGGGGTACATGATGCACATCACCAGTTGTATAATTGAAAACAGAAATTCATACGTGTGGAAAATTAACATTTATTTACACCGAAGATTACTCAATCCTAACCGGGGAACAACGCATCCGGTCTTACCAATAGCAATGCACAGTAGATCTCAAGACTTTCATCAACCTTACACCAGATCAGCATAACTGGCACTCAGCCCTACCCACAATAATTAACAGGACAGCACAGGGTGGGTGGGTGGCTGTAGATGGTCCGGGATGCAGAGGAGAACTGACTTACAGCTGATGAGATGCTAACAGGAGACTACGTTTCTATGGGGAGGCAGGTTACATACACAATGGGCAGTTCGAATGATGTTTAATATCCTGGTGACTTAGCAGGTCGGTTACAGTTACCCTGGAATTCAATAATATCAAAGACATCCAGTAGGAGTAAGACAAAGTAGTGCGGCTAAGTTTCAATACAGTACGTCAATATGAATTTATATTTTTTCAATTATTCTTGTTATGTTAACAAGGACAATCATCGGTGAAAAGGGCCATATTATATATATAAGTAGTGATGCATTGTACATGTATGGTATTATAGTATAGTAGTACATATAGTATCATAGTATAATTAGCCGTTATGTTAGGTAGTTATAAGCCGTGTTTACACGGGTGAGTTAAAACGCTTCATATAAAACTACTTGCCTAGATCGATTTATATTTGTCGTGTAAACGCGACGCTGAGGCGTTTTAGGGCTGAATCGATTCATATAGATCGGTATATGTAAACCACCTTGCGAGGTAGTATAGATGAAGCGATCTAGCCTAAGCGCTTCACACGCATGCGCAGTCGAGACCTTAGTTTGTTGACTTTCCGGTCGATCAGAAGCACATATTATAGAATTTAGTCTATGAAACTGCTAGCTGTGCACAGATATTTTTTTCATCATTTATTTTGAGGGTTTCACTGCCCAGCAGAAGTTTTGACCGTTCCAAACCAATACGATTCAGTCCATACAGATCTAGGTCGAACCCACACTCTCTCGTGGTGACGTCGACGAACCCAAACTGGCGCTGGTTAGTCTGGACTTGCTCATGCGCAGATATCGATTTCCACCATCAAACTAATTGCGTGTAAATGCGCCACTACATCGCTTCATATAAATCGCTTTGTCTAGGTCGTTTTACATTTGCCCATGTAAACACAGCTTTAGTTTCAAAGCATTACTTTAAAAAAAAATTATGGATGTAATTTTTCGGAATAAAAATAAATGAAATGAGTTATTCTTATTCTGGTATCACCTAAGGCATTCATTAAATCGACGGCTTTTTTATGCGAGTAAAGACAAGCAGATTATATATATTTGCTTACGTGTGCATGGAGGGCGTGTATTAAAGTTGCATAGTCCGATGTTTTGAGTTTTTGTCATTTAAAAAATTTATAAATGTATTAGGTTGATGGTTATATTCTACATTATTTATCTTATCGAAGTAACTTATTTTAAATAGCTTTAGAGATATTTGAAGTGCAAATATGCTAAATTAATTTGGGCACGTATGTCAACACTCGGACACCATAGGCTGCAGCAGTAACAGGTTCAATTAATTGTCTCAGTATTCCCTTCTAATAATTCTACGCAGCAACGAACGGTTACTAAGTGCACCCGTATCTAAGTTAGATATATAGAATCAAATTTAGATACTTGTTTTGGTTTTGAAAATGTGAGGCTTTACTAATAATAATAATAATAATAATAATAATAATAGTAGTAGTAGTCGTCTTTGCACGACCCGAGGCTGTGCCCAATCATGGGTACGCGCCGGGTCACATACACGTGTGCACGAGCGATTAACTTGGGTAGCCTCGGACAGATGTGGCCACGGCCGCCGGGCTGTCCAAAGTAGGTCACTTCAGCTCTGGTGTGAGTAAATATTGCGCACGTGCAATGGCTACGGATGGTCTAAGGGCGAGGGACAATAACATTAACAGTCAATCAGGTGATCACACGGGTGATTGATTGACGGTAATGGGGTGCTGTGTTCGTGTGAGCCTTATTAAATATATATAATGTGTACTGGCCAGAAGTGTCACATGGAGTTAAAATCTAATATTTTAATTTTTAACATTTTTTGGTTACAAATGAAAGCTGGAAATCTCTCCTTTACATCTATGTAAAATATAAATTGATGAGATAAAAAATAAAGGTGTAGTCCATGATTAAGCTATGTCATATGGCAGTATGACATGTGTTGCTCAGAAGAGTCAGATGTAGCGCATGCTTAGGACACCACACAGTCTACCTAATAAAAACCTAAGCAGAATTAAATAATTTCATACTGAGAAGCATATTAATCATGGCATAATATACAGCAATATGTAGTGCTTATATTGATAAAAAAAAAAAAAAGTTATTCCCAGCCATGCTTTATTCACTGAATAATTAGTGTACAATATTTGTGTGGCATCCAGACACCACTGGTTACATCTGTGACAGATATTTGTAATGTTATTTCTGAAGACATCAAATAATTTAAAAAAAAAATTTAGGCATGCATACATGTTAATAAATACTTCCTTTTGATTTGGGAACTGTTTTGTTTGATATATCAATGCAATACAAGATGTTAGTAAGGATCCAACCCTGTCACATATATGTCCTGTTAGAAATGGCTGACTGTAAAATGGTTTTTCTTTGTACAAAAACACTTCTTAACTAAAAAGACCAAAGTTGCACGTAGCTCTGGCAGTTTTCTACATAAACTTCTATATCAGACAGGTTAGTAGCATTTTTGAAAGGATATGATGGTATAGTTCATGTTAGCATTCACATACATCAAGTTTTTAAAACTTTCTATTGAATATTAACTGAATTACAGGTTAATTAAGATGTGTCGTAACATCGTGAGAACAATGAAGCCATTGTTCTTTGTAATGTCGCCCGGTGCCGAATGGAGAGATGCTTGGCTCGTGCCACTAACAACGTTAGGATTTATTCCTGGGTATCTTTTAGATTCCCCTTTATTTCTTAGGTGTGCCTCTGAGTCCCATAGTATTTTCTCCAACTTGTTGGCCACAAAAGCCACAGGTGGGAGAAGTTTATTGGACAGAATGTGGGAGGCTACCACTACACTGGTCCATACCCCTCATATGGTTGCGGTTTGTTTTTCATACCGTTTGCCTACGACACTCAAATTCCCACACGCCTGTGCTAAAAATGGTTTAAATACGGATTTAACACCTCGACATACACTTGGTATTAGATTGTGTTATTTACCTGTGTGACATTCACCTTGAGCATTGCCTAACCTTTGGTTTTGGTCGCGGCAGAACCTTCACCGCCGGTAAGGGTCCAAAGGTCGCCAGAACGACGAGATTCTGAGGAGGCAGGGGGTTCGGAACCCGACCCGACTGACCTAGATGCGTGCTTGACGCGCCTCGTTCAACGCAAGTTGGAGGAGATGCTCATGGCCAGGCCACCTGTCACTAATACGGCTAAGCAGGTGGCAGAATCTGAGGATTCGGAGTAGGAGGATTACTCAGAGGACCAAGATTCCTCGGAGGAAGAGTCCCCACAAGAGGTGGTGGTGGTTGCGCGAAAACGCAAACACAAGAAGAAGAAAGAAAGCTCATTAGATGGGGATGACTTCACCAGGGCTCGAAGGAAGAAGATGGTGGTGAAGAAAAAGAGTAAGAAGAAGAAGAGTAAGAAGTCATCTTCTTCGGATTCGTTGTTGGACTCGTCTTCGGCGGAGTCCGACTCAGACACTCAGCATGTGGGGAAATACACGAAGATGAGTGGAAAAGTGATGAAGAAATGCAAAATTGAAAAGCCAAGAAGGTTTTGACCACCACAATAATGAGGAAGACCATTCTGGGTCACTTCAACACCTTTAAACTGGCTGAAGTGATTACAAAGCTTGGTAGAAAAGTTCACGGGGATTAAAGGAGTCCCGGAATCGGTCATCAAGGAGATGGACAGTGACGTGAAGTTAAGTGAGGACCGTAAGAAATTCGAAGGGGTCCTTCACACGGTGCAGAAGGCGGTGTTGGCAGCACTGGCAGCCATCACACCGATAGCCAACAGGATGATGACCGAGAATAGGTTATCGTCCTTGTGTGGGGAGATGGACGGGGGGATTGCGCTGCTTGCAGCATTTCGCAATTTCCTCTCATACAGGCACTTCGGAAATGTGTTCAAAGCGGTCTGTACGGATGCCGTGAAAGAGGTAGCCAGGTCCAAGAAGATGATGGACAATGATGGGAAGGAATATACATTATTCCTTCCCCCAAGCCGGTCAAGGGTAAGCCCTTGGACAAGACCAAGATGTTCGGCGGTCAGCTCCAGTACTTGTTTAAACAAGTGGAGACAGGTAACAAGTGTGGGGAACACATGGAGGCGGAGAAAAAGAAGCCTGGGGATGCAAATCCTGCACGATTCAAGAAAGCCAGGCAGGATTTTCGAAACCGTTGAACCGGACAGCGAGGCGGCCGGTTTGGGATGGGCTTCGGCAATCAGGCCAGGGGAAGGGGCCAGAGGCAGCCCTTCGGGTGGAACGACGGGAACAGGCCCTTCAAGAGGGAGTTCACACCGCAGAAGCCGTTCCCCCACCCAGGCAACAAGTAGAACTGGCTACACACACTCCAGTAAGCAAATTTACTACTGGTAATTTAAGTAATTGCTTGCCGGATTGGAGGGAGATTACGGAAAATTTAACTATCCTTAGTCTAGCAGAAGGGGTGAGAATACCACTCATGGAGGAGCCGATTCAAAATAGCATTCCATTTCCTTATAGATTCAATGCTTCTGAGCGGAACGAGTTAAATGATCAAGTTCTAAAATTTTGTCAAAAAGGAATTATAGAGCCAGCACTGCATGTGGCTGGAGAATTTATCTCGAATATTTTCTCGAGACCCAAACCAAATGGGGATATCAGGCTAATTTTGGATTTAACCATGTTAAACAAATTAGTGGAGTATGAACATTTAAAAATGTTTTCACTAGATACAGCTAGAGATTTAGTTACACAGGATGCCTGGCTAGCCAGTGTCGATCTCAGAGATGCGTACTATACAGTGCCAATTTATAAACCTGACCGTAAATTTCTCAGGTTTTGTTGGAAGGAGGAGCTTTATGAGTTTATCTGTATGCCAAACGTCCTAGCGTGTGCTCCACGCATTTTCACAAGGTTATTAAAACCAATATTCTCCCACATGGCTAAGAAGGGACATGTTATGTTTCCTTATATTGATGATTTGTTTATTGTTGCACAAACACAACAAGCTACGTGAGACATTTAAAAGGTAATGCCCGGTACACACCTAGCGTATACGATCGTTTTCCCCGCACCCACCTAGCGTATACGACCTAAAACTGCCCCAAAATCGTGAGGTGTGCACTCCCCTAGCACACCTACCGATTGCGATTCACGACTAAAACTCATTTTTAGGGCTAAAACGGTAGGTGTGCGCTAGCACTACGATTGCGATTCCCGATTCGAAAAATGAATCGGCCCGACTTCAGTTTTAAGCTGATCGGGAGTTTTAGTGCGCGAATCCTATACGCTATGTGTGTACATGGCATTAGGTTTCTACATACATGAAACTAAATCAGTTTTAACACCCACAAAGAAATTAAAGTTTCTGGGTTTTGTTATTGACACAACAGAGATGACTATTTCATTAACGAAACAGAAAGTTGATAAATTTACATTTGCTAAAACTAAAGATAAGACAAGTCGCAATGTTGATAGGACTGATGACAGCATATGCCCCGGCTATTCTATATGGCAAAGCCCATATTAAATCACTAGAAATAGATAAGAACTTAGCATTGGCTCGCACTAAAGGGACTTTGAACGGCCCATGACGATTTCGCAAGAAGGCCTGCAAGATATTATGTGGTGGCTGTTATGCATTGAGAATTCAACTAACCCCATTAGAATCGGCGAACCTAACACAACAGTTACGACTGAAGCTTCACTAGAAGGATGGGGGGCTCATAGGGACCAACAGGCAACAGGTGGTCGATGGATGGAAAATGAAATCTCTGACCACATAAATGTCCTAGAGCTCAGAGTTATTTATTTAGGACTACATAGTCTGGTTAACCTACCTAAACATCATGTAAGGGTATTAACAGATAATACGACAGCTATGGCTTACATTCGTAATATGGGAGGGACTCGGTCCTAACCATGTAACCAGTTAGCCAAACTAATTTGGGACTGGGCAGAGGAACACAACATTTGGCTAACAGTACCACATATCCCGGGCAGTCAAAATACTTTAGCTGACAGGAAAAGTAATCATTTCCATGACCATCTAGAATGGTCATTAAATCATAGTATTTTCAGTTACATTTGAGACAAATGTGGCAAGCCAGACAGTGATTTGTTTGCATCACGAAACAACAAAAAGTGACCTAAATATGTGTCCCGGCATCCAGAGTCAGAAGCGTGGAGAGTGGATGCATTTTCTCTGATTTGGAATAATAAATTGTATTACATATTCCCACCATTTATCATTATCAGCAGAGTGGCCAGGAAGATCAAGATGGATCACTCACACACAGTACTGATAGTACCAGAGTGGGACATACAACCATGGCAAGCAGCAGTGAAAGTAGAAGCAAAAGACATGCTCACGTTTCCACAAGAAAGGAACAACCTACAACATCAAGGACCACTGACAGTCCACGGAGACGTGTCAACGACACCCCTTTTGGCATTCCTTTTTTAAGGAAACATTTAGAACAATATGGATTAGACAAAATTATACAAGAAAGACTTATTTCACACACCCGGAGAAAAGGAACGGTGAAATTATATACAAGCTATTTAAAGAAATTGGGTCTTCATTGTTTGCTTAAAGGAGTTAAGCCATTGCAACCTACAATAGCCCAGATTGTAAGATTTCTAAGAATGTTAGAAGATGAAGGCTTAGGATTTGGTGCAATTAATGCAGCGAGATGTGCACTTTCAATCATTCTCCTCTCCTCTCCTCTCCCCTCCCCTCTCCTCTCCTCTCCTCTCCTCTCCTCTCCTCTCCTCTCCTCTCCTCTCCTCTCCTCTCCTCTCCTCTCCTCTCCTCTCCTCTCCTCTCCTCTCCTCTCCCCATCTCTCCTCATTGTCTCATTGTCAGGATAATGTGCCTGAGTGGGATATTGGGTTATGGTGCTGGTTTTCAATGTTGCTAGGACGTATAACCGGCAATAAAGAGGGGACTGATATTATGAGTTATAAGTATTATTATAATTATGCCGGCTACGTTGGGGTAAATAGACTCCCCCCCCCCCCCTCCCACAATGGCAATGTTTACTATGTGATATTTTCACTGGACTAGTGAGGAAGTCTGTTCAAAGCAGAACAGTATCGGAGTGGACATAGGGTTGTTGTTAGAATGAACTATGGTTGTTGTGCATCTGTAGGCATCTGTCAGGGGTCATCCAACATTTTTCACAATGTTCACAGTAGTACAAATAGTACTACTTTCAGGACCCCCCCCCCCCCTCCCCAACACACACACACACGCACACAACATAGTTAGTATGCATCAATATTTTATCAGACAACATGAACGTGGTTTATGTGCTATGTCAATATTTTACTAAACGCTAAAACTCGTACATAAGTGACTAGTCCCATATCGCCTGGTTTATGCTTTGTATGACGGTGAAAATGTTGAAAACTTTGGATGACCCCTTTACACACCCGGACGTTTGTTGGGGCTTTCCGCGTGTATAACTGGTGCGGCGGACCTTTTTGCACTATGAGCCATGGCGTAGGCCCACCTGTTCTCACCCATCTCTACTCAGGTGAGCTTAGAGCTCCATGTGTTGTGAGTACATAGAACATGCCCGCACAAATATGTGATTTGGAATGCCACCACCGGTGGCCGAATCGGTAGAGCGCGGGCCTCGCGTGCGGAAGGTATGGAGGTCAATTCCCGGTCGAGTCAAACCGTTGACTTATAAAATTGATATTTGTCGCTTCCTAGCCATGCACTTGTCATTATTGGAATAGGCCAAGGACTGGTTCGCTCAGTGTCAGGATAATGTGACTGAGTGGTATATCAGGTCATGGTGCTGGCGGCATGGTCTCCCAGTGGGGCAGTACTCTAAAGTCGCCATGAGTGCCCACCGTCACAAGACGGTACCCATCCTGATATGATCTTAGATGATTCCAGGACGTAAAACTCCCAACAACCAACCAATCAGTGGAATGACACCCCCTGTCACTAAATTTCGGCCAGTGAGATAATTAGCCTTCTAGAAACGTAGTATAGTATGATGAGAGCATCAAATTTTCGAAACCAAAACACTCATCTAGATTTGATCCTACATATCTAAACTTAGGTCTATACTAGTTCACTTATTAAACATGTGTTGCTGCCCATTTAATAGAATTGTTTGTTTTTTCTCTCAAAAATTTAATTGAATAAAAAAGTTCAATTTGAAGTAAGCTCAGGTATAACAAACAACTTAATATATTTAACTTTTGAAAAGGGCTGAAACTGATTATCGGACTATGCAACTTTAAATTCATTGGTAAGGAACGAGAGAGGTGTGGGGGGGGGGGGGCACATTCGGAGGCTGGCATGTTTAATTTCTGCAGCAGATACTTAATTAGCGCATCTAGAATATCAGGTGCGCTGTATTTCACAAAAATCTAATTTTATTAGGCCCCCTATCACATGTGATAGCTTTGTTCTGAGTCTGGTGAAGCACAAGGAGAGTGTTTGTTTACTTGGGACATTTGTCCCCATACTATATCCTTAGAATAGTTTGATGTAATGCCTCCATTACGCATTTAGTGCGATCACAATAACCTCATGCTATCCTGTGCGTTTTTCAGCATGATGAAATACAGGAAATCTTATCTTAATTTAGACCCCCCCCCCCCCCCACACACACAGACATGGGCTGGTCAATTAAAAAACACCACATTCGTGATGTAGCATATCCGTTCGATACCATTATTTTATACCATTTCGTTATAGAGGTTCCGCCATTTTGTTACTTTGAGACAGGTCTTCCTTAAAAGTTAATTAAGACCATTTCTATTCTAAGAGGGACATGGCACAACTGATTTTGAATTAGTGATGTTGCATGCTAGCCATCGATCTGCCGAATGATAAGGTAGATAGATATGCAGCCTCACTCACTGCAGTGACAAAACCACAGATGGATAGGGATGACATAATCATAGCATCATTCTCAAGAAACTAACAAACCTGAGATTAAAAGCTTTCCTCCCCCACTCCCTTTTTAAAAATCGTCATTTCGTTTACAGTTCGCAAATATTGCATTGGTTACAACAGACATCTGGGGTTAAACCTTATGGAGATTACCTTGATCTACATAGGTTGATCTTCGAGTTGGTTATTGAAGGGCTGTCAAATGGATGCTTTGAAAAACACACACACAAAGACTAAAGCAAATCCACATGTTCATCTTATCGAGGTGGTGGGAACCTTTAGATAACGCAACACTGTTCTGTATTTGCACTTTACTGATAAATAATTGACTGGACGCGGTGGCCGAATCGGTAGAGCGCATACTTCCCGTGTAGAAGGTTGGGAGTTCGAATCCCCGTCGAGTAAAACCAATAACTTATCAAATTGATATAACAGTCGTTACCTAGTCTGATGCTCTTATTAATGGGATAGGACATGGACTGGTTAACACAGTATCAGGATAATGTGACTGTGGGATATTGGGTCATGGTGCTGGTGGCCTGGTCTCCCAGTGGGGAAGCACTATAAATGTTGCCATGAGTGCGCACTGTCATAGGTCAGTACCCACCCTGGTATGACTTTTGATGTTGCGAGGATGTAAAACAACAAACAAACAGATAAATAACTGAATATGTGCTGCTTGTTCACTATATATATTCAGCATATAAACGACGTGGGCTAATCCTGAGACATAGAGCATAATATTTTCTGATTTGTTGAGCCTTGTGGGCATAGCATAGACTGTGGCGTATGATGTATTAAGCACGTCTGCAGCATAGCATTCGTATGTTTGAGATAGTTCACAGAACACTGCTAAGGACTGTGTTGATCTGCTTGACAACTGTTGCTATGTGGGAGACAGCCTCGTCATCCTATTGCTATTCACAACGGGTGTTCGCCAAAATAGACTCACCAGACATAGTTAATTTCTAGTTCATCAGGATAATTAAAGTAGACCTGGTTCATCTTTAGGTGATGTTGATATTTAAATTTTTAATTAAAAAATCAACAACCCAAACCAAACAGCACACGAATTTTCATTAATTCATTGGAGTTCATGGCTGAGTCAAGAACGGGTAGATATGATTTATAATTTATATTGTAAGTGGACCTATTGTGTGTGCGCATGCGTGCGCGCATGCATGCATGCATATTAATAAGCCAGTTTATAGATATATTTTTTTAAACCCAAAAAACCTGAGCAATGTAATAATATTACGGTCCATACTGGGCCTGGAAAGTCTTGAAAAGTCTTGAATTCCATTAAAATGTCCCCACTGATCTAAATTAGTCTGAAATCACCATTCGCCATTGTTTTTTTTCCTGAAGAATGAAAATAGTATTGAATTCCTTTGAAAAATAGCCTTGAAATAGCCTTGAATTCCATGTCTTCACATGTGTACGGACCTTGCAATATGTGCACCAAACAAGTGTACATATATTCTCATCCATTGCTATTTTATATTTACATCGAAATTTCTTTATCTGTAAGTGATGAGGTTCTTTGTCTTTGCTAGACGATAAACTCCTCTGTGGCCGAGAGGAGGCCTGAGGCTGGCTTAAAGCTATGACCTTTGTCCGTAATGTTTTGTTCGATTTGGAGGGAGGCGGCAGCGGCCAGAACTACCTTAGGTCACACAGTGAGGCTCCTTGAACTCCATAACCGATCACCCGGGTGAACTTCACATACTGGTATTGCTTTGTGGAATGGGGCGGGGGCGGGGCGCGGGGGGCTGACTCCCAAAGATTCACTCCGCTGAATAGAAGCCACGCACACGGACTCAGCGTACATTATGGCTTTCGGGATTGCCACACACCAGGTTGCATGGCTGAGTAGATAAGACAGTTGACTGGCTTCCCGTTAGAGGTGGAGGTCTGGGGTTCCAAACCCTGGTTGAGTTAAACCAAAAACTTACAAAATTAATAATTCTGGCTACCTAGCCTGGTTCTCGGTATTAATATGATCGGGCAAGGACTGGTTTGCTCAGTATCAGACTATGTGGGATCTGGGGTTATGGCGGAGGTCAGTCCCTAGTGGCAGGGATCCAATTTCTTAGTGAAATCGCTGGTTTCAGCAAAAACTGAGTTTCAAATTCAGTGTGGGGGGGGGGGGGATATTGTCTGCGAAAAAAATAATACTTTTTATTATGTGTTAGTCTTGAAGTCTTAAACCAGTTTCAAGGCCAAAATATGTAGGTGCCAGATTGCACCATTTTAATCACATGTTTTAAAAACTTTCCCAATGGAGGAGGGGGAGGGGGTGGATGCCCGACTGACACCCCATAGTTTTTCAAGGATTTTTTATTGTTGTCACTGGGACCCCTGTAGTTGGGCAGCAATATGAATGTAGTCGCCAAGTGTGCGCATTGCCACAGATCGGCACCAGCTGTGATATGATCTTAGATGCTGTTGGGACATACATCCCAAACTAATAGATTTCTACGCACAGTATACTAAAACACGGGTTGATATATATATTAGTAGGCTCAACCCCACTTGTAATATTAACACTCGTCACTATGGGCACAAGCAGAACCAAAGTAACGAATAATTTGTTCCCATTGCGAATTGCGAACTGTGTTCTGTGATCTGAGATGGTGATGGTTTTTTTTGTATGTGGAGATTGTTGGTGGGGTCGGGCGGGAGTTTCCTCACTAGTTTTAGTATTGGGAGAGTCATGGGATTTCTGTTTTATGTCATTTTTTAATCTAAGCTTTGCAATTCCAAGTCCGCTGTTATTGCCTGAATCATTGGGCCTAATGCCATGTTTAGGGAATTTATTTACCCGTCACAATTGTGATCTGTAGTCAATGTGGAACAAGCAGAATGAGGTGACACCCATACTAGGTCTAGGGTACATCTTGCCGCCCCCGCCCCCCACACACACCACCCACGGACACAAACGCGCGCGCCTCTGAACCCCAATTAAGACTGGGTATAGCTGTATTCATGCTGTGTGGAAAGTGCCTCTATTCCGAGTCGGGGTCAATGGCTGATAAGTGATGTATACATCTGCTCGGTTTGGAGTCACTCCCAGTGACCTCGACCGTCGACCTTGTCCTAAAACTGGTTCACTTTTCTGCGCTCGTCGCTATTTAAAGTGGCGAGCTATACCTCGTCGGGAAAACAAACAAACTCGGAATAGTTCAGATTTGTGCCACAGGGTGATGCATGCTTAGTACTGAACTTTTCCACTTGGTGGTGTAGAGTGACCTAGATCAGATTTGTGCCAGAGGGTGGTGCATGCTAGTACTGAACTATTCCACTTGGTGGTGTAGAGTGACCTAGATTGGTCATGTGACAGCTGTTGTTGTGGAAATGGCTGGGTGAGTGGAGAAAAGGGAGGGTAAAACTGATTTATTTCCAATTTTCTTTAGAGTAGTTCAAACAGGAAATATATTTGCTTTAATGTAAAATATATGTTAGTACTTACATTGCATAATTCAATGAGAAACACATATAGATGAAAAACATTTTTGTTGTTGAATGTAAAAAGGTTTTGGACTGTATGGGGTTTGAACCCACAAGACAAAACAACTTCAGATTACAAGTTCAACACCCTAACCACTTAGCCACAGATACCACAGATAATTTGCTATGTCAGTTCAGGCTATTTGTATATACGACGTCATGGTATACATACATAGCCTGTATACGATGTTATATATACAGGCTATGTATGTATGTATGTATGTATGTATGTATGTATGTATGTATGTATGTATGTATGTATGTATGTATGTATGTATGTATGTATGTATGCATGCATGCATGCATGCATATATGTATGCATGCATATATGTATGCATGTATATACAACATCATATATACACGCTATGTATGCATTTATTTATTTACGTATTTATTTATTTATTTATGTATACATGTACATTGCATCATTCAATCAGAAACACATATAGAACAATAAACATTATATACCATGTGTATCATATGAATGATGTATATACTAGTCATATATAAAATGTATGCATTACTAGTATATGCACTAGTAATATTATATATGTCATATATATACAACATATATATACAAGGTATGTATATATATATATGGACCAACAAATATATATATATTAATCTGCCAATACTAATATATATATATAGGCCCGCTGCAATTGCGCGGGTTTCTGGATTTAATGCTAAGATGGCAGCAGCCGTTCTGGTCATGCCTATGTGTTATTGTTTGGATGGGATCCATCGCAAATGCGCCGTTCCACAGCGTATGCATCGGAGGACGACCTGGGGTCGTAGCACCATATCAGTTTCTACACTCACCTATGACGAACTGCACGTTCTGCGATCCTGAATCGTCCGCCGGCACATACACTGCGGAACGGCTGCTGGCGTCATAGCGTTAAGCCCAGAACCAGGCGCATTTGCGATGGATCCTGTCCAAGTGATAACGCATGACCAGAACAGTCGCTGACATAGCATTAAACCTGGAAATCTGTGCATTTGCGGCGGATCCCGTCAAGCCATTAACGCTCAGATCCGGCTGGATCGTAGACTATGGCTGCTGGCATTATAGCATTAAGCGCAGAACCCAGAGCATTTGCCATGGATCCCGTCCAAATGATAACGCATAGGCACACCCAGAATGGCTGCTGCCATCATAGCATTAAAACCGGAAACCTGTGTATTTGCGGTGGATCTCCTCGAACTATTAATGCTCAGGCCCGGCTGACGTGGCCAGCGTGGAATGGCTGCTGCATTAGTTAATAGTAATACAAAAGATCTGGAAGTCAACAACTTTCAAATGCACATATCTCACTCTGTATGGTTCACTCCTTTTTACATTCAATAACACAATTTGTTCCCCTTTTATATACAGTGTAACTGACAAATTTCAAATGGATGCACACAAAACATACATTTACATACATACATGTATACAAACAAATACATACATGCATGCATACATGCATACATACATACAATGTATACATACATACATACATACATACATACACACATACATACACACATACATACACACATACATACACACATACATACATACATATGCACATACATATGCACATACACACAGACATACACACACACACACACACACACCTTGAATATATGACTTCCTATACACAAATAGCCTGAACTGAGGCAAGTAATGATGTGTGGTCTCTGTGGCCTAGTGGTTAGGGTGTTGAACTTGTAATCTGAAGTTATTTTGTCTTGTGGGTTCAAACCCCATGCAGTCCAACACCTTTTTACATTCAACAACAAAAACTTTGTTCATCTATATGTGTTTCTCATTGAATTATGCAATGTAAGTACTAACATATATTTTACATTAAAGCAAATATATTTCCTGATTGAACTACTCTAAAGAAAATTGAAAATACCCCAGTTTTACCCTCCCTTCTCTCCACTCACCCAGCCATTTTTTTAAACAACAGCTGCCAGCTAGTCCCAGCCTCAGACCCCCCACCCTGACCTCAGCACTGACCCACTTCTGGAACAAACTCTCTGCCAAACCAGGAATGCAACAACCTACCTGCAATTTAAATCTAGATTAAAGGTTGAGTACCCGACATAGACATACATTAATAAACCTACCTGGATAGACCACAAACGTTAAGAATTGAAATAAATACATAGTCCCAAACCACTCCCTTCCCTCTCCCTCTCTGAAATCCCCCCCCCCCCCTGGCAAAAAGAGTAAAAGAAATAACAACTACCAAAGTATACCCACCAGCCTTTCACACCTGACTAAACCAATAAAACATATACTACTGACAAAGCTATAGTTGACCCAAGACAATTTAAATGAGTTGTGCAACCATTATTTGCATAATCCAAAATCCACGACTACCTGTATCAGCAAGTCATGCCCATTATATTAATGTCTCCTCACAGGTATGATCATCAAATCACCTATATAGTCTAAAGGTAAATGGCTATTCTCCAGTCTACATGTACAAAATAAGATCCCCACTATATTTTTAATGCCTCATTTTAAGCGGGCATTCCTTACATGCGGTATGCGAATGGCATGATTCCCTACACACGGTATGCGGCATGTGGCACACAACTGGCTATATTATTGCCAATTTATAGATAAGTATTCATATTTCTGTGAATCTGGTAGCTTTCCCTCGGCTTTCTCCCCTCCTCTCTCTTCCCCTCACTGCTTTCTCACCTCCCTGCCATCCTCCCCTCGGCTTTCTCCCCTCCTCTCTCTTCCCCTCACGGCTTTCTCACCTTCCCGCCTCCTTCCCCCTTATAAGCACACACTAATCACTATGTACACGGCACCCCTCTAGGCCGTACCGTAATGCTCAGTCGCCTCTCCTAGTGTTAAACTAATGGACACATCAGACTCAGGTTTCTATTCACACCCCGCTTGCCGCATGCCGCACCGATCGCTACATGGACCGATCGGAAAAACGCATTCGCATTTGCATACCGCGTGTAAGGAATGTAGCTCATAGGTTTCAAGGCGTTTCGATTTTTTGTCACATTCGCATACCGCGTCTAAGGAATGCGCCCTTTAACCTACTACTGTCTATATTGTTCATACCATCGCATCATCTCATCCATAAATAGTTCATATGCACTATAATTGTTAAGGCCGGAAGACCAGCGCCTTGGTGCTGAAAAAAGATGTCATTCAACTGGAATAAAAATTTGAAGAAAAAAAATAGAGAGAAAAAGTGGGTCCACTACTCTCCACACACATATTTGGTTATATAAACATAAAAACTAAACAAGGTTGTGCTTGGAGAGCATTTGTCAGAGTACGGTTCCCGTCGGCACGAGGTATAACTGGCCACTTTAACCCTTCCCCCACCAAAGTGTGCACACATACATACACACATACATACATACATACATACATACACACATACACACATACATACATACACACACATACGCATACATACATACATACATACATACATACATACATACATACATACATACATACATACATACATACATACATACATACATACATACATACATACATACATACATACATACATACATACATACATACGCACACGCACTCACACACACGTGTGTGTTGCCACCGCGCTAGTTAAGCCCCCACCCCCACATCTGTCACTTTCATATATCTACTTCCCTTCATGATCATAATGTCAACTTCAAAGTGTTTACCTACTTGCCCCCACGTTGGAACATCGGAAAGAGGAAGACCAATTACTCAGATTGAGACTATCATTTAGGAACTAATCCTGAGCGGCCAACAACAACAACAACAACAACAACAACAACAACAACAACAACTTCCGCTGTGGTTATTTGTAGAGAACTTGTCATTTCTGTGTCCATTACAAGACGAGCCATGCCATGTGTCCCATGCTAAACGTTATTGAGGCCATCACCCGCTTTATTTGTTTGTTTGTTGTTTTACATCCGAGCAACATCTAAGGTAATATCAGGATGGGTACCGACTTGTGAGAGTTCACACTCATGGCGACTTTTATAGTGCTGCCCCACTGGAAGACCAGGCTGTCAGCACCATGACCTGATATCCCACTCAGTCACATTATCCTGACACCGAGCCAACCAGCCCTTGCCCTATCCTAATAATGCCGAGCGCCAGGCTAGGAAGCAACAAGTACCAATTTTTAAGTCATTGGTTTGACTCGACCAGGGTTCGAACCCACGATCTACCAACACGGGATGCGGACGCTCTAACTCATTTGGCCATCCCGTTTGGACTCACCTGCTTTAAGGGAGAAAAGAAGAAATTATACAAAACAATGAAGTGAGAAGATAAGGGTCGTTGCAAGTCTACAGTGTGCGAAAGCCGGGATGACTCACTCGGCCCGGTGACGACCATATCACACGCCGGATGGATCTTTGATCTATTCAGCCACGTCTCTTATTTTATACTCACATCGGTTCATCGCCATATTGGATCGAACGCAGCATCGCGCAGCGCCGAATGTCGTCTGTGTGCCACTTTAAGTTAGAAGCTTGTTGTGGGGGGAGGGGGGTGGAGATGAGAAATTGAGCTTAGTCAATATATGTTGTATACATGTACGCCGGGCTCAAAGTGCAGGCACTTGGTAGTTCTTGATACACTCCGACCTATCACTGCGTTTGGCTTCTGTGTTTGGGATAGATAGATGGATGGATAGCTGCACAGACTCCCTCTCTATGATCTCAGTAGATCAGCCAAGTATCCCACTCAATGGTGGTGGTGGGGGGGGGGGGGTTATGTCCTAGCAACATCTAAGGCCATATCAGGATGGCTACCGACTTGTGACTGCACACTGATGGCAACTTTATAATGCTGCCCCACTGGTTAGTAAAATTAAACAACACATCTTCTGCAATTTACTTCCGGAGAACTGACCCATAATTCACCACCAGATGGAATTGCCCATTGAGTTGGTTGGTTGTTGGAGTTTTACGTCTTGGCAACATCTATGGTCATAACAGGATGGGTACTGACTTGTGACAGCACACTCATGGCTACTTTATAGTGCTGCCCCACTGGGAAATCAGGCCGCTGGCACCATCACTTGATAACCCACTCGGCCATATTGATCCTGATACTGAGCTAACCAGTCGACCAGATGGCATGGCCGAATGAGTTAGAGCGTCTATCTCCCGTTTTGGTAGACCATGGGATCGTGGGTTCGAACCCTGGTCGAGTCAAACCAATGACTTAAAAATTGATACTTGTTGCTTTCTAGCCAGGCGCTCGGCATTATTAGGATAGGGCAAGGACTGGTTGGCTCAGTGTCAGGATAATGTGACTGAGTGTGATATCAGGTCATGGTGCTGGTGGCATGGTCTCCCAGTGGGGCAACACTCTAAAGTCGAAATGAGTGCTCACTGTCACACATTGGTACTCGTCCTCATATAAGTGATTGGTTTGACTCGACCGGGAATCGAACTCCCGACCTTCCGCACGCGAGGTCCGTGCTCTACCGATTCGGCCATCGCGCCCCGTTTTCCTATTGAGAGCCTGGCTGTAGAATCCACAAGGTCGAACATTACACGATAGTTTTCTGAGATCACTTCACCTGTACACCACTGCCAATATCATCTAGACTCCTCAAACATTGTCCACTGTCTAATAAGGAATCATACATAAGCCGTGTTCACAAGGGGAAAATGTAAAGCGATTTAGACAAGGCGAATACTAGGAATCGAATTAGCGGCCCATTCACATGGGCAGCGCTTGAAGGCGGAAGTGGATATCTGCGCATGAGCAAGTCCAGACTAACCAGCGCCAGTTTGGGTTCGTCGATGTCGGCATGAGAGAGTGTGGGTTCGACCTAGATATGTATGGACTGAATCGTATTGGTTTGGAAGGGTCAAAACTTCTGCTGGGCAGTGAAACCCTAAAAATAAATCATGAAAAAAATATCTGTGCACACCTAGCAGTTTCATAGACTAAATTATATAATATGCGCTTTTGATCGACCGGAAAGTCAACAAACTAAGGTGTCGACTGCGCATGCATGTGAGGTGCTTAATCCGCCTCAGTGCGCTCACACGGGCAAAATAAATCGATTCACAGAAATCGACTCACGTAAACTACCTCGACAGGTGGTTTACATTATCCGCATCACAGGAATCGATTCAGCCCTAATTCGACTCACCCGCCCGTTCACACGAGAAATGTAAGCCGAACTAGGCAAGTCGATTTCTGCGAATCGATTTACATTGCCCGTGTGAACACGGCTGTCAATGCCAAGAAGCCTGTTCGACCTATGTCTATTCCTGTCATGGAACAATGTGCTTTGTGCCATGGGCGGAGCACAACTGTACAGGTGGGTTTCTGTATATTCTGTTCTGGAACTACCAACGCACAGAGGAACTTCCTCTATGAGAATGAACACTGGAATTTCATTTCTTAAAAGAATAAAAATGTAAACGGGTAAGATAATCTTTATTCTTTTTAACAGATCTTTCTGTCGATACCGGGACACTTTTCACTGATAGTCCAGTCGTTGGACAATTCTGGTTATTTGCACGGCTTATTTCTAATGTTAGGTCACAGTATATAGAGCCAAGTGTTTTCAAAAGAATGCACATAAAATAGTAGAAGTAGGTTATTTGAATTACGTTAATTGGTAGATAAGTATCATTTCGTTGTGTCTGTAAGAATTACGGTATAAACATAAGGACACACCTGAGTAATAGGATTATCCTGAAAGAAATAGTCATGGGATGAAAAATTGAACCCCTGATTTCTTAACCAGTGGTAGTAATTACCATTGTTTGGTTATTTAATTTAAGCTTCACACACATGTAATACTGAACCTTCTATTGAATTTCTGCTATGTAGTTCGTGAGGGTTATATCACTGCTGTATTTCATGTGGGGTTCCCCACCCCCATCTATTTTAAATATAAATTCAATGAAGCACTTACACTTATGAAATTCTATTTGTTAGCAATTTACTGCGTTCACTCACTCACTCACTCACTCACTCACTCACTCACTCACTCACTCACTCACTCACTCACAAACACAGGCACACAGCGGGAGTTATCGGACTACAGAGCACTGACCGATATATGTGTGTGATAACGATTGTCTATGTCCCCTGTGTCTTGTATGTACATTGCAAAGGTTTTCTGGATTGATGCAGTGTGTTTCCACCCCACCCCACCCCACTGCACCCCAGCATACCATAGAATAGCATGGCCAGGAGCCTGATTTGGGGCCTACTGGAAACTAGATAAAAGATTCACCCCATACTTTCAGTACAAGGGTGAAAATCACTCTTATATAAAGACGGTAGAAAAATCAGGCTAATGAAATGAGTCTTTATGAGAGGCTAATTTCACAATCTAAGAAGCAACATTTATTCTTTGTATATGTCTTCATGTTTACCTGCTACTTTTGAGTTGGAAAATATAATAAAACATATACTTTAATGCAATTTAAAAGTGAAATCGACGGCGTTCTCTGGCCGCCATCTTGTCTTTTTGTATTCTCTCCCATTTCACCAACTCTGTGCTGATATAAGTAACCATTTGACACTGGTGCCAGGCATTCTACTTCTTGTTCCATACTAACGCTATTTTCACCCGTATTTAGACTACGTTGTCCGGGTGAATCTTTTATCTAACTGGATACCAGATTACGTATTAATTTGATTAATTAATTTGGTTGGTGTATTCTCTTAATTTTAAAAAGGGAAGAAAGAAAGGTATTTGAACGTCATACTATTATGTGTTCTCATTGCTACTTAGAACACTTGAGACCGACAGACAAGCAGACCTCGCTGTTATTTTCTAGCTGGTTTTTAGATAGAGCGGACGTCGGTAGTTATTTGTGTTGTTTGTCACTGCAAACACGCAACAGGGTGTTTGATAACACTCTCCCATTCCTAGTGTCAGTGGCCGGGGTGTTTGGCCAGTTTGTTTTAGGTTCATAGACTTTGAGTTGGCTTCCAGCTGTAGGCAACGGACCGGTGTCAGGCATGTGTGCCGTTTCTGGTTTTCCACCCGTCGGACCTATACCCACAAGACCCTTACCGAGTGAGGCTATTGTCAGCAGCGTGGTGGTTGGTTGGTGGTTGGTTGGTTGGTTGTTGGTGTTTTAGTTGTTGGAGTTTTACGTCCTGGCAACATCTAAGGTCATATCAGGACGGTACCGACTTGTGACAGTGCGCATTCATGGCGACTTTATAGTGCTGCCCCACTGGGAGACCAGGCCACCAGCACCATGACTTGATGTCTCACTCAGTCACATTATCCTGACACCGAGCCAACCAGTGGCAGTCCCAGAGCTGTAGTGATCTACGCGCACCTCCTCAGGTGAAATGCCACATACACAGATAGGTAGGTTGATTGCATTAGGGACTCTACATAGCCTTAGGACATTAGCCCCAAAATGGTGAATGTTGGGGTTCGAGTCCTGCTTTAGACGCGATATTTCCCTTTGTTTGATCCGGTGTAAGAGCTTCGAACAACTTGAACAGTCAACGTTTGAGTCTATGAGTGCCCTGATGGTTGGGATTTATACGTTTTTAGGGTCATATCAGGATGGGCACCAAATTGTGACATTGCACACTCGTGGCAACTTTATATTATAGTGCTACCCCACTGGGAGACTAGGCCACCAGTAACATGACCTGATATCCCACTCATTCACATTATCCTGACACTGAGCCAACCAGTCCTTGCCCTGTCCTAATAATGCCGAGTGCTTGGCTAGGAAGCGACAAGTATAAATGTTTAAGTCATTGGTTTGATTCGTCCAGGGTTCAGACCCGTGGGTTCGAATTCCACGACCTACCAAAACGGGAGACGGACACTTAACTCTTTCGGCCACCCCTTCTGTTTGCGAACAAAGCGAGATGCCTTCCGTGACTAAACACATGTGAACTAAACTGGGGTCGTATGCAGGAGTCAGTGTTAGTGAGAATAAACGGTGTTTGGCAGGAATTCTGGTTTAGCGGTGAAAAATGGTATGCACGAGTCAGTGTTAGGCCTAACACCAAAGCCTTAACCGGCGTTACGTTACCCCTAAAAAATATTAGGTTTACCGAGTTTATTAGGCCCAAATCTATTCAATGCTGTCATATTTTACAGAATTACATACGCAATAAGTGAAATTTTATCAATTTAACCCTAAATCCGAACCCTCCTTAAGGCTACAGCCGTATTGGCGGCGATATTAATAGTTATATTTTCGAATCGACGAACATACAGTCAACAAACCGCCGCCGCTGCCAGTATGGAAAGGGAGGTCGATGCAGCGGCGGCGACAGTTTGTTTACTTTACGTTCGGCGATTCGAAAATATAACTATTAATATCGCCGCCAATACGGCAGTAGCCTTAAGGAGGGTTCGGATTTAGGGTTAAATTGATAAAATTTCACTCATTGCGTATGTAATTCTGTTAAATATGATCGCATTCAGTAGATTTGAGCCTAATATATGGCTACAAACGCAGAGGGATTTCCCAAATCTATAAATAAATACATGTTTCGCTATAATGAAAGTGTTACGTGCTCCTGCATACGACTTGACACAGTTCCCGACGTCGGTGATAGCTAAATGGTAATAGGCTCTAACACCAAAACCTGCTAACACTGACTCCTGCATACGGGCCCTGGTGGGTACATAATAGACGGGATCACGGTTCCGACTGTGCATGCGCTGAAAACGGCCTTGGCAACAAAGCAAATGCGAATGACCATTGAATTTGTCAATACATGTAGGGAAAAACTTTGATTTTTATTCAAAATGAATAGAAATACATAACAGTTTGGCATAAACATGTATGCACACATGCAATATAATGATCTGATGAATATAGGTAAGACAAAACTAGCCATAGTTAAACATTTTGAGCTAAGAAACATACAATTCCACACAAAACAATCAGTGATATCCACATCACCATTATTAATTCTTGTTCTAATATTAAAATGCCAAATGTGTGAAAATACACTTGTTTCAGAGAAATATATAACCAATATCTGATTAACCCTACTAATTTTCTAGTTCTACATATGTCATTAACCATAGGATATAAATAAAAACATTAATAAAATAAGTAAAACTGATTCTGGCTATGGCTCTAACACTAATCTGAGTGGCCAGATTTGTCTAAATCTAAAGGCCCTGTCACATTACGGCGTATGGCGGGGGCGTATTGAAAACCTACGTAAGTCCTGCGAATGCCGGCCTATGATGACCTTTGGTGACCTATCGGGTGTTTTTTAGCGTATGTGTAACGTATGAGGAGCGTACGAGTAGCGTATGAGAGCGTATGAGAGCGTACTGTGACATTTTTTGACAGTTTTGATTGGCATATGGAACCTATGCGTAGCGTATGCGTAGCGTATGCGTAGCGTATGCGTAGCGTATGCGTAGCGTATGCGTAGCGTATGCGTAGCGTATGCGTAGCGTATGCGTAGCGTATGCGTAGCGTATGCGTAGCGTATGCGTAGCGTATGCGTAGCGTATGCGTAGCGTATGCGTAGCGTATGCGTAGCGTATGCGTAGCGTATGCGTAGCGTATGCTTAGCGTATGCGTAGCGTATGCGTAGCGTATGCGTAGCGTATGGCGGCGTATGAGTCAATATCGATGTCGAGACCTATGGCATACGCTTTGAATACGCTGTGCATACGCTGTACATACGCTGTGCATACGCTAGGAGTACGCTCCCATACGTAACTCGTAGGCTATGCGTACGCTACATACGCTAGAGATACGCCGGTGAAGCAAGTTGAGCGTATGCGTAACCTACGCCGGCGCACCCCTAGCGTACGAGGAGCGTACACCGGCGTACGAGGAGCGTACACCGGCGTATGAGTAGCGTATAAACCATACGCTCCCATAGGTCGAGATTCTTTGAGCATGCACAAAAAAATTTGGACGGACGGACGGGAGAAAGCGTATGGCGGCGTACGCCGGCACATGACGGCCTATGAGTAGCGTATGAGTAGCGTATACGGCGTATGCCGACGTATATGACGTAACGCCGCTACGCCGCCATACGCTCCCGCCATACGCCGTAATGTGACAGGGCCTTAAATGCACATGGCATAAGATTTGCTGATTATATTGTTGTAAATGCAGTGCTGGATAAAAGATTAATATCTTAATTTATTATATATATTTTTTTAGTTTGTAGTCTATGTTTCAAACAGCAGCTGAGATGAGCTGAAACTAGCACATTTCATAGCTGAACCCAGTGTATTAGCATGTGCCATGTGCTTCTCGTGTTGTTGTTTGTTTGTTGTTGTTTTACGTCCTAGCAACATCTAAGGTCATATCAGGACGGGTACCGACTTGTGACAGTGCGCACTCATGGTGACTTTATAGTGCTGTCCCACTGGGAAACCAGGCCGCCGGCACCATGACCTGGTATCCCACTCAGTCACATTATCCTGACACTGAGCACACCAGTCCTTGCCCTATCCTAATAATGCCGAGTGCCTGGCTAGGAAGCGACAAGTATCAATTTTAAAGTCATTGGTTTGACTCGACCGGGACTCGAACCCACGATCTACCAGCACGGGAGACGGACGCTCTAACTCATTCGGCCATCCCGTCTGGTCAGTTGCTATTAATATGGTTCGCCGTACGATGATATCCCTGTGCCTCTCCCCCTACCGCCCCCCTCTCCCTCTACCATCCCCCTCCCCATCTGTCCCCTCCCATTTGACCTAATTTGGGCCATCACCGTACGACTAGAATATCAGCTATTCACATGGCGCGCCATACAAATAGCCACTCCGCATCTTCAATATAACCAAAGTTATGATGATTCTAAGATTGCCAAATGGGACACCAATTTCTAATAGGGTTTGTATGACAATGTAAGTAATTAGGGTAGGCCAACAGATCCAACTTTTGGGTTTGTTTTGCTCTGACACATCCCACAATGCACCGCGCCGCTTTAACGGTGATGTAGTCTATAGTGTTGTGTTTGGCGTCCACTCGGGTTGTGGGTATGTATGTGCGGGGATGGTGTGGGTGTGGGTGTGGGGTCGGTCGGTGTAACAACTACATAGGCTCTTACAGTCATGTTACCCGTACACCAAACAACTAGCATTCACTTGATAGACTTGCCAGTCATTTTAAGAACATGTTTTATTTCTCTTATGTGTTTTCTCTGTAAGTTTGATAATTAACATGCATTCAGCCGGACCACCTACATTTTTTCGGCATATGCTTTTATTTTTAAGACAAAAGTAGTAATACGTTTTTTGTATATATATATATATATAAAATCGATCTGGGAGTTATTTAGAAAATAGTTGATAGTAAATATAGGCTGTAGGATTTCAGATTTCATGGGAAACACTTTTTGGGTTCCATGCCTGGTACTCATTGGAACCCATGGGTTTCGGTTCCGTAAAATTGGTGATGGGTACCAATTCTTGAAACAGTTAATTAAATTTAGTAGGAGTATATTTTTAACACATCTGTGCAGAAATTGGACATATACCTTTAATAATCTACAATGTAATGAAAACAACTGTCTGTAGCATTTAATTTAATACATTTTTTTAAAATGTCTTGCGTTTGATTTATATCATGGGAAACACAATTTTGGTTCCGTAGTTTCCCCAGCATGGTAATGACACGTTACCGGTAATGATCATTACCGTGAAATCCTACAGCCTGTAAATTATAATTCTCACTCTTAGTGTTGACGCCCACCTCCCTTATTAAAACGTATCACAGCATTGTCCAGCTTTTCCACTATCCTTCTAGTATGGAATGTGAGAACTAGGCAATCCTAATCAATAGCAGATTTCCACCACCAACCCGCCCTCTGATGGCCTTGGCAAGAACTTGTTATGGGTAAGACTTCATAATTAAGGCATTGAAGAATACCCAAAACCACAGAAACCAGAACACTACATGAAAATAGAATATAAATACTGACTCTAATAGCACATTTTAGAACGGCAAGGCTAATTCAGTTCCATGTAAATAAATGCATTACTGTGAAACAGCTTCTTCTAAACCCATTTGACATTGCATCTGAATAAGTGTTGATTTAGATCTAAGGTAAGAGTTATTTTGATGGTCAGTTTTTCATATTTTCTTCATGCTTTCATTATATATGGTGATCCAGAGCAAGAATAGAGAATAGGTAGGATTCAACAGTTATTCAATTGTGTTCAAGCCTTTAACTTGAATATTAATGTAAATAAAATGGACATTTTCTTGCATCTATATATTTCTAAGTCTAGATTTAGAGAAATTTAGATATAGAAAGTTGTAAAAATGTCTAGACTTGCTACTGTACTATAGATGTTTTGGTTACATTCCTTATCAAGAAGCTATGGCAGCATGACACATTGACTGTGTGATTGATAGTTTTTGTTTGTTTGTATTACTATGGGTATTCAATATTCATCCGGTGGGCGTTGTCTGCACACTTGGTACTGGCTTCTAAACTTGACTCCCGACCAGAGTTTCAACTGAATCAGCATTCGCTTCAGAAAAGCTCTGTAACTACATTCTGGATAACTAAATTTAGAAATGAAAACGAGCCTAAATACCCACAGAAGGTAACTATTGACCCGGAGAACAAACGCTCTGCTGATTTCACAACGCTGGCCAATCCCAGGGTGTGCTAGGGCTCCACATGTATACCCCACGACGAAAATTACAAGAACAAACAACCAAGGAAAACTAAACAAACCCGGCTGTCTGAGGTGGCTTGCGGTTAAAGCCAAAAACTAAACCTGTATATCGAATGTGCCGGACTGTGGTAGTTGCGGAAGTATGGAATGTCGGATTAAAGGGGCTATGCGGAAGTATGGAATGTCGGATTAAAGGGGCTATCTATTGACCAATTTCATATGACGTCAGCACGTGTATTTAGGTCAGTGCACGCGTCTCTTGGCTGCAGGACAACATGCGGTCACACTGCAAACTCAATGGCTATGAGCAATCTTCATAGAGAAAATGTTAAATATCTCTAAAACCCCACCAACTGGAAACCAATGGATTGGAATACACATAGAAAACATGTTTACCAACAGGATTATATTAAATTGATACGGTTAGGGTTCTGGATTTCTATTAATTTTGAATAAAACTTACGTTTTGCACTGCGCGTACCGGCAAACTGCCCGCGAAGGGTAAAACACCGCAGTGATGTGTGCTGCAGCAATGCTATTTTGTTAAAATAAATTTAAAGGCTTTCTTTGGATCGATTAAAAATATCTTAATGTGCGATTGAAGAGGAAGATCTGAAGTATTTAATGTAACCTAAGAGCAATCTACGCTGAAAGTATTAAAAGCAGAGATAATAGTGAAAGTTGGGATATTCTGAGTTTCAGTGCCAGTGTTAGCCTTACCAAAAAGTGCCCGGATGTCTGACATCGAGAATGGGGGTGAGCAATCTTCATACAGAAAAAGTGAAATATCTCTAAAACCACACCACCTAGAAACAAACTGCTTGGAATACATATAGAAAACATATTCAACAAATAGATTATATTAAATTTATATGGTTAGGGTCCTGGATTTCTATTAATTTTAAATAAAATAAACGTTTTGCACTGTGCGTACTGGCAAGCTCAGTGGCAGTGTGCATTCGTTCTGCAGCCGAGCTGCGCGCGCATACACAATGTTTACAAACATTGAAATAGGTCGATACCTCGTCGGGAAAACAAACAAACTCGGAATAGTTCAGATTTGTGCCACAGGGGTGGTGCATGCTTAGTACTGAACTTTTCCACTTGGTGGTGTACAGTAGAATGACCTAGATTGTTGTGACAATGGCTGGTTGAGTGGAGAGAAGGGAGTGTAAAACTGAGTTATTTTAATTCTTCTTTAGAGTAGTTCAATCAGGAAATATATTTACGTAATGTAAAATATATGTTAGTACAATTACATTGCATAATTCAATGAGAAACAGATATAGATGAAAAAGTTTTTTTGTTGTTGAATGTAAAAAAGGTTCTGGAGTGTATGGGGTTTGAACTCACACCACCAAACAACTTCTGATTACAAGTTCAACACTAACCACTGATTGAACTACTCTAAAGAAGATTGAAAATACCCCAGTTTTACTCTCCCTTATCTCCACTCAACCAGCCATTTTTAAAACAACAGCTGCCAGCTAGTCCCAGCCTCAGAACTGACCCACTTCTGATGGTGAAGTGGGTCCCCTACTCTACCCACACATATTTGGTTCTTTAAACATAAAAACTAAACAAGGTTGTGCTTGGAGAGCATTTGTCGGAGTACGGTTCCCGTCGCCACCGACCTATATCTGGTCCCTTTAAAGAGTTGCAACCTGTGTGTGTGTGTGGAGGATGGGGGGGGGGGAACAAATCGTTTAGTTCGTGAAGAGTTTGTGCGCAAGCGCAGCACTAGTCTTCCAGCTGTATAATAATATATATTGAAGTAATATGCTAATCGAAAACTGCAGTCTAAAGCATAAACTTTTCACATCGAAAACACTTACCTAGACTTGATCATACACATCCAACTTCGATATTGGTACGCGCTATGAATATTTACTGTTGTATAGGCGGAATACTAAGTCAATTTAATAGAACCTGCACTGCTGAAGTCTAGACTATGGTGCCAACAATTATATTTGCATGTTTTTACTTAAACCATTTCCCAAATTAAATATAGCGTACTTCAAACTTAAGTAAATTAGATTTAAATGATCAACCTGATGCATTTATAATTATATACATTTTTAAATGGCTGAAACGTTGAAGCTCAAAACCATCGGATTCAACTTTCATCGATGTTGATTGGTAGTGATTTACACCGGAACTGGTTTGCACATTTTTGAAAAGATCCGTGAATGAGGTCGTGGGATCAATCCCCGGCCGAGTCAAGGCAACACTATGAAGCCACCAAGAGAGAGCACTTTCACAAGTTGGTACACATCTTCATACAACTTGATGTTGCTAGGATGTACAACCCAAACAAACAAACCCAACAAACAAAACCGCCGATGCGGTACCACGGTGGGGCAGCGCTATGAAGCAGCACAGTTCAACGCTAAAGTTGGGAGGTGGTGGGAGGGGGGTCAGCTAGGTTACCTCTGGACGTCATCAGTGCGACTGAAAATAGCCGACCCTGGTTATAATTCACCTTTGTTTATAATTATATCATTTACTTCTTATTCAGTCCACGTTTTCGCTCGGGTTAATGGGAGCAAGTCGAAACATACTAAGTGTTGTTCACATTGCCAACCATGGCTAAGGTCTATCTATTGTATGTTATTATTGATGTCATTTCTGTTTCCGTTCCTTTTTTTTCTAGTTGCAATGTCGAGGAAACGTATGCCAAACTGCTGGCAAAACTGGCCAAAACAGCCACAAACTGCGGCGCAAATGGGTATGTTTTATTGTTTACATGCTTTCTCATACATTGTATTTACTGAGCTAGTTTTGAGGCTGTCGGCACAGTTCATCATTTAAAGTTGCGTCATTTGATGCAATTTAAAAAAACAAGAGTACTCTCCTAGATGTTATACTGCATAGCCAACTTCGCTACTACTGCGACTATTAAACATTTATTGCCGCACTGTAGATGCATTAACTTAAGACAACTTAATAGAATCGTTCACATTTGCAAGTCTCGGAAGTGTATCATGTCCAACATCAGAGTGTGTACATCAAATTTATTTAGCATGTTTTCATTTCAATTATCTCTAAAGTTATGCACTTTTAATAAAAAGGGTTATTCTAAACTAAAGTAGATTATAATTGCCCAGCTAATATATTTATATATAAAACAAGGCAAAAACTCAAGCCCGTCTGATTATGCAACTTTAATTGGGTGCTAGGTTTCAATCCACCCCTGACCACTCACATACATGTATATATTTACCTCCGCACCAATTAAAGGGCCGTTGCCAAATTATCGATGTGATCTTAGAATGCGGGTAAACACGCCAGCGGGAACTGTATGTACATCATGAGCTGGAGCGATTTGCGTTATCAGCTTATGGCTACTTTGTGCAGTGAAGATCTCATTCATGCCTTATGTGAATGCCTTATGGATTGAAGAGTTCTGACTGGGGGAATTAGAGCTTTGGAACAAGAGATTTAGAATAGAATAAAATAGAATAAAATAGAATAGAATAGACGATTTCCACCAACAACCCATCTCTGGTGACAGTGGCAAGAACTAATGAATGGGTAGGACTCCAGACTTAATGTACTGGAAGGCAGGCAAAACTACAGAAGCCAACACACAGCTACATTGTATATCGAAATAGATTAGAAATAGTTGAAAATATAGGATATTTTAGATCGCTATGACACAATTTAAAGGTTATTTTATTGTTAGTAGGTCATTTCATCAGACTACATATTTAAATATCTCTTAAATTGACCTCTCGTACCATTGCAATGTCCTGTAGAACCTTCACATCATTGGACGAATAAAACAAAAAGGACAGAAGGTGGTGTGAGTAATTAAATATGAAATGTAGACCCAATTTTGCTTTCTTTATCCATTCTCATCAATACGGGCATTTGCTCTACAGTAATATCTATATCTATCTTCAAAGGATATCCCGTCCTGATATGACCTTAGATGTTGCTAGGACGTAAAACAACAAACAAACAAATCAAAGGATATCTGCATTCGTGCTATTGTTGTCCTGACAAAGCAGATGTCCTGTGATCGGAGAGTGGAAGTAAAATGATACAAAAACAGTTTTAGAATGAAAACTATTTTGCACATGGCAGGGCTCACCAGTCATAGAAGTTGCTGAAGTCAGGCGCTAATGTATACAATACTATATTATTAAAAACAAGCAATGTGATCCTCTCCCTTCTAATACGTAGAGCTGCATTATCCTATTGTTGTGAGATTATCTGATGTTTTTCGACAAATATATTGGGATAATATACTTTACTTTAGTTTGAAATAACTTTTTATTTTTGGGGATTAGCTTTGGAGATATTTGAAGTAAATACATCCAATATTAATTTAGGGGTGCACATCAAAATGCTGGGCGCCATAGATTTGAGTAGTGATATGTTCTATTAAATTGATTCAGTATTCATTCTGTGCAACATTATAATGGAAAGGTGTGCACCGGTGTCTAAGTTGAGTATGTGTGATCAAATATATGTAAGCATTTAAATTGGATGCTTTCTTCTGACCATGCTCTATTCAGCTTTGAACGCTTGGCGTGCTTCCCCCGAAAATTATTCGTTAGGACCAAGCAGCAGTGACTCATTGCTTATCCGACTCTAATGTCAGCTCATCCAGATTGGCGACCCTAATGCCCCGATAATGCTAAGATTGCTCATTACTGGATGAGCTGGTGAGCGCTCACTCTGAGTTGAGTGCGCCACACATAGTTAATGCACAGACAGATGTGTTGGCTGTAGGTCATCTAGTCTGTGAGTGTTGACTAACTGTATGTTGGCTGCAGGTCGTGTAGTCTGAGTCTTGACTAACTGTGCGGTGGCTACAGGTTGTGTGTCTCTGAGTGTTGACTAACTGTGTGGTGGCTGTAGGTCATCTAGTCTGTGAGTGTTGACTAACTGTGTGGTGGCTGTAGGTTATGTGTCTGTGAGTGTTGACTAACTGTGGTGGCTGTAGGTCATGTGTCTGTGAGTGTTGACTAACTGTGTGGTGGCTGTAGGTCATCGAGTATGTGAGTGTTGACTAAATGCGGTAGCTGCAAGTCATGTGTCTGTGAGTGTTGATTACCTGTGTTGTGGCTGTAGGTCAGGTGTCTGTGAGTATTGACTAACTGTGTGGTGGCTGTAGGTCATCTAGTATGTGAGTGTTGACTAAATGCGGTAGCTGCAAGTCATGTGTCTGTGAGTGTTGATTACCTGTGTTGTGGCTGTAGGTCAGGTGTCTGTGAGTATTGACTAACTGTGTGGTGGCTGTAGGTCATCTAGTATGTGAGTGTTGACTAAATGCGGTAGCTGCAAGTCATGTGTCTGTGAGTATTGATTACCTGTGTTGTGGCTGTAGATCGGGTGTCTGTGAGTGTTGACTAACTGTGTGGTGGCTGTAGGTATCTAGTCTGAGTGTTGACTAACTGTGTGCTGGCTGCAGGTCATGTGTCTGAGAGTGTTGACTAACTGTGTGGTGGCTGCAGATTGTGTAGTCTGTGGGTGTTGACTAACTGTGTGGTGGCTGCAGGTCATGTGTATGTGAGTGTTGACTAACTGTGTTGTTCCTGCAGGTCATGTGTCTGTGAGTGTTGACTAAATGTGTGGTGGCTGCAGGTTATGTGTCTGTGAGGGTTGAGTAACTGTGTGGTGAGTGTAGGTTGTGTGTCTGTGAGTGTTGACTAACTGTGTGGTGGCTGCAGGTCATGTAGTCTGTGGGTGTTGACTAACTGTGTGGTGGCTGCATGTCGTGTCTGAGTGTTGACTAACTGTGTGGTGGCTGCAGGTCATGTGTCTCTGAGTGTTGACTAACTGTGTGGTGGCTGCAGGTCATGTATCTGTGAGTGTTGACTAACTGTGTGGTGGCTGCAGGTCATGTATCTGTGAGTGTTGACTAACTGTGTGGTGGCTGCAGGTCATGTGTGTCTGAGTGTTGACTAACTGTGGTGGCTGCAGGTTGTGTATCTGTGAGTCTTGACTAACTGTGGTGGCTGCATGTCGTGTGTCTGTGAGTGTTGACTAACTCTGTGGTGGCTGCAGGTCATGTGTCTCTGAGTGTTGACTAACTGCGTGGTGGCTGCAGGTTGTGTATCTGTGAGTGTTGACTAACTGTGGTGGCTGCATGTTGTGTGTCTGTGAGTGTTGACTAACTGTGTGGTGGCTGCAGGTCATGTAGTATGGGTGTTGACTAACTGTGTGGTGGCTGCATGTCGTGTCTGTGAGTTTTGACTAACTGTGCGGTGGCTGCAGGTCATGTAGTATGGGTGTTGACTAACTGTGGTGGCTGCATGTCATGTATCTGTGAGTGTTGACTAACTGTGTGGTGCCTGCAGGTCGTGTAGTATGGGTGTTGACTAACTGTGGTGGCTTCATGTCGTGTCTGTGAGTGTTGACTAACTGTGCGGTGGCTGCAGGTCATGTGTCTCTGAGTGTTGACTAAATGTGTGGTGAGTGTAGGTCGTGTATCTGTGAGTGTTGACTAACTGTGTGGTGGCTGCAGGTCGTGTGGACCCTTCTGGGCGGTGATCAAGTCGCTGGCAGAGAAGCTGTCCAACCTGCGGCTACAGCTGGTGCACGCATGGCAGGACCTCATTAAGGACGTGCTACGCTATAGTGAGGAGCAGCACAAGCGACACAAGGCTGTAAGTACTGAAGGTCTTACTCTTAGTATTAGTCACCTGTTTATTCCTCTCGCTTTCCAACATGTCGTAGCGGATAATTAGTGCATTTGACAATTTAAATAATCTATTCATGATATCGTAGTGAGGTGCGCTCACTTGAGGTAAATTCCACATACCCACGTGGGCGTTGGTAGGTTGATTACATTAGGGAGTCTAGATAAACTTGTGGTTAGGATGCTTGCCATGGAATGGCAGAACTCTGGGTTCGAACTCCCACTGAAATTTAGAGACACCGTTTTATAGTTATAGAACCTGTTTCTTTTCAAATATTTGTTTAGACGGGTTAAAACTGTGCCATTGTTATTACCAACATGTGCAAAGTGGCTGTGAACTTTAAATCGACATCCTACTGTGGTCCCATTCAACCAGGTTTCATTTAATATTAGGAATGTTTTGTATTGCATTTCAGATTAAGGACAGTGAGTCCACGACACAAGAGACTGTACAAGCCATACAGAATACGCTATCAGCCCTTCACAAGGTAACTTGATGTGTGCTTTTCAGTCATAGAATGGGCGTGATCTTCACGTTATAGCCTTTCCAGGTAGCAATACGGGCATTCCGTTTGTCACTGGTCCCTCAGTGAGGACTGAAGCGCTTACCTATGACCCAGTACTAAAGCTTAGACACCTGAGGTTGGGCATGGCGCCACTGCAAGCCCTACCCTTCACCACAAACCATATATCTTAAACTCACCTTGCACCTATAACCACATGCCAACTGATGACCATTTTGGTAGGCTTATTTCCGGACAATTGTTTCTAATGTAGATTGTAGTGAAATTATCCGCGCAAATATTTGACAGATAAAATACCACTTTGTGTAAAATACCACTTTGCATTCACCATCTCCGTCACCTTACACCGTGTAGAGCCCCATTCACACTTCAGCATGCAACCATTTTGCGATCACTTTGGACCAAAGAACCCACCTTGTTGCAACCTCCTCATGACCAAAGCAATGATTGCCGACCTCCTTGTGACCAAAATGGTTTTTAGTCCAGTAGCTGCAACCTCCTTGCGACCACTTTTTTTTATGTGGTTGCAAAGTGGTCGCCAGGAATAGTGTGACATGGGTAAAAGCTGTAGTTATAACCCAACCTGCATGGTCGCAGACGCAGTGCTTACTGGGAGATCAGAAGTCAGAATACCATCTTTTTGTTATTTATAAATTCGGAATTACTCACAATCATTTGGAAACTGGAGAGGCTCATACAGTGCCAAAGAAAACTGCATTGGACCGTTTTGTTAGGAACTAGACGATAAATTATAATGAAGATTACATGCATGAGTGGGAGTAGGGATTAGTTTTGTTGTAGGTCACAAGGTTTTATTCCTCTGAATAGCGTGTATTGTCAGTGCCGATGCACTGGTCTTCTAGCTGCTGCCGTATTGGCCACTCACGGCTTACACATGCTTTTCTGTTCAAGGGGGACCCTCCCCCTGAATGTATTGGGTGTCAGTCCCCACTTACACTCAAACACATTTTGTTGAGTTGTGTCGATTTCTTGGCCCTGCGCCAAAAGTTTTACACTGCAAGCAGCATGCACAACCTTTTCACAAAAGTAAAATAAGAAAACATTTTAGCCTTTTTAAGGGCAGCTGGTCTATATCATCACATATAGTCCATTAAACCGATTAGATCAATTAACAACCTTTAACTTAATCTATCTTAATTCTATTTCCATTAGCCTCAAATTATGTAACTGTGAGCTTTTTAAATCCACAGTGTACTGACACAAAATCGATTCTGTGCTTTTGCATTCTGTAAAAGCGATGGTTGAATAAAAAAAGAAAACCATTCTCGCCGTGAATATGGCCTATGCTGCCGACACGGCGTAAAGAAACCACCAATCAATCAATCTAGTGCTAATGACAAATGTCAATGAATGGACAATTACAAGAAAATACAGAATAAAACATGAATGATAACGTAGAGAATGGAATAAGAGGAGAAAAAAAGTGAGGGGGAAAAGACGTGGGTGGATAGCTATGTTAGACTAGCATGGCGATGGTAATTGGGGGTCGGGGGGGGGGGGGTGGGGGTAACTGAATATCGCTCTAGAGGTGGCATTATTATATAGACATCCATACTGAGCTTGTTTGTGGTACTAGCCTCGTTCTGGTGTCAATATTAAGCGTCTCGAATGGTGCATGGTGATAGGGATGATTATGTATTGATAGGGATGGTTATGTATTGATAGGGATGGTTATGTATTGATAGGGATGATTATCTATAATCAGGGATGAAAGATCTCCGCGATTGCGCGGATTTCCGGGATTTTTCAATCCCGCAGCACCATCAGCGTATACTAATATGTGGTGATGATCCTGCAGCACTATCAGCGTACACTACTAATATTAATAAATTCTCCAAGCATCGCAGCACTATCAGCGTACACTACTAATACATGCTTCAAATGGTGCAGCACTTTCAGCGTATACCAATATATATGAAACCCGACTTCCGGAAAATTTCCGCGATTCCCTGACAATGCTAAACCAATGGGAGAATATCAACATTTCCGCTTTTTTTCCCGGAGAGCACTTTCATCCCTGATAATATAGAAAGGCCTATTTGGGACTGAGCTAATGATGTGTAATTATGGGGTGGCCGGTATGTGCTACGCTAATAATGTTAATATATGCAAACTTCTTGACAAGGGGACATGTATCAGTGTGGGTTGTAGCGACATCTGGTGGCATGTATTTACAACCACGCAAGAATAATTCATTATTCTACGCATGACCTACCCCTTTTTCGAAGGAGCTAATGATCCTCTTCGGTGTGAACTACGACATTTAGATTATTTCTTCCACAGCAGACAACATTTAGACACTGCAGATGGCAGCGCAATGCTGGCGCATATTGTGTGAATTCATTGGCTCAAGCAACGGCTGTGTGTCAGCCTCAAGAGCCGTAATGTGTGTACAGGCCGCCAGGGGTTCACGGCGGTGTAGGCTCTGTATGATTGCTATAGATATAGCCTGGTTGAAGCAGTATAGTTGTGTGTGTGTGGGGGGAGGGGGGGGGGGTAACTGGGGATCGTGGTAGTGGGACCTGGTTCAAGTAATGTGCTAGGTTGTGGCGTGTGTTAATGTTTCCATCATACATATGGTCTGTCCGGCAAAAGCCAAAGCCTGCAGCGATCCCTCCCCCCCCCCCCACCTCTCCCCTCCCGCTATCCTCCTCTCAGCACACACTTGGTAGGATCAGTCCAAATGTTAGCATGCCGGTGTTGCCTATTACTCTGATCTCCTTCCTGCTGAAATAAGCAGAACTCTACACGCAGATACAGAACGACAGAGACACACACACACACGCGCACGCACACGCACGCGCACACAGCGACACACGCACGCGCACACACAAGCACGCGCACACACACACACGCGCACAGCGACAGACTCACACACATTCACATACGCACACATACACACACACGCACGCACGCACACGTCATATTGTCTCCTCAGATAGATCTCACAAGTGTGGGTGTAACTTCTTATATGCGCCCACTATTGACCGCTTTATATTACTGTCACAATGCCGAGTCTGAAATAAAGTATTGAATAGAATTGAAATTGATTAACACTTTTATTATCAATCCTTCCTTTACTTCCCCCGCCCTTCTTCATTACCGATATGTTAACCGTTAACTGGAAAACAAGTATATATTGCCAAGTAATCAACAGATGCCTAATGAGATCCTTGCAGCCACGTCTTAATCATGAGGTGGGCGTTAGTATGAACTACTTTTATTTAAATACCAGATAGCAAAGTTGCACACAGCTCCAGGGAGTGATATAATTTTCCAAAATTGGCGTAATAATAATAGTTCATAAGCACTGTTCTGATACAAGGTGGTTCTTTATATCAACTGAGTTACTAACCGCGTTCATGTCTAATAAACGTGAATAACATAGAAATAGCGTATTTTTCATTTTCTTATTCCTGATCTTCAATCATGCAAAAGGTCCTATCTAAGTTTATATTTGATTTTCGGTCAAAGTGGACCAGTTCTCCTAGAGCGGTTTATGTTAAACAATGTCCATAAGCTTTACCAGCAAACATGAGGCATTCAATGATGGTGGGTAATCAGTTCGCACCACGTGGTGTGCGCCACCTCGCCTCCACCACCCGTCCCTGTAATCGATACCAGTCCACGCCCAGGGGCCTTGTCCACGACGTGCGTGATAAGCCGACCACCTAAACCTGTCCAAACTCTTTCTGAATACATTCATGCTGCATAGCCCGATGAAAGCATAACATTTTCTGACACAAAATCCTGACCTAGATTTGCTCCTACATATGAAACTTGGATACCGGTGTGCTTATTAAACTGTTGTTATTGCATAGAAGGAAGACTAAATCAATTTAATAGAACCTGCTACTGTTGTAGCTTGTGGTGCCCAGAATTTTGGTGTGCACACCAAAAGTAATTCAGCATGTTTTCACTTCAAATATCTCCAAACTTAGACATTTATAATAAAGGTCATTTCAAACTAAAAAGTAATTTAGCTTAAAACGGTCAACTTGATATATTTAGATACAAAGAAATATGGTAGAAACTCAAAACCAGTGGACTATGCAACTTTAAAATGTTTACTTATTAGACGGGTTTCATTCCGACGTTTATGATGCAGAACTGGTTCTGGTAAAGCTGTGACGGAAATACACTTTGACGTGTCTTGACAAACTCTTTAGTTCCACTAATATACACCAGGACTTTAGTTCTGAGTGTATCCGCTGTACTCAACATGTGCCATAATGGAGGGTGTGATGGGGTGCGGGGGGGTGGTGCGTTTCTCCTGCGTGTATCATTGCATCTAGTGTTATTTATAGTCAGAGCAGCTTTGAATATAACTGAAAACAACATGATTAATCTGCCCATGTACCAGTATTTTGCTAAGTGTAGTGTCCTGTTTATATTAACTTCTCCACCATCCGGATAGAACATAGAACCGGATGTGATGGTCGAAGCAATAGAGCGCTGGGTTCCCGCGCGGAAGGTTGTGGGTTCGATCCCCATCTGAGTCAAACCAATGACATAACCAAATTAATACTTGTCACTACCTATCTTTGTACCAGGCACACTATGACGTGACTGCATTGGGATAGTCATGGGCAGGTGTTGGCGGCATGCTTTCCCACTGAGGCAGCACTATAAAGTTGCCCCGGGCGTGCACTGACAGGTCAGAGGTCATCTGTGTGGGATGTGGGGTGTGTGGGTGGAGACGGTAGAGACGGTGGATCCTATTCCACATATGCGGTCGGGCTCCGCGAGGCTAATGACCGGGTCACTCAGTTGGCGGGAATAGCTGCGGTGCTCGCTAGGTGGCGTGGCGGGTAAAGCCTTTTCCTGCGTCCTACATTACCCATGTTATGGACATTAAATTCCTTTCCGGTGGGTGGGTGCGTATTCAGTAAGTGTGAAATAATGTGGTGTAATATTATGTTGATCTTATGTTTGTTTGTCTGCAGGCCAAAGAAACTTACCATGCGCGGTGCTTGGATTATGAGAAGTTAAAAAGAGAAAATGGAAATCAACGAGATTTAGAGAAGGTAAGCGCCAACTTCTTTGAATAAACAAGCATTAATTCAGTAATATTGATTTCTTTCATGTACGCTATGTAGCTGTGTATTGTGTCCGCCAGCAAGTCTGTTATGTCTTGATTTAAACTGTGTTTTTAAGACATTGAATAGTTTACATTTGGAGTCAGAAGTGACTTAAGAAAAAAGAAAACACCTGTGTGATATAATATTCTGACTCCCATAATAAAGTGACTCCCCAGTCACTATACATAATAAAGAAACTCCACCTAACATATTGGGACTGTAGGTCAATGGATCTTTGTTGTGTGTTAGGGATTATGTTGACCCTTTTTATTATTTTATTTTAAAGACATGATATGTTTAGCTAATCATTTTCAAGTATGTTGATGTATATATGTGTGTGTGTGTGTATATATTATATATGGTTTGTTTGAATTAAAATTTTTGTAAGTGTTTATATATTTTTGTGATTCTTTTAACCAAAAAGAAACGTCAATTCATATTAGAAGTGCACATTCGCTTTGCTACCTGTACTCATTGCTCCGACCTCGTATCATTTACGAAAAAGAAACTTGGTGGGGAGTCACAATATCATATGATTATGCATCATAAAATGACTGGGGAATCACTTTATTATGGGAGTCTGAATATTATCTCGACCAGACGGGATGGGCGAATGAGTTAGAGCGTCCGTCTACCATCCTGGTAGATCGTGGTGTCATGGGTTCGAACCCTGGTCGAGTCAAACCAATGTCTTAAAAATTGATACTTGTCGCTTCCTAGCCAGGCGCTCGGCATTATTAGGACAGGGCAAGGACTGGTGTGCTCAGTGTCAGGATAATGTGACTGAGTGGGATACCAGGACATGGTGCCGGCGGCCTGGTTTCCCAGTGGGACAACACTATAAAGTCGCCATGAGTGCGCACTGTCACAAGTCGGTACCCATCCTGATATGACCTTAGATGTTGCTAGGATGTAAAACAAACAAACAAAAAACTGAATATTATCTCACACTGGCACATGCTCCGTAAAGTCCATCTTGACATGTCTCTAGGACGTAAAGCCCCAAGAAAGAAAGAAGCTGAAAAGTAAGGGCCAGCTGAATTGTTACACAAATTTGCGGTTCAACTGTTATTTCACATTATTCGCTGCAGAAAAGCGGAGGACTCTGACCAAATTGAATGTTTACAATACCACATTGAGCACCCATAAGCTTTTCCCATTCATTATTTCTGTTAAGGGGACACACGGGTGATTTCCGGGTGATTTCCGTATCTCAAAAACTATTACAGATAGAGCTTTGAAAATTGGAGCACACATTCTTTGTATCAAGAGAAGCATATATGCAGAGTTTCAAAGCTCTATCTTGAGTAGGGGTCATATGATGAAGGATCTTGCAAAAAAAATCATCAACATTTTACCCCCTCCAGGAAGTATACTAAATGTGCCTAGATTTGCCTGAATCAAGTTATTATATGAAGAACTGGTCCAGTTGAGTGCAAGAAGGTGGTTTGTGAATTTATATATGTCATTACCAACATGTCCCTACATGATGAACCAGAGGGGGAAAAAATTCAATGGTAAATTTTTGTGTCTCCATCCCTAGCTCTTGAATTATGAAAGATACAGTGTTTTTAACCATCTTATTGCACTCAGCAGCAACTTTTAGATAAGACTGCCAAGTTTCAACTTTCTGCTACAATTATAACTTACAGTTTTAGAGGGGGCAAATTGGCAAAACCCCGGAAAAAGCAGTTCTGAGAAAACGAGCTTCAAAGTTCACAAAGTGTCTCTTTTAAATGGTAAAATCCAGTATCATCATCTAGAATCCCATATTATATACACAAATATCCAGTCAAGTAATTATCTGTCCAAAAAACATACAAGTTTTTCTATATGAATACACCAAAAACCAGAAATCACCAGTTTGACCAAAATTCATGTTCCGATCACCCGTGTGTCCCCTTAATAGCTAGTTAAGCACTCACGACAAATGGCAGCTGATACATGGGGTTAAGCTAATCTAACCACCGATATGTTGAATCTGCTTTGATATTTTGAATAGGTTGGTCACGTGTTTAAAATTATTTTTTAATTTTGTTATCCTTGATTATTTTTTTCTACAGGCGGAAGCCAAATACAAAAAAGCGAGTGAGTATTCATGTATCCCCATGATGGTTTACCGTTTAATGAATGTTCATATGCGCTGTTGACTGTTATTTACCATTATAGTCTTGTATAGTTTAGTTCATAGTCAGTCCTGCTGGACCTAATTACATAGACATCCTTATTTCAATCTTTTGCGATATTGGCCTCTTGTTGCCCAATTTAGTTCCAGTAAAACTAAGAGACAGTTTTTACGTACATTTTTCATGCAGCGTCCATACGGGGCCTGGAGAATCTTGAAAACTCTATATTTGCCCCATTCCAAGGCCCTGTAAAGCATTGAATTTAACCTATTTTCGATAATTAGTCTTGAAAAGCCTTGAATTCCATTAAAACTGTCCTCACTGATCTAAATTCGTCTGAAATCGCCATTCGCCTTTGTTGTTTTTTCCCCTGAAATCCAAATGAGACATGTCTTGAATTCCTATCAAAAACAGCATTGAAAAGCATTGAAATAGCCTTGAATTCCATATCTTCTCATGTATACGGACCTTGTTCATGTTCCTTCACTTCTGAGATGAACACCATACCATACCGAAAGAAGCATTTAATAACATAAAGGAATGATTTTGTTGTCACCTAACGAAGGAAGACTTCAATTTCTTACATCAAATAGGATAAAATGAAAATACACTTAGATTGACTCGTCCATGCTTCGTGTACATTTTAATTATCCATCTTAAGACAAGACTTTTTTTGTTTTTAATTGTAATTAAAAAAATAAATATTATAGGTGTAATGGGCTTTGTGGTTTTTCTCTTTCTATTCTGTCTGCTGGTTTATTGTGTCATGTTTTACTGGGCTCATCGTTGCATGTTATACTCTGATGTCATACTGCGTTGCTTATGTCACTTATAGCCATATACTCATACAAATAACTGTACTTGTTCATGGCTGGAAGACTAGCGTCTTGACACTGATAGAAAACACCACATTTAGATGAGTAAATCATAGCCCCCCTCCCTCGCCCCCAATTGAAATATTTATTTTTGTCAAATGACAATTTAAAATCAAGACCTCCCTGCTTGCCTCCACACCACAGTCGACGAGTATCGAGTTCTTGTAGAGAAGTACTCAAATGTGCGAAACGACTTTGAGAAGCGGATGACAGAGTCGTGCCACCGCTTCCAGGAGACGGAGGAGAACCACTTGTGTCAGATGAAGGACTTTGTCGACACCTACTCTAAGGCTTGGGAGCACCAGAATGCACTCGTCGCACAGGTAGGCTCTGACCCCCAATAGCAGATGTATAATGATGATATGTTTGTGCTGGGGGGTCGCTAAACAAACAAGCAAACAAAACTGTCTCCCTCTGACTTTTTGGTTTGAATCCAGTGTTGAGTTAATTCAGCAAACAAGAACATGGCAACCTTTTCAAGAAGTTTTAAAAATCTGACTTTTGTTTGTTCATGTTATGCTACATTGCGTATAAGGAAAATGTCATGGGGGGGAGGGGAGGTTAGGTAAGCACAGGGATGCCAGTCTTCCACTAATTAATGGCATTCCAATAATTTCCAAAGTTCTCCTTTTTTTCATTTAACAATTTTGTATAAATGTTTTAGACAATTTGTTTTATTTTTTGATTTTGTTGTTGGAGATATTCAATTTTCACGAGGGCGATCGGTAAAAGAAATAAAGCAAAATATATATGGTGGATAAAATATATATTTAAAAAAAAAAACACAATCATAACCGTCATTAACCAACTAAATACTCCCATACATCCATTACCATTTTACCCTGCTCCCAGGTTCATGAGGAGTTCAAAGCAAACAGTGCTGCACTGACGATAGAACGCTTACTAGGTACATTAGTAAAGAACAAGACAACAGGAACAGAAGTCCCAGGTAGGTCTTCCTCCTGCGTTCCTTCTAGTTAACTCAAAGAGTGTGCAGTGGCATACTGAAAGGTCGGGTACTTTCTTTCTATTCTAGCTGGAGCAACATGTCATTTGACTGAATTTATAACTGGCTTATGGTGTGTCCAACTACTGTGTTCTCTCTGGTTGTGTTTGTATTGCACAGCAGCCAACCAGTCAGTTATGTGAAAGATGGCCTTTGATGTAATAGACGGGATCATGGTTCCGACTGCGCATGCCCTGAAAAAGCATTCAGTTTGTCGATACACGTAGGGAAAAACTTCCATTTTATCCAAAATGATTAGAAATACATAACAGTTTGGCATAAACATGTATGCACACATGCAATATAATGATCTGATGAATATAGGTAAGACAAAACTAGCCATAGTTAAACATTCTGAGCTAAGAAACATACAATTCCACACAAAACAATTAGTGATATCCACATTACCATTATTAATTCTTGTTCTAAATATTAAAATGCCAAATGTGTCAACATATACTTGTTTCATAGAAATATATAACCAATATCTGATTAACCCTACTAATTTTCTAGTTCTACATATGTCATTAACCATAGGATATAAATAAAAACATTAATACAATAAGTAAAACCGACTCTGGCTATGGCTCTAGCACTAGTCTGAGTGGCCAGATTTGTCTAAATCTAAATGCACATGACATAAGATGTGCTGATTATATTGATATAAATGCAGTGCTGGATAAAAGATTAATATCTTAATTTATTATATATATTTTTTTAGTTGGTATTCTATCTTTCAAACAAGAGCTGCGATGAGCTGAAACTAGCACATTTCATAGCTGCACCCAGTGTATTAGCATGTGCCATGTGCTTCTCGTGGGTTTGTTTTGCTTTGACGCATCCCACAATGCACCGCGCAGCTGGAACGGTGATGTAGTCTATAGCTGGCTTGCAGTATGTCCAGTTATTGGGCTCTGACTGGTTGTGTTTGTATTGCACAGTAACCGCCCAATCAGATATGTGAAAAATGGCCTTTGATGTAAAAGCTGGCTTGCAGTGTGTCCAGTTACAGGGCTCTGACTGGTTGTGTTTGTATTGCACAGTAACCGCCCAATCAGATATGTGAAAAATGGCCTTTGATGTAAAAGCTGGCTTGCAGTGTGTCCAGTTACAGGGCTCTGACTGGTTGTGTTTGTATTGCACAGTAACCGCCCAATCCGATATGTGAAAAATGGCCCTTGATGTAAAAGCTGGCTTGCAGTGTGTCCAGTTACAGGGCTCTGACTGGTTGTGTTTGTATTGCACAGTAACCGCCCAATCCGATATGTGAAAAATGGCCTTTGATGTAAAAGCTGGCTTGCAGTGTGTCCAGTTATTGGGCTCTGACTGGTTGTGTTTGTATTGCACAGTAACCGCCCAATCAGATATGTGAAAAATGGCCTTTGATGTAAAAGCTGGCTTGCAGTATGTCCAGTTATTGGGCTCTGACTGGTTGTGTTTGTATTGCACAGTAACCGCCCAATCAGATATGTGAAAAATGGCCCTTGATGTAAAAGCTGGCTTGCAGTGTGTCCAGTTACAGGGCTCTGACTGGTTGTGTTTGTATTGCACAGTAACCGCCCAATCCGATATGTGAAAAATGGCCTTTGATGTAAAAGCTGGCTTGCAGTGTGTCCAGTTATTGGGCTCTGACTGGTTGTGTTTGTATTGCACAGTAACCGCCCAATCAGATATGTGAAAAATGGCCTTTGATGTAAAAGCTGGCTTGCAGTGTGTCCAGTTACAGGGCTCTGACTGGTTGTGTTTGTATTGCACAGTAACCGCCCAATCAGATATGTGAAAAATGGCCTTTGATGTAATAGCTGGCTTGCAGTGTGTCCAGTTACCGGGCTCTGACTGGTTGTGTTTGTATTGCAGGGCCACTTGAGTTTGAACAGGCCGACTTGTCCGGCCTAGCCCCACCTCCAGCATCGGACTCTCAGGAGAAGAAGGAGATCCCCCTACTGGAGAAACCGTCCAAGGCAGTAGGTGAGTACTCGGGGGTTCACCTGTACAGGTGTAGTCATGATACATACACATATATACACATAGTTATATATCTATACATCTATTATATCTGGGCACCACACAGCGCCCCAGCGCCTGTACCACGGCTTGCAGACTTGTCACCCTTCATCTCAGTAGATATAGATTAAACTAGAGCTGTGAGTGGATTTATGTCTGTTAAAAAAAAAAAGAGTAGTTTAGCCTTTTCGAATGTACCCTATATATGTTATTATAATGAGAAGATGTATTATTCTTTCTGTGATAGTCACTGAGTACTTTTTATTTCTGCGTTTCACTCACACATTTCAGGGACATTTTGATTTGTTGCATATATAATCACACTTTTGGATATTTTTATTTCTTTAAAAAGTTAAATACGCCACTGCTTATGAACATCACTTGCCTAGATACAATCATCACCTCTACCACTGGGTGCCGTGTGATTCTTTCCATTCCTAGTTACAGTTTCCACAAATTGGGTGTGCATTTAGGTAAAATTTCGCCTCTGTTGTAAAGTCCACACGGGTGTTAATAATATTGACACCCGGTGAAATGTACAATACAACTCTTGTGTAAGATGCTTGTGTTTAAATAGTGAACTAAATTTGAAAACCCACTGCCTGTAAGACTACTTTTAAAGAACGCTAAAGTGCAACACCTATTAACCACAGTGACAACCTACAGACTGGCCACGGGTATGTATCGCGACTTGGCCACATTGGTTCTCAGTCGCTTCGACAATAACAGCATCACGTATGGAGACCGCATACGATTAAGTTCCCATAACCATGTTGTCAACTTTGGTCAGTGCCTCTCCGGTGACACTGCCTGCTGTGAGGCGGTTCAGTTAGGTAGTGCCTGGTGCCTGTGGTTGTTAGAAACCTTTCTACAACAGCAAGCCTGTCTCACTCACATAGTGTTAGCTAAGCATCTAATATGGTCTACACAGCACATGTGCTCAAATCACATGTAACCCCTTACAGATCACCTATTTCTATACCCAGAGCGTGCCTCTATTGTCTGAAAAAAGCATAGGGGTTAGCGCCCCCCCCCCCCATTTTCCCCCTTTCCCCTATCTCTTTTTTCTTTAATTAAAAATAAAAGAATTCATTATCATTAATAAATTAGCGGGAGGTGCTTGAACTGCATGTATATATTTATATTTTATTTATATAAATATTTGTTTAGAGCTGTTGAAATGATGAGGATTTCAGGTTTTCAGTGACTAGGTTTTGGGTGAAGAATATAGGTGATTTATGGTAATAGCCTTTATGCAGCGACTATGAGCCGCTGATGGGAAAATAATGTGTGATTCAAAATTCTAAATATTTACTGCAACATAGTGGGAAGCTACAGACGGATGCTTTTATTTGAGTTTAGTTTAGTTTGAAGCCAAACCACTCACCCACTCTCACCTTTTGCTGTTCATTTTGTTCTCGGAAGTTGATCCTATTAGATGGAATTCTAGTAGTTTAAAGTAGGATGCACTCTTCAACAGCCAGCCTACATCTAGATTATTTTGCCCACCCCTGGTTTTGGCTACTCCATCAAATAGTATCAACCTTTGATAGATTAATATTATTTAAGTTTGCATTTTGTAGTTACGGCATGCCTTATGGTTCCAAACAGCACAGTAGTGATATTTCTACTAACAACATCTATTCCTCTCCCCCTTCCCCCTCATGGGATGTGCAACCTTTTCATCATTTTCCACTCAAAATCAGCATCTTCCAAATTAATTATTTGAAAGAAAATATGGATTTTTCCTTCAAACCAGATTTCAGTTAGAAGTTTTATGTTTGAATTCATGGCAATTCGACTTCCAAATCACAATGACGGAGTTGTCCCACAACACCTGTTGAAATAGATGTGTAGTAGTATTTTATATGTGTTAAATTTGGAGGGGGCAATATTATGCTTAGAGCATGCGGGGAGGAAATCATATTATCTTTGGAATTAGCATGATATCAGAGTGAATTATATTATCTTGGGCACATGGACTCAAATCTTATCTTGGAAACAGAATAAGGGTGGGGTGGGGCATGGAGGGGAAATCAAGTCCGTACTCCCTAGTATCTAACTGAAGACGATGAAAACCTTGCACACATCCTACCTCTCCTTAGGTTGCGTTGCTTACTAACCCGACGCATGCCTCTCGGCTCTTTCCCTTCCAGCGATGCTTAATTAGTTAAAGCTGATTTGTTTAACAGAGAACTACTTATGAGATCTTTGCATGTGTGGCTCTTGTTTCAGATGCCTATTCAGGTTCAACCGAGGCCGGGGCCCCTGTACCCAAGCTGAGTCTGAGAGGTGCCGCCAGCTAGACCTTGTTTGCACTATGAGTACTCTTCACCGACAGTCTTGGTTTTAACTCTGCGTTAAGAATCCCTGCTTGCTTCGATTCTCTCTCTCAGTTGCACGTTGCTAATCACGTGTTCGTGACATGGCCACAACACCGCTCCAATTAGTCTCTCACCGAACACACCCTTGCGCAAGTTCCTTTCCATGTATTCAACAATAAGTGCAGTGAAGAATACTGGTCGTTGTATTTTACACCTTCTTTATACATATATATCTGTATACATATTTTACACATTTAGGGAGCTATGTTTCTTTTTAATTCGTCGCTTTGTTTGCGTTAATATGAATAACAATGATAATTGGTGAAGTTTTCATTTCTGGTCAGTGGCAGAGGTTCTCTTCAGAATTCGCTTATCAGTTTCATGCCTGCTCATGCCGGGGTTTTTTCTCTTTTTTTTTTTTTAGCGTTTCAAAATGTTTTATCCTATTACATACACATCTGCATGACCAGTGAAATATGGAGAACTGATTTTCTTATTACTTAAGTCGCTTGTCATTATGCCGGGGATTCTTTACAAACAATGGTATCCCACATCGCAATGCCCCCTCTCTCCCTCCTCCCACTCTTCCTCCTCCTGGGCCCGTATGCATGGAGCGGTGTTACCGAGTCAAAACGCGTTTAAGGCGGGATTTCTGGTTTAACGCTGAAAAGTTTGTATTCATGGAGCAGTGTTAGGCCTAACACCGCGCGTTTAAATCCGGAAATTCTAACTCTGCTCATAGCAGGTTTACAGCGGTGTTAGTGTTAGGTTAGTGTCAGGATGGAACCCAAATCTACTCAATGCTATCATATTTAACAGAATTACATACGCAATAAGTGAAATTTTATCAATTTAACCCTAAATCCGGAGCGAGATTAACGCTGTTGCCGTAACTGCCGCGATATTAATATTTTCGAATCGACGAATGTAAAGTAAACAAATCGCCAACGCCGTAGCGACGTCGATATCCATACTGTCGACGTCAAGTAAAAATGGCCGCTGAATCGGCGGGAATTTCTTATGCCCAAATCTATTAAATGCTGTCATATTTAACAGAATTACATACGCAATAAGTGAAATCTTATCAATTTAACCCTAAATTCGAACCGATATTAATGTAGCCGCAGCATTGGCGGCGTTATTCATATTGTCAAATCGAAGGATTTCCCAAATCTATAAATACATTCACGTTTAGCTAACACTCACCGTTTATGCCCCCATGCATACAGCTTGACATAGTTCTCTACGACGCCGATAACGGAGATAGGTACCCGGAGTTAGAGGTATAACACCACACGCCGTTAACGCCGCTCCATGCATACAGGCCCAGCTCTCCCTCTGCTCACTATCCCTCCTCCCGCTCTCCCTCCTCACACTCTGCGTCCTGCCACTCTCCCTCCTCCCACTCTCCCTCCTCACACTCTCCCACTCTCCCTCCTCTCACTCTCCCTCCTCCCACTCTCCCTCCTCTCACTCTCCTCTCTCTCCCTCCTCTCACTCTCCTCTCTCTCCCTCCTCTCACTATCCATCCTCCCACTCTCCCTCCCCTCACTCTCCCTCCTCTCACTCTCCTTCCTCCCACTGCTTCCTCGGGGATCTACTCGGGGCCCATAACTGCTGAAGCACTTGGAGGAATAGTAATTAACACTGCGCCGACGTTGCTTTAGATCTCTTCAGTTAGGTGACTACAAGTAGGTTATCATTCACTCACATCTGGGATATGGCGGATGGAGAGGACTTTCTTGGTACTCACCTTATTCTCGCATCTCACTTGGAGGCTTGGTTGAAGGCATTCACCTGACGCCGATTGACAATCAGCGCAGCAGCTAACTAACACGAAGGCAGCCTGTGAGCTGGATTGCTCGCCAGCCTTGTACTCACTGAACCTCCGCCTATCAGCATAGTAGAGAAAGTGAGATTGGAGAATCCGAGTTGTGCCGTGTACTGTAGGGCGTGTTAGGGCTGAAGTGGTGGAGGTGGTCGTGTTGGAGAGGGGTGAGGAGTAGTGAGATGGTGTAGTGTGGTAGGATGCAGAGTAGAGGTTGCAGAGCCTGAGGGGTGCCCGTGTAGGGTGCGGAGTTGGGGGGTGAATCGGGGTGTTGTAGGTGTGGTGACATAGACAGGTGCGAAGTGACCGTGGAGGAATGCGATGTGGGATGGGATTCATTGGAGGGTGGAGGTGTAGGGATGTGATTAGGGAGATCCAGTTGGAGTGGTCAGATGTGGCAGTGTGTGAACTGATAAGAAGGCACCGATATGGTCAGCAGGAAATATATTTAATCTACTAGATTAAACTTAGTAATTAATCATGTCTAGCGTCTAATCAATGCATTCTTCAGTTTTTATGCACGCTCGTAAAGGTTATTTGTCCATTGTATTGACCGCTCCCATTATCAGCGGCGAACAGCCTGAAAAGATTAGCATTAATTAACTGTCTGGGCAATCAACTCAGTACTGATATCAAATCGGGGATGCTAATGTTAATTAGCTTTCCCAGTGTGCATAATTAGGGTATATTTACCTAAGAATTTATTTACATCCTGTTGCTATGGTTGATTATCTTTTTTAGTCAACAGATCTAAATGAATAAAGAGTTTGAATACACTAACAATAAAAGAGGGAACCTTCCCTTTTACAAAAAAAATACACCAACAAAAACTTGCAAGCTTGGAAGTAACTTACTATTTTCCGTTATTTAATTTGATTTATTGTGCAGATATCCGTCTGAGCTGTCTTAAGTATCAAATTTCTATGCGATGTAATATTATATTTTTACGTTTAAAGAACCACAAAATGTGTTAACCCAACCCATTTGATTACATGACAGACACTGCATGGTTCATCCTAAGATTACCAGATAGTGCTTTAGCAATCTTAACAGTAATTATATTATATAAACGGGCTGCATTTTCCCATAATATTCTGTCATGGTCTTTGATTAAATTCTCATATTCTCAATATGTGTAAAACTATGGTATCCTACCACAGACATTATTTAGGCACAATCAGGACATGGATCGTTTACAAATAAATGAAAGAAAGAAATAAAATCGCCAACAGGCACCGATCTATTCAGGCAAAATCCCAAACTCTGACCATCACCGAAATTTGCTCTTTTAACTAGATTTTCCCCACAGAAAATGACTACTCTATTGATAAATAGACTAACGTCCATAAGTAGCCCTATTACAGGAAACACAATTTGTTCTGCTTTATCTAAGGTTTTTTCTTATGTTCACGAGGTGAAAGATGAGCTACACTATTGCTTACCACGGTGGTGGCTTCACTGCGCCAAAACTCTCTGTTATAATCACCATTTTATCAAATGGTGGTCGAGTTATAAAATGGAGGTATTTTGTATAAAATAGTGGAAATAATTACTGCTCTTAATCTATCTTTCTTGTCGTTTAACAAGAAAATAAATCCTCCAGTTGTTGAGGCTGAACCAAACTGTCAGTCCTCGGAATGGTTGTTTTGCAGGGTATGACATGGGAATCGTAGTCTTTGGCTGTATATGAGTTTAAATGGAGGAAATCGGTGTAGACAAATGGTAGTAGCACTTACTCTTTTGGCACCAATTCCTAAAAAATTGATACTATCGCTTCCTAGTCAGTCGCTCAGCATTATTAGGATAGGGCAAGGACTGGTTGGCTCAGTGCAGGATAATGTGGCTGAGTGTGATAGCAGGTCATGGTGCTGGTGGCCTGGTCTCCCAGTGGGGCGGCTCTATAAAGTCGCTATGAGTGTGCACTATCACAAGTCGGTACCCATCCTGATATGATCTTAGATGTTGCCAGGACCTGAAACTCCCAACAACGAACCTATCTTAATCTTTTGGTTTCAATCTGATACTATTAATAGACATTTAAATGGGAGGGTGTGTGTGGGAGCTGGGGATGGGGGGGGGCGGGGGGTTAACCCGCACAGTTCAGAGAATATGGCGCCGGGGCTGTGAACTGCTGTGTGACTCGTGGTCATTTTACTTGACGCTAGGTTTCCTCAGCAAGACGCGACGTGAAAAGAAAAAAGAGAAGAAGAAAAAGAAGAAAGAAAAGGACAAGGACAAAACGTGAGCGTTTTCTCTGCGCCTGGATTTGATCATGTGTGTCCAATTTAAGTATTGGTGTATTTATTCAAACATTTATTGCTGCATAGAAGGAATGTCATGTCAATTTTAATAGATCCTTATGAAGTCTAGCATTTCGGTGTATGCACCACCTTTATTAGACATGTTTTCACTTCTAAAGATATTTCACCGTGTATAATAAAAGTTACTCCAATCTAAAATAAACGGGTTATAGTAACTAGCCTAATTTTATTTTATTTTTTTAAGGGGGGGGGGGGGTATGACCGAAAATTGAACAAGCTTTTTAACCAGGCCCGACCATTCACAGTGGTGGTCTGCTAGTTGGATGTGCTTCCCAATCCTTTTTTTTTTCTTCTTAAAATATACCTTTTTGCTAGCTGAACTGCTAGTGCTCAGAGGTGGCGAGGGCAGAGGGCGGGGGGGGGGGGGTGTAGCATAGTTTAAATGTCTAAAATAGCCTAAAGAGGGTTCTCTGCTGGTTCGGCCTCCACTATGGCGATGACCTATATTGTTGACATGGCATTAAATTAACAACACTCCCCTGGTAGTCACAGTTTGGTCACTTCAGTTTGCAGACTGGCCCATTTCTCACCAAGTCTTGTCCAGAAATGCATAGCGACTCACGTATGTAACTTGTAGCAAAATAGGGTAGTCGTCATCAGTTGTTTTATGTATATGCGGTTTGATATATTTAAGAAAAATAAGTGTTAATTCCCCCCTTTTCTTCTATGTTTGCAGTGAAACATTCGAACCGGAACAGGTGTGTTGTGTTTTCTATTCATAGCTTTAGGCTGCCTTTGTTTTTTCTTTTGGGAGTGAAAACCTATTAAATACTGCGCTACTCTCAAATGTCCCTTAGTTTAGTAATGCATCCTTTCTTATTATTAACAAAACGTTAATTATGTAAGTATAAAAAGAAGTTAATTATGTAAAGGCAAACAGAAAAGGTTAGTTATTTAAATACATAACCGCACGATATTTGATGCTCTGTTGATCTAGACCACTCACTTGCGTGGTACAAAGTGAGACCATTGCAAATATTCTTATTAAAATATGATTGGCTACACTTCCTGAGTTTGCTCTAATTGACATCCCGGCCGACACGGGTCTTTTTCAGTGTCTTTCTTTAAAGGCACTAATCTCAAATGCTAAATTAAATTAATAATTATGGCACATTGGGTGGCACCATATACCATTTTCATCAGTTTGACTGAGGCTCAAAGAGAACCTAAAATGGTGGCACGGGCAAAGGCTGTAGGTTATTCATATATTTACAATGTAAGAAGTCTGCCCTTGGGTTTAGTTAATACATGTTACCACTTCTACATTACAAGGCACATCATAAGTTTTTATTCCTCATTTTAACTGTGCTGATTATTTGCATCTAGAAATTGACTTCATAATGAATGGCTTTTATTTTCCGAGCTGGTTATTACTATTAAGACGCTATGTTCTGCTTGATATGATTATTGTAATTTCGCATGGCAAACCGAAATTATATTTAGTCTGGTTGTGCTTACTCCGAGCTCTTGCGATCCCCTAGGATGGGTAGTGAAATGTGCATGCAGTGGTAGTGGAGACTAACATCATGTGAATATTTAATGTGGGAGGCTGGGGATGGTGTTACTAGCAATACCAGATGTACCACAGGTTCCAGGATACACCAAAGACCCTATAACACGGCTGTGTGGCGGTGGTGTAGGTGTGGTGGGATTGTAGGTGTGTTGTGGGGGATGTCATGGGGGTTTAGGGATGTGATGGGGGTATAGGCATGTGGTGGAGGGTTTAGGTGCGTGCGGTGGAGGTTTAGGGCTGTGGTGAGGGTGTAGGTGTGTAGTGGGAGTTTAGGGATGCTAAAGATTATGAGGTGCTGCTCTGCAAGACCCTTACAACTCCACCACAACCCACCTACACCTCCACCACACACACCCTACACACCCACCACACACGCCTACAACTACACCCCCATCATACCCACCTACACCCCAACCACACACACTGTCCGTCAACCCCCACCACAGAGAATGTGTGTATGGTGGTGGAGATGGGTGGGGTGGAGAGGTGATGGGGCAGGGTGGGGGTAGTGTTGGTGGTGGGAGTTCTATAGGAGTAGCAACAACCAGTGGGGACCTCTCCCTCCCCGCTTACATCAGGGAGGGGGAGGGGGTCGTGAGGTGTGGCGTGAGAGCGCCGACTGAGGTGAGGGAGGAGGGGAGGGAGTGTGGGGGAAAAGGGGGGAGGTGGAGAGGAAGGGTGGAGGGAGGGAGAGGAGGGAGGTGTGGTGTGAGAGCACTGGGAGTCTACTGGGTAAGGTGGATGAGGAGGGAGATAAGGAGAGGGAAGGGTGGGGATGGGAGGGGGAACAGCGGTGAGGCCGGGGGAGGGTGGGACGGAAGGGGAGGGGGATAGAAGGGGAGTGAGGGAAGGGAAGTGCAGTGAAGCCGGGAGGAAGGAGGATCGGAGAGATGGAGGGAGGGCGGGGTAATGAAAGAGGGTGGGGCAGAGGGAGGTGTGGACCAGGCAGTAGGCGCAAAATCGGCCAAATCCAAATGACATGAAATCTCTCTTTTAAAAATTTAAAACTCGCCCTCTGGTCCTGAAGGCCTATGTGTTTACATGTGAAACACCAGCCAGCAGTCGGGTTGATCAAACCCACCACAGGATGGCACTGCAAAATTTACATTACCATGGGAGAGATAGGGAGTGAGCCGTCTTAGTGTTATAGGGTCTTTGGATACACCCAGCAAAGACCAGCAGAGCCAAATTCATTGCTGCACATGACAAAGCTTAACAGAGTGTCCCCATTACATGTAGTGGGCCCTTATGGTGGAGTCTCCGACTTGGCCTGAAAATACGGCTCAAACACACTAATGTAATCTAATCTAATCTAATGTGACCATGGTGAAAACTGCGCGAACCCTGAGTGTCTTATTCTTTCGATTGTTTGTAGTCAAATGGTCTGCATCTGAATTCAAATGGTATCTTCGTAAAGAGTGTTGAAACTCAAATTCAAGTGCTGACTTCTGCTAGTGTAAGTAGTCATGATGTGAAAGGTTGTGTCGATGTTTGCTGCCATGGTTCGCATAGGTCACTGTGGGCGTCCTACCTTGCTTTCGTCGCCGTACTTGGTTGCGTGTATGCAGTTACTTTTCATGTCTCATAAAAAAATAACATTTAAATTTAAAAGTATTGTGTTATTCTGTGGTGTCCTCAGATGTCTTCAGGCCAAGGTGAGGACAAAAGACTAAATGCACAATAGAAATAAAAGAAACCGTCGGTCCCTCGTTTGAAATCACAATTAGTACATCAGAAGGACTTTTATTTTAAAAGCATGATCAATATGTCAGAAAGAGATCGTTGGTCCCTATTTTGATAATATAATCAATACATCTGAAAGAGCCTTAAGCACAATAAATATGTTAAAAAGAGACTTGGTTCCTATTTTGAAAGCATAATCGATAAGTCAGAAAGACCATTGGTCCGAATTTTGATAATACAATCAAGAACGTCTGAATGAGCCTTGGTCGCTGTTCTGAAAGCACAATCAATGTCACTTCCCTCCCAGCCTAGGTGTAGGTCTACAGTGTAAATTGAGGAGTGTTGTTCCACCGCTTTTGTTTCTGGTGTGGATGGCAGTGTATTAGTGTCCGTAAGTAGTCTACATTATATCAAATATACTATGTGCACCACCATCCCCATGTTAGCTGGTGCAACCTGTTGTCACTGGACGTGAACGCCTGAATACAGCTTCAGAAAAAGTGTAGGCTCGGGCTTTCTATCGACAAACTGTCTAATGGTAAAAACAAGTCTATTCAGACTTATCCATTATAGGCAGTATATTTAGATATAGAGCGATAGAGATATAGAGAGATAGAACAAACAGCTTATACAACACATGGTACTTCTCTGGGGGTGGGGGTGGGGCGGAAATTCAAGTTAATTCACTGAAGAAAGCCTTGAAGTGATTGTACGCTGGAAGCTGGTATTGTACGCTGGAAGCTGGTATGGTGTATTCACCCTTCTATGCAAATACTGGGTGAATCTTTTATCTACGCTAGACCAAGCTTTCACGTAAACTTCTCCACTTTGCCTCCCACTTTTGTATCCTGTTTTGGCATATGTTGTTTCTGATAAGTTACTTGTGCTGTGTGGTGGGTCCACTGTTTAAAATAAAATAGCCTGGTTCAGTCTTCGGTCTACTCTGGATGTAAAACGCGATCAATGAAATTGAGCTTTAAGCGGAGAGTTGTATGCCGTATTAATATTAAATTGGATACAACTGCGTAGACTGGGGATAAGATTTACGCGTTTTTTGGGAGCTTATTTTTCAACATCAAGAAAGCAGACGGCTCTTCATAGACTTGGCTCTACCGACATCTACCATTAATATAGGTGTGCAGGAAAAAACTGTTACTTAGTTCCCTCACCAGTGCCCCGGTTTTTCCCATAATATATAACATCTATGGCGTTCAGTAAAATAATTTATTGCTATTCCTGTGCTTGGATATTGATTATTGGTTATTGATCTTGCAGGTGACACCGGAAGTGGACGATGAGGGCTTTAGTATACGACCAGACAATGCATTCGAGCGTATCCTTATCCCTCATAAGTTTGTTTGTTGTTTGTTGTTGTTTTATGTCCTAGCAACATCTAAGGTCATATCAGGATAAGTACCGACTTGTGACAGTATGCACTCATGGCGATTTTATAGTGCTGCCCCACAGGGAAATCAGGCCACCGGCACCATGACCCGATATCCCACTCAGTCACATTATCTTGACACCTCGCTAACCAGCCCTTGCCCTATCCTAATAAAGCCGAGCACCAGGCTAGGAAGCGACAAGTATACATTTTTAAGTCATTGGTTTGACTCGACCGGGAACCGAACTCGCGATCTTCTGCACGTGAGACCTGTGCTCTACCGATTCGGCCACCGCGCCCGGTCTCCCTCATAAGAGCTATTCCTAGTGTGGTGGGTGTAAAAGCTGACCGAGTCAAACTAATGACGTACAGCATTAATACTTGTCGCCACCTAGCCTTAACAGGATATTGTAACTGAGTGAGATATGAGATCATGGTGCCAGTATCCCAGTCTTCTAGTAGTGCAGCACTCTAAAGCTCAGTGTTAGGGTAATGTGACTGAGTGGGATATCGGGTCATGGTGCTGGCGGCCTGATATCCCAGTCGGGCAGCACTATCAAGTAGCCATGGTACCCGTCTTGATATGACCTTAGATGTTTCCAGGACGTAAAACAAACAACCAAGCACTCTAAAGCTGCCATGAGTGCACACTGTCACAAGTCGATACCCGTACCTGATATTACAATAGATGTTTCTAGGTTATAAATCTCCAAACAAACTAACGGTCGATTTAAGCCTTAATTCTTGGTGCAGCATCGGACCGTACCAGCTGGGAATCGAGCTCGGATAGTGATTCTGGTAAGAAAACTGGCAAATAGCATGCGCTGCTACCTCTTAATAATTATGGTTCATAATAATAATAATGTTACTAAATTGTGCTCGGTATTTATGCGACATCGGTAAATCTTATTATTAATGCAATTCCCACCTACAAATTTAACTACCTTATACAGAAAACAAAACAGAAAAAGGCATGTACAATGTATTGGAATTGTAGCTCATGGATGGTAATTTTATGCTTTGAAAATTAAAGGCATTTAATGCATACATTAGCACACCATGTATGAGGTTCTTTAAGCTCTGTGATTTGAATTGACCGAGGCAAACCTGAGCTTGATAGTGATATACATCCAAAAGATCATCGGTTCTTAAGCCCTGTATCTGATAATATTATATGGATTATATTTGTACCTTCTACCTTGTGATTGACTGATACCCAATGGAAATCAATGGGTTAATCAAAATGTAAAATATAGCATCAATGTTTGTTTCCTTCCCCTGCCCCTCTCCCCGGGGAGCGGGACGTAGCTCAGGTGGTAGAGTGTCCACCTGTGACAGTATGGGTCATCCAATTGATCATGCTCAGTGGATACATTTGCAGTTTGGGCTATTTCCCATTCCAACCAGTCGTCAACAACTGGTTCATCAAAGGCTGTGGTATGTGCTGTCCTGTCTGTGGTATAAAACAGGTATGAAAGATCTGATTTCGCGAATTTCCGGGATTTTCAATCCTGCAACACCATCAGCGTATACTAATAAATGCTTCCAACGCCGCAGCACTTCAGCGTATACTACTAATACGTGCTCCAAACGGCACAGCACTATCAGCATATACCAATATATATGAAACCCGACTTCCGGAAAATGTCTGCGATTCCCTGACAATGCTAAACCTATGGGAGAATATCCGCATTTCCGCTTTTTTTCCCCCCCGAGACCATTTTCATCCCTGATTAAAGATCCCTTGCTGCTTATCGGAAAGAGTAGCCTATGTGGCGGAAGCAGGTTTCATCCAAAGAAATATGTCAGAATGACCATATGTTTGACATCCAATAGGCGATGATAAAAATCAATGTGCTCGAGAGGCGTCATTAAATAAAACAAACTTTCCTTTTCCCTTGCCCCCCCCTCCTGCGCTATAGATTCAGAGATTGGGAAGAAGATCAAAGTTGAAATTAAGCCGGCAAATGGCACAACACCAACAGGCAATGTGGATGAGATTAAGAAGTCCATTGAAGGACTGCGACTATCTCCGACGTCCAATGTAAGTATGTGCGGTTGTATCTACACAAGGTGGCTAGCATTGCTAGCATTGCCACATACCTAGGAGAGTTATGATCAAAGTAGCATCCTGAGTCGGGACCACCACTTTGTCACTCAATCAATCAATCAATCACTGGCTGCCTCCATGAATTAATAAAATACATGATATTCACACGCATGCGCTGTGGCAACGGTCCCACAACCCTAGTGTTCGTAGTCGCCATCAAATGTCACATACGTTGTGAATATTGTGTATTAATAGTGACTGACTAGATTGGTACCCACCTAAAATTTTGAAAAAGGGTACAAACATGAAAATTTTATTATTCATGGAAGCTCCAATGACCCAAAAGCAATATACTTTTGGAATTGTCAAAATATCCCAAAATTTGGCTGACATACGTGCATTTGAAAGTTAGTGATTCCCATAGCTTTTGTATGCCCTGTGGCAATGGTCCCACAACCGGAGTGTTCATTATCGCCGTCAGATGTCGCATGCGTTGTGAATATTGTGTATTACCCACCTCTGGCCTATGTTTTGCAGAATGTCCTGACCTTTTTGTTGACTATGAATTGTAATATAGACAGACCCTACACAAAGATAGTACCATGGTCTTTGTCATGTTACTTATCTGTTCAGCCAGCAGCAGTGCATTTAGAACTTAAATATATAATCACAATAACGATTCCTATTTGCTGCTCTGCCGTTCCGGGCATGTGTGGACCGACGTTGATAATGTGTGTTCTGAGTTCCGCTGGTCCCTCAGGAAGCATCAGCCACTAACCAGCACATCAGGTCCCAGCACTGCGCTTACTCAGCGGAAGCTGGGATGGTCCGTCCTCGCACCCTAAACCCTTCACTAATAGACCCTATTCTTTAAACACCTGCCACTGGTGACCAAACATGGTAGAGTTCTCGTCATACATTTGTTTCCAATGTGGTTTGCAGCTAAATTGTCTCATCAAATATTTGTCAATCGATAAAAGGATAAGACGCCGTGGCCGTATCGCTAAGAGCGTAGGCTTCCCGTGTGGAAGGTCGAGAGTTCGAATCCCAGCCGAGTCAAACCAATGACTTACAAAATTGATACTTGTCAGGCATTACTAGGATATGGCAAGGATTGGTTAGCCCAGTATATGCGATGTGACTGAGTGGAAAATCTTGTCAGAGTGCCGGCGGCCTGATCTCCAAATGGGGCAGCACTATGAAGTCGCCATGAGTGCAGTCTCAAGTCGGTTCACGTGCTGATATGACCATAGATGCTGCGAGGATGTAAACCGCCAACAAACAGACAAACAACCATTAGATAAAATACCACTTGGCGTTTCATGGTGTACGTGTATTCGCCACTTCGTCCTCCACCTTCGGGCGTGTAAGCTGCAGCTGCGACCCGGCGTGCTGAGTCGCAGCTTCAGGCCTTCCCGAGAGACCAGCGGAACTGGGGATATTGCCTGCATTGGTTTGTTGTGTAAATGTGTGTGTTTTGTAGCGGCGCTCTGGAACCTCCAGTGAGCACACACTGAAGAAGTCCATGTCCCTGACTGATACTTTATCCGCCTCCAGCAACGAAATGTAAGTAACCCCGGCTCTGACTGCGGGTCTTTAAAGGGCCAGCAAAGTCCAACCCCCCGCACCCCCCCCCCCCTTGGTCTCCATGCCGCGGTCCCGCCGCCGGCCTTAGTTGTGTACACACGGGAGACTGACGCCCGCCCGCCAGTCCGAGTGACTCGCTGCCCCGTACCAAACTGCTCTGTCCTGCTCTCACCTTCACACTGATTATTCTCACCTCCAGCTCTGGGCAAACCGGTCGTGCAGGTAGGTCTGCGAATGTAGCATGCACTGGTAACCAACCCGCTTTGCCTGCACCGTGCCCGGCCCACACCGGCCCGGCACGCCCGGTGTCGTGGTTTAAAAGCCCGGCCAGATCAGATGCCCGGCCGTGGCTTCTGCACATGCGCGGATTTTAAGCGCGTCGTCTGCGCATGCGTCAAATTCTCCCCAGTTTCAAACACCCGTGGATGAAGACAGTTGACTAAGCATTTATTTTTGTAAAATAAATTTAAAAGCTTTCATTGGATCGATTAAAAATATCTTAATGCGCGATTGAAGAGGAAGATCTGAATTTTTTAATGTAACCTAAGAGCAATTTATGCTGAAAGTATTAAAAACAGATAATAGTGAAAGTTGGGATATTCTGAGTGTCAGTGCCAGTGCATTGTCAATGGCCGTGAGCAATCTTCATACAGAAAAAGTGAAATATCTCTAAAACTACACCACTTAGAAACAAACTGCTTGGTTCAGATATAGAAAACATATTCAATGAATAGATTATATTAAATTTATACGGTTAGGGTTGTGCATTTCTATTAATTTTTAATAGTGGCAGTGGCAGTGTGTACTCGTTCTGCAGCCGAGCTGCGTGCACATACACAATGTTTACAAACATTGAAATAATCTCCCTCCCCCCCCCCCCTCGCAAGCCAACCAAAGTACCCCCCCCCCCCCCAATAATTAAATAATCCTTCAGTAGGAAATAGCACAAATACAAAAAGACTGATTAAAACAACCCCTCCCCCCAGCCAGCCAAGAAAAGATAAACGTACCCCGGAGATATTTGAATTAATAATTAAAATAATGTAAAAACACCCCCTCCAAAGAAACCAAGCCAACCAAAGTAATCTCCCCCCCCCCCCCCTCGCAAGCCAACCAAAGTACCCCCCTCCCCCTCAGTGCGAAGCCACGGCAGGGCATCCGATCTGGCCGGGCTTTCAAACTCCGACATGCTGCAGTTTGCAAGGCCTCCGAAAATCCGCGCATGCGCAGAAGCCACGACAGGGCATCCGATCTGGCCGGGCTTTTAAACCACGACACGGCATGTTCTGATTAGGGTTGCGTAATCTGATGAGTGTGTAGCATTTTCGAAGCCAAAGCACCTGCCTCGATTTGATTCTCCATATTTGACTTTAGATACTGGTGCACTTAGTAAACATTGATTGCTGTATACTCAATATAATATAACATGTCACTGCTTCATATTGTGCAAGCCTATGGTGTCCAGCATTTCGGTGTGAACACCGCTTCAAATCTTTAAAAGGAAAAGCATAACAAAATTTAATCCCAAGTAAGGTAATGTAGATTCTAATGATCAACTTAATGTATATATATATATATTTTTAATATAGCAGAAACTCAAAACCTTTTTTTTTTTTTTTAAAGCGACTTTAACGCTTTAACATCAGTACCGCCCCCTCCTGTTTCATATAACAATTATCTAAAGGCCATTTAAATGTAGATATGTATATTGTTTAAATATTCGCCTGCCATATTTCGCAACACATTTGGTACAGTTTAAAATTGGATAATGGCGAATACATGTGCTTTAGGGTATGTGAAATCCATCCTTAAGCCATGACAAGAGATGGCCTGTTATAAGATGTTGAGCTGTAAGGATGGACCCACTTAGGTAGTCTAGTTAAATGGCACCAGGTTTACAGGCGTGCTATTTTTTTTTTTTAATGCATGTCATTTCTTACGGGTAAGCCCAGCTGAATAGCAGATCATAATTTATAGCAAGCACGTTCCTTTAAATAGCTATAGAAACTGGCCTTCACTCATAATATGTCCTTAACAAATTGGGAAAAAAAATGATTAAATAAACACTTCGCGGTCACCTACTCACCCAACGGATCCCCACAAAAAACTAATCTTCCAAATTGTGCTATTTCTGAGATTGCTGTTTGTACATATATATAGAGAGAGAGAGGGAGAGAGAGCGCGTTGTTAGTTTAAGCAGAACATCGGCATGGCATATGTTGATTACTAAGACATGTTGTCAGTAAATGTGGTGCATCTTCCATTAATTGTTTGATATCGTGTGTTTAAAAATAGAACTGTAGCTTCGTGTATCCATTGCCTGATATTTAGGTTAACGCAACTCAGGATAGCTTTGTATGTACCTGTATGATATGCATTGAGGTTCATGTTGTCTAATATACTTGCATTAGATGATTTCGTTTACAGTCTAGTCTTTATATAAAGTCTATTGTATGGCAATATTTTTCTCCACCTTTTTAAAAATTAATTCTTTTCATTGTAAATGAATTTTATTCAAATAAATAGATTTTTCTCAACGCCATAGTATTGGTCTTCCGGTCGTACTTTGTTACCATTATTTACACATACAAATCTTGTTTCTTTTTGACCTGTTACAAAGACAATTTCTGCAGTATAAGTAAGCAATTGTTTAACGAGCTGTTAGATTAAATATACAGTTAGCTATGCTTGACAAATCCCCCCCCCCTCCAACCCACTTCAGTATAGCCTGCCAAAGTATATGAGAATTCCCTTATCATGACCATCCTTAGTCTGTTGTCGTTTCTTAGCACTGAGCCAAGAACCCATTGTTTCCGTTATCTATATAGAACAAATTACCTTAGAACTATTGTGAATGCATATAATTAACCTAAAGTGGAATCATCAGAATACAAGTCATTGTTGATCATTCGATTTATATAATAGTTACAAATGAAATTGACTGGCAGTGCATTTACAGTCAGCGGCGAATGTTTATTTTTAATTAACTTAAACGTGCTCTTTGTAAGCTATGTATGTATCTAGTATGCAGGTATTGCAATAGAACAGGTATGCAGGTATTGCAATACCTCAGGGAGTTTGACGCCCCTGCCCTGCAGAGTTGTAAACCACTGCCTTGTGGTACAGGTTCTTGACAGAACCGAAGGCTAAGGGAGCAAACCCTAAACAGAAAACCATGTCACTGTGGCAGCATTAAGGGTGGTTGATGTATCGAACTCCTGACCAGCCACTGCAGGGACAAATAGTTTGCGCCTGTCTGGACATGTTCTTGCCGGTGTGAAACCTCTATTTGCTCCCCGAGAGAGTGCCGCTGGTAACTTGCAAAAGCCAGCAGCACTTCAACATGTTTGCAGGCAGCTTTCATGAAATGTACAACCGCAGTAAATGGAGAGCGGCAGTCAAGTAATGAAAGCAGTCTTTGTCGCATCGCGACCGACAGCATGATGATGATGATGATGATGATGATGATGTATCTAATAGTTGTTCAGTTCTAGCTCCAAGGTTCTTAATCACCAATAACCCTAACCCATTACCCTATCACCCTATGTAGGTACCGACGAAGGTACCTGTCTAACTACAATCAATACATCTGCGTTGAATAGAAAAAAAGGGGGGGGGGGGTATGGGGAGAGTATATTCAGATGGATACATTTAAAGATAAAATAATGTTTGTATACCTTGGTGCTATGCATTTTAAGAGTGATTGCATCTGCAATCGGATAGCGCTGTATTTTTTTTTATATGATTACAAATTATTAGGAAAATATATCTAGAAAGGAAATTCAAGACTAAGCGCATGGAACTTGCGGGTGCACTGGGGCGCTCGTAGCCCCAAAGCGTTAAGTGATTGACTTTAAGTGATTTATGTAGCCATTAATTTAACTTATATTAATTGATTTGTTTTTCCTTTTATGGGAGTGGGTGGTAAACAAGTTATTCACTTCAGTGATTTGCAATTTAAACGTCCAGGGTGTTAACCCCGCAAGAATACAGTATATAAAAATGGGATTGAATTATGGCCAAGTGGATGTGTATTTGGTATTAAAAGGAATTTCAACTTCCAAAGTATTAAGAGTATAAACTTTTTCAGTGCTGAGGCGCTAACCCCCAATAGCTGATCTCTACTTTTTGTGCTGGGGGGTCGCTAAACACAAAAAGAAACCAACTGAGATGCTGGTGTTCCTGCCATCGACGCTCCATTGGAGATGGGAGTGCCTTGAGCGTGTTGGGCTAAACCTATAATACTGACGGTTGTATGGTGACTGTGACTCGCTGCTTACTCTGCTGCTCCACTCCATTCTCCAGCACTGTGCGACCCAACCAGGACTTAAATCTCCTCAGCCTCGACCTGTTCGGGGGCTCGTCCAACTCTTCCACGCCGACCGCAGGTAACTATGGTGCTTTCCCCTGCCCGACCTCGCGAATGGATGCGGCCAATGCGGCTACTAACACAAGTGCTGTGAATACGCCGATCTGCTGTCGGAACCTGGGTTAGTGTGGGTGTTGTCGGCGAGCGAGCGGGAGGGCGGCGGGTCGCGTCCAGCACTGCCCCGTTCCGCCCCGTGCCGCTGTCGTGGTATAAAACCCCGGCCCGATCGCAGCCCCTGCCATGGCTTCTGCGCATGCGCAGAGTTTGTAAACAGGTGCAGATCGGCTGCAGAACGAATACACACTGCCAGTGTCTATTAAAGATTAATAGAAATGCACAACCCTAACGTAAAAATTTAATATAATCTATCCGTCGAATATGTTTTCTATATGTGTACCAAGCAGCTTGTTTCTAAGTGGTGTAGCTTTAGAGATATTTCACTTTTTCTGTATGAAGATTGCACTGACACTCAGAATATCCCAACTTTCACTATTATCTCTGTTTTTAATACTTTCAGCATAAATTGCTCTTAGGTTACATTAAATACTTCAGATCTTCCTCTTCAATCGCGCATTAAGATATTTTTAATCGATCCAATGAAAGCTTTTAAATTTATTTTACAAAAATAAATGCTTAGTCAACTGTCTTCACGGCAGGGGCTGCGATCGGGCCGGGGTTTTATACCACGACACCGCCACCGCCGTCGTCGTAGTGTGGTATTCTCGTCCTGTGTCCCCGCCCCCTAAATCACACCTCCATCGCCGCCCCCACCCACTCCCCCAGGTGGTTTTCAAATCTTCGATGTGACTCCATGGCGTGAAGCTTGCCGCTTACCCCAGACGTTGTGCAAGCTCTTAAAGAATTGTTTCTTTCTTTGAAGTGAGTTTGGCAACTGTTTATATTTTTTTTACCATTTTGTGTGTGTATTTTGGTGTGTTTTTTATTTTGCAACTTGGCACTTATAATTCCGTTCATGAAAATGGGTATATTTTTTTTACCGATGGCCATTGCCTAAGCCCCCTGATGACCTGTCCAGTATCACACAGTATATATAAATATACACATAATATATTTAATACATAGTTCCCATAGGAAATGCTTTAGAATCTCAGGATTTCGCCAGTTGGAATTCCTTTTCATATCAAATTTGTTTTAACCTACCCTGTTCTTGCGGATTAACGCCCATGTTTGGGTTAATGCCCCCCACCCTCCCCACTGGGCCAATATTTCATAAACGCCCACCCCTTAAACACCCATGCGTGGGTAAACGCCCACCCCCACTTCAGTGATTTGCAATTTAAACGCCCAGGGTGTTAACCCCGCGAAAATACAGTATATAAAAATGGGATTGAATTATGGCCAAGTGGATGTGTATTTGGTATTAAAGGAATTTCAACTTGCAAAGTATTAAGATTTTAAAGCATTTACTGTGCGAATTGTGTAATAGTTCAAACTCAGTATGTGCTCGTTGTAAGCTTTTTTGTGATGCACACCTGTGTTTATTTCACACTGTCTATCTTCCACTATAATTATTATGCCACCCCTTGATGTGTGCATCATAAAATTATAATTGGAAGACCATTGGCACGGTGCTGAAATTGCTTTAGTTTGTTCGATGAATAAATATAATTTTGACGAAAAGATTAATTTTTCAGCATCATTAGTGATAATGCTGAGGAAAGTCTGGTTTAAAAAAAATCTTTCTATTCCATTCGTTGATTAAGCAGGACAAATTTAATCACGAGCAATTGGTCTTATTCATTCCACTGCTCCTTGCCCTACCCAGGTAATGCTGAACGCCAGGCTAGATAGCTGGAAGTATCAATTTTTATCATTATGTCATTGATTTGGCTGGACATGGACTCATTTTTTCGAATCATAAATTCATTTTTAAGTTCGAGCACTGTCTCTTTTTTTTTACCTGTGCATTAACAAAATTTCCCCTCCCCCATACCGCCTCCCCCCCCCCCCCCATATGGGTATGTGAGGAGACAAATGGGGGCACTCATGGTATGTTAAGTGGTAGGTGGCGCTGTGAATGGGTTAAAGGAATTTACTTACTGTTGTAATGTGGGTATGTGAGGAGACAAATGGCCGCACTCATGCAGCTCTGCAGTGATAGGTGGCATTGTGATTGGGTTTAATGAATTTACTCGTTGTTCCTGTTCTATATGTATTATGTCTGCGACTGGTGATTATGCTGACTTCACATTGCAGATACGAATGATTACTTTGCAAGCAGTCCGGCAGATGGGGTGCCAAGTAGCTTGACTACACGACACCGGCCTTGTACACCAAATGCAACCCCCATGATCCCCATAATTGGCCCCCCACCGGTGCGACAGTCTCCACGCAGCAACATCGGGGCTGCTGTGCCATACACCTACAAGGTGAGCCAGCTTAGCGAAACTTGTAAGGAACTACAGTAAAACCTCTCTAAATCGACTGACCGTGGGAGCGACTTTAAATGGTCCATTTAGGGAGGTGGTCAGTTTAGGGAGTTTTTCATCTCATTACAATGGTATTGGATGGGCGATCATTTGGGACTCAAATAAAGCGATCGATATAATGGAGTGGTTGATCTGTGGAGGTGGTCGGTTAGAGAGGTTCTACTGTACATATATATCTGGCGCGTGGAAACATGTTATCACTTGGAGGTGAGTGATGAACGCTACCCAGCCACTGCTGTGCATTCAGGAAGTGGAAGACCAACAAATGGTCTGGAGTAAGAGATAGGGCGTGGTTCAAAGTGTTAAAACAAGTGGTGGGGGAGGGAGGAGCAGAGGCAACTGGATGGTATGTGTGGTGGTGGAGGTGGTAGACCACCACAGAAGCGCCAATTCCGGATAGCGAGAGTTTATGGATCTACCTGACAAATTGAGGTTTCAGTAATAACTATAATAACTATAATGAACATTAAAACTACAATTTTAGAAACCCCTATATATTCAACCTGGATATTGAAACATTTATTGCTGTATTTAGGGACTATTAAGTCAGTTTACATACAAGCCTATGCTGTCAAGAGTTTTGCTGTGCACACCAAATTATGTTGCATGTTTTTACTTCAACATCTACAAAGTTGGCCTTTTAAAGAAATATAAATTACTTTAACGTAATATATTTATCAACCTAATATATTGCAGAAATTAGAAAAATTATTGAATTATGCAATTTTAAATTTGCAGTCTGATGGTTTTAAGTTTCTGCCTTATTTTTGGGTTGGTCATTTGAATCTGCTTTACATTACAAATGGTTAACATTGGAGATATTTTAAGTGAAGTAAAAAAAATCCAAATTATTTTTGGCGTGCATGTCGAAATGCTAACAACATAGGCTTTAGCAGTACCAGGGTATATTGAATTGACTTAGTAGTGTACAGTTCTGTGCAGCAACAAATGCTTAAAAAGTGCGCCAGTATCTTGACAATGTGATGCTTCCATCGGACTATGTAGCATTGTGTGGCTCCCGTTGCAGTCGACGGCCCGTCCGGCAGGTAGAATGAGCCCTGCGCCAAACAAGATGGACCGCGTGGACAGCCTCAACAACCTGTCCAACAACACCGTCACCTTCAACACCACGTCCATGCCGATCGGGTCGTCCCGCGGACCCAGTCCGCTCACCATCGGCATGTCCGACACCATCCCCCTGGCCATCGCCTTTTCCGAGATAATTAACGCCTATTTCAAAGGCACGGCCGAATCCAAGTAAGGGCAATCAACATTCGCTTTCCTGTTAATGCTAAGTGGGGAGCGGGACGTGCCTCAGGCGGTAGAGTGTCCACCTGTGAAGCTGTTGGGTCATCGGATTGATCCTTCTCAGTGGATCCATTTGCAGTTTGGGCTATTTGTCATTCCAACCAGTGGTCCACAACTGGTTCATCAAAGGCTGTGGTATGTACTGTCATGTCTGGGAAAGCGCATATAAAAGACCCCTTGCTGCTTATCGAAAGAGCAGCCCATGTGGTGGCAGCAGGTTTCCTCCAAAGAAATATGTCAGACTGACCATATGTTTGACATCCAATAGCCGATGATAAAAAATGAATGCGCTCTAGAGGCATTGTTAAATAAAACAAGAAAAGTTAATGCTAAGTAGTAAATATGTAGTTGTTAAAATATATGGGCAATTAGGAATAGGTTTAGCGAAATATAAAAAGCTAGACGGAATAGCCGAGTGAGTTGAGCAGCCACTTTCGTGGGATTGGAATATCACGTTCCAATCCCAACAGAATCAAATCAATGAGTTAAAAGATTTATGCTTGTTGCTACCTTGCCTTGCGCTTGGTATTACTCGGATAGAGCAGGGAGCAGTGGAATGAGAAGACTAATTCTCCGCAGTTGAAATTTCCCCCGCTTAATCAACAAGTGTGACAGCAAAACAATGTGGGGGCATTAAAGAACTTTCATTCCAACCAGTGGTTCACAACTGGTTCATCAAAGGCTGTGGTATGTGCTGACATGTCTGTGGGAAAGTGCATATAAAAGACCCCTTCCTGCTTATCGGAAAGAGTAGCCTATGTGGTGGCAGTGGGTTTCCTCCAAAGAAATATGTCTGAATGACCATATGTTTCATGTCCAATAGCCGATGATAAAATCAATGCGCTCTAGAGGCGTCATTAAATAAAACAAACTTTTGACTCTAACCAGTGTTTGAATACCACGACCTACCAAAACGGGAGGCGGACGCTCAACTCATTTGGCTATTCCATCTGGTCTGCAGAATATTCAATTACAACATCTGTGAATATGCAAAGTTCTCGGTCAAGTTAGGGCACCCATTATGGGGGGCCTAACTGTATTGTAGAGACCCTGTGTGTTGAGATTCTAGTTAAGGCGTGCTGTGCACTAAAAACTTTGCTTGCCTGTTACAGTTGTAAGGTGAAGTTGACAGGTGACATGATGGTATCCTTCCCTGCGGGTATCGTCAAGGTGCTTACAGAAAACCCTTCTCCGGCCATGCTGTCTTTCCGCATTAAAAACACGCAAATGATAGAACAGATACTGGTTAACAAGCAACTCATTACGCAGTAAGTGAAAGTCACATAAGTTAAAATGATTGAAATATATGTCTATCTTATCAAATGAAAAACGAATTTAATTACAAATTCATATTTCTAATTCTTTTAATAATGGAAGTAAATCTAATTGGAATTTGTAACGCTATGTATGGCGATGGGTCAGAAGTGATGTATATATATAGTCGTACCTGTCTTCAAATGACAACTCTGCATCCAGACTAATGTGCTGACATAACAAATGTCTTGTCATCAGTGATAGAGAAATTCAGTTTGTACATTAAAAAATTGTTCACTGATCACAGGTGTCACTGAAAACAGGTTCTAGTGTTATTGATTATTTTACTTAAGCTAAAGTACGCGTATGTTTGATAAGGGATGAAGCATTAGCTTGAAAGATAAATTCATCCAAACTTGAAAGTTTAATATAGAGAAACCCTACCATTTTCAATATTTGTTTTCTCGAATAAGAGGTTAATGGAAGAACAAAGACATATAAGTAAATTCAAATGACTGCTAAAATAAATGTGTGGAATGGTATAGTACAAATTATATATGCTCTTGTTGCTACTGTACTGACTATTAAAGTTGTATCATCCGATGCCTTTGAGTTTCTACCATAATTTTGAGTTAAATCTTAGATTGATCGTTATAATCTAACTTACTTTAATTTGAAGTGACTTTTATTATAAATGGCTAACTTTGTAGATATTCGAAGTAAAATCCTGCAAAATTAATTTCAGCATGCACAATGAAATGCTGGAAACCATAGCCTTCAGCAGTAATAGGTTCTATTAAACTGACTTAGTATTCCCCTCTGTACAGCAACAAATGTACAGTACTGCTAAGTTAGATATATAGAATCATGGCCATGTACATTTGTTGGTTTAAACAATGTGATGCTTTCATCAGACTGCAGCTATAAGCTATGCTAACCACAGTACTGAATGGAATTGGAATTGTAATTGGCACTGTGACTTTTCAGAGACACTACCCAAAGTACCCCTGATTCGCTTTTGTACACGTTCAACATGTCGACACTGACTGATCATCTCCGGCGACAAGCAGATGTCAACAAACTCGCCTCATTCTTCAACATTGACATTCTAAAGTACCAGGTAAGCTACATACACGGTGTACCACCCTAACTACCCCACCCCACCCCACCACTTAACCTCCCACGCTCGGTGGTGTACCGGAGGAGGATGGCCGTAGGTTCCGTTGCGGGAGGTCGTGGGTTCGATCCCCAGCCGAGTCAAGCCAAAGGCTGACAAAAATTATACTTCACACTGTCTAGCCTGACGCGCGGCATTACTAGGATAAGCCAATGACTGGTTTCCTTAATATCGGGATAATGTAACTGAGTGGGATATTTTAGTACTGTACCGATAGCACGGGTCTCCCAAGGGGCAGCAGTATAAAGTCAGTGCCCTATCACACATCGGTATCCATCCTCATTTGACCATGGTGTTACTAGGGCGTAAAACCATCAACAAACTGAAGGCCCTCTATGGACCAGCTGTCGAAAGAATCTACTAGACACGGGATCAGCGGTCACGTTAGCTTCCCGTTACACCACTGAACAGTAAATAGGGCATGCCTTTTGTCATGAGGTACCATCCTTGAAGTTTCGTTATAATGGCAGCTCTCCCTGGAATTAAATAAGGAGTATAAAGGTTATACGAATATAGGCAGCGGAAAATTTATATTCTACTATTTGTTATTTGCTCAAAAAGCCTGTCACGTCTATTGTTTGCGCTCCGTGTGCTGCGCGCCTGATGTTATCCTGGCATGTGCTATTTCTGCTCTCTGTTCTGCGCACATGCCCTGCTGCACATACGCCGGTCCTGCGCTGACCAATATAAGCAGCTGCTGGGCTTATAGAGCGCACCACTCGTCTAGATTTTCCCTTTTACGGTACGGGAAACCTGATGTTTTTTTTGTTTTTTTTTCTTTTACGTCCTAGCAACATCTAAGGTCATATCAGGACGGGTACCAACTTGTGACAGTACGCACTCATAGCGATTTTATAGTGCTGCCCCACTGTAAATCAGGCCACCGGCACCATGACCCGATATCCCACTCAGTCACATTATCCTGACACCTTGCTAACCAGCCCTTGCCCTACCCTAATAATGCCGAGCACCAGGCTGGGAAGCGACAAGTATCAATTTTTAAGTCATTGGTTTGACTCGACCTGGAACCAAACTCACAAACTCCCGATCTTCTGCATGCGAGGCCTGTACTCTACCGATTCGGCCACCGCGCCCGGTGGGGAGACCCAAGCCATTGGTTTAGTTATATTGTGATATAAAGTTGCCAACCCATTACCTCTTTGTTGTCTCTCTTTATTTCTAGCCAGAACCTATATATAGAATCTCTAGGAAAACGCTTTAGAATAGGAATTACTCGTGTGTGTTCCTTCCGTCATGTCGTAGATATTGCCTTATCCCCCCGATCCCCTAATTAGCCTGTCGTAATGACCGGTATATAAGCAGGGATGAAAGATCTCTGTGATTTCGCGGATTTCCGGGATTTTTCCTGTAGCTATAAGTGTATACTTAGATGTTGCCAGGACATAAAACTCCAACAACCAACCAACCAATACATTGTTTCACGCTGCAGCACCATCAGCGTATACTAATATGTGGTGCAAACGCCGTAGCACTAGCAGCATATACTACTAATGCCTTCAAACGCTGCAGTAGGGTCACCGTATACTAGTACTACTAATACATGCTTCAAATGGTGCAGCACTATCAGTATAAGCGTATACTAATACATGCTTCTAATGTCGCAGCACTATCAGCATATACCGATATGTGGTGCAAACGGCGCAGCACTGTCAGCGTATACCAATGTGTATGAAACCCGACTTCTGGGAATTTTCAGCGATTCCCTGACAATGCTAAGCCTATGGGAGAATATCAGCATTTCCGCTTTTTTTTCCCGGAGACCACTTTCATCCCTGTATAAGGCACACAGTTAACCTTCAAACTGTTAGTTTCAAAGATCAGTGCTTATTATATATGGATGAATACGGTATTTAAGCAAAGATTTGGAGCAACCTTGATTGTTTTATGAGATGGGGCTATTATATTATAAGGGAGATATTATGTAAACCAGATGGGATGACTGAATGAGTAGAGTGTTGGAAGATCATGGTATGGATTCATCCCTGACCAAGTGAAACTAATGACTAACAAAATTAGTATACATGTCACTACCTAGGTTGGTGCTCGGCATTACTAGGTTAGGGCAAGGAACAGTGGAATGTGGGGGGGGGGGGGGACCAGTTGTCCGCAATTATGTTAAAATCCTATTCAATCATTGAATGTGTAAAACAAACAAAAATGGTAACTGTTTAACGACAAGAGACTAGGAGTTAACATGTGTGGCCTTAACTGCGCAGGTGCGCGTGAAGCCCGGTATCGGGAGCACACCGCTCCACCTGGTGGCGTACTGGAAGTGTGACCAGGCGCAGACCGACTTCCGGCTCGACTACAAGTACAACCGGGCAGCCGTCGGCCTTCCCCGTCCAGTCACAAACGTGTCCGTGCTTGTACCCGTCGACGGAGATGTTACACACATGCAGTCCAAACCAACCGCGTCCTGGTAAGAATGTCTGGGTTCTTCTTCTTCTTCTTCTTCTTCTTCTTCTTCTTCTTCTTAAGGAGTAGGGAGAACCAACCTCATCACAGTAACTGTTTCCGAAAAGCTCACTTTATGAATATTGCTAAGGCTCTTGAGAACTATTTGTGTGTTATATTTCGTAAGCATGTATTGTAAAAAAACAACTAAAAAACTAATGCTGGATAATGATACGAAGCTGCTGGGAGTGCTTTTTACACTGTTCATGACTAGCACATGGCTGCCATATTCATAAATGAATGTGCGCACCTGGAAATCACTCTAGTAACAGCAATGTTAATTTGCTTTAAAGTTTTATTTAAGTAGTTCTGTAATTAATCGAGATAATCCGAGCTGGACGTAACTGAGGTGGTAGGGTGTCCAGGTGTGATCCTATCGATCCTGCTCAGTGGACCCATTTGTAGTTTGGGCTATTTTCTGTTCCAACCAGTGGTCCACAACTGGTTCATCAAAGGCTGTGATATGTAATGTCCTGGCTGTGGCAAAGTCATATAAAAGACCCCTTCCTGCTGATTGGAAAGATTAGCCTATGTGGCGGCAGTGGGTTTCCTCTAAAGAAATATGTCAGAATGACCATATTGTTGATGTCCAATAGCCAATAATAAAAATCAATGTGCTGTTCAGGCGTCATTAAATAAAACAAGCTTTACTTTTAATTGAGATTATCCTGATAGCCCAGTGGGAATTAAGTTATTTTTTCAGCGCTGGGATACCTGGACATACTACACTACAGTTATTTGCATACTTTATGAATAGTGCAGTGGTACGGTGAAAAATGAATAGTGCTGAGGCTCAACAGTGTACATTTTGTACCTTCCCTGATAATGCGCTATTGGGTTGAGAGGGTGGGCGATGGTAGGAGTGCTGTAGATGCTTCTGCAGGTTAACAATCGTGCCATGTAACGCTGTTGATAGTATGGGGTGTTGTGGAGTTAAATGGTTTTTATTAGTTGTTCACCATTTCACTGTGAAGGTTAGTATGGGTTTGTAAGTAGTACATAAATGTACAGTATTGAGGCAGGCTCTGATGTCTGTGGAGGGGGCGCAGAGGAGGGGGAGAAAGTGCAAAGGGTGATAGTGTACAGTGGGCAGGAGTCAGTGCATGGGTTGTTTCCTGCGTTGGCCAACATGACGGATCTGTTTGCCAATTAAGATCAGTTCACATATTAGCTAATGACCAGTCATGGCCGAATGAGTTGAGCGTTTGTAGATCATGGGATTCGAACCCATGGGTGCGAACCCTGGTCAAGTCAAACCAATGACTTACCAAATTTATGCTTGTCGCTTCCTAGCTTGGCGCTCGGCATTATTAAGATAGGGCAAGAACTGGTTGGCTCAGTGTCAGGATAATGTGACTGAGTGGGATATCAACATCATCTGAACACCAGGTAAGGTACATCACAATCAGGACCAGTCGTGATATACATTCTCGATGGTGCTGGCAGCCTGGTCTCCCAGTGGGGCAGAAATATAAAGTCACCGTCAGTCCGCAATGTCACAAGTTACTACCCGTCCTGATAGTACCTTAGATATTGCCAGTACGTAAAGCTCCAACAACCAACCAACCAACCAAATTAGCTAACGTGTAATTATTTAACCCCCACCCACATTACCTACATGCCCACAGGTCCTCGGAGCACAACCGCGCCATCTGGAAGCTGGGCGAGGTGTCGAACATGAACGACGACAACGGCCAGGGCTGCCTGCGCGCCAAGTTCGACCTGAGCGACGGCCCCACGACGCCGAGCCCCGTGGCCGTGCAGTTCCTGTGCGAGGGCACCACTTTGTCGGGCGTCGACTTCGACCTGGTCGGCATGGGGTACCGAGTATCGCTGGTCAAGAAGCGTTTTGTTACAGGTAGGACACGGCTCGCTAGCATTCACTGCCGGCTTTTGATACAGACCAAGCATCCCCAATCCCCACCTTCCACTCCCCGTGTGTTTGTGTTGATGTAAACCCCCACACCACCTCGCCCCTCTATAAGTAGCGACTAGCCAAGTTTCCAATGTCTACCTTGTTTGTTTTTGTAAACACCTTGTAATAGAAGAATCTATCCATGTTTAATTTGTATATGACCTTTTTTGTTGTTGTTTTTTTCCTGTACAAGTGAAACATTTTTCTTGCAAGCATGGCATGTGTATTTTATAACGTCGGTGTAGCCTTCTTTGCTTTGATGACTGAACTGATTTATTCCTTGAGAAATGAACCCCCACTGTTGTTTTTGTTGTTGTTGTTCCTGTTATCTTTGTTGTTTTCATTTCCCAGCGTAGGTAGCGCCCATGCTAACCTTGAGCACGTGACCAACTTTGTCATTTCAGGGAAATACATGGGGGCGCCAGATCCCGAGTGTCGTGTCGATGAGTCGGTGGGCCAGCTTTTCATCCTAAGGCTAATTTCCTAGCTATTTAGTAGGGTTAAGGGCCAAGGGCTGTGGGTGGGTGTAGGTGTGCAGGGGGAGGGCTTGGACTCATGCAGAGTATATCGAGAATGTAAATCACGACTGGTCCTGATTGTGATGTACCTTACACGGTGTTCAGGTGATGTTTGTGTTGTTTGATCGGTGTTTAATTTACCCCTGCTCAAATACTGCGTCCCACCCTACAACCCCAGCCTCTTCCAACCTCACACAGGTTCATCCGCTAACACTTTAACACAGCGCTATCACTAACCCTCCACTCTCCACCAAGTTGATTTGAACCAATTAATCTGGCGACCGTCTGTGCACATGTGCGAGGACAATGGGGATTTTTAGTGTGACACGCACCCTCTCGACACCCTAACCATAAAGATTGTATTTAAAAGCTACACACCGAATTTTCCACACAAATCCCCGATTTTCTTGACTGACCTTTGTTGCTGACAAGCACGTAATTTAAACACCCACCCGCGCTTTGAGCGATGACATTTAAATGGCATACATTTTATTTATTGTTCAAAGATAGTAATTTAACCACATTACATAACCAGAAGAAAATAAATGTAATTTTTTTCTTTTTTTAATTCCCCCCCTCAGTTAACATAATTTTAACTAGCACCTTTTTCGATGCTGAACACTATGGTATTGGAAGCGTCTGCTTTAAATGCTGTGATAACCAGCTATCTAATCCTTTTGGGGTGCAAGTCTGGTTCAGATTAGCGTAGTTTCGTTGAATATTCAGACAACCTTTTAGACGCAGTGTTTGATCGTGGAGTAACCATTTGAATTGCCTGATATGGGGTTTCGTGTCCAAGTTCTTTGGAGTGGGGGTGGACCTATATGAAGATGAAGTCGACACAGATTGTAGACACGTGAAAAGACGTATAGTCCGATGACAGTATCATATTCTCGAAGCTAAAACGCTTATTTAAATTTGATACTACCTTTCAAATTTATACACTGATACACTAATTAAACATTTATTAATGCCTATAAGGAATATTAAGCCAATTTTATAGAACCTGTCACCGCTGAAGCCTGTGGTGTTAGCATTGTGACATGCATGACAAAGTTAATTTAGCATGTTTTTACTTCAAATGTCTCCAAAGTTAGCCATTAAAAAGAAAAAGTTACTTCAAGGTAAAGTAATTTAGATTATAATAGTCAACCCAATATACTTATTTATATATAAACAAAGATTATATAGTCTCCAAACCATCGGATTATGCAATTTTAAATTTAGTATTAAATTATTTAGCCTTTCAAACAAAATTGTTATTAGGATTAATAGAATACTAAATCTATATATTTAAAAATATAACTGGCCATAGTGGAATATAATTAAGGTATCGTCTGGCTGGATCCAGTGTGATGTAAGTTCTATCAGACTAGGCGAGTCTTGCAGTGGATATCGACATTTTTGAACATAAGAATGTGTGTATATTCAGAATAGATACATGTCAAAACAAGAACTGCAGATAGTGGTGTAAGGTAAGGTAGCATAGTCTGTATCTTTTAGTTACTTTAACAAGTACATTCGCAAAATTGACGCCATTAAACCTGGTGCTATAATACTCCTTAATCAGTCCCTATCCGTCCTGTTAATCCCATACTAACGGGTGCATGTTCTAATCTGGCATTCGACGTCCTCTAGGTAGTATTCTATCATTACATGGTGACACATAGCATTATTCCCGCAGTTAAGCAGTAGGTTAGAGACTATTACGTTGAATCTACATTGTTTCTTCTTTCTGCAAAGTTCCAAACTAATTTACATTAAATCATTTCTTCAGTGTGAATCAGACAAAAGTAATTAGATGTGAGCCAATTTCATCATCACCACCAACTCGGCTTATTGTGCATGTGACTACAGGCTTGGGCTTCCTTTGTATTAAAAAAGAAAATGGCAAAAACTAAATTCAGGCAAGCTCTATCAACCATTGGCGATTGAATTGCACCGTGACCTGGCTCGATAACCTTAACCGTGACCTCATTGGCTCAATGGCCTTAACCGTGACCTCATTGGATCAATGACCTTAGCCGCGACATCATGCTGACCGAGCGGTGGTTTCTGTTTTGTAGGAAAGTATGTAGCTGAGGCGGAGAGCCCCATACAGTACGTCTAGAGGCGCCCGGCCTACCAAGGACTGTGCTGGCTGTCTGCAGGGTCACAGTGTGCACACTACTTGTCTGCGGGGCAGACGCCGTGCTGCACAGCGGGAATCCCCGAAGCGAACCACCCGAGAGAGCCGCCAACAGCAGGCTCGGCCGTCACAACGCCGGTGTATTCCGTCAGAGGAGCAATAGTTCATTTCTGATTTATTTAAATCCCCTTTTCCCCCCGCTGTGGCTTGAACCCTTGCTGGGAGGAAAGAGAAGAAAAAAATGTAGGGGGGAAATAGGAAATATCCATAGACTTGTAATGTGTGTTTTATTACACTGCAAGAGTGCGTTATTCTTGAATTGAAGCTGAGAACAATAAGTGTGTATATATATGTCTATATATAAGATATACTATTATATTACCCAGTCATTGTATCTCCGCCCCCGCCCCCGCCCCCATCTCTATAGACCAGCTGATGGTTTGGGTAATTCATCCATTCAATGGTGTTTGTGCAGCAAAATTACCAAGCACGACGAATATGAGATATAAAATTACCATACGGGTATGTACCATGTATGTCTAGATTAGTTAAGTTGACTTTACTGGTATACGAATAGAATGCAAAAAAAAAAACGAGGACAAAAGGAAAGGAAAAAAATCTGAACCCACTTCATGATGTTTAAGAACTAACTGCATGCCTTTTTTTCTGGCTAGATTACTACTTTTATATAACCGGTGTTGATGACATTATGGCGACCTTCACTCGGCACCATCTCGTATATTATAGCACATACACTAACCCCATTCACTTCCCTCTGGGACGATACTATAGGATCATGCCTATCTAAAGAGAAAGAAAAAATGGGGGAAATATATATAAGTATGTATGTGAAGCTTAAAGCTGCATAGTCCGATGAAGGATCAAATTTTCAAAATCAAAACAATTACCTAGATTTGATCCTACATATGTAACTTAGATACTTGTGCACTCATTAAGCATTTTTCATCACACAGAAGGGAATGCTGAGACAAACGAATAGAACAGATTACTGCAGAAAGCCTATGGTGTTAGATTTGGCATGCTTGCCAAAATAAATTTTGCATGGTTCCGCTTCAAATATCTCCAAAGTTAGCCATCTAAAATAAAAGTTACTGCAAACTAAAGTAAGGTAGATTATAACGATCAACCTAATATATTTATCTCAGAAAACCCCCCAAACCATCGGACTATGCAACTTTAATGTAATTCAAAGTCAAGATGTCTACAGAGAGATAACGATATCAAAATTGTTACATGAAATGTGATGTTTTGGTTTTGTCTTCCGGATAGTCCGGTGTCGCAGTTTGAGCACCCTGCCAGTTTGAGCGCCCTTCTGTTGCTTCTTCGCATGCGTGGATAGACAACATTAAAACCACCCTAACTATCACAGTAATTTGTCATTTGTGGTGCTTTGAAAGCAAATTTCTCTTGTTTCTATTAAATAGTTCAGATCTTTCTCTACAATTTCACATTCAGCTTTTTTTTTATCAGCCAATTGGAAGTTCTTGAATTTATTTTGCGAAAATAGTTTTTGAGGCCATGATCTGGTAAGGCTAACACTGGCACTGACACTCAGAATATCCCAACTTTCACTATTATCTGTTTTTAATACTTTCAGAGTAAATTGCTCTTAGGTTACATTAAATACTTATCTTCCTCTTCAATTGCGCATTAAGATATTTTTAATCGATCCAATGAAAGCTTTTAAATCTATTTGACAAAATACAACCACTGGCAGGGCTCTCAAACTGCGACACCGGTAAGCAATCAATTTATATTGCCCACTCATTTTGAGTTGATGTATAGGTGCATGTGTCCCCCCCCCCCCCCCCCCCCTCCCCCGTTATTGTGACCGCTCCACTCCTTACTCGGGACGCCCACGGGTTGTCACACGCCTGTATTTTGATGTACTACCACCGCTACTTCCGGTGCAGAACTGCTTGAGCTTGTTCCCGCGACCGTAGCCTATATACCTCCTGTAGAAACAGGACGCTTCCTGAGAGAGCGTCATCAGCGTAAGTAACCGACATGCTTGTCATATTGCCGTTAGGTAGTGAGCTGGTGTAACTGGAGGGTGGCTGTGTGATAACTATATCTCTTTTCTTATCTCACCGCCGGTGCTCTCACCACCCCTACCTCATCCCCCTGACAGATATTGAACACAATGCCAGAACTGGGACACTTGCTATATCCAGTTCTGCTCAACGCTTATGACGTGTGTTTATATATTATGTGTGTGTGACGCGAAACTGCGGGACACGCGAGTTTTAACGAGGACCACCTACCTCCGAAATACACAGCAGCGTCTGGGACTGCTGCCACCAAACACCACGCCGTGTGTGTGCTTGATAAAAGATTCACCCCGTACTTACCGTAGCCTGAGGTGGGGGTGAAGAACAACCATATATAAAAGCTGGCGAAAAATGTCGACATGCTGGGTAATTGAAATAAGCAGATACATTCTTAATTTAACAAGTAAAATATATTCTTCACATATATATCTTAATATTTACTCGCTACTTTTAATTCGAAAAATATAATAAAACATGTAGTTTAATGGGATTTATAAGTGACATCTCTGCAACTCTGCCGATATAAGTAGCCATTTGATACTGAAACCAAAGATTGTACTTTCCATAGTAAAGACCGTATTTAGACTACGTTGTCGTTCACCCCTACTACAAGTATGGGGGTGAATCTTTTATCCGTGTGTGGCTGACATCGGTACTTAGTAGTTGACCTGTACTACTGCTTTGTCCCAGTTGACTTTGGTGGAGATCTGACCTAGACACTTTCGGCGCGGGCACTACTGGCAGCATCTGCCCACCGCCTTCAAACCGTGAATGTTATATCTGCTACTGCTTCACAGACCTCGAAAGTTTGTTTTGTCACACATGAGTAGTCTTGTGATATTTCAACTCGTTGCATCTTTTTTCTTTTTTTAACCATATATTTCTTCAAATGAATTTTTGCCTTTCTCCATTTAACTATTTATTTTTGGAGAGATATACTCACAGAGAAATGTACGAAATTACATTTAATCTCTAATTAGCTTTCCAAAAAGGCCACCGGGGGAGTTGTACTAATTTACATTAAATCTATAATTAGTTTTCCAAACAGGCCACAGGGGGGAGATGTACTAAACTACATTAAATCGCTAAATAACTTTCTAAAGAGGCCACAGGGGGAGTTGTACTAAATTACATTAAATATATATATTAAATCTAATTATCTTCCAAAAAAGGCCAAGTGTTATCGTTGAACCCGTGGAGGGTGGGGTAATAACAATGGTTCATGGACAGTAGGAACTGGCATTTTAAGAATTGTTTTCTTGGTCGGATTCAGCGGCGCATATTACTTGAGGTTGGTTGATGAACTTTCTTAATTCATGGTCTTCGAATACACAGTAAAGTACACTTTGAATTGACAGCTTTCTAACTACTTATTACTATGGCACTTTAAAAAATATATTTACTAATGCATTTTTTAATTGTTTTTTTAAAGGGGATTAAAAGTGACATTTTGGACATGGTTAATTATAGACCAAAGCTATTACATTTGTTATAAAATAAAACCCAGGTGGTTTATTTCGAATTGAAAAGCAGTTCTTTGTGTACACTGCAGGTCAGTAGAACACGGAAACGGTGCCTCTACGGTACTACACCCCGCTTCCTACCCGACTCAATACTCACAAGCCACCACTGCCTACGGCCATTCTTTTCCACTTTACCCTCTTTACAAAATAATGATTTAAAAACATTCTCCCACACAAAAAGAAAGAAAACTTCACATCCCCCAGAGAAATAGCATGAATGTATCACTTTTAAATCACTTTTTTTTGTCTCCTAAATAATGGGGTTCTTGTTCAGTATTTTCTGATTTGTCAGATGAGGATTTATTATGTATTAATCGTGACTATTATCTAGCTATGTAAAAAGAGCCTAACCCCCTTTTTCCCTATCAAATAATTGTGTCGAACGTTCAAAAGGATTCTATTGGGACTGGGTGAATTATGTGTGGAGTTAATTGTGCTACAGCACACTAAAGCATCACTGCCCGTTAACTATGATCCTTCAAGTTCATGTCAAGATGATAAAGTGTACATAAGCATTTCGAGTATGAAGCCTGTATACAGTGCTTGCCTAATTGCATGACAGTGTTAGAATTGCCTTGCGCTATAACCAGAGGTACATCGATATTTGTACAGCCGTATCCCAGTGATATACATGGCGTATTGCAGGGTTTATAATTGTTATGTTTATAACCGATGCACATGCCATTTATACAGAGGTATGTTGTTGATTAGTAATTTTTCATTTGAATCGTAATTTTCTTTTTGCATAATTAATTGCTGTGTAAATTACTGCCGTAATGTTTGAACTTTTAGCACCCAATCCCCCCCCCCCCCTTATGTTTACCATCACAATGCGACTTGAATGGTGACATTTTGGTTATGTGACAATGAATATACTAATTATTACAATACAGATTTAATTATATTACTACTGTGTAATTATAAATGAAGACTGTTTAAGACGGGTAGGCAACCTTCCATTAGCTCCTTCGCACGTGCAATTTAACTTGTTTTGTTCTTTAAATCTTCAGTCGACTTCACCTATGAAATTGTGTTGTTACTCGTGAATGAGTGGTTCCCTCGTGTGTATCCTGAATTTAAAAATAATATGGGGTTGGGCGAGTCATTTAGTTGTTTTTTTTAAACCGTTACACTGAAGATTATCCGGTAGTATTAGATTGCCGACTGGTGAGATATCCGATTAAAAAGCGTTAATCTTCAGCAGAAAAACTATTGACTCTAAAGTTGCATAATCCGATGTTTTTTGCGTTTCTGTTGTATTTAAAAAAAGATAAATATATTAGAGTTATCGTTAAAATCTACTCCTTTTTTTGTTTATAAGGGTTCCTCGTTAAAATCTACCTTAGTTGAAATACGTTTTTTTATTAAATATATTAGGTTCCTCGTTAAAATCGACTTTAGTTTAAAAACCTTTTAAACAATTTAATATATTAGTTTACGCTTTATAATCTGCTTTAGTTGAAATACCTTTCATTTTAAAGGATAACCTTCGGGTATAATTAATATGAAAAGGTACAAAGTTAATGCTGCTGTGCTGTGCACACTTAAATGCTGGACGTAAAACTATTTACCCATTTTCGAGCATAACTGGGTAGTACATGAATACCACACCGAAATCTAAATGTGTGTAGGACTAATTCGAGGTACGTGTTTTGGTTTTGAAAATGTGATGCTACCGTCGGATTATATTGTTTTCATATGAATTTTATCCTTTTTTTTCTTTAACTTTATATATAGATATATATCGGATACAAATTTTCTAAGGGGATTTTCAGCACTATTACATGGTCGGTGTGTGATGGACGCAAGCCGATAAAATGTATGATGCATGTACATGGTACTATTTCTTGTATGAGGTATAATGCTGCAATGAAATTTGTCCAAAGAACTACTTCCCATCCATCACACCCTCCATCAGAACCTAGTTATTCACAACCGAGGTAGTGAATAACTAAGGAATGCGCTTATTCTGGTCATAGCTACATTTGACAAGAATGCATAACAACATTGACAAACAAAAATACATAAAATTAGCACAATACTTTCCGTCTGGTTATTTAATGATAAGTAAGCATTGTCCATAAAACTGAGATGAAAACGATAAGCTTTTATGTACTCCTGACCATGTTTTCATTTTTGAAGACCATACTAACTTCATAGGACCAAATATAATTGCGTCATAGCTGCATAACTTATCTTACATCTGTATAGTCATAGATTTGATTATTATTTCATTATGTAAAAATGTGCCATGTAATAAACCATCTATTCATGTTTACATTCCTTTCTCTTGCGAATATAATTGAAAGTCATTACGGGTACACTTTCCGCCGTAAATATGCCCTTTACTGCTGACGGTATAGGTCACTGGGACTGGAACTGTTCTAGTACTCCGACAAATGCTCTCTAAACATAACTTTTTCTGTTTATATAACCGAATATGTGCATGGAGAGTGCTGAGGTCATAAATAGCCAGGATACTCCTGTGGTGTAATTTGTTGGCTAAGAATAGAGAAAAGGTATTTCTATTTTCGAGATTGTAGTACATAACATGAACTATATTTGATCTAGTGTACGATAGCACAATTCCCTTGGGGTTATAAATCAGAAACGGGGAATTTACGGGTGACTGGATCTTCACCTCCAGGGACCTTTAATCTAACCATGATAAAAAACACCGATGAACATTTTTGTGAATAGTAGTAGCTCAATCCAACTGTCATTTTACCCATGTCTTAACGCAGTTTACTCTTTTGGGTATTTAGTTTCTAGGGGATCAAATGACGTGAATGTGGAGTTCGATACTGACTAGATGTAAAATTATAATCAATCAATCACACTCCATCAATAGATGTAATAATAGTCACTACATATTCCATTCCACTATATGTAATGTATTAATGCTTAGTATATCTCACTGAAGTTACATTGATAATTAGAGGATAAAGATCCAGCAGGGTTTGTCATTGTATGCTAATCTAGATTGACACATGAGCATTGAGATGAAAGAATAACATTTTAAAACCAAAACACATTCCTATCCAACAGATTACAGATAGTCCACTGCATAGAAGGGTCTACTTTGGCAATTTAATATAACCTGTTACGGCTGAAACAAATGGTGTAAGAATTTCGACATGCACACCAACATTAATATTTTCACTTCAGATGGCTCCAATTGTACTCTTTATAATAAAAAAGTTACTTGGAACTAAAGTAAGGTAGATTATAAATAAACTTAAAATGATCAGACTATGCTACCTTAAGGTCAATCACCCACTCACATGCTCCTCCAGACTAACACAACCGCATATATATTATATTAAAAAATATATATATAATAGAAAAGGCTCGGACAAGGAATAAATGAAAGGAAAACTGCCATAAGGATCCTAGAATTTATATTTATTCAAGAAATGGAATAGATTTAGAGGAAAACTGCTGGAGAAGAATCCTAGAGTTGATATTTTAAGGGGCTGTCACACTATGACGTGATTTTCGACCAACACGTCAGTGTACCTCGTCATACGTGATGTATACGTCGGATGTGTTGAGGCTCCGAAAACAATTTGTGCATGCTCAAAATTTCCGATGTGTGGCTCGTACGTTCCACATATGCTACATGTACGTTAGGGTACGTTGGTACACGTTAGCCATAAGTACAACCTGATGTTTATAATGTACTCACAACGTTCCGTTAACGTACGCGAGCGTACCCCTATCTTATGCGAGCGCACCGCCAGCGTGTTGGTGGTCGGTATATCAAGGCACCACCTGGCTTCTTCCAGCAGACCTGCTCAGCTCTTCAGAGATGATGGATGTCCCTACACTCCATCTATAGTTCCAGCATCACTACCGAGTTGCCATTTACCAGCATGAGCTAGGTCTCTACCTCATGGCTTTTCTGGCAGCCCGTGTCGATAGGAGGAGGAGTCAGCAGCGGAGAATGTGGGTCAAACCCTGGATTGGCAGGTGGCCACAGTTTGGGTTGTATGACAAGCTTATGGTTGAGCTCTGCAGCGAGGACCCTGCGTCGTTCGTCAACTTTATGCGGATGCCTCCCCAGATGTTTGACGAGATTGTGGTGAGAGTGGGACCCAGGATCGGCAAAAAGTACACAAGATACAAGGTGCGCACCTGGTGTCTGGGAACAAATACTGGTCGATGAAGTTTGGGTGGAGGGTCCCCCACAACACACAGTCGCCCATCGTGCGTGAAGTGTGTCAGGCAATCATCGATGAGTACCTGGACTAGGTCATGAAGTGTCCCACGACTCCACAAGGATGGCGTGACATAGCCAACACCGACCAATTCCTGGAGAAGTCGAACTTCCCCCATACCTGTGGCGCTCTGGATGGGAAGCACATCGCCTGCTGGTGCCCTCCAAAGAGCGGGTCACTCTATTACAATTACAAGGGCTTTTACTCCGTTGTCCTGTTGGCGCTTGTAGATGCGGACTACAAGTTCATCTGGGCAGATCTTGGGGGTATGGGCTCTGCAATTGGCACCCAGATCTACAACGACTTGGAGCTGAAGGTGGCGCCATCGGTTTTCCGGACCCCGAACCGATCGTGAACGGCCAGGTGGATGTGCAGTATTTCCTCATCGGCCTTGCGGCCGACGATTATGAAGCCGTACAGCAGGAGGGGGTTGACAAATGAGCAACTCTTCAACTACCGGCTCTCCAGAGCGCTGTGATATGTGTACTGTTATGATATATTTATGTATACTTAGATGTCCAGTATATTGTGAGATGTCTACTGTTACTGTTACGAGATGTTAACTCTATTTGTATAAATAACCTATATAAATTTTAGATATCAAAACACAATTAAATGTCTGTTATATTTTTTATATACCTCCAGGTGTATTAGGTGTTGATTTTAATTTGTTATAACATTATTAAACTCAGACAGGTTTATTAGGTTTTGAATGTAATTTGTTATATCCTCATTAAAGTCAGACACAAATCTAGTTTAAAATACTTATAATTTATTTCCTCTCTTTTTAGAAGAATTTAACTCTGACAGCATAACCTAGTTTACTATACTATTTTATGTACATACTAATAACACAGCACAGGGAGGGAGACAGGGGTGAGAGGGAAAGAGGTGGAGAAAAAGGGGGAGAGAAGGTAGGTACTTGTGTCATTAATATTAATTTGTTTTTATTTTCATTGGCTAAATTCTTATCCTTTTAAAATTTATAACAATTACATTATGATATTACTTAACTCGGACACAAAAAATTTAGTTTAACAAAATCTTTATTACAGAGCAAGAACATCTTTATACATATATACAGAATAACATAATGAACATAAGGAAATAATAAGCACCTATTTACACATTTGCTAGAACGTAAAACAAACACTTATCATCGTTAGGTCCCCCGATGGTGACATCGGGGCTGCCGAGGGAAGAGATCTAAATTAAGAGGCCACACCCCCCGCCCCCCAACACACTGGAGATCCCTGACAAGTTCAAGAGTCCATCAGACATTTGGCGAGGTGACCCTGTTGACATTCCAGTTGCTGCTGCTGTGGGAGTGGAACTCCCACTGGCAACTGGAGTTGAGGCCCAGGGCACACTCACAATGCTGGCAGCAGGTTGCCGGTGAGACGGTACAGGAGGCATGTTGTGAACAGCCATACCAAGTGGCTGAAGTTGAGGCTGAGGTGCAGGCGCCACAGAGGGACGTGGCACCAGCTGAGGCATAGGCGGCACTGACTGATGGCGCAACGGCAGAGGTTGAGGCTGCAGATGCTGCACCACAGACTGCAGCATATATTGCTGGAACTCCGCTTCCCCATTCCCCGTTCTTGGACTGCAGCAGGAGGTGTTGCCGGAACCTCTTCCTCTAGCCCAATCTGGAGATTAGCACAGACATTCTCAGCAGCGTTGAGATCCCCCTGCGCATCACCTGCAAGACAAAATCATAAAATAACATAAGTAACATGAATGCAAATCTATGTTTCCACAAATGAGGTCAACAACAAAAATCAACAATAAAGAAGAACAACAAATATATCATGTAAAATAATTAAATTGATTTCTCCAGATTAATAATGTAAATAAAATATATAGCTTTGTCGACTTGTCCAGAATAATATGGGTTTTACCAGAATGCTAATGCCCAGACTGCCCAGAAGGATAACAGATTTTGTACTTACAGTTCTGCAGGGCTCATGCCGGTGTCTGACGACTGATTGCAGGAAACCAAACTTCTGCATTATCCACAGCTCCCTCTCAGTCAGTTTGGGGTCTCCGTCGCCGCTCCTCTTTTTGTGAAGCCTTGTGTTTGTGTCCCTCAGCGATTTGAACCACCCGTGCAGATGCACGGATGTCCTCCCCATCTGGTTTGCTTGGTCCTCCCACATCTTGCCCTTCTTGTCAGACCACATGTAGTCATTTTCACATTCCATATGTTCTCCTGGAGGAAATCCAACATCCTATCCTCCTCGCCTAATGACCAGAGAACAGTAACTTTTTCTTGGCCGAGGCGAAGCCGGAAGTGCTAGTGGAGGCTGAGGCTGAGGCGGTAGAAGTGACGGATGACACACGCCAGCACCCATGGGAAGCAGGAGATGGAGAGCTGGAGTGGGGCCGCATCTGGCTCTGCATCTGCATCTCAAACTCCATCTCCATCTATTCAGGCTTGCTAGATGGAGAGTAGTATGCTGGAGAGTGGTGCTGGAGAATGGTGTGGTAATTCTGGCAGAGGTGAACCTTGCCATCCAGAGTTCAGAGTGCACAGCAGGCAGCATGGTTCCCTATTATCACACACATCTCAACAAGACTCACAGTTGTCCATTGACAGATCAACACCATACCATTGTTGTTGTTGTTGACTTCCTGTTGACAGAACTCATTGTAGGGGCAGGTTCCACCCAGCTGTCACCATGTTAAGTTAGTTATGTTGAGGAGAGACATCTTCAGCCATCTCACACCCTGGTCCCCATGCCTGCCAGTGTACATCAAAGTATGGATTCATGATAGTACATAACGGAATAGGTATACAACAGTGAGGAGGCAGGTGCTGACACCGGCGATAGTAATGGTGGTGGTGGTGGTGGTGATGGTGATGCCGGCAGAATGCGCTTCTTCCTGCCTCTCCACGCCCTAGTCCCGGAGTGATAATATCCTTGCAGGCAGCTGAAACTATGATGTTCTTCTTGGCAGGCATGGTGGCTTTGTGTGGAGAGAGCCAAAACTCCTGGGTATTTATACCCATCGGTGACCGATCGCGTGACTGGGGCATGGACTAAATGTGATTGCATACATCACAAATACCCTTTGCACACGTTATGTGTAAGTTTTGAATACGTTATGCACATGCTACGCACACGTCGAATATGCTAGGCGTATGTTCACCATACGTTGTTGTGCATTACTCATATGCTGAAAACTGTCGCCTCCAACTGTCACTACACGTCCCAGCACGCCGAGTATACATCACTATACGTTTCGTATACATCGCTATACGCCATGGATACGCTAGCCATTCTCCAGCCATACGCTCTGTGTTCGCTTCATATGTTGTGCGGGCAGCCCGCAGCGCAAAAAGTTAGGAAAATTCCGACCTATTTAAATTTGATTTTTATTTCAAAACATTACGCGAACGCTAACGCCATATGTTGTAGTGTGACAGTGCCTTTACCGCCCTCCAGCTTCAGCTCTCAAAGGGAAACAGGTTGACAAATGTGGCCTGGCTCCAGGGCTATTCCGCTCGACAGTTATGTTGACATCCAACTATATGCAGATGACACTGTGGTATATGCTGCAGGCAAAACAACTGAAGAAATAGAAACAAAACTGAATCTAATACTAACAAAACTAATCGAGTGGTGCCAACTAAATAGGATAACCATAAACAGCAAGTCAAAAACAGTACTATTTGGTACCAGGCTAACAAGAAACGAGAAAATAAAGTGTCTTCTGGGAAACACCGAACTAGAACAAGTAGACAACTACCAATATCTGGGAGTGGATCTAGACAGACACCTAAATTATGACCTCTGCATAACAAATACTATCAAAAAAGTAAACCATAAAATATGGCTACTGGCTAAACTGAGATACTACATGACTGAAAGCGTGGCAATTAAAATATATAAAGGCATGATCCTACCCTGCTTTGACTATGGCGATGTAGTATACATGGGAGGAAATACAAAACTATTAAACAAACTACAGGTGCTACAAAATAGAGCCCTCAAAGTATGCCTTCAGGTGAACAAAAGATATCCGACAATCGAATTACACAAAAAATGCAATGCAACACTACTTACGAGTAGAAGGGAAATGCACCTCAAAATACTGGCACACCATTACACCACAAAAGCAGGTTACACAGCAACCCCCCGTAGGGACACCAGGCAAATGGCAGCCCCAGTGCTACTGACAGCAATAAGTAACACCAACATTTATGAAAGAAGTGTACTGGCCATGGCGGCACATGCCTGGAATAATCAACCCACACAACAACGGGCAATTGAAAGCATGGACCACTATAAAAGGTCCTTAAAGAAAATATAACACACAACCACCTACTGAAGAAACAATATCTCACCTGATCTTGGGCACAGTCACTGCTTGCTGTGTTCTGGCACAAAAAGCAAAAGACCGGCCAGAAAAGATGGTAGATATTACAAATACGGAAACTAGCCCTACTAAGTACTAAGGAATTCTAAATGACTATCACCATAGGGCACAGTCCGTCTGGGTATGTGTACTGGCACAAATCAAAGCAGAACCAGGCAGGCCACGGTCATGCATCCGAATCACCCTGAAATACAAATTGGCTAACCATACAGCACAGCCATCCCACCTAGTCACAGTCCTGAAGGGTCCAGGGGTGTTATGGCACACTGGTGTACTATCTAAGGACAGGGCATGGGTGAAACGATACTGTAACAAATCACAATGGGATGGGATCCTCTCCCACATGCCTGTATGTCATCTGCGTAGATGTACATAGTAGGCTAAGTTATCATATACAGGTTAGGAAAAAACTTGAAAATTAAAAAAAAAAAAAAAATAGAAACTACTAACACCCAAAACCGCAAAGGTTGGCCAAAGAAAGATCAGATAAAGACTCCTGAGTGCGGGACCAGACCAATCCAGTATCACAGCTGTCCAGCGTTGAAAACAAGCACCCTCACGGGAGCTCATACGTTATGGGCAGAATATAAAACTTGTCACAAAAAACAAAACAAAATAAAATAAGTGTAGTAAAGCTCTACAATTCCTTGCTGCTATATTAGCTGAAATATGCTTGAAAAATACATTTAAATATGACTTGAAACCAGTGAGTTTCGTTCAGCTTAATAGTTTTTTGTTCAACATATTTATACATATCTACATTCACTTGTCATCCTTGGCCGCCCCAGCTGGCGAGGGGAAGATGTCTAAATTGGATACCCCCAACACTCCGGAGATCCCCGACAGCCCTGACAAGTTCAATAGTCCATCTGAGGTGTGGTTGGGCGACTCCGACAAAGTTCCTGTTGCCACTGGTGTGGGAGTGGAACTCCCACTGGCAACTGGAGTCGACGACCAGGCACACTCACAGTGCTTGCACCAGCTGGGCGGAGTGGAGGTGGCTGTACAAGCTCCAACTGCATCGTCATCAGCGAGTCCCGCACATAGTTCGCAAACGTGGCACACTCCGTAATCGCCGGTGTTGGAGGCAGCTGCATGCCCTTCAGCAGCTCCCCAGACTCGCCAAACCGCTTCTGGATCGCAGCCAGCAGGTTGACGTCGTCTGGGGCTGTGCGCTTCCCCTTTCCCCCGCTCTCAGACTGGAGCGGGAGGTGCAAGACAAAATCATAAAATAACAATGTAAAGACTACTGCTCGAATCTGTGGTTGTGTAGGCAGGCTATGGTGAAATCAATACAGGCAAAGAGAAAGGAAGAGTATAAAGTGTGAAAGAAGAGAGAGTCAAGCCCTCTTTATTATTTATATGGTACATGGATTCAGTGTAGAGTATCACCCCACCCCATTCTCCCAATGAGAAACAAGCATTTTTAGCGCTACCAATAGTGATCCAGCATTCCTGGTCCCCATGGTTACCAGTGATCTGCCCACCACCACCAAGCTGTGTGGCTTCCCTGGCCACCACCTGCCTTGAGCCTGAGTGTTGTGATCCTGACTAGCAGAGGGGGGAGGGGGTAGGCTCTGAGTGCCCCTTACACACAGTCCTGCCAGCACCACTATGTCTATTTACCTATCAATCAAGCACCACCAGCACCTACATAAACACATATATGGACCTGGTGACATATACCTGTTTCGTAATAGAACATTTGCATTCCCCCAGCAATGCTGTAATATCGGAATATTTTAAAATAAGTAACATGAATGCAAATCGATGTTTCCACAAATGATGTCAACAACACAAGTCAACAATAAAGAAGAACAACAAATATATAATGTTAAATGATTAAATTGATTTCTCAAGATTAATTACGACAATAACATATATCGGTTTGTTGACTTGTCCAGAATAATATGAGTTTTACGAGAATGCTAATGCCCAAACTAGCCAGAAGGATAACAGATTTTGTACTTACAGTTCTGCAGGGCTCCGGCCGGTGCCTGACGACTGACCGCAGGAAACCAAACTTCTGCATTATCCACAGCTCCCTCTCAGTCAGTTTGGGGGGTCTGTCGCCGCTCTTTTTTGTGTGAAGCCTCCTGTTGGTGTCCCGGAGCGACTTGAACGACCCATGCAGATGCGCGGATGTCCTCCCCATCCGCTTTGCCTGGTCCTCCCACATCTTCCCCTTCCTGTCCGACCAGCGGTAGTCCGTCATCTTTACGTTCCAGAAGACTGGATTTTCCTGCAGGAAATCCAACATTTGGTCCTCCTCGGCTAGCAACAGAGAACAGTCGCTTTTTTTCGCCCTCTTCTTCTTGCCCGAGGAGAAGCCAGAGGTGCTAGTGGAGGCGGAGGCGGAGGTGCTGGAGGCAACGGATGACCCATGCAAGCTCCCATGAGAAGCAGGAGATGGAGAGCTGGAGCTGGGCCGTGTCTGGCTCTGTGTCTGCATCTCCACCTCATACTTTGTCTCCATCTCTTCATGCTGTCTAGATGCATGCAATTATTTTGAGAACGCATCATTACTAAAGCCAATACTAAAACGTTTTAGTGAATTTCACTTTTTGTCTTATGATTATCGAAATGCCACAAACATCCGCAGGGAGTAGGCCTACACAATATATGTTTCTTTTTTCTCTTATCTTGTTCTTTACCTATCATATATAGCGATATAGCGAATGGTAGACAGGAAGTGTGAACACTTATTTGTCTCTCTTTTTTTTTTTTTTTTTTGTACATTAGTTGTCCCAAGCAGGGGAAATCCCAGTCACAGACGACTGGTCTTCCCCACTCCACTGCTGGTTGATAGAAAGCCCGAGCTTACACTTTTACCGACCCAAGGGATTTTTAACCTCCCACACCACATCGACATGGTATGAGAGCAACCGGCCTTTGATGATGCTGTAAGTTATACACAGCGGTGGAAATCCAAATTGGCAGAGCTGGGGGCATGGGGAATCGAACTGCTGACCCTCAGATTAGGAGTCTGACCTAGAAAAAAGTCAGACACTCTAACCACTCCGCCACAGAGAACGCATCAATGTTTTGCTTATTTCCCTGTAATTGTCTATCTGTATATTGTTGTAGATTTGTTTACTCTTTAGAGGCAATTGTGATTAGGGCTGCATTAGCACTGACAACATGTTATTCAGAGAAATAAGAACACTTGAACAAAAAAAAATATATCTACGAGTCTGGTGGCAACGTGGTAAGAAATCTGATCCAGACGTACGAGTAGTGTGATTTGTGTAAACTGGGTTGTCTTGGGTTCGTTTTAAATATTTAAAAAACGGGAACGCTTGGGCCGAAATAAACCAACAACGTTATGAGTATTTCGGGTCTCTTTTTTCTTCTTCTTTCTTTGTTCATTTGATAAATATTGGATAATGAGTTTCTGGATTTGGAAGTAAACTAAAAAGTACAAAAAGTAACAAAGACATAGTCAAGACATAGTAGTAGTAGTAAGTAGTAGTAGTAGTAGTAGAGGTGCACATCGTGACAAGATTTAGCTTTTGATTTCCCCCAAAAATAGCTAAAAAACAAATATATTACTTATAACCATAGCTATATTAATTATTACAAAACAACAGTTTAAAGTTTGGCACTGTCCAGTAACTAGCCAATGAAATGCGAGCTCTTATCTAAATTCTGGATTTGGACGAGTCGACTTTGGCTGCGGGTACATACATTTTCCTATACATTTAATTTGTAACTCATCATAAAGCAATATTTGAAATAACCGAATATTTATTTTGGTATGTGAGTTAAATAGTACGTTCCTATTTGTAGAAAACGGAAAATGCGCAAGTTCTTGCTTCGAATACAGAACTGCATATTTCTTTCTAGATCATCCTACCTAGTGATATAGTGTACTCGTCTTGACAACATCAAAACAACAGCAGGACGTGCGCCTTTTTCACGTGAGGCCAACTGGAATACCTGTAACAGTAATCATGACGGTAAGTTAACTAATGTGAAGAACCATACTGCATTAGCTAGTATTGTTGTGTGTATATATGTATACGAGGTGAAATAAGCATTAATATACGTGTGCATAGATGTAACCATGCGTTCGCTTCTGTGTCACTAGTCAATTCTTGAGAGTGCCATACGTCCAATGTGAATGTCAATGACAGTTGCCGTTGCGTTGCCTTTCACCGCGTTGGTATTAAGAAATGAGACTAGGTTATGATTCAGTTCACATCAAGAAACCACTATTTAAGTCAAATTCTTTCTAACCATGTATTGTCTATATACTTATATAAGTTATCCCCGTGTGCCCCAACCTCTTTAAATTATTTTGTGGGTGGGGTGCAAAGCCACTATTTCTGTAGTACTGTACATTGTCATTGCATTGGCTTATTATTAATCTACGATATATATACGAAAATTATACCGTCTTGATATGACCTTAGATGTTGCTAGGACGTAAAACAACAACAAACAAACAAACAAACGATATATATGGCATATGTGATATATCGTAGATTACTGTATACAACCTAAACTCAGTAACTTTTATTTAGCGATGTCTACATACGTTCACCGGAATATAACAAAAAATGGATGTTTGTTTATTGTATTTTGCTGAAAACTCCCTTGAATCTTGTTAATGCTAGTGGTGTCGTACAATCAATAATAAGCCAATGAAATGACAATGTACAGAAATAGTGGCTTATGGCTTATATATTGAACATGATTGTCAGTTGATCGTGTGTTGATCCACTTCGTACAGCGTTCGGATCCCATTTGCAATCAGTTATCCTATTACTATTAGGCGTAGGCGCAATGTATGCTATGATCTAAGTACACCCCTAACTTGTTTCTGATTTTAAACAATACTATATTTTATTGAATGAAAAACAATAGTTTCAACTAAATTTTAATCTCACTCTCCAATATCCTGGAAATTGAAAACCATTTTTGTTATAGCTACAGCGAATAAGACCTATTTTCATGCTATGCATGAGCTAGATAAAAGATTCACCCGGTACTTGTAGTACACGGGTGAAGACCAGCCTTATATAAATACGGGGGAAAATAGCGTTAGTATGGAAGTGAGGCTCCAGTATGTGGCTCCAGTATGAAATGGATACTTCTATAGGCACAGAGTTGGTGAAATTGGAGAGAATGCAAAAAAGACAAGATGGCGGCCAGAGAACGCCGTCGATTTCACTTTTAAATTGCATTAAAGTATATGTTTTATTATATTTTCCAACTCAAAAGTAGTGGGTAAATATGAACATGTATGTGAAGAATATATTTTGCTTCTTAAATTAAGAATTTATCAGCTCAATTTATTTACCCGCCATGTTGACATTCTTCGCCCGTTTTTCTAATATGTTGGTTTGCACCCCTACTGCAGCAGTACGGGGTGAATCTTGTATCTTGTAGCTAGCTAGTTCGTCACCGCATCTTCGATGTTTCAGTGTCAGTAACTGAGGAACTTGATGAATAGAGTAATATTCTAATATTCGTCTATTGACTTGTAAGTGGTTGTTTCACAGCAAGCGGTAGATATAATCTTCACACCTTCCCACAGTAGGGGTGAATGACAACCATGTTTAATTCCCAGAAAATACTACTTTGGTATGAATCAAGTGTGAGCAAGCTGTGAAGCATCTTATTCCAGCACGCAGTGTTTTACTTAGATAAAAGATTCACCCTGTACTCGTAGTACACGGGTGAACGACAACTTAGTCTAAATATGGGCGAAAATAGCTTTAGTATGGAACAGGAAGTAGAATGCCTGGCTCCAGTATCAAATGGGTACTTATATTGATATAGATTTGGTGAAATGGGAGAGAATGCAAAAAGACAAGATGGAGGCCATATAACGCTGTCGATTTCGTCTTTAAATTCTATTAAACTATATGTTTTATTATATTTTTCAACTCAAAGGTAGCAAGGAAATATGAAACATATATAAAGAATAAATGTTGCTTCTTAGATTGTGAATTTAGGCTCTCATTGAATTTCCCTGCTTTTTCGACAGCTTTTATATAGCGTTGGTATTCATCCGTACTGCAAGTACAGGGTGAATCCTTTATCTATGTTTTACTATGTTTGCATAGAGCTAACGAACTGGAAGAGAATGCAACAAAAAGAAACAGCATCCCAAAATGTGGACTGCTGGATGCTGTGGATTCTACTTTTACATTTAGTAACCTACAATTCTTCAATTCTTCACTTCAAAAGTCGGGGCTATGATAGATTTAACGCAATGGACTGCGAATTTATAATCCACCCATACTTTTTCTAAGATAAGAACAGTGTCGGACAATTGGCTTTTATGAGAACACATACCCACATGGCAGAAGATTTTAAAAGTTAATTTCGTCCCCACAATAGGATGGGGTTTAGTTTCTTATTTATAGTTTGAATACGGTATTGAAATCGGGTGCCATGCCAATGTAATTTTATTAATGGTAATAAAAATATCATGTGATTAATTAGATATACCCACTCATTAAATCTTTTTAAAAACCAAGTAATTTGTAATTTGCACGGAATACACCTTGTATCAAATCAAAATCACATGCTAGATTTCAAGACTCCAGCTGTATTAGAAAATGAGATATGGCACATTGAAAATACATATATTTTGGCTGTTTGTGGTAATTCAAATTCCCATTTTTGAAAACTCATCAAATTAAAACTATTGACAATACAAAGCTCATATTTGGTATACACGGTGTCTATGCCACAGTTATCAGGTGTATTTTCTTTCTAGCCAAAAAACATAGTATTAAAGAAAATATAATGTCTTGAAAATGGCATTTTGCTAAATTTGTGAAATGAAAATAACCCCAAAATGTCAAATTTTGACGTTTGTTGAAATTATTGTATATAATCCCTTCTGCCATCAGTTAGCAATCTAGACCAAAATAAGGCACAAAGAAAAGTGCTTAAATTGACTACAATGTACCGGACAACCAGCTTTATAAACAGAGAGGAGGGACAAGTAGGAGATACTCAGCTCGGGCAGCCCACTATGACTATGAGTGTCCCCGAGGTGTGAAAGCTGCACCAGGCAGAGGTGTCAGTTCTCCCCACCTCCACTCCTACTCCCACCCCCGACGGCGAGGCATGACTGTCTTTATAATGTGTGTAATTCGTGTTGTTTTTGTAAATGGACTTTCCAAGGGCTGTATCTTGAATATCATTTTAAAGAGTGATTTCTCCTCTTTTTAATGATATATATCTTTGAGAACTGATGAGAGCCTAATAATAATATGTTATTAAGTGTCAAAGTGGAGTCACGCAAGGCAGATGTGTCAGTTCTGCCCACCCCTATCCCTACACCCTTTGGCGAGTCACAACTGTCTTAAAGATGTGTCAGATTCGTGCTGTTTTTGTAAATGGACTTTCCGGCTCATGTTATACATCATTTTAAAGAGTGGTTTCTCCTCAATTTAATGATATATAGTTCTTTGAGAACTGATCACAGCTTAATTTTGTATTAAGTGTCAAAGTGGATATAACTTTAAACTCTTTAAAAAAATACCAAACATAAATGCACTGCTACAAAACTCACACTACATCATAGGTCAATGCCATAGCTTTCTATTGATATATGGTTCATTCTGATTGGTTGCGGCTTGGAAGGACAGTGACCAGTTTATTGGGGAGTCCCAAAAGTATCACCAGGGCCGTGTTCAGACTCCGTCTCGGAGGCGCCTCATAGATGGCCGTGATGTCACGCTAGTCTGAACGGCAAAAGCAGTTTGTTGTCTCAAAAATGGCCGGCCATTTGCAACGGAAAAGCTGCGCTGTCATTGGCAGAAACTACTGAATGCGGCGGCCGTTTTCGAGGCGCCTTTCAGCTCCAGAATGAAAAGGGAGGCGTCTCCGAGATGTTGCTGAGACACACCCTGAACAGAAATACGCCAAAAAGCATCGCCGAGGCGCCTCTGAGATGGACCCTGAACGCGGCCCAGTTTGGTCACTTTCCAAAGATGGCTGCACATGGTTTGAAAGGAAGTACAGGCAAAGGAAATGTTACTACAGGAGTAAATCATCAATCACACTCTTTCTTTTTTTTTTTTTTTTTTTTTTATTGAGGCTGTATTTATACTGTCCATAGCATATAAGCCCGGGTACCCAGGCTTGTTTTCAATGCTGGCCAGTTGTAGTGTTGGTGTTATCTTACCACACAGTGGCTGCTGATAAGGTATTTGTTTGCCTGCATTTCAGTAGCAGATAGATAATTGGTTAGTATGGTTAATAGCCTATGTTAGTTTTTTTGGATTTTCTTGGTATATATGTATTTATTTTTTCTACTCTTATTACTAGACTAGCCTACTCCTATTTACATGTCATAGGCTTGTACGTAGCTGTGTTTTGTGTTATCTGGCTACTTTTGGCATGGTTACCTTCCATTGGGCGTCCCGCTGGTGGGCCGTGACATATCACATGCCCCTTTGGAGTGCAGCTTAGTGGGGGTTTCCTAGCCTTATTTTGCACAGATATTTTTTGTAAGTTTTTAGGTCAGGAATTTGTCGTTCCTTAACCGTTTGGGCATTCCATACCTTGGCAGCCATTTCCAGCGTGCTTCTCTCATGAGCTTTTATTTGGCTTCTGGTCTGCTTTAGTAGTGGCGCATTATTTGCTCTAGTAGCCCTTTGTGGTTTTGTTAGAAGTTTAATGTTTTGACTATAGCTATATGCTAATGTTTTCAGATGAATTATTCTCCTATTTTCTAGTAGTTTCACTTTGGTTCTTTTGTGTATGTCATAGGTGGGGTGCAGCTTGTCTACTCTTAGACAGATTTTTAGGGCTCTGTTCTGCAGTGTTTGCAGTTTTTTTAGTAGTTCTTTTCTCGCACCCATGTAGTTTACATCTCCATAGTCAAAATAGGGGAGCACCATGCCCTTGAAGATTTTTATTGACATTTCTTGTGTCATGTAGTCTCTTAGCTTTGCAAATAGCCACAGTTTGTGGTTTACTTTTTGTATAATTTTATTTATACATAGGTTGTAGTTTAGTTGGCTGTCCAACTCAAGGCCTAGGTATTTGTAATGGTCTACATTTTCTAGTGTTTGGTTTCCTAACTTACAGTGTAATTTTCTTTCTGGCATTTGTTTATGCGAGAAGAGTACTGTTTTTGATTTGCTTGTGTTGATGCTTATTTTGTTGGACTCACACCACTCATCTAGTTTTAGTAGGAGTTTATTTAGTTTAGTTATTACCTCCTCTTCTGTGGTGCCATTTGCGTATATGACTGTGTCATCTGCATATAGTTGAAGGCAGTCAGTTTGCAGCCATTTTTCAAGATCGTTTATATAGATTATAAAGAGTAGTGGCCCTAACACTGACCCTTGGGGTACACCACATGTCACAGGTTGGTTGTCTGATAGTGTATTGTTTATTTTTGTTTTCTGTTGCCTGTTGTTCAGGTAGCATCTTATCCAATCCATAGTGTTGGATTTTATGCCCATGGTTTTTAGTTTTTCCAGTAGTATTCTGTGGTCTACCGTGTCAAATGCTTTGCTGAAGTCAATGAAGGCGGCTCCAACTAATTGTTTTTGGTTCATTGATGCCATTATGTCATTTGTTAGGTTAGCTATTGTTTTTGATGTGGAGTGCAGTTTCCTGAAGCCCCCTTGTCTTTCGTTTAGTATATCATTTTTTTCCAGGTGTTCATTAATGTGTCTATGTAACACTTTTTCAATGAGCTTGCCTGGGGTTTGAAGAATTGATATTGGCCTGTAGTTTCCCATGTTTTGTTTGTCTCCACCTTTGTGAATGGGGGTGATGGTTGCCATTTTCCAGGCTGAGATAAAACGCCCCTGCTCAAAGGAGATGTTGAATAGGTCTACTATGGTGGCCGGGATGGCTTGGAGTGCCTCTTTCAGTATTTTGGTTGGTATTTCATCTATTCCACTTGGTTTATTCGTGTCTATGTCATTTATTAATTTTTTTACTTCTATCATATCTGTTTTGCAGGTGGGGATTTCATTCTCCACCAATTCCTGATCTGTTTTCCCATCTTTTTTTGAACTTTTCTGACAGCTTTTGCCCTATTGTGGCAAAGTGTCTGTTCAGTTTGTTTGCTGCATCTTTGTCCTGTGAGCATTGCCCCTTCGTTATCTTGGAAGTTTGTATGCACTTCTTTGTAATTTTTTGGGAATAATAGGTTTACATTTTTCCAGAATTTGTTTGTGTTGCTTCCCCAGTCTTTGTCCTGCTTTATTATGTATTTCTTTTTTGCTGTTCTCACAGCTTTGAGAGAGTTGTTTCTGGCGATACGGTAGGCCAGTTTGTCTTCTATTGTTTCTGTGCGTTTTGCTTTATCACCCAGTTTACTTTTGGTTGTGATGAGCGTTAGCAGGTCTTTGTCTACCCAAGGGTCTTGGTTTTTCTGTATTTTTATTTTCTTCATGGGACACATCTCATCAGTTGATTTTCTTATTTCTGTGATGATGTTGTCCCAATAGATATCAACACCAATAAGGACACAGATGGAAGGTAGAAAGATTATTTTATTCATTCAGCCATATTTCAATCATGTGTATACATTATTTGTGGAGATACAACAGGCCAAACTTGAGCAAAAATCGGTGTGTTTGCCCCTTGTCCTGTACGCTTAGAGAGCGAGTGGGCATACCTAGATTAATGAGGTTACAAACACATAGCTGTGTTTTTCTTAATTTCTGTGAATTTATTAATTTCCCTAAAACCATTATCACTACTCTCCATAGACAAAAAGTGGAGACTACATAAATACAATTTAACTTCTTTTTTTTATTACATTCGTTGATTAACCAGGGAAAATTTTCATCATAGACAATTGGTCTTCCTCATTTCACTGACACTGCCCCTTGTTTTATCCTAGTAAATCCGAGCGCGAGACTAGGTAGAGACAAGTTTCAGTGAAATAGTGATAAGAACGCTTCACAATTTGAAATGCAAACAGGTGGTTTGATGAATCGACCAGGATTCGAACCCACCACCTCCTACTTTTACCTATTCGGCTAAACCGTCCGGTCAGAGGCCGTAGTAGGCACCTGTGTCCTGGTTCCTTGCGAATCACACAGCATTTACAATTACGCCACAATGCTTCCTATATTCAGGAAGTTGGGACACAAAGTCGGAATTCCCCCGACTAGTGACGCGCTCATGAGTTCCCAAAGATGTTGCACCAATTCCAGAATTTCGCAAGTCTGCCAAAGGGTAGAAAATTTGCTATACTTGAGTTAACCTGGCTGTGTTTATTTATAATTCAAAACCAGACACAGAAATTCATTTTGGGCTAATACATTTTTAATCAGGCTTACAATTGTTTACAGTAGCCTCTCATACGGCTATTGATAGCTAACAATTCTTTTCTCAGGCTGAGCCATCATCAGTACAGACGATACTAATTTACTTGTCCTACTTTGGTCTAATATGCTGGTCAGTACAAATCAGTGTATCTTTTAATCCTGACTACCATACTACTTATTTGTAGATTGATGAATATTTAATCTATGTAATTAGGTAAATTAAATTATTTTTGAAGAATATTTTTCTTGGCAATTGAAGACACAAAGCGGCAGCTAGGGGGTGATCACGGTCAAACACTTGAAACACACCAGGCACACCTCAGTCAAAGTTTCATTCTTTCACAATTATACAGAGGGCATGGACCATCTAGCTCTCAGCCCTTTATATTTAAGGTGCATAGTCCGATGAAGAATCAAATTTTCAAAACTAAAATAATTATCTAGATTTGACTCTACATATCTAACCTATATACCAATGCACTTATTACGCATTTGTTGCCACATAGAAGAGAATACTGAGTCAATTAAAAAGAACCTGTTACTGCAGAAACCTATGGTGGGAGAGTTTTGGCATGCTTGCCAAAATTAATTTGGCATGTTTGCACTTCAAATATCTCAAAAGCTAACCATTTAAAATAAAAGCTACTTCAGCTACTTCATTCGATAAGGTATATTCTAACAATCAATTTAATACATTTATCTCAGAACATGACAGAAACTCAAAACCATCGGACCATGCAACTTTAAGGAAGATAGATGGGATGGTGGGATGGTTTTTCACTGAAGGTGATTTGAAACCTTATCGATGTGTACTGATCAGTATCACAGAGAAGAATGAATCAAAGTTTTTGCTCGATGTCGGAAGTTAACTATGGTCAGTATTACCGAATGCTATACTGCACTTGGTGTGTGTGTGTGTGTGTGTGTGTGTATATATATATATATATATTTATATATATATATATATATATATATATAATGTGGTATTCATCACTATGGAGCCCGTGGTCAAGGCTTTGAATTATGCACGTTACCGGCAACATGGACAATATTCTTTTCAGTCGACGGGTATTCGCGCGAAGCCAGGGAGCACGCTGGAAGCCAAACTCAACCAGAAGTGGCATAAAGAGAAGCTGCTTCAAGAAGCTGTGAAATGTGTGGAACGTGAAGCAAAGGCGAAGGATTCCATACTTAATGAAGACCGAGCGGAGGAAAAACGATTCCTGCGAATGCTGCAACAGGAAGAGAAGGAGCAGCAGATGCAGGACACTATCGAAAAGGTAGCTCTCAAAATGACCCTCTATGGGAGTGTTTGCTGCTTCTCTGTAATTTAAAATGTATGTGTATTAATATAGATTACAACGTTATTTAGAGGCGAACTGCAGGCAACACTTCTTCTACCTTCCATGATTTAAAGTTGTACATTTCTGGGGTTTTGTATTTCTGACATGTTTTTGTTTTTATATCTAGATAAATATGTTAGGTTGGGCATCATAATCTAGTCTACTTTAGTATAAAGTAACTTATTTTAAAGGGTTAATGTTGGAGATATTCGAAGTGAAAACATGCAAATCTAATTTTGGTGTGTACACCGAAATGATGGACATAGGTTTTGTTTACCCATTCTTGAACGTAGCTCGGGGGCACCAAACTGCAATAGATGTTTAATGAGTGCACCAGTGTCTAAGTTGGTTATTTAGGATTAAGTCTAGATAATTGTCTTGCTTTCGAAAATGTGATGCTTTCATCGAATTATGCAGCTTTAACTTAAGGCTGCATAATTCGAAAGTTTAAGATTCTTTCAGAAGTCAGTACTTAAAGTGGACAGCTATACCTCGTCCGCAAAACAAACAAACTCAGAATAGTTCAGATTTGTGCCACAGGTTGGCCTAATGTGCTGGCGATTTGTATATTAGATATTGGGAAATAGCGGTGCTCGCCAGCAACAGGCTCAGGGGGCGTAATCGATTAATCAACTCGGGTCACCCGAGCCACTTTTTGGCGCATGCGCACATCCTACAGATTAGGGTTGAATAAACGAATACGCTTCTCCGTGCTCGGGGTGGAAAAAATGGTGGCTTAATCTAAAACCTAATTATTTGTTTTAATAACCAATATAAGTACAGTAAAATAGGATTTAAAGTATTTTATGATCGTATAAGCTGACAATCTGGGTTATTTAAAAAAAAGCATTAAAACAACTTGTAGTGGTAGCTGTTATCCTGCAGGTACAAGCTCAGGTGTGACGTCATCGTTCCTAGCAAACCCCAGCCATGAGGTGGGTTACTGGCGTCGGGTCGTTTTGCACACGGCACGTGTTTTTCTCGACTCCACTCGCGGTGTTCGATTTGAAATTCTGACGACTCGGGTGACCCGAGTCGCCCGGGTCGTGTTAATCGATTACGGCCCTGGGGATTTGCTTAGCCTGTTGCCGGCGATCAGCGCTATTTGACAATATTGGCGGCGGCGTTAATATCGCTTCGATTTTGGGTTTAATTTGACCAAATTTCACTTTTTGAGGATGTTATTCTGTTAAATATGATAGCATTAAATAGATTTGGGCCTAATCGGTACCTAACACCGCCGGGCACCAGGGGCCATATGCATGGAGCAGTGTTAGAGAGCCAAACCGCGTTTAGGGAGGGATTTCTGGTTTAGCGCCGAAAAGTTGGTATGCATTGAGCAGTGTTAGGCCTAACACCGCGCGTTTAAACTAGGTTAAGCTAAACCAGAAAAAAGCTGGTTTACAGGCGATGTTAGTTATCAAATCTATTCAATGCGATCATATTTAACAGAATTTGCTACCAAATAAGTGAAATTTGACCAATTTAACCCTAAATTCGAAGCGTTATTAAGGCTACCGCCGCAATGACGGCGATATTAATAGTTATATTTTCGAATCGACGAACGTAAAGTAAACAAATCGCCGCCGTCGCGACCGCTGCGTCGACGTCGACATCCATACTGGCCGACGTCTACGCATTGGCGTCAGTGTATTAGCGATTTGTTTACTTTACGCTCGTCGATTCGAAAATATAACTATTAATATCGGCGCAAATGCGGCTGCTGCGTTAATATCGCTTCGTTTTTAGGGTTGATTTGCTTAAATTTCACTTATTGCGTATGTAATTCTGTTAAATATGATCGCATTCAATAGATTTGGGCCTAATATTTGTAGTCGAATGTAAACTAGCGCTGGTTCCCGTTGGGTAGAGAAGGCAATATATTAGGCCCAAGCAGGTGCTCGCCGGCAACAGGCTCAGAGAAATTTGCATAATGAATAAATTAATTCACATATAGCTAACACTCACCGTTTAGGCCGCCATGCATACGTTTTCGACGAGGCCGATAAACGGTGATAGCTATACAGTGTTAGAGGGATAACACCACACGCCTCTAACACTGCTCCATGCATATGGCCCCAGCAAGTCTTATTATTGCTGAGCCTGTTGCCGGCGAGCACCGCTATTTGCCAATATCGCGGCGGCGATCTGTTTAGTTTACATTCGTCGATTCAACAATATTAATATCGCCAGCAATGTGGCAGCGGCGTTAATATCCCTTCGATTTTAGGGTTAATTTAATTAAATTTCACTTATTGCGTATGTAATTCGGTTAAATATGATAGATTTGGGCCTAATATATTGCTGCCGATACCGGGAACCAGCATGCTTGTTACTGTGTGAGTGCTCGCCGGTAACAGGCTCAGAGGGATTTGCTGAGCCTGTTACCGGCGAGCACCGCTATTTGATTTCAGCCAATCACAGCGCAGCTTTTCCATTGCAAATGGCCGCCACCTATGGGGGCGGCCATTTTGGAGACAACAAACTGCCTTTGCAGTTCAGACTAGCTTGGCCCTGGTCCCCTACTCTCCCCACACATACTTGGTTCGTTAAACATATAAACTAAACAAGGTTGTGCTTGGAGAGCATTTGTCAGAGTATGCGCAGTGTCCCAGTGAGCTATAGCTGGTCACTTTAACCATTAGTCCGTAGTGATCCCCATTTCCACTCATATCTATGATTAAAAGCACACACAAGCTTATAATCTATTCTATTGCAGCAAACCCTAGGTTATTGTGAAATAAATTTAAGCTTAAAGTTAAGAAAATATTCCACTAGGATGCACTGTTATAACTATGCATTTACTACTTTTAATGACTTATTGATAAGTAATTGTAAAACAAGCAGATATTCGACAAAATAATAATCCGTATTCTTGGTGTGACTATAGGTCCAACAACAGCGAATTATTAAAGAAAAACAAGAAGAGCAAGAGCTACTTCTCGCAGCAGAGTTGCAACGAATAAAGACAGAAAAAACTAGAGATGAGAAAATGCGACAACAGATCAGAGAAAATAGGTGAGCGTGAAAGTATGTTATTGGCCAGATTACTATTAAGGTGTCATTGTAAGCTGTTCATTACTTTACTCACATGAGTTTAGTGACAGAGATGGGGGGGGGGGGAGGCGATCATAAGGTGAACATATTGTTTCATAAATTCATTTTCCTTGCGAATTGTAGTCAGGATCCGTACTGGGCGTGGGAAGTATTGAACTTTATTTTCCCCATTTCAAGGCGTTGAAAAGCATTGAATTGATCCTATTTTGGGTAATTTGTCTTGACAAGTTTTGAATTCCATTAAACTGTGCCCCCTGATCTAAATTAGTTTGAAATTACCATTCGGAATGACGATTATCTCTTACTAAATCCAAATGAAAATAGTCTTGAATTCCTGTCAAAAACAGCCCTGAAATAGTCTTGAATGCCATATCTTCTTCACATGTGACGGACCCTGGGAGATACACTGACTTCCCAAGGAGGCATGGTAATGTTTATTGCGTTAAGAAACTTAGATAGCCTAATGGTTAGGACGCTAGTCCCGGAATGGTGTGTTCAAATCCCACTCTAAGTGCAATTCTTCCCATTTTCAAAAGCACTCCCCAAGACAGTGGGGCCGTGACCAGACTACTACTATACGAGTTACCTGTCGAATAGTGTTGAACCATCCCGGTATATATGTACTGTAAGTGCACTATCTGGGTATGGTTTCTAATCCCTTTCTAGGTACAATGTTTCCCATTTGCAAAAACATCTCCCCCTAGCTCTCCCCCATGACAGTTTTACATTTATATTTCAGTATTGTTTTAAGTGTTACATGTCGTAGGTATTGCATATATTACACAAATTGTCCTTAGCAGCCTAGTATTTAATTATGCTTTTTGGTTCTGTTTTTTTCAGTCAAGAATTGAGAGAACTGGAACAAATGCTTAAAGCGGCGTACATGAACAAAGAAAGAACGGCACAAATTGCAGAAAAGGAGGCACTGAAAGTCGATGAAATGGTAACTAATTCGTTTCATATGTGCATATTCTAATTATTTAATAGGTGTTCATTTATATAAATCTTTGCCTTTATGGGGGTAAAAGTTATTTTAGTTTCCTTCTCACAATAAATTACACTAACCTTTTTTTCATTGCTAAGTGAAGTTGGTTCAATTTGTGTGATTTACAAAGCATGTTTGTTGAACTGCAGTAACTATCTATACATGTGATACCTGACTAAATCAGCACACTGCGACCATTATGGAAATCTAAGTAACCCATTCCTATATGAGTGTTCTGTATCTAAATCTCTACGCACCACGAGATATGGTACTTAGGATTTTCATTGTTATCCTGGGAGTTGTCATCACTTTCATGTTAAAAAATAACCAATCCACACCATTGTGTTCACTCAATCTACATTAGAACAGTGATATATGATATGCCACTATGGGTCCAAATACTTGTTTGTTGGCGTTTTACTCCTGGCAACATCTAAGGTAATATCAAATGCTAAAAATCGCAAAATATTAAAGTTGCTTAGTCTGATGGTTTATAGCTAGATATATTATAATCGACTTTATTGAATTTGAAGTAACTTTGATTACAAATAGTTAACTTTGGAGTTATTAGATACGAAAACATGCAAAATTACATTTCATGTGCGCACTGAAGTGGAAATGAAGTGGATACCATAAATTTGAGCAGTAATAGGTTCTATTAAATTGACTTTGTAATCCCTTTTATGCAGCAACAAATGCCTAATAAGTACACCAGCATCTAATTTGGATATATATGGTCAAATCTAGGTCAGTGTTTTGGTTTTGAAAGTTTGATACTTTCATGGAACTATGCAAAAACTTTAAAGTTCATCTCAGAACAAAATGTTGATTATGAGATACCAGTTAAGATAATTAGAAATAGTAAGTTTTAAAATAAATGATTTTCCTTGAAATTGACAAATGTAATTCTTTCTGCATCAAGAACCAGACTAGCTCCACTTTCACCAAATGAACTCTTTGTGATATCCCCCATTGGAGAGGGTGCCTTCACTAAGAAACTTAATTATGTGCAACCTATAGTATGGCATATGCTCTTACTCATTACTAGTGTTATCTAGAGTTACATATGTATGTTATGTATGTTACAAACAACCGAGAACATCATGCCTCGAGCGGGTCTCGAACCCACATTTCTGCCATTCCGGGGCGAGCGTCCTAACTATTAGATTACCTAGGCTCCTAACTACTACTACCATTGTATATGGCTTCTTGCCTCGGAGGTTAGCGTAGACTACTACAGTGCCTTCTAAGTCCAGACTAACTTGTCTCTGAAAAGCACGAGCTCTTTGTGTTGCACTTTGTTGTAGGCGGTGCCTTCATTAGGAAACTGAATCATGTGCAACCTGCAGTAAGATCCATGCTGTTACTCATTTATACTACTATTATTGTAGAAACGAGATTCAGATATTCAGCGGCAGATGAGAGACGAAAACGAGCGGGCGAACTCGGCCCATAACGTGAAGCAGGTTGAGCGTTATAAGGAGAACATTCGCTACCAGGAGGAGCTCGAACGTCAGATGGAGGTAGGAAAGGAGATGATTTATTCAGCTTTATGTCAATTTTCAGCGGATGTCCCAAGAGAAAAATATTCTTACGTCATATGTGTCATTTTCGCCTTATATAATTGTATATATACGTAACTGATCAATTTTGTCATTAGTCAGATTAAATATGTTTTCTGCATTAATAAATCCCACACAAAATGAAGGAAATTAAATGTTGTGAAACCTTGCATTGGCCATTAATTTGTTTATTTATTGGTAGTGTTTTTACGCCATGTCAGCAGCAAAGGGCATTTCCACAGCCAGAAGGGTTGTCATATTGAACCGTCACTTTTAAACAGAATCTAAAAGCTCACAATTAATTAGGTCATCGGCTGTTTGTGACACCTTGCTTGCTTGGATTGAGTTAATTCTGTACTTATCTTTCATCATCCAGGAACAAGAGATTCAGAAGCAACAAGCGTACGAGGAGTTCCTCAAGGAGAAGCTCATGATTGATGAGATTGTGCGCAAAATCTACGAGGAAGACCAAAGGTATGTTCTCCACTAGTTGCATTTGTAACAGGAATATTGAACATGGGTTGTGGTAATGACACATATCTTTTTGCATTAGTAGTTTAGATATGGATTTCCACAAGTGTAGAATTTGACATTTACATCTCAATTTGAGGTTGTAGTAAGAGTCGTTGATTGTTCAGGACAATCTGAGTGATCAGTCCAGTTATGGTTTAGGAATTTATAGTTTGGAAGGTTGTAATGTAAGAGACATTGAGACGTCAATTCTTTTAAGACGTGAAAATACAGGGTAGTACTCGGGCGTTTGGTTCTATCTCTGTGATCTTTGAATCTGTTCTTAGGAGTTTTGGTGCAAAACATTAATTATACAAATTAAAAAGTGACCATCGGCAATTCTTGTTGCACTGGCTTCTTGATCCAAAAAGTAAGCATAGGTAGCAACTAAGAACTATGGTAATAACTCTAGACACATCTAATCCTAGGTACAAACGATGTCGCCTTTGTCAACAAGAACTTGCTGCAGAGACTTGCATGCAACAACTGCTGGACAATATGCATTCTCTATTGCGATGAACCGTCACAAATAATGAATAACACGAATAAAATAAGAAAAAGTAATCATCAAAGTAACTATTATCTGAGGTCTCAAATGATTTGACAGGAAATTGATACACAATTGTGTGTGTTTATTATACTGTCTCTGTAAGAAAAGACACTGCCTTTAAAAACAAAAAAAGTACTATTAACTTTTGTATTTCTATTTTATTTTCATATAATGTTGTGTACGTTGTGTTAGTCTTGGGTACTAATCCAGTGCATTAGTTCTAAAGTTCTACTCACAACACCCCCGAGTTCTTGCCACTGCCGTCGGACGGTTGGTTGGTGGTGGAAATCGTCCATAGTGATATAAGCAAGTAATGTAATAATAATAAAACAAAACTTTTAAAAATTAAAAGAAAATCTATTAAATATCATTCCTGTTATGCAAAGATTGCGAGAACGGGAGATGGAGAAAAAGCGTGTGACGCAGGCGTACATCGACGAGTTCAAGGCGAAGCGCGAGGAGTGGAAGCTGGTGGAGGAGGCGCGTCTGAAGGAGGAGAACGAGCGCATCAAGGCCTACGCCTCAATGCAGGGCAAGCGCGAGAAGGAGAATGCGTTCGCCAAGCAGGAGGCCGACAAGGCCCGCGCCAATACGCAGATGAAGCTCGCCAAGGAGATCGCCGCCAAGCAGCGGATGGCGGCCGAGATGGAGGAGGTGCGGGAGGAGCTGGACATGCATGAGCAGGAGGAGCGCGACCGGGCCCGCGAGCGTGCGCAGATGGAGAAGATGATCCGGCACCGGCTGGAGTTGCAGCAGGCCAAGTACGCGGACGAGATGAACAAGGAGTTGCGCAGACAGGCCGAGAAGGAGGAGGAGGACGAGTACACGCGGCAGGTGCGCACACACGGGCTTTAGTGGAGCCCAGGGGCACTTGATTCATTTATTTTTAACAGATTTTTATTTGTTAAAATAATTCGGTTATTGGGTTTCTTTATTTGAAGGGGATTTTTTTTATTTCTTCAAATTGAAATAGATTGGGTTTTTTCCCCCCTTTAAATAAAAATAGATTTTCTCCTTTAAACAAATTTGAAATAGATTGTTTTTTGTTTTGTTTCTTTTAAACCAATTGAAATAGATTTTTTTCTTTAAATTGAAATGAATTATTTTCTTTCAAATTGAAATTGGGTTCTTTCTTCAAATTGAAATAGATATAAAACAATTGAAATATAGATGTTTGTAATCAAGTCTTTTATTGAAATAGTTTTTGAAAAAATTGAAGTATAGAATTCGTTGATTGAGCAGGGAAAATTTCAATCGTGAACAATTTATCTTCCTCATTCCACTACACCATGTCTTATCCTAATAATATTGATCTCCAAGCTCGGTAGCGACAATTATGCATTTTTAATTTCATTAGCATTTGGCTCAGCTCGGATTAGAACATAGGATCTATCAAACTGGATGCGGGCGCTCAGCCCATTTGACCCTCCTGTCTGGTATGGGCATGTCTGGATAATGTTTACGTTTTTATACATTTGGGGAGTTTTAATTTGCTGACTTATTTATATATTGTGGTTCCCATTTCACCCCCCAACCCCTCACATACACACGCACACAGATGCTGGCTAAGTTTGCCGAGGACGACCGTATCGAGCAGATGAACGCTGCGAAGCGGCGCATGAAGCAGCAGGAGCACAAGCGCGCCGTGGACGCGCTGCTGGAGGACCGGCGCCGGCAGTTCGCGGCGGACCGCGAGGCGGACATGGCGGAACGCCGCATGGACGAGGAGACGGACGCCTTCCGGCACCAGATCATCGAGGAGGAACGCGCGCGTCTACTGCGCCAGCACGCCACCAAGCTGCTCGGCTACCTGCCCAAGGTGACTTTGTTTATTATCTCTATTTCTTTATTGATTCTAAGGTGTTTTCTACTCAAGTCGAATGACACTAGTATTATGTGAAGTGGCTAGATTAATAATTCCATGCTGAATAACATAATAACATAATAACTTGCATGTGCAGTCAAAAGTGAACAAGCACCTGGTTTTCCAATCTTGTAGACAATGTAACATGTTCTTGTGGCAGTGGTTTGAAATGGGTCTTCAGCTTTCGCCCATTTGAAATTACTACACCTACTCCCACTTGTTACGTCTGCCTAAGTATATGCATAATTGTCTTACAGTTATTTAATGCATAAATGATGGGCTTCTTTTTAGGCATTCGGTTTTGAGTTGCTGCCATACATTAAAGATTAAATATATTAGGTTCATCGACATACTCTTTCTTTGATCGTTATAACCATAGTCCTGAGTAATTTTTATGAAGAATGTCTAATTTTGATGCAATTTGAGCTGAAAGAACCCAAAATACTTTTAACAAGCTTTCTAAAAGTCCTCTAGCTATAACGTGTATTGATGTCTCACGATGACCGTGTGATGTAGGATGACCTAATTCAAATGTAGCCTGGTATCCTGGTATTTTCCACTATGGCTAATGAGGCCACGAAATTGACCTAATTGGTTAATGGTGTTCTTCCTTTTATGGTTGTGGCAAAGTAAGTATCCAAGGGGATGGGGTAATAAATTCACTGATTATACTGTATTTTCTGTCACAAATCCTTAGCTAATGCACCAGTATCTAAGTTGGATATATAGAATACAATCTTGATAAGTGTCTTGGTTTGACAAAAGAAGAATTCATCGGACCATGCAACTTTAAGTACTTAAGTTTATTAACTACCTATGTATCTATATGTAGGATTAATTCTAGGCAAGTTCTTTGGCTTAGAAAATGCTTTCATCTAATTGTGCAGATGTAATAGTGACTGTGATGTTGTGTATAAAATGGCCTCTTTTTCCTCCAGGGTGTTATCCGGGATGATAAGGACCTAGAACTCCTGGGCCCCAGCTTCAAAAACCAATACCGGAAGCGTCAAGTAGATCCGTTTGATGACGACGCCTGGCTGGGAGGGCACTGAGAACCACCAACAGGCTCAACATAGCACGTTTTAGGACTATCTTAGCACTTCTACATTGCCATGCTGTATACAACAAATATGTCACCTGTGATGAATTTTAGTCCCCGTCAGTGCATAGTGTAGGAGCACGAGCGGGTATGCAACACTGCTATTGCAGAATGTACTGTTTTAACTTAATAGTTTCTTTTAATCGGGAATGTAATCTGCACTGATATATGTCGATATGCTAATTGATTAATGCATGTGTGGGCTGACTTTTAAAAGAAAGAACACTCATTAACATCAGCAAATTAAACCACGACTACAAATGCCACAGTACTTACCGTCCAAAGTTCCACCTTGAAAAGATACCTGTGATTTAAGTAAATTATTTTGTTAGCACAGAGCACTTAACAAATTTAATTTTTGTATTATTAGTTTCTTTAATCACTCTGGAAACCTTTTAAATCTGGGTTTATCCATACCTGACTTACTATCCATGTACGAATCTTATTTGTACCAATTTTAAAAATTATTATTATCTTGTTTTCTTTTAATTTACTATTGGATTAGGATTTGTTTAAAGCATGTAGCTTAACTTTTAAACTGTCACGAACCTTACTCATCGATCAGACACAAATGTTTATGGAGGTGAAATAATTCTAACCCCATTTATAGGTGAATGTTTCTTTTCCTCTTTAAAAACTATACTATTTATTTCAAAATACGGTGTCATTTGTTTGAAAAAAAGGTATGTAGCCACATTGCACGCATATTCCTCACTTAAGTGTAGATAAAGGCGCTAAGTTCACTCACCATAGCTGACTTACTAGAGACATGGAGAATATTAATGTATTTATTTATTACAAAAAAAAAACCAAGTGGAGTTAATCGCGTCGTTCGATAATTGTATTAAAAGGAACATATTCAATTAAAACTGTTTTTCTATTAATTGCAAGCTGTGTCAATTAAGTGTTTTTAAGAGTATCTAGTATTCGCTTTGTACATCCATCCTTTTATTTTGTTGTAAATAATTATTTAGCAGAATAAACATATTTTCAATGCCGAGGAATTGATTTGATGTATTTACTGTATGTATGTATCTACGTACGTACGTCCATAAGTCAGTTAAAAAACCAAACCATTTCACTTTTTGATTTTGATCTTATGCAAAACATTAAAATGTCCCATGTCATATGGAAATTAATATTATTTAACACCTCTATAGCACATTAATTTTCATATCATCGGCTATTGGACATCAAACATATGGTCATTTTGACATATTTCTTTGAAGGAAACCCACTGCCACCACATAGGCTACCCTTTCCGATAAGTAGCAAGGGGTCTTTTATATGACCATTCCAACAGATGGGACAACACATACGACAGCCTTTGATGAACCAGTTGTGGACCACTGGTTGGAACCGAAAATAGCCCAAACTGCAAATGTGTCCACTGAGCAGGATCGATTGGATGACCTACACCACAGGCAGACACGCTACCGCCTGAGCTACGTCCCGCTCCCTATGCTAATTAAGAGATCCCAGGATAGAATAACAGATTAAATAATGCTTAATGTACTATTTAGGATATTCCAGTGAATTCACAATTCAAACGAAAACGCAAAACTAAATATTCCAGTCAAACTGATGCTTATTAAAAGGGTGAAGCCAAGATACCTTTTTTCATGGAGCATGCGCAGTGAGCTGCTATGCACAATAATTTATTCTTGCCACTTCCATCAGTTGGTAGACATCCTCAGACCTTTTGCACAGAGAATGCGGCAATCAGCTGTACACACAGATCAGCTTGTTTTTAGGGGTTTTACATCCTGGCAACATATCTGAAGTCGTATAGGTAGACTTGTGACTGCTCACTCATGGTGACTTTATAGTGCTTTCCCACTAATTCTTATACTGAGTACTAGTCCTTGCACTATCCTAATAATGCCGACCACCAAGTATCAATTTTATAAATCATTAGTTTGACTCAACCAGGTTTTGAACTCTCGACCTTCCGCACGTGAAGCCTGGACTTTACCGATTCGGCCATCGCGTCTGGTCAACAGATTAGTAGCTCTACTGATGTCAGAGGAAGGGTAGTGATTAGTTGTTGGAGCTTTACGTCCTAGCAACATCTAAGGTTATATCAGAACAGGTACCGACAGTGCATTCAGGACTTTATAGTGCTGTTCCACTATACTAGAAGACCAGGGCAACATCAGAACCAGGAAACTTGATCGTGTATTCAAAGTGGACATGTATTATGGCATGAATCAATCTGGAGTCATTTTCACCCATGAATACGAGAAGTTCAAGTGGGTTTTCATTCGTGAAGAAATGGGGTGGAAGTGAAATGACACAAAGAACCACAATTATTTGCCTACATTTTTATTATCCCTAAATGTGTGGACTGTTCTCCAGTTTCCTCATAAGTAAAATCGCAATATGTACACTTATAGCATTTGATACACGTAGGTCTATTTATACCTCATTCATTCACATACAACATATTTGTAGGTTTACACACGTATAGGCAATAGTTCGGTGTATGTCCAACGTTTAATGGAGTGGAAGTGATTACATACAATTGCTACTCCCAATTCCCACTACGTGCACCCCAAATATTCGATTCGTTGAAACAAACCAATGCTTCCTATACGCCAGTGATGAAAGGTTTCCCAAATAAAGTGACGGCCGGTGTAAGGAATGCCACAAATGGCAAATTTAAACGAAAATCCGCGAAATCGTAATCTTTCACCCCTGCCACCAACACTCACTCACTCACTCACTCACTCACTCACTCAATCACGTGACACCCACCCACTCATCCAGATACTGACTCACTAACACACTCACCCCCCTCTCCCCGTCCTGATATGACCTTAGATGTTGCTAGGACGTAAAACAACAACAAACAAACAAACATTCACCCCCTCACTAACACACACCCACCCCCTCACTAACACCACAAACACTCTCCCCATCCCACTCACTTATTGACTGACTCCCCCCCCCCCCCCCCCCCCCCCCTCTACACTCCTACGCTACTTGTATCGCCTCCACTTGACTGTTCTTCAGAGACCGCCGCTTTTGCTCCGGGGCGGGGCTCTGCTCATGTTTCTTTTTGTTGTTTTGTGTCACCACCTGTTTATCATACGCCTCCCGCAGCACCTTGAAGGCCTGCGCGTTGGCGTACGGCTGCAGGGTGATGGGGTCCAAGTACTTGGCCACAGCGCCCGTCACGGCGCAGTGCGGTTTGGGCGGGGGGCGACACCTGGTGGACCGAAAGCACGCCTTGAAGAACTTCTCGTCCGTGAACGTGATGAACGTCCGTGAACAGTTGTCTGTTGACTTGAGCATTTTCTTCACAGGTTGATCTCTTTAAAAACAGAAGAAAGTCAAAACTGATTTTGTTTGTTTAAAGGGGAGGGGAAATATATATATAAATATTACATAATTCGCACAGTAAATGCTTTAGAATATCAGCATTTCGCAATTCCTTTTAATATCAAATTAGTTTTAATACATTAAACATTAAAAGTGTATATATATATCGGTGTTCTTATCGATTCGGCCACGCGCACGCGCACACGCACACACACACACAGACATATATCGTGAAAAGTATCAATTTTGCATGTCATAAGTTTGCCTGGGCTGGGTTTTGAACCCACGACTTTCTGCACGCGAAACCAGTGTTCTTAGCTATAAATAGGATAGGACAAGCCCCCCCGGCCCGGCCCAAAGGGAACTGCAACAAGCAAGAGACGACAAGGTGGGACTGCAAGGTTCAGCGGGTGCTTACCCCTCGCCGTCCTCGTCGACGTTGACGTCGGTGTCAGTGACCTCCTCTATGACGGGCATGGTGACCGACTGGTAGCGGATCACGGGGCCCCGGTACACCGTCTTCGTGACGCGGTTCTTCTTCTTCTCCAGCTCCATCCGGTGGTATGTTTCTAACGAGCAAATCAAGCAACAACATATGTATTTACCTCAATTTACTGAGCCTTTAAAGCATCGGCACATTAATTTTACTTCCTCCCACCCTTTTTTTATGATAACAATTTTGAAGAAAGTGTCAAACAAGAATTTAATTGGTGCACCGAATTTCATCAGCTGGTCCAGCAGGTTTGCTTAGGTTTAAGTCATAATAATATCGAAGCTCGGTTTTGCGGTCAATTATGTGGCAAATATCTCTTGACAAAATAACAAAATTGTAAACACCACAGCCATACATTAGCCCACATAAAAAAAAAATATCCCCCCCCCCCAAAAAAACCCAACAACCACCCAGCGATTTACTCAAAATGTTGACATTTTCATGAGAAATAAACTGGGGGAGGAGGGGGGGGGGGGGGCTTTACTGAGATTACTGAAAAATTGGCATCAATTTAATGGCCGATGCCATTTATTGCCCCAAAACTACAACTTTATCTGAACTGGACTGGTTTCATCAACCGAAAGAAAGAAAGAAAGAAAGAAAGAAAGAAAGAAAGAAAGAAAGAAAGAAAGAAAAAAAGAAAGAAAGGAAAAAAGAAAACCCACAATCTACTAAGTAAACTATTCCCTATCTGTATTAGACAGCACACAACACAAGGATCTTTTTTTGATAAGTTAAGCTGATATTTATAGGGGAGAATGGCTGTCACTGACCCAATGCCTTGAGGTTAATGGCCTCCGTTTCCTTAGCCTCCTCAAGGAGTTCCTCCTGGGTCAGTCGCCGCACCTCAGTCACGTTCCTCTTGGCTGCGAGGTCTCTCATCATTTTCTTTTTCACCTCCAATTCCTGCTCACGCTTTTCTCTCTGAGCCGACTTCTCAGCCGTTGAGTGCCGCAACTGCTTACGATCTGCATTATAATTACAGAAAAACCAGGGTCAAACAGACTGCATTTAAAAAGATATATAAATTTTAAAAGAAATCATACTGGGTCAATTGTTCTGCCTGCATCCTTCAGCATTCTGAACCAGGTTGTAAATGCCACACTACGGTTTTATTGTATAGCGCCTTAGAATGATTTTTAATAGTGACGGCAGTCTAATTAAAGTTGCATAATCCGATGAATTTGAGGTTCTGCCATATTTAAAAAATAATATATTAAGTTAATCGTTCTTATCGACTTTACTTGAGCTTGGAGTTACTTTTATTATAAATGGGTAAATTTAATGCTATTTGAGGTGAAAACCTTAAATAAATTCGGTGTTCACCCCAAAATGCTGGTGATTGTGTTTTTTGTGTGACAGGTCACACTTTGTAGAATATGTTGCCAGAGGAAGTAACAACAGCAGCATCTCTTAATAAATGTTAAGCTATTCTCAAGACCCTCTCTTCCTCAAATTTCTCTCTTCCAACCATTGTAAACAAGTTGTAAATAGCTCACACCATGGTTTTACTGTACATCACCATAGGATGGCTCCTACGAATGAGGGTGCTTTCTTAAATTATATTATTATTGTATGACTTAAGGAAGTGATAGGTTCTATCAAATTGACTTACCATTCCTTCTATACAGCAATAACGGTTTAATATAAGTGCAACAGTACCTAAGCTGAACATGTAAGGTCAAATCTAGGCAAGTGCTTTGGTGTTTTTTTTAAATGCCATCTGATTATAAAACCTTCGGGATACATTAAATATTATTGATTTATTAATTAAATTCAAACGGAACACAATTTCCTTATAGTATCAGTTAGTTCACAGAACTAACCTGCGAAGGCCTTGTAAATCTGAATCGAAGATCGGTCCATCTTCTTTTTCTTTTCCTTCTTAGGTTTAGGTTTCGATTGTGTCAGGGTCTCTGAAGGCGCTGGCGCCAGTTTTTTCTTGATGGGTTCCTAGAAAAGTGAAATAAATGACACAATTTAAATTTTAATTGTCCATGTTGCCGGTAACATGCTTACTTCAAAGCCTTGACCAAGGGCCCCATAGTGATGCTTACCTTAGATACCAAATGCAGTACAGCAATCGGTAACACTGACTATAGTTGATTTCCGGGCACTCTGAGCGATTGAAATCATTCCTGACTGTTTCACCGAGCTGTGATGACCCATGGTTGAGTTAAGACAGTGATATTTGAAGTACCATCCCACCTTTTCTCTGATAGGGCTGAGAGTTAGATGGTCCATATCCTGTTATGTCTGAGAGTATAAATCAAATTGCTTGATGTGTGCCTGGTGTGCTTCGAGAGAATGACCGTGATCTTCCCACTACCTGCTGTCTCATGTCGTCAATTTCTAGAATATATATATAAATGCTAAAAAAAGTAATTTAATATATCATTACTTAGTTTATATAGTTATTCAACTATCCTGCAAATAAGTAATATGAATAGTCAGGCTTAATTCACTATTACGGATTGTACTATCCACAAAATTAGAGTAAAATAGATAAAGCTAATAGGTTATCTGTACTGATTAACTAGAGCTTGTCTAATTGTTAGCTAGTGATAGACATAGCAATGGCTCCTGTGAAAATTGATTAAGCCTGATTAATATATTTATTGGTCCAAAAAGAATTCCCTATGTCTGGTTTTGAATTATACGGCGGTTTGATGCACAAACCGAAAGAAAAATAACAAATAACATTCAGGATATGCTAATAATAACAAATAAATAAGCAGTCTGATTTCTGAAATTAGCAATTAAGTAGATTTATTAATTTGCATTGAATCAACCACTCTGGCTGGCCATTTCATTTTAATCCCACACATGGAGTCACAGTGGAAAGCATCTTCAACGATTGTCTAGAACCATATAAATAACAGCATAGGGCTTCTCTGGATCACTAAGTATAGTGTAAAGGTACCAGGTTCGAGTTTACCTTGCCTCTGTTTGGATCCCCTTACTCTTCTTTGCCTAAACCCACTTAACATACCATTGCCTGGACTCACCTTATAAGCCTTTGTTTCTACACCTTTCTTCCGTTTTTTCCCGTCATCTCCATCTTCCAGATCACTCCGTAATTCATCGTCCTCGTCAATGCTGAAGTCAGAGTCCACATTGTCTGATCCCGAATCCACCGATTGAAAGTCATTGTCGTCATTTTCCTTAAGCAAAGAGGCAAACAAAAAATATATGTCTAATTCGGAAATCAGCAATTAAAAACAGATTAGATTCAACTACAGAATTATTAATTATTCCAGAGAATGGGTTTTATTGGGTTTACCACTCTGGCTGGGCCTCAAAACCTACCGCTACAATTCAATCAAAAGTAAAGTTTGTGACGAAATGGGACGATGGATGTTGGTTGGTTGTTGGAGTTTTAAGTCCAGGCAACATCTAAGGTCATATCAGGAAAGGTACCGACTTGTGACAGTGCGCACCATGGCGACTTTATGGTGCTGTCCCACTGGGAAATTAGACCGCTGGCACCATGATCTGATATCCCACTCAGTCACATTATCCTGACACTGAGCTAACCAGTCCTTGCCCTATCCTATTCATCTCGAGTGCCAGACTAGGAAGCGACAAGTACCAATTTTATATGTCATTGGTTTGACTCGACCGGGAATTGAACTCCCGACCTTCCGCACGCGAGGCCCTCGCTCTACCGATTCGGCCACCACATCCGGTCAAAGAAACGATGGAGGAGGCAGCTGCTTTGATGCAGACCTACCCACATGACAGGCTACTCAACTGACTGCCTCCAACCCACACAACATAAAAAGACAATACAGGAAATAACAATATGAGACAATATAGAATAATTACATAATTAATAATATGCATACATCTTTATATTACTGAACTTAGATAAACTATCTAAGCATATTACGAAAATTGACATACTGGTACACTACTTATATACAGTAGAACCCCGTTAAACCAAACTTGAAGGGACCCTAGAAATTTATTTGGATTAACCGATCATTGGTTTAACCGAGCTTTGGCCAAATGGCTTTGGATTTGGAGGGAGTTGGGGGGTGGGAGATTAGCGATGGGTGGGAAATGGGGTGGGGTGGAAGTTGGAGAGTGTGAGATGGGAGTGGAGTGGGAATGGGGGTGGCATGGGGTTTCTGGGTGGGAGATGGAGGTGCGTGGAAGATAGGGATGAATGGGAGATGGTGGTGGAGCTGGGGGTGGGTGGGAGATAGGGGTGGGGGTGGGTGGGAGGGGTCTGAGATGACCTTATAACCACATGCAAGTTTGGTTTAACCATAGGGGAAGTGGCCTGCGGTCCGACAATTTTGTTTGGATTTTTTCCCCTTTTTTTTCTTGAAGATTTATACTGCCTATCATGGATAGGTCTGAATAGACTTGTTTTCACCATTAGACAGTTGGCCGAGAGAAAGCCCGAGCCTACAATTTTACCGACCCAAGGGATTTTTAACCTCCCACACCACATAGACATGGTATGAGAGCAACCGGCCTTTGATGACGCTGTAAGTTATACACAGCGGTGGAAATCAAAATTGGCAGAGGTGAAGGCATGGGGAATCGAACCACTGACCTTCAGATTAGGAATCTGACCTAGAAAAAAGTCAGACACTCTAACCACTCCGCCACAGAGAATGCCACAGATAATTTGGATTAACCGATAATTTGGATTAACCGACTTTGGTTTAACTGACTTTTTTATATGATAAATGGTAGTATTTTTCCAGGCCGCCGAAGAAAGTTTGGATTAACCGATCGTTTGGTTTAAGCAAGCTTGGTTTAACGGGGTTATACTGCATATCTCTTTACCGATTTATATATGCTTAATGTTTGTTCAATGATATTTAAAACAGATAACATAGACTACAATGACAGTGAATTGATGATGCATAAGCTTCAATATAGCGATATAAGTTTTACCTCGTTGAAGCCTCCATACGTGGTCTTGTAGAAGTCATCCTCCTCCTCATTATCCAGAAGCTTTGCCATCTTGGCGCCCGCATTGGCACGCCTCTCCCGGGTAGCTGCCATGACTGCCTGCGAACACCCATTCAAAGAAGTCAGATAGTGGGTGCGTTATTCAGAGACCGATGATTTCATTACCGAGTGGTCTGGGCTACATAGAGTATATATATCTATATATATATATCCTAAAATAATTATTGGTAGTTGATATGAATCTATATGGGTCACTCTCCTGAAAACTGGCCAGAAGTGTCACATGGAGAGTTAAAATCTAATATTTGAATTTTTAAAATTTTTTGGTTGCAAATGAAAGCTGAGAATCTCCCCTTTACATCTATGTAAAATATAAATTGATGAGATAAAAAAATAAAGGTGTAGTCCATGATTAAGCTATGTCATCTGACAGCATCACATGTGTTGCTCAGACGTAAAACATTTTTCAGACACCACCCAGTCTGCTTATTCAAAATATAAGCAGAATTAAATAATTTTACACTAAGAAGGACATTAATCAGGAGGACATACAGAAATATGTAGTGCCTATATTGATTAAAAAAAAGTAATTCCCATGCTCTATTCACTGAATAATTAGCGTATAATATTTGTGTGGCATCCAGACACCACTGGTTACGTCTGTGACGGGAATTTGTAACATTATTTCTGAAGATATCAACTAAAGAAATTGTAGATTTAAGCGAGCATACATGTTAATAAATACTTCCTTTTGATTTGGGAACTGTTTTGTTTGATATATCAATGCAATACAAGATGTTAGTAAGGATCCAACCATACCCCATATGTCATGTTACAAGTAGCTGACTGTAAAATGGTTTGTTTTGTACTAAAACACTTCATAACTAAAAAGACCAAAGTTGCATGCGGTTTATTTTATTTCCCTTATTTCTTACATCAAATCTGAACATGAATATGAAAAGTATAAGGACAAAAAAAGTAGGACGTTTTTTTATTGATGTTTTAAAATCCTATACTTTTTGAATTTGTATTATATTCCAAAATCTGAGTGAGATATGTGCATTTGAAAGATTTTGACTTTCAGATCTTTTGTATTAGCTAATGCAGCAGCCGTTCCATGCTTGCCACATCAGACGGGCCTGACCATTAATGGTTTAATGGTGTCGACCACAAATATACAGGTTTCTGGTTTTAATGCTATGATGGCAGCAGCTGTTCTGGTCATGCCGAAACATTATCGTTTGGACAGGATCCATCACAAATGCACTGGGTCCTGGGCATATCGCTTGGACAGGATCCATCGCAAATGTGCTGGGTCCTGGGCTTAATATGCTATGATGGCAGCAGCCGCTCTGCAGTGTATGGCCGGAGGACAGCCTGGGGTCGTAGAACCATATCAGTTTGTACACTCACCTATGACAAACTGCATATTCTATGATCCAGCCGGGCCTGAGCATTAATGGTTTGACGGGATCCGCGCAAATGCGCAGGTTTCAGGGTTTAATGTTGCGATGGCAACAGCTGGGCCCGTATGCAGGAGTCAGTGTTAGATGGGTTTGGTGTTACAGCCTATTACCGGTTAGCTATCGCCGACGTCGGGAACTGTGTCAAGTGGTATGCAGGAGCGCGTAACACTTTCATTATAGCTAAACGTGAATATATTTATAGATTTGGGAAATCCCTCTGCGTCTGTACCCATATATTAGGCTTAAATATATTAAATGCTATCATATTTAACAGAATTAGATACGCAATAAGTGAAATTTTATCAATTTAACCCTAAATTCGAAGCGTTATTAAGGCTACCGCCACATTGGCGGCGATATTAATAGTTATATTTTCGAATCGACGAACGTACAGTAAACAAACCGCCGAAGCCACCAGTATGGAAAGCGACGTCGATGCGGCGTCGATTTGTTTACTTTACATTCGTCGATTTGACACTATTAATATTGCTGCCAATGCGGCGGTAGCCTTAATAACGCTTCGAATTTAGGATTAAATTGATAAAATTTCACTCATTGCGTATGTAATTCTGTTAAATATGGTCGCATTGAATAGATTTGGGCCTAATATATAGCCGCCGATTCGGCGGCGGCGGCGATTTGTTTACTTTACGTTCATTGATTCGAAAATATAAATATTAATATCGCCGCCATTGCGGCCACAGTGTTAATATTGCTTCGAATTTAGGGTTAATTTCATCAAATTTCACTTATTGCGTATGTAATTCTGTTAAATATGATAGCATTGAATAGATTTGGGCCTAATGAACTCGCTATACCTCCTATTTTTCAGGGGTAACGCGTAACACTGGTTAAGCTTTTGGTGTTAGGCCTAACACTGACTCGTGCATGCCATTTTTCGCCGCTAAACCGGAATTCCCACCAAACACCGTTTTGCCTCGCTAACACTGACTCCTGCAGTGGCCCCAGTTCTGGTCGTGCCTGTCCGTTATCGTTTGGACAGGATCCATCACAAATGCTTCGGGTTCTGGGCTTAACGTTCTGACGGCAGCAGCCGTTCGGCAGTGTATGCGCCAGCGGACGGCTTGGGATCGCCCAGAGCCCGGCACATTTGCGATGGATCCCATCCAAACGATGCATAGGCACGACCAGAACGGATGGTGTCTTCATAGCATTAAAATTGTATTTGCAGTGGATCCCGTCAAATCATTAATGCTCAGGCCCGGCTGATGTGGCCAGCATGGAATGGCTGCTGCATTAGTCGATTCCAAAAAATCTTAACTTTCAAATGCACATATCTCACTTAAATTTTGGAATATTTTTAAAATTCGAAAAGCATATTTGCTTCAAATTCATTGGAGCTTCAAGTGAAATTATTTTAATGTTTGGACCCCTTTGGAAAATGGCTACATAGCTGTTAAGATGTTCTAAATATCATATGGCGGCCGTGCAGTGACAATAGGGCTGCCGTACGATGGCATCACGGTTTGTTTACATGAGCGATATTAAGTGACACCACTGCAATGACTCTCTCATATTAGTAATCATTAAGCTATTCAAGTAAAAATGTGTATTATTAGAACACATATGACTTACTTCATATTTCATAGCAATTGTGTATTTATTGTAATAGGCTAAGTTAGTCTTTTTAACTAAAGATGTTGATTGTTTCTCTTTTCCCTACGTTTTATGTGGCCAGCACTGAAAGCTGGGGAGAATGCAAATGTCACGTGACTATGAAAGCAGGGCCGCGTTCAGGGTACGTCTCGGAGACGTCTCGGCGATGCTTTTTGCTCTATTTGCATTCAGGGTGCGTCTCGGCGACGTCTCCCTTTTCAATCAGGAGACAAAAAGCGCCTCGAAAATGGCCGCCGTATCCAGTAGTTTCAGCCTATCACAGCACAGCATTTCCATCGTATCCAGTAGTTTCAGCCTATCACAGCGCAGCTTGTCCATTGCAAATGGCCGCCACCTATGGGGGCGGCCATTTTCGAGGCGACCGAGTACTGTTGTCGTTCAGACTGGCGTGACGTCATGCCCGTCGCCTCCGAGTCGGAGCCTGAACGCGGCCCTGCTAATATCTATGAAAATGACACTACATCATTATCATAGGTCAAGATCATAGCTTATAGTATAGTTATACGAATCTTACCTGGGTATAGATGATGGATAACTGTTGTTTTCCCGAGGTAGAAGCCTCGGGTAGACGTGGGCTAGGGAGAAGGAAGCACGTGAGGTACCAGCAATTTTAACCTACTTATTCAGGATAAAAATGATCTTTCAATACAATGGATACTATGATTTTCCCGTAACGGTACACCAACGGGATAGACGTGGCAGGGCGTGGTGGGTGGGCCCTAGCCCACGTCTACCCGAGGCTTCTACCTCGGGAAAACAACAGTTATCCATCATCTATACCCAGGTAAGATTTGTATAACTATACTATTTTACCTCGGTATACAGCCTCAGGCTAGGGAGACCTTTACATAATTCATTTTTATCCTTAATATCATCCATTCTTATATAATATTCAACGTTTTTGTTCTCATCTATTCTTGTTAGTTGGCGAGCAGGCGCTTTGCAATGCCGGTAGGCTTTTCTAGTCGCTTGTTGTAATGTTTTGCAAACGACTTAGCCGTCTTCCAGCCTGCATGCGCTAGTATTCTTTTCACAGAAACACCTAGCAACCGTGCCTTGGAGACCATGGCACCTCTAGTTGAGTGGGATGAGTATTTGCTCGTATCCACTCCAGCCAATTTCAACACCGTAATTGTCCATCTGGCAAGGGTGTCTCGTGAAATTGCTTCATGTGGCCTTATAAAGCTCCCTAATAGTTGTTGTGATGCACGTAAATCCTTTGTCTTAGATATATAAGCCCGTATGGCTGACACAACACATAATTTCCGATCACTCGGAAAACAGTCTAAGTGAACCGTAGATAAAGGGTCACCTAACGTGTTCGATTTAAGCAATTGTGCTAAATCAAACGTAGCTTGTTTCTTGTCTATTTCTAATCCAGTTAAAGACAAAGCAACAATCGTCTGTCCTCTGTGTCCGGTTACTAATAATAACAGGACCGCGACCTTAAAACCTAATTGTTTTAAATCTAACCACGAGTTGTGAGGCCAAGCCTGAAACAACTTAAATACTACAGACACATCCCAAAACCGACTATACTTTGGTTTTGGAGGATTCCTTTGATAAATTGAATGAAGTAAATATCCAAGAACATAATGTTTTCCAACTGTTTCACCATCAATTCTCGGTAATATGATTGATAACGCACATCTTGCCGCATTAATCGACCCAAAGGATAGTCCCTCATCCTCTAGAAAACGAAGAAAAACGAGCTACTTGTGAAATTGTTGGATTTGTTGGTTTAACTTTCATTAACAAACAATGTACACCCCATTTCTTTAAATAGGATGTGTACATTTTGACAGTTCCTGGCCTCCAGGCATCAGCTACTATCCTATTCTCAGTAATTTTGTCCAATCCAAATTGGCGCAGCTGGTTCCTTAGAAAAGGAATGCCAATAGGGGCGTCGTTGACACGTCGCCGTGAACCACTAACGGTCCGTGGTGTGTCAGATTCCCAGAGTTTTCTTGGGAATCGTATATGTTCTTTTGCCAGTTGTGAAACTGCTGGCAGCCAAGGTTGCGTGTCCCAATCGGGCACCACCAGTATCGCATGTGTCCTTTCCAGACCGATTTTCCTGACAACTCGGCTGATAATGCTAAACGGTGGGAAAATATAAAAATAATTATTTTCCCAGGTAATAGCAAATGCATCTACCTTCCAAGCCTCCGGTTCAGGATGCCAAGAAACATAACAAGGTAATTTGTTATTATTTCGTGATGCAAATAAGTCAACTTCAGGTGTACCCCATTTTTCACAAATGAAATTAAACAAAGGTGTAGAGAGAGACCATTCTAAATGGTCATGGAAATTTCTACTTTTATAGTCTGCAAGTGTATTTTGTGACCCTGGAATATGCGCTACAGTCAGCCAGACTTGTTGAGCCTGTGCCCAGTTCCAAATCAGTTTAGACAACTGATTGCAAGGCTTTGATTTGGTTCCACCCATGTTACGAATATATGCCATGGCAGTAGTATTATCAGTTAGTATTCTAACTTGTGATTTATGTATCTTTACTAAACTACATAAGCCCAGATAAATAGCACGCAGTTCTAGTGCATTAATATGGTCTGATTTTTCATCATCAAGCCATCTACCTCCTGTTGTGACCCCATCTCGATGAGCTCCCCAACCTTCTAACGAAGCATCAGTAGTAATTACCGTATTAGGTTCCGCCATGCGGATTGGATTTGGTGAACTTGCTATGTGTTGCATCCACCATCCAATATCCTGTAGCCCTTCTTGCGAAATAAACATCTTTCGCTCAAAATTCCCTTTAGTTTGTGTTAACGCTAAATTTTTATCTATTTCTAGAGATTTAATATGGGCCTTCCCATATAGAATAGCGGGTGCATACGATATCATTATCCCAATAAGGACTGCGACCTGTCTAATTTTAGGTTTTGGTAACTTAATAAGCTGGGTCGCTGTATTCATAAACTTAATTAGTTTTTGTTCTGTTATCGACACTGTAAGAGACTGTGTATCCAGAATAAACCCTAAACATTTGAGTTGTTTTGTTGGTTTAAACACCGACTTTTGTGGATGTACATAAAACCCCAATTTAGTAAGTAATGCACATAAATCGAACACTGCATTCTCACAATCAATTTGTGTTGATGCAATAATAAAGGAATCATCTATGTATGGAAACATTATATGACCCTTCCGCGCCATTACTGAAAAAACAGGTTTAAGCAGTTTAGTGAATAAACGAGGGGCACAAGCTAAACCATTCGGCATGCAAGTAAACTCATAGAGTTGGTTATCCCAAAGAAACCGAAGAAATTTCCGGTCTTTTCCTCTTATGGGAAGCGTATAATATGCATCTTGTAAATCAACACTAGCCATCCACGCATCTGGCGTAATCAGATCGCGTGCTGTATCTAGCGAGAACATTTTAAAATGTCGATATTCAACCATTTTATTAAGGATTGTTAAATCCAGGATCATTCGAACCTCACCATTAGGCTTTGGTCTCGAGAAGATGTTTGAAATAAACTCTCCTGAACAGTATCTCACTTTTTGTATAATTCCTTTCTCAAAGAATTTTTGTACCTGTTTAGTTAGTGCCTCTCGTTCAACCGGTTCAATGTTATAAGGAAAAGGTATCCTGCCTTGTACCGGAAATTGTGTGAAGGGAATATGAACACCCCTAACTATTTGTAAAATTTCTTGGTCACTAGTAATTTTGTGCCACTCAGAAATATGATTATTAATATTACCAGCCACAAAGTTGCTTACAGTTTGTGTGGTTTTAGAGGCTGGAAGGACTTGTAACGTTTGTGTTTCAACCTCTACTTGGACCCGCCCCTGGGGAAGGGTCTCGGCGAGTTGACACCTCGGCCTAGTGGCCGTGCGGTGTTGTCGGTCCAGCCTGAGCGAGCGCCCCGGCCCCGAAAACCTTGACCGAAGTTTGAACCCGATCTGGTTCCCCTGGTGAACCGCCGTGGACGAAAATCCCCTCGTGACCTTTTGAAACGAGGAGTTTCCTGTTTCTTCTTACCATCCATGTTTTTGCCACTCTTGGCTGCAGTTTCTACCTCTTTATAGAGGTATTGTAGTTGACCGCCAAACATTTTGGTGTTATCTAAAGGTTTCCCTTTAATCGGCTCTGGAGCAAGAAAGAGCGTAAACTCTTTCCCATCATTATCAGTAACCTTCTTTGAGCGAGCCACTTCTTTGCCAGCATCTGCGCAAACTGACTTGAAAACATTTTCATATCTTCGATACGACAGGTAATTACCTGCCGCCGCCAACAATGCAATACCTTTGTCCATCGTCTTAGCCAAAGACGAGAACTTGTTTTCTTGTTGCATTCTGTTTGCTACAGGAGCAATAGCTGTTAAGGTACCAAGCACCGCCTTATGCACTATGTGCAACACACCCTCAAATCTCTTACGGTCCTCCGTCATATTGACATCTCGATCCATCTCCTTAATGATGGAGTTGGGAACACCTTTAATGCCTGTTAACTCATCTGATAATTTAGAAATAATCTCCGCCGGCTTAAATGTGCGGAAATGGCCATTAATGTTCTCATGCATAAGCGTAGTGGTTTTCACCCGCTTAGCCCTTGGCTTCTCGACTTTCTTAGCCACTTTGCCTCCAATGGCAGCATAGACACCTTCATATTGCGTGTCTGAGTCCGATTCCGTAGACGTGGAATCCGTGGACGAGTCAGAAGAAGAAGAAACTTTCCTCTTCTTCTTCTTCTTCTTCTTGGACTTGGTCTTGCGCTTTTTGCGAAGCCCAGTCTTCCCCCTCTCCTTGGTGAACTCATCACCCAAAGAAACAATGTGTTTCTTCTTCTTTCTTCGTTTAGGAGAAGGAGGAGGAGCCCTAAGCTCCATCTCTGAGTCTGTGTCGGAGAAATCCTCCACAGAAGACTCTTCTTGCACACTCCGTTTACGAGACACCGGTGGTTTGAGAGCCATTATGTGACTCTCCATCGCCGCAAACCGCGTCTCCCAATTTTGAGGCGCGGCGCCGCCAGGCACTATGTCCTCCTCGGAGAGAATATGCGCCCCGGGCTGTGTCGCAGGCCCTGCCGACAACACGGGTGAGGAGTCGTACTCCTCGTCCTCACCACTCGGAACACGCCCCTCGGCTGCTGCTGCACCGCGCTTACTCCGCTTCGTGGCCATCGAGAGCTGAAACAAAATTTGTTGATCAGTCCCGGTATATATATATATGTCACAACATGGTTGTTTAAAACTCATTTGGACATCTATTGGTGTTAGAGAACGTGTTTATACCGTTATAACACAGGCGTAATAAGCTAAATTTGTGCGTGGGTTGTGGGTCAAGCCCAAACCTTACGCGGGGTCGGGACCAGTGTATCGGCCCACCCATCCCTCTGTCACGCACACTTCTCCCACCTGTGACTACAACGTCAACAAGTTGGAGAAAATGCTACGAAACTCGGAGAAACGCCTGAAAAAGTTTTGTGGGGAGTCTATAAAAGAAACCCAGGAGCATCTCCAACATTACTCTCTATTAGAGTACGAGAGAATTTCCACAGGAGACGAGGCAGAGCCCACATCTCTACCCATAATCACACGGTGACTCGGGTGTTGACAGAACCGCTAATGACCGGTTTCAATCCTTCGAGAAGGAATTCTATCCTAGGTTTTTATAACCAAATAACTCGTCCAAAACAGACCAAAGAAAGTCTAAACTTTCCATAATGATGCTCTAATGCATCATGATTAAGCTAACCACAGTTTTTATGATACTTACTGCATATTAGCTTGTATGTAGACTAAATTTGCCGGAGCAACCCAACGACACGTAATCCAGTCGTGAGTTGTATATGCTAATTGCTGGTACCTCACGTGCTTCCTTCTCCCTAGCCTGAGGCTAGCCTGAGGCTGTATACCGAGGTAAAATATATATATATATAATAAATTTAAAAAGCCCTAATTTTAAATCTAAAGATGCAAAGTAACATTAAGGCCCAAAAAGAGAATGCTTTAAAAGAAAAATGACAAAAACGACCCAAGAGACACGTACAAATCTCCTGGGCCGCGTTCAGGGTCGGTCTCGAGAGGCGCCTCGGAGATGGCCCTGACGTCACGCTAGTTTGAACGTCATTTAGCTGTTGGCCGCCTCCATAGGCAGGCAGCCATTTGCAATAAAAAGGAAGCGCTCTGATTGGTTGAAACCGCTGAAAACGGCGGCCATTTTCGAGGCGCTTTTTGTCCCCTATCTGAAAAGGGAGACGTCTCGGAGATGAACCCTGAATGGAAATAAGTCTAAAAGCATCACGGAGACATCTTGGAGAAGCACCCTAAACGCGGCCCCTGTGAGGGCCTGTCCCCACTCCCTTCCTAGTTCCTACTAAATCCTAGGGACCACTTTATAATAAAATTATGTCAATTCCGCGAAAACACCAAGTCCAAGTGGAGATCGGTCCTAAGCATTGCTTATTCATATTAAACCTTTACTAGCTAGTACCGAGTACTATTTTAAATTTAATTATTTTAATAACGGATTGATATCGCGAGCTAATCATTTAAATCAATTTATTCAATTATTGCAGTGGCCAGTGGCACTGCCAGTGGCACTTTAGAATGATATATATTTGACTTATCATATGATACCTAGCGTAAGCTATTACTGACAGGCATAGCCACAGCCCTAAACAAATAAATATAGAATCTAGTGGATACAAAAATACACACAAAATTGTGTTGATACTATTATCGATGTCGGCATGACGTCACAACCCGGGAAACTAGCCCGCGAAGGGTAAAATACCGCATGATGTGTGCTGCGGCAATGCTATGTCTATGGGGAGCATTTATTTTTGTAAAATAAATTAAAAAACTTTCATCGGATCGATTAAAGATATCTTAATGCGCGATTGAAGAGGAAGATCTGAGGTATTTAATTTAACCTAAGAGCAATTTTCTCTGAAAGTATTAAAAACAGAGATAATAGTGAAAGTTGGGATATTCTGAGTGTCAGTGCCAGTGTTAGCCTTACCAGATCATGGCCTCAAAAACTATTTTCGCCAAATAAATTCAAGAACTTCCAATTGGCTGATAAAAAAAAAGCTGAACATGAAATTATAGAGAAAGATCTGAACTATTTAATAGAAACAAGAGAAATTTGCTTTCAAAGCACCAAAAAGCAGAAATCATTGTGATAGATAGGGTAGTTCTAATGGTGTTTCTATGAGAGTGGCATTTGTTTTACCCTTCGCGCGCCGTGAACCCCAAAAGTGCCCAGATGTCCGACGTCGAGAATAGAGGGAGTGCATGTGATGTCATCACTTAGCAGTTAGCCATCTTGGAGTACACTTAATACCACCTATGGCGCCCCCTGTCATATACCAAGAACACTACAGCCACCATTGGGCCTACCTATAGTTAGGGCTGCCCAAGTGTGTGGCGCCACCTAGTGGGTACTGCCTGAACCTATCTAATTCTTCAACAAAGCATTCAAAGTGTCAACATACTGCACTTTCGCAACGATGTGAGGCTACATCCATTTAAAAAATGCTTCCCCTCCATCAAAAAACCCTTTCCCCCCAACTTTTGAGGCCAAACTGCTCAAAACAGTGACAAATAAACCAACAAATCGGTAAATAAACACAATGTAAGCACTTCCAAGCCTTGCATATGTAATCCAATATGGCCACCGGAAGTTGCCTCGTGACGTCATTACACCCCCTCTGATACTATGGCAGCCGGTGTGGTGGTTTCAGCGTGTTCCCGTGCTCAGACGTGTCCCTCGCTTCTGCGCATGCGTCAGAATCTAATAAGGATGGCCGTAATCGATTAACACTACCTGGGCGACTCGGGTCATCCGAGTCGTCAGAAATTCAAATAGAACACGGCGAGTGGAGTCGACAAATACACGTGCCATGTGCAAAAAAAGAATAACTTAGATTAATTAAATGGAAATATAGGTAAACTGGGCCATCATAAAATACTTTAAATCCTATTTTGCTGTATTTTTATCGGTTATTAAAAAAAAAAAAAAAGATTGTCCACCCGAGCGCGGAGAAGCGTATTCGATTATTCGACCCGAGTTTGTAGGATGTGCGCATGCGCCAATAAGTGGCTCAGGTGACCCGAGTTGATGCGAAATCCGCGCATGCGCAGAAGCAACGGGACACGTCTGAGCACGGGAACACGCTGAAACCACCACTCCGGGTGACGGGCAATGTAGTACGCTTGTACGGGCAGTGATGCCGGTGGGCGATAATATAGTACCTGTCGTTTCATTTGTTTACAACTGTTCTTAGCTTTAAAATAAATTACTCTAGTTTTATCAGATGATGTCATCACATTAACTATATCACACATGGCTTACCTTCTATAGGAGTGTATGCATATGCGCAGCAAAAATAATCTCTATTCGCTTGATTATGTCCAGGCGGTAATTTTCTGTTAGAACTTTCCTGAAAAACTCCTATTTCATTGTTCACCACTAGAGGGCTTCAGTTTGCACGTCTGACTGTAGGTGACACCACTCGTCGTTCTCGCGCCCGGTTACTGGGGATGCTTTTTGGCTTATTTCCGTTCAGGGTGCGTCTCGGAGACGTCTCGAACTGCTTATAGGCCTGTCACACTATGACATAACGAGCTAACGTTAGCTGAGGTAGGTGAATTTTGGTCATTACGTTGAGGTACGGCGGGTTACGTCATGCACGTTAGGCAGACGTTGAGTTACGTTGAGATATGTTAGGTTATGTCGAGTTACAGCAGCGCTCGTCAAGGTTTTGGACATGTCCAAAACTTTCGACATAGCTTGACGTGATGCAGTTGCATTGGAATGACGTTACACTCATGTTACGCCAACGTTAGGCGTGCGATAGAGCTGCATAAGCTATGTTAGATCAACGTTGCCGTACGTCAGAGTGACGCACAGGCAGGAGGAACGTGTGGCCCACGCTAAGACAACGTGGGGGTTAACGTATCTCAACGTAGGTCAAACGTGTCTGTGACGCGTGCCTAATGTAGCTCAGGCATTTCGCAAACGTGTCGTGACGTAGTTTACGTCGTTGATGAATATCTAGCATGCGCCTATGGTATGTGACGTCCTTCGAACGTTGTCGAACGTGTTGTGAATGTGGTGTGAACATGTTGCCTTCGGGTATATAAAGACCTATGATGTCTTCACGCTGGTCAACCTGTACTCATGTCAGCCCGATGCTATTATCTTTGTGGGGCGACGTCGACTCACGTCGGGGAAAACGGTCGAGTCGGACGTGGCAACCTTAGGGCTGGCATGGCGCTAAGCCACCGCTAATGTCACACTAGGCTGGTGTCACACGCGCTGCAGTTTTGCTAGCCTCATGTTGACACAATTAATAATTCCTTTGTCCTCACCCGTGGAACCATGTTATCACTACGCTATACCGACATTACGCTCATGTCAACAACATGTCATTGACGTCCAACTTGGCCCCGTATTTGCATATTACGCTAAGAATTTCGACGCGCGTTACGTCGTAGTGTGACAGGGCCATTATGCAGTTCAGACGAGTGTGACATTAGAGGCATCGCGGAGACGGGCCCTGAACGCGGCACAGGTGTAGCAGGAAATCGCCATCCTGTAAATCGCAAACCCCCACTTGTGATTTCCTAGGAAATCGCACCCCCATACCATATGGGTATGAGGAAGACTGAGGAATACCACAATACTATTATAAGAAAAAGGCAACAACATTCTTATTACCAAAGACCCTATAATACTATTATAGCGTCTTTGTTATTACCCAGATAAATTTAAGTCAAATGGGGAAACTATTACGGATGAAAAAAACCATAGCTAATGGTTTTAAAGATTTCTTTGTCAATGTAGGCCCCAATTTAGCAAAAAGTATTAAAACACATAACAGAAATATTGATATACTGGACTTGTTAAACACACAAAATCCTGAATCAATGTTTTTAGAAGGTGTAGAGGAGAATGAGATCATTAAGGTGGTCAATAGTTGTAAAAACAAAAAGTCCACAGGATATGATAACATAGATATGATCATCATTAAACAAGTAATATACTTTTAACTTCTCACCTGTCTTGTTAATTGGTTAGTAAGCGTGTCGCTAGGCCACTTAACTTTTCTAGTCGTTTGTTGTAATGTTTTGCAAATGATATAGTTGTCTTCCAGCCTGCATGAGCTAGGATTCTCTTAACTGAGATCCCTAGTTGTCTTGCCTTCGAGACCATAGCTCCTCTTGTTGAATGGGAAGCGTATCATCCAGTATTGACGCCTGCTTCCTTCAGTACCTTAATGGTCCATCTTGCGAGTGTGTCTCTCGAGATCGCGTTATGTGGTTTAATAAAGCTCACCAAAAGCTGTCTTCAATTGCGTATTCCTTTTGTCTTGGATATATAAGCCCTAATGGCTGACACCACACAAATTCGTCGATCATCAGGAAAGCTACTCACATGTGTGGTTTGATTTTAGTAATCGATCTAAATCAAACGTTGCCTCCTTTCTGTCAATCTCCAGTCCATCTAGAGACAAAGCTACTATTGTCTGTCCTCTATGGTCTGTTACTAACAGTAAAAGAACTGCTAACTTAAATCCCAATTCCTTAATACTGTAGTGGTCTGCACTGACCTCTCAGGAAAGTAACCACATAGACAGGTAGGCGTGGGGAGTGTGTTGATATCAGGGAGCCTAGGTGGTGTAATGGTTAGCACACTGGCCCAGAATGCAAAGAGATGTGGGTTCGAGTCCCGCTCTAGGCACAGTATTTCCAATTTTCATCACCCCCATGACACTGGTGCCGTGACCAGGATCCTGTACAAGCTTTGCGCTGTATGGTTGTTGAACCTACCCTGTGTATGTATGTGTTAGTGCATTGCCTGTGTGTATGTAATTGTAAGTATTACAAGACTTACAATTCCAGGGGGACGAGTGTAGTGGTCTGCACTGACCTCTCAGGCAAGTAACCACATAGACAGGTAGGCGTGGGGAGTGTGTTGATATCAGGGAACCTAGGTGGTGTAATGGTTAGCACACTGGCCCAGAATGCAAAGAGGTGTGGGTTCGAGTCCCGCTCTAGGCACAGTATTTCCCATTTTCATCACCCCCATGACAATACCTAATATTTATTGCTAGGCCAAGACTTAAATAGCTTGAATACTACTGATACATCCCAAAATCTGTTATATTTTGGTTTCAGTGGATTTCTTTCATAAACCGACCTTAAAAACCAGTGTATGACCTGGTGTTTTCCAATCGTTTGTCCATCTACTCTTGGTAGAATAATGGACAATGCACATCTGGCTGCATTAATTGCACCAAAACCTAACCCTTCATCTTCTAGCATTATTAGAAATCTTACTACCTGGGCTATTGTAGGCCTTAATGGTTTAACTTTCTTAATCAAACAATGAAGTCCCCACTTCTTTAAATAACTAGTATACAATTAAACCATTCCTTTCCTCCAGGCGTGTGAAATCAGCCTTTGTTCGGTAATTTTGTCTAGGCCAAATTGCTCTAAATGTTTGTTCAAAAATGGAATCACAGCAGGGGTGTCGTTGACACGTCTCCTGTGTTGTTAGCGGCCCTTGATGTCGTAAGTTTCTCCTTGCCCTTGGGAATCTGAGACTGTCTCTTGCTCCCGATGCCACTGCTGGCAGCTATGGCTGTGTGTCCCATTCCGGCACTATCAGAATTTTGTGTGTGCAATCCATTTTGATCTTCCTGGCCACTCTGGCGATAATACTGAATGGTGGGAATATATAATAGAATTTGTTATTCCAAACCAGAGAAAAATCATCCACTTGCCAAGAATGTGACTCGGGATGCCAAGATACATATTTAGATATCTTGTAGTTGTTTCGTGATGCAAACAAGTCTACTTGTGGTGTTCCCCATTTAACACAAATCTGTTAAAAAATATTGTCACTGAATGACCATTCCAAAGGATCGTGAAAATGGTGACTTTTCCTATCCGCTAAGGTGTTCTGACTACCTGGAATATGCACCACTGTTAGCCATATCTGATGCTGCTGAGCCCAGTTCCAAATTAATTTGGCTACCTGGTTACAATGTTTAGACTGAGTGCCTCCCATGTTACGAATGTAAGCCATTGCTGTAGTGTTATCTGTCAACACTCTCATATGAAATTTCGGTATGCGCACTAAGCTGCATAAACCTAAATAATCGCTCTAAGTTCTAACACATTAATATGATCAGAAATTTCCTCATCCAACCAACGTCCTCCAGTTGCTTGATGGTCTCTGTGAGCACCTCATCCCTCTAAGGATGCATCTGTCGTAACGATAGTGTTAGGTTCCCCCATTCTAATGAGGTTAGGAGAAGAATTGATGTTTGCAAACCACCACTTAATATCTTCTAATCCTTTTGTTCAAATAGTCATTTTCCTTTCAAAATTACCCTTAGTATGTGCTAATGCTAAATTTTTATCTATTTCTAGAGACTTAATATGAGCCTTTCCGTATAGAACTGTCGGAGCATAGGCTATCATGACTCCTATCAGAACTGCAACCTGCCTAATCTTAGGCTTCTCTAACTGCAACAATTGGTCTGCTGTAGTGATAAACTTCTCTAGTTTCTGTTGTGTTAGTGAAACGGTCATATCTTCAGTGTCTAACAGGAAACCCAAACATTTAAAACTTTTTGTTGGAGTAAAAATTGACTCTGTGTCATGTATGTAAAACCCCAACTTAGTGAATGTTGCACACAAATCACCGACTGCACTTTGACAGTCTGTCTTTGTTTGAGCCACAATGAACGAATCATCAATATACGGGAACATTATATGTCCTTTTCTAGCCATAAGCGAAAAAATGTGTTTCAACCATTTGATAAATAACCGTGGAGCACAAGCTAAACCATTTGGCATACAGGTGAACTCGTATAGTTGATAATTCCAAACAAAATGGAGACATTTCCTATCTGGTTTGTAAATCGGAAGCGTGTAATACGCATCTCTGAGATCCACACTGGCAAGCAAGGAATCTTTTGTAACTAAGTCCCTAGCCGTTTCGAGAGAAAACATCTTGAAATGTTTATATTGAACCAATTTGTTCAACATTGTTAAATCCAAAATCATTCTGACATCCCCATTTTGCTTGGGTCGCGAAAATATGTTGGAAACAAATTCGCCTGTCACATGAACGGCTGGCTCAAGAATCCCTCTATGACAAAAGTCCAAAACTTGTTCATTTAAGGCTTCTCTCTCTTTTAAATGAAAGCGATACGGAAAAAGGAATTCTTTCCTGTACTGGGTGTTGGGTAAAAGGAATCCGTATCCCCCCCACAATGCTAAGAATGTATAAATTATCAGTAATTTCTCTCCATCCATTTGAACAATTCTGAATATTTCCTGCCTGGAATTCGCTTACTGGTGTGTGTGTGGCTACGGGAGTTTGCGTGGAAACTTCTACTTGTTCCCTGGGCGAGGGAACGGCTTCTGGGGAGTGAACTCCCTTTTGAAGGGACGATTTCTGTCGTTCCAGCCGCTGTCCTCTGCCCCTGGCCTGGTAGGCATAGTCCGTTGCCGACCGACCTCCTCGGCCTCTGCAACGGTTCCAAAAATCCTGTCGCTCTTTCTTGAAACGAGCAGTGTTTGTGTTGCCAGCCTTCTTCTTGTCATCCATATGTTTGCCACACTTTGTACCTGTCTCCACCTGCTTGAACAGGTACTGTAGCTGTCCACCGAACATTTTGGATTCATCCAACGGCTTCCCTTTGACGGGTTTTGGAGGAAGGAACAAGGTATATTCCTTGCCATCGTTGTCGACGATCGTCTTGGATCGGTCACCCTCCTTTCCCGCATCCGTACAGACAGCCTTGAAAACATTCTCAAAGCGTCTGTACGACAGAAAATTGCTCGCTGCCGTTAGCAAAGCAATCACCTCGTTCATCTGACCACAGAGCGAAGAGAACTTGTTCTTGGCTTGCATGCGATTTGCGATGGGCGCAATCACAGTCAACGCTCCCAGGACAGCCTTATGGACCGTGTGGAGCACACCCTCAAACTTCTTCCATTCGTCGCTGAGCTTGACATCACTGTCCATCTCCTTTATCACTGAATCTGGGATTCCTTTAATCCCGGTGTGTTTTTCACCTAGTTTGGTGATGACCTCTGCAGACTTAAAGGTGTTGAAATGCCCTTTAATTGTTTCCCGCATCATCGTAGTGGTGAGCACCTTCTTGGCCTTCTCCACCTGGCATTTCTTTCAAACTTTGCCACCGATCTTAGCGTACTTACCGGCACGCTGAGTGTCCGAGTCGGACTCGGTGGAGGACGAGTCCGATGAAGAGTCAGAAGAAGAGTCCTTCTTCTTCTTCTTCTTCTTACTCTTCCTCTTCTTGCTTTTCGTTCTCTTGACTACCGGTTTCTTCCGGGCTCTTGTGTACTCGTCGCCATCTGACGAACTGACAACTTTCTTAGTCTTCCTCCTCTTCTTGACCATGACCCTCTCTTGAGAGGAGTCGTCCCTGGAGGAATCCTCACCATAGTAGTCCTCCCATTCCGAGTCCTCTGATTCTGGGATCGGCCTCTTCGTGCTCTTACGAGATCTGGCCGGGAGCATTTCCTCCAGCTTCGTCTGGAAAAGGCATGTCAGTCGCTCTCTAGACCAGTAGGGCCCGCTTCTGGCCCACTGACCTCCTCCGATACTGCGTGTTCCGGGGAGGCCAGAACCGTCAACAGTGGTGACGAGTCTTCATCATCTGTCAAACGACTGGGAGCCTCAGGCTTACTCTGCTTCGTAGTTATCAAAATCCTGTAACGATCAAAAGAAAGTTACAGAATGCTCAACCAAATGTCACAAAACAGGTTAAGAAACCCCAATTTGTGCATTTACTGGTGTTGGAGAACGTATTTACACCGTTCCAACAGAGGCGTGAGAGAAAATTGTGTGAGTGTCGTAGGTTAATGGTATCGAAACCAAAACCAAACGAAACCAAAACCAAAACCAAAACCTCCAGGGACGACTTACTTGAGACCCTCCCACACTCTCCATCCCATAGACTTCTCCCTCCTATGGCTCAATATGCCAACAAGTTGGAGAAAATGCAAAAAAATTCGGAGGTACGCCTAAATAACACAATTTGGGAATCTTAACGAAACCCAGGAATAAAACCTAATGAAATGTGGCTCCAACCACACTTCTCTCCATTCAGCAACGGGCGGCATAAAACTGTAACAAAGACCAATGACTGCATTGTTCTATCAATATTTTGCAAATCGTAAAACACCTATAAAACTAATAAAACTATACACAAAGTTTCAGAACTTCATAATAAGCAGCGGTAAGATATCATAAACTAAATTTACCATCCAAAAAAACATACTTACTCAGTATTTTGTCATTGTAGGTAGAAAACTGCCAGAGCAACTCAACAAACATCCTCCTATTGTGAGTTGATTATGCTAATTGCTGGACCCAGATGTGCTTCCTTCTCTCCCTCGGCTACGAGCAGCCCGAGGCTTAGTACCGAGGTAAAATATACAGTAAAACCTCTCTAAATCGACCGACCTTGGGACCGATTTTAAGTGGTCCATTTAGGGAGTTAGAATATGGTTAAATATATATGAATAGATAGAGAGAGAGCTCCTGTTTTGTATATGAATGGAGAGAAATAGGGATAGAGATAGAACAAGGGCTATGGGAGGGGAGAGGGAGACAGAAAGAAAGAAAGAAAGAAAGAAAGAAAGAAAGAGAAAGAGAGAGATAGTGCTTTGTGTTTGAATGTGTACTTTAGAAATACTTGATATATGACAACCTCCCCCGCACAAGGAATCACCACCCCAGCACATACATATATCTACACACCAAGCAGCACGGGCCCAGACTACTCGTGTGGGAGGAGACACCTCTTTGGGCGGGTGGGCCTGTTCGGAGACTGTAACTATTCCAACGTGTAGGGGAGACCCTTTTAGACGCATAAACACTGCGCAGACGACATGGGCACCACCCCATCTCACACCAACACCCACACAGCCGGGGGCATATTCCACATTCCACAGTCCCGGTGGGTCGGCGCGGCGGGGCCCCCGGTTCGGCGCCATTTCCCGTGGAAGCAGACGACATTTTGGAAGCGAAAGACGGTAAGCTAAGTTTACTGCTGACCGTTCCCCCGGGAAATAGGTTCGTATGCGCCCCGCTTTCCCGCCAACTACAGACACACTGTGCACGTCATCCGCGTCGCTGTCAACAAGAGGGGACATATTATTATTAACACTGCAACATACGCCACGTGTGCGCGACGTCGTTTGAGGAGTACGACGTCGGTGGAGTTGCAGTGTCGCTTCATACATCAGAATAGAAGTAAGTCACCGGCACTGTGCCCGGTGACGTGGGTGTGTGGGTGTGTGGGTGTGTGGGTGTGTGGGTGTGTGGGTGTGTGGGTGTGCGCGTGTGTGGGTGTGCGTGTGTGTGGGTGCTGCCGCGGCAAGGGACGCTGTGAGTCAGTGTTGACAATACCCTGGAGGAGAACTGATACATATTTGTCACATGTTGGGATACTACGAGGTAGTCGCCTGGAGGAATTATAGAACTTCATTAAATTTTTAGCCTTAGTGCTGAGAAGTTCTGCAGGCTTCGCGTCTAGTCACCAAAAGGAATCAGTAAACGCTACCAATGTCCACAGGAGACTACTACAACAGGTGGGTTCTTTATTACTTCTATTTACTCCAGACAACCCTGTCAAGTTACCCAGCTTCAACCAGAAATGCCCATGGCCTTTTCTCCCCCTCTCTCTCTCTCTCCCCCCCCCCCCCCACCATCTCTCTCTCCTCTCTCTCTCCACCTCCCTCACTCTCTCTCTCTCTCTATTTTACGAATGCTTTAAAAATGTGAACGCAAATATCTGTTGATTGAAAAATAAACTTCGATTAATTAAACCTACCAATCCACGCAAACTTCATCTATATCACATGTGCGTGTGTGTACTGCAGGAATGAATGAGTGAGCTCACATACTATATTATGTTTTTCTTCGTGAAGATGTGTTGATTATTGACATGATATTAATTATTACACACACATACGCACGTATGCATATATTATAAATATATGTATATGTTCTTTTCATGTATCAATTTACATCATTGATGTATCATGTAATGTGTTTAAAATAAACTGTCCTTATTTATATTTTTAAAGTGCCAACAAGTTGCTCAGACTGATTTGACCAGATATAGCCGTGTTCACACGGGCAATGTAAATCGATTCGTAGAAATCGACTTGTATAGTTCGGGTTACATTTCGCATGTGAACGCGCGGCTGAGTCGGATTAGGGCTGAATCGATTCGTGTGATCTGGATACTGTAATCCACTTGTCGAGGTAGTGTAAGTGAATCGATTTCTGTGAACCGATTTATTTTGCCCATGTGAAAGCAACCGACTTACTTGAGGCGGATTAAGGACGTGACAGTCGTGACCTGAGTGTGTTGACTTTCCGGTAAATTTGCTCTATGAAACTGCTAGCTGTGCACAGATATTTTTTTCATCATTTATTTTTAGGATTTCACTACCCAGCAGAAGTTTTGACCATTCCAAAACAATACGATTCAGACGAAACAGATCTAGGTCGAACCCACACTCTCTCGTGCTGACGTTGACTAACCGAAACTGGCGCTGGTTAGTCTGGACTTGCTCATGCGCAGATATCCACTTCCGCCTTAAACCGACTCAAAGCACTGCCCGTGTGAACGCGAAACACTTTCAAACTAAATCGATTCATATGATTCGCCTTGTCTAAATCGCTTTACATTTTGCCCGTGTGAAACGGCTTATGAGTCTCATGAATTCTAGTTACGCTACGGGCGTTCTTTTTTTTTCATGCTTGTGTGTTTGTTTTATAGTATCATTTTCTTATTCGCATTTTAAAGATATTCCTCACTGTTTTCATTTATCCCTCCACATATAACACAGAAATATATATATATATACATATATATACTCAAACAACTATAATTTTGTCAGATTCATATATATATATATATGTATATATATATATATATATACATATACATAATACACACACCAACTATAGTAAGCCCTCCACAAGCAGACACACATGTACTTGGAATGCGTATACTCTATATATGCCCTATATACATTGTATATGTATATATATAGACGTATATGTATACCAACTGTACACATACGTACACATGCATGCATACCTACATACATATCTACATACACACATACATACATACATACATACATACAAACATACATACACGTACATACAAACGCAAACAATTTCAGGTGCTATTGTGCACTTATCACCATTTTCACGTTTGGATAGATGCGATATGGGTTGTTTCATGGTAAATGGGGCCAATGTATTTTCCAGTATGTAATGGTCAAAAACAACTAGGGAAAGAGTAGAGGAGGTATTTTCTTTATAGAATCAGCATTCTTACACTTTGGAAGGATATATATGAACAAACTAAGGCCTAGTGTGAAATAGTAAAAAAAAGCCAACATTTTCATTCCAAAAATACATGGAGAATGTGGACATTTCTACAGTCTACTAGACCTTTATTTTGCATAAGTATTACCTGTTAGTCAATGAAATAATAAAACGAGGCTCTTACATGAAATAAATGTTCATTTTGCATGCATATATATATTTTTGATATCTAATATTCCATGGTGATTAAACTTGTTCTGGACGTAACTGTGGTGTCCCCTGCTTGTTTCCTGATTGTTTTGTCAGGGAATATGCTATTCTGTGAATACAAGAGCTTCAACAAGAAAACCCTTGGTACTGTTGCATGTGCAAGTATATTTTGCAGTAGCATGACTAGTAATATGATTTTCCTACTAAGCCGTATGAAAAAAAAGAAAAGAAATTGAAGTATCATGTTATTTTTGGTGTCCTCTTCTATTCTGTTATGTCCGCAACTCAAAATTGGGAAGATTTCTTTACAGTGCATTTCAATACTTAGGGAATCACAACATAAAAATTAATTGTTTCATGCAATACATTTTCTTAAGTAATTGTTTTGATTAATAAATCCACACTTGTTGATTAATCAGTCCCCACTTGGGGCTGGCTATTCAATTAGTTCTTGTTTTTTTCTGACAAAAAGGTAACATAAACGATATTCTCCTTCATGTTACCAGTATATATATGGACAAAAGTTGGCTACTCAGCAAAGAAATTAGGAAAATACACAATATTAATTGTTGACCCTCATGTCACACTTTGGCCCCATTTACCATGAAACGACCCATATACATTTGTCATGTCTTGTCCGGTCCCTGCTTGAATATAGCATAACATTTACATTTATACCCCTGTCACACTACGACGTAACGAGCCAACGTGAGCCTAACGTGACGATTTTTCGTCATTACGTTGCCGTACGTTGGGTTACGTTATGATGACGTCATAATGACGTTAGAGTGACGTCGAGCTACGTCATATTACGTCGTGTTACGTCGGCGCGCGTCAAGGTTTTGAACCTGTTCAAAACTTTCGACGTATCTCGACGTGAAGCCGTTACGTCGGGATGACGTGACAATGACGTTAGGTAGACGTTCCGCGATCGTTATAGCAGCGTAAATGACGTTAGAGTCACGTTATGTCACGTCAGACCGACGGCCCGGGTGGGAGCAAGGTGTGGGCAGCGTTTTGCACGTTACGGTCACGTTACGGTCATGTTACGGTCACGTTACGGTCACGTTATGGTCACGGTTACGGTCACGTTACGGTCACGTTACGGTCACGTTACGGTCACGTTACGTTGGCGTTACGGTCACGTTACGTCCACGTCGCACCCGTTACGGCGACGTTACGCTCACGTTACACTAACGCCCGGTCACGTCGCCAATTACAACCTCCCCCCTAACGTTGTCACGTTACAGCTAAGGTCACGACGTACACCAACGTTACTTTCACGTTACGCTCACGTCCACAATTTGCATATTACGCCCATAACGTCGACGTAATATAATTATTTTCACGTTCTGCCTACGCTGACGTAGTCACGTCGTAGTGTGACAGGGCCATAAGGAGCAGGCCAAATCCTGAGCGCATATTTATCTAGTGTCATAATACAGCCCAGATTGTTGTATGAAGCTGAGATGTGTCATCCGAATCGTTATTGGACGTAGTCATCTACATTGCACCGAAACAATTAAAAATATAACAGATTATCTCATTTTATGTAAGAATTCAGTCATGTATTGGAAGTTGTTTTAATATTTTTAATTTGATAAAGTAGTTGTTTGTCTATATCAATATGTCAAAGTTCATTATATGCCCGTTACATATAATTTTATGGTATGCAGGTATTGCAGGTATTGCAATACCTCAGGGAGTTTGCTGCCCCTGCCCTGCAGAGTTGTAAACCACTGCCTTGTGATACAGGTTCTTGACAGAACCGAAGGCTAAGGGAGCAAACCCTAAACAGAAAACCATGTCACTGTGGCAGCATTAAGGGCAGTTGATGTATGGAACTCCCAACATCTCCCGACCAGCCACTGCAGGGACAAATAGTTTTGCGCCTGTCTGGACATATTCTTGCCAGTGTGAAACCTCTATTTGCTCCCCGAGAGAGTGTCGCTGGTAACTTGCAAAAGCCAGCAGCACTTCAGCACTTTTGCAGGCAGCTTTCATGAAATGTACTCGAACGGATGGGGCTGCCCTCTATGGAAGATCTTCTGATCATAAAGAGTCTCCGGTGGACTGGACACCTCATGAGGATGTCATCAGACAGGCTACCAAAGAGGATCCTCTATTCTCAACTGTCTTCTGGTTACAGAAAGAGGCAGTCAAGTAATGAAAGCAGTCTTTGTAGCATCACGACTGACAGCATGATGATGATGATGACATATAATTTTCACAATACATGTTTATCGTACATTATATTATTAGGTGACAAATGCACATTTGTTTGGTGACAAATCCTCTGTTTACATCCTGAATGATGCCGTAACAGGTTCAACGAATACAATTGATCGTTTCAAGCAAGTATTACATACACAAAATAGCTTGCAACGTTACGAGGGGAAATATATACAAAACATACATTATGGGTCGCAAAGTGAGTTGAATTTTCCCAAGTCCCCACTCTCTTAGACCAAATACGTCACTTCCGGTGTACTAAAGTTGGTGTCCATCCAGCCACTGCCTAATCCCCTATGCCCCTACTACCCATGCTATGGTGGGGGCGAATCACGCTGAAGCACTGCACTGCTAGTGCTACACATATATACAGGGAGGAATACTTTATTTTATGTAGAATATTTGCTGGAATAAATTCACTAAAATCCAAATGAAAACAAATGTAAACTAAGAACCCCACCAAGTTTCGTAATCAGGAAACATGTTTATAGGGTAAAAGTGACTTTACCATACAATTCAAAGGCACATTGTGAAACCCGACGCGGTGGCCGAACCATAGGGTACCGTATGTCTTCCCGCGCGGAAGGTTGAGAGTTCGACTCCCGGTCAAGTGAAACCAATGACGTACAACATTGATACGTGTTACTACCTAGTCTGGTGCTCGGCATTACTAAGGACTGGTTAGCTCAGTATCAGGATAATGTGACTGAGTGGGAAATCAGGTTATGGTGCAGGCAGCCTTATCTCCCAGTGGATCAGCACTATAAAGTTGCTATGAGTGCACACTGTCACAGTTCGATAGCCGTTCTGATATGACCTTAGATGTTGTCAGGATGCAAACCTAAAACAAACAAACAAACAACACACCGGGTCACAGCTTCAATCCTTTCTAAACAATAAGGTAACTAGGAACACAAGCATTGGTTGATAGAAACTGCACGCTCTTCTACCCCCCCCCCCCCGCCCCTCTCCATGGGGGTGCCAAATGGACAGGCCAACCACATTTTGTTTTGTTAACAAGTGAATTCATTCTTCGGACACCCCAATGTCTAAGAAAAAAAGAAGATAAAAGACGAGGAAACGAGCCTTGTTAAGTTGACAAACCAGGTGTGTGTACATACATGTGGGGTGATGGTGGGTACGGTGGCTCTATTGGGCACAGGGCCTCTAACGGTTACAATGGCCTCACTCATAGACGTGCTTCATTCATGCGCCTGTACTCAATCGAAAACAACACCAAGAATAATAAGGGGAAAAACGCCCAAAAACCGAAAGCAGTTATATTGCAGTCATCCGGTAAAGGTAATAAGGACTAATAGGATTACGTTGGGTTATTGGGGTTTTACATCCTACCTAAGACCCTATTATACTAAGACGGATCACTCAGCCTGTACTGTGTAATCAAAATGATCAAACCCACCAGTTGGTGCGCTGGCTGTTCCCTTGGTTAAACAGTTGCTATATTATAATATGTATAAATGTATATATGAATGTGAAAGATGTGTGATGATGGCGATGATGATGATGATGATGATGCTGATGATGATGTGTATTTGTTCATAACAATTTCATATTGATGTGTATTCATCTCATGTATAATATAATTGTATGTGTTTACATGTGAAACACCAACCAGCAGCCGGGCTGATCAAACCCACCACAAGGTGGCACTGCAAAATTTATATTACCATGGGAGAGATAAGGAGTGAGCCGTCTTTGTATTATATGGTCTTTGATCCTACCGACATCCTACCGCCATCTGAGATCGCAGCAGGACGGGTACCGACATGTGATTGTGTACATTTAGTGCGGATTTATAGTGCTTCCCAAGTGGACCTCCATGGCACCGGAACCATGACCTGATGTGTGTCAATGCACATGCGGAGGTGAGTGCAACTCGCTATACTATTTTCTTTCGTGTGACTAGGCCAGGACTAATCTCACGACCCTCAGCACAGGAAGCTAGCCCTCTACCTACTCGACCATCCCGTCTGGTTGACATATAGGAGGTATATATACTTTTGAAATATGCTTCTGATCCTTGGCCGTTCTGAAATGACATCAGATGTTGCTAGTACGTGAAGCCAACATAAATTACTCAGAGACTCAATCGACATTGGACTAAAATGATCAGAGTTGAACTAAAATGAACCCATGGCAGCAGTTTGACCCCCCCCCCTGCCTTCATACATGTACTGAATGATCATAAAGACATGGAGCTAATATAAGAATGAATAACCAGCTTGGAGGCTACTGTGGTAATGTTCCATATATGTACATTGTCATTGGGAAATCTACATGGCAGAGACCGATTGGCTACTGTGGTAATTTTCCATATATATACATTGTCATTAGGAAATCTACATGGCAGAGACCGATTGGCTACTGTGGTAATTTTCCATATATATACATTGTCATTGGGAAATCTACATGGCAGAGACCGATTGGCTACTGTGGTAATTTTCCATATATATACATAGTCATTGGGAAATCTACATGGCAGAGACCGATTGGCTTCTGTGGTAATGTTCCATATATATACATTGTCATTGGGAAATCTACATGGCAGAGACCGATTGGCTACTGTGGTAATTTTCCATATATATACATTGTCATTGGGAAATCTACATGGCAGAGACCGATTGGCTACTGTGGTAATTTTCCATATATATACATTGTCATTGGGAAATCTACATGGCAGAGACTGATTGGCTTCTGTGGTAATGTTCCATATATATACATTGTCATTGGGAAATCTACATGGCAGAGACCGATTGGGTTTGACGGCAGACTGCCACCATAGAGTGTGATAACACAAAGTGGGGTAGATCATGACGACATAATGAACATATTTGTTTTTTTTTAAGCACGTCAAAAAAGCATTAGAAACAACTGCGAGAACAACGGACAATCCTTTTTACTTCCTGCTACATATATATTTTACCTCGGTACTACGCCTCTGGCTACTTGTAGTCCAGGGAGAAGGAAGCACATCCGGGTCCAGCAATTAGCATATTCTACTCACAATGAGATGGATCGCGCACACGCAGTACTGATAGTACCGGAGTGAGACATGCAAGCATGGCTGGCGGCAGTGAAATTACAAACAAAAGACATGCTCAGGTTTCCACGAGAAAGGAACAACCTACAACATCAAGGACCACTAACAGTCCGCGGAGACGTGTCAACGACACCCTTTTAAGGAAACATTTAGAACAATATGGATTGAACAAAATTACACAAGAAAGACTTATTTCACACGCCAGGAGAAGAGGAACATTGAAATTATATACAAGCTATTTAAAGAAATGGGGGCTGCACTGTCTGCTTAAAGGAGTTAAGCCGTTAAAACCTACAATAGCTCAGATTGTAAGATTTCTAAGAATGTTAGAAGACGAAGGATTTGGTGCAATTAATGCAGCAAGGTGTGCGCTTTCAATATTTCTACCGAGGATAGATGGACAAATGATTGGAAAGCATCAGGTAGTGCACTGGTTTATTAGGTCGGTGTATGAGAGAAATCCACCCAAACCCAAATATAATAGGTTTTGGGATGTGTCAGTAGTATTTAAGTTATTCAAGTCATGGCCTAGTAATAGACATTTAGCAATGAAGGAACTAGGCTTTAAGTTAGCGGTTCTGTTACTACTAGTGACGGGGCATAGAGGCCAAACAATTGTGGCATTGTCTCTGGATGGACTAGAGATAGACAAGAATGAGGCACCGTTTGATTTGGAGACATTACTAAAGTCAAACCGTACAAGGGACCCACTGTCCATGGTACATGTAAAAGGTTTTCCGGATGATTGACGGATTTGTATAGTGACAGCCATTAGGGCATATCGATCCAAGTCACCTGGAATAAGGAATTCCAGACAGTTTCTGATCAGCTTTATTAAACCACATAAGGCTAGCTCGAGAGACACACTCGCAAGATGGACCATCAAGGTGCTCAAAGAGGCGGGCATCAATACTGGACGTTATGCATCCCACTCAATAAGGGGGGGGGGGCCCATGGTCTCTAAAGCGAGACAATTAGGAATCTCAGTCAAGAGAATCCTCGCGTACGCTGGCTGGAAGACGGCTAGATCATTTGCAAAACATTACAACAAACCACTAGAAAAGTCAAGCAGCCTGGTGACTTGCTTACTCACCCACTGAAAGACGGGTGAGAAACACAAAATTAAATTTGTTATACTGAAACATGTTATATAAAGAATAGTATAAAAGAGGATAAAAAATGAGATTACATAGAGTTCTCCCTGGACTACGAGTAGCCAGAGGCATAGTACCGAGGTAAAAGAGTATAGTTATATGAATCTTACCTGGGTACAGATGATGGATAACTGTTATTTTCCAAAGGTATGAGCCTCGGATAGTGCTGGGTCAGGGCCCGCCCACCCAACCCTACTGTGACTATGACTTTGGCTTGTGCCGAAATGAAAACAGATTATTATCCATAGAATTTGAAGATAATTTTTTATCTTATTAAGAATGTAAATGATTGCTGGACCCGGATGTGCTTCCTTCTCCCTGACCCACGACTATCGGAGGCTCATACCTTGTGAAACAACAGTTATCCATCATCTGTACCCAGGTAAGATTCATATAACTATACTATATATATATATATATATTTTACCTCGGTACTACGCCTCTGGCTACTTGTAGCCCAGGGAGAAGGAAGCACATCCGGGTCCAGCAATTTGCATAATCAGCTCACAGCAGGAGGACGTTTGTGAGCATCTCTGGCAGTTTTTCTACATTAACTACAAAACCAACCAGGTTAGTATCTTTCAAATTCGATACGTTGGTTCAATTCATGTACAAAGTTTTTTTGAACTTTTCGATAAGTTATTACTGGTTTACAGCTTAGTTTCGATAGTTAACATATGATCGTTAGAACAATGCATTCATTGTTCGGTTAATAATGAAGCTGCCTGTTGCCGAACAGAGAGATGTTTGGCAGGAGCCACTTACAATGCTAGGATGTATTCCTGATTCCCCAATTGTTATTCTTGTTAAGGCGTACCTCCGAGTCCTATAGTATTTTCTTCAGCTTGTTGGTGAGGAAAGCCACAGGTGAGAGAGGTTTATAGGTACGTAGAGTGTGGGAGGGTACCACTACACTGGTCCCTACCCCTCGTTTGGATCGGTTGGTTCCCATATCGTCATCCTGTGACTGTCTATTAGCCACACGCCTGTGTTAAAAACTGTTTTAACACCATAATACACACCTAGTATAATTATACTCTAATTATCAGTGTGAGATTTAGCCCTAAACAATGGTTTTGGGTTTTTACTCACAAGTCTCCGAGCCATGGCTATGAAATGGAGTAAGGCAGCGGCATCTCATGTGCTCAGTGAAGATGAAGACTGCTCACTGCCGGCACGGGTACCAAGGTCGCTCTCGTCAGAACAAAGGAATTGCAACGAGGTAGGGGGATATGATACCGGCCCCGGCCCAGCTGACCGGGATGAGCAAATTGTATGACTTGTTCAACAAAAGATGGAGGAAATGCTTCCTTCCAGAGTGGCGGCCACAAAGAAAAAGAGATCGAAAGTCACGCTTGATTCAGACAAATCTGAGTGGGAGGACCTCTCAGAGGATCAGGCCTCGTCTGATGACAAGTCAGAGGAGGAATTGGTTGTGTATGCACGTAAACTCAAACACAAGAAGAAAGAGCACTCATCAGAAAGGGATGAGTACACAAGGGCCCGTAAGAAGAATCCTCTTGCGAAGAAGAGCAAGAAGAAAACAAAGAAAAGGAGGAAACACAAATCCTCTTTCTCTGACTCTTCGTCAGACTCATCTTCAACGAGCTCTGACTCAGATACGAAGCATGTGTGGAAATACGCGAAATCCTGTGGCAAGGAGACAAAAAAGTGCAATGTGCAAAGTCAGAAGAAAGTCCACATAACTACGCTTATGAGGAAGATGAACCAGGAGCACTTCAACACGTTTAAGCCGGCCGAAGTGATTATTAAAATGGGCGAGAAGTTCACGGGGATCAAAGGGATCCCAGAATCTGCCATTAAGGAAATGGACCCAGAAGTTAAGCTCAGCGAGGAGCGTAAAAAGTTTGGCTCTGCATACAGTACACAAAGGGGTACTCTCGGCCCTCATGGCCATCACACCCATAGCCAATAGGATGCTGGCAGAGAACAAGTTTTCATCGCTGTGTGACAACATGAATGGGGAGATTGCTTTGCTGATGACTACAAGCAACTTCCTCTAATACAGGAGGTATAAGAATATGTTTAAGGCGGTGTCCACTGATGTGGGCAAGGAGGTAACCAGGTCCAAGAAGATCACGGACAATGATGGGAAGGAATACACATTATTCCTTGCCCCCAAGCCCATTAAGGGGAAACCACTTGACAAAACGAATATGTTTGGTGGTCAGCTCCAGGACTTGTTTAAACAAGTGGAGATGAGGTGCAAGTGTGGCAAACACATGGAAACGGACAAGAAGAAGTCTTCAGATGCAAATCCTAAACGTTTCAAGAAGATGAGGCAGAATTTTCGAAGCTGTTGAACCGGCCAACGAGGAGGCCGGTTCTGGACAAACTTCAGCTTCCAGGCCAGGGGAAGGGGCCAGAGGCAGTCGCTCGGCTGGAACGACGAGAACAGGCCCTTCAAGAGGGAGTTCAATGCCCAGAAGCCGTTCTCCCACCCAGGGAACAAATAGAAGTGGCAACGCAAACACCAGTAAGCATATTTCAAGCTGGTAGCCTCAATAACTGCCTACTGGAATGGAATAGCATTGCGGATAATTTAACTACCCTTAGCCTTGCTGAAGGGGTAAGAATGCCCTTGATAGAAGAACTTATTCAAAATAGCATACCTTTCCCCAATTTCACGGTTCAGAACGCAAAGTGTTAGACAATCAAGTCCTTAAATTTGGTGAAAAAGGCATTATAGAACCAGCACTACATGTGGCTGGGGAATTCATATCCAATATTTTCTTGCTGGTTCATTAGATCGGTGTATGAAAGAAACCCACCCAAACCCAAATATAATAGGTTTTGGGATGTGTCGGTAGTATTTAAGTTATTCAAGTCATGGCTTGGCAATAGACATTCATCAATGAAGGAACTAGGATTTAAGTTAGCAGTTCTATTACTGCTAGTGACTAGACACAGAGGGCAAATGATTGTGGCACTCTCACTGGATGGACTAGAAATAGATGAGGATTAGGCAACATTCGATTTAGAGACATTACTAAAGTCGAATCGCACAGGGGACCCACTGTCCACAGTACATGTAAATAGTTTTCCAGAAGATAAACGGATATGTGTAGTTTCAGCCATTAGGGCATATATATCCAAGTCACCCGGAATAAGGAATTCCAGACAGCTACTAATCAGCTTTATTAAACCGCATGAAGCTATCTCGAGAGACACACTCGCAAGATGGACTGTCAAGGTGCTTAAACAGGCAGGAGTCACTTCTGGACACTACACATGGAGCCATGGTTTCCAAGGCAAGAGACAATTAGGAATCTCGGTAAAGAGAATCCTTGCACACGCTGGGTGGAAGACAGCTAGATCGTTTGCAAAACATTACAACAAACGACTAGAAAAACCAAGTGGCCTGGTGACTCGCCTCCTCACCAACTACAGACAGGTGAGAAACAAAAATTAATATTTTGCACTAACAACATAGAATGGTTACAACATTAAAGTATAAAAGGATAAAAAATGAGATTACATAAAATTCTCCCTGGGTTACGACTAGCCAGAGGCATAGTACTGAGGTAAAATAGTATAGTTATACGAATCTTACCTGTGTACAGATCCTGGATAACTGGTGTTTTCCCAAGGTACTAGCCTCAGATAGTCGTAGGCCAGGGCCCGCCCAGCCTACCCTACCATGACTATGATGTTGGCGTGTGCCGAAACAAAAACATTTTTAGTATCCATAGAATTTTTAAATCATTTTTTATTCTATTAAGTATGTTAAAGATTGCTGGACCCAGATATGCTTCCTTCTCCCTGACCCATGACTATCCGAGGCTAGTACCTCAGGAAAACACCAGTTATCCATCACCTGTACCCAGGTAAGATTCGTATAACTATATATATATATATATATATAAATATATATATATATATATATATATATTATATATATATTTATATATATATATATATATATAAGGTTGACCATTATTACCTACTTTACTTTAATTTCGAAAAACTTTGAGTATAACTTGCCAACCAAGGGTATATTTGAAATGTAAGCATGCAATATAATATTTTTGACGTTTCCACCAAAATGCTGGACATCGTAGGCTTGTAACAGTGACATGCTTAATAAAATTTCATTGATCATTCCTTATCTACAACAATATATATATATATATATATGTATATACATATATATATATATGTATGTATAATAAATATATTAGTGTATAAGTTAGAAAAGTAGGATCACACCTAAGCAAATGATATAGCTTTTTTAATAAAAAAGAAAATTGTATGCTTTCATCAGATTATGCAACTTTAAAATAGAACAATAACAAGCCTGTAACTATGGAAACAGGAAACACGACCGATATTGGTGTATACATTGTAGTAGCAGCTTGTAGAAAAATGTTAGGAAATATATGGTGGCACTAATGTAGTGTTGAACTGCCTGGTGGCATTGTGCATGGTGGACACAAAACACGGCCGTGGTAGTTGACATAGGGTGGGGGTGGGGGTGGGGGGCTCTGTACTTGGTCGTAATGCGAAGCATTGCGTTTGATGCGTGGAGAGGAAGAGACCCTCCCCCGCCCCGGGCTGTCGCGCGGCATTCTCGCCTCACCCGACGCCCGCTGCTCACCTCTCCCTCGCCCTCCCCCGGGCCGGCTGCTTTCACACCTCACCTGCCGTCGCCCTCCAGCCCTCCCTTATATGGCTGCCCGCCGGCCACCCTCAGCCACTCGCCCTCCAGCCTCCTCGCAGCTCTGCCCTGTTTTCCTGCTTTGGACATTCACCACGCCGACTCCACCTCGGACCACTGCAACTCCTCAGGCCGCCCCAAGCATGCCAGGACAAGGAAAGGGAAAGGGCCGCAAGGGCTCCCGGGCGACCGGCCTGGCCACGCCGGGACCCTCCTCAAGCTCACCGCGGGGCGCTTCACCCTCCTCGGTCCCGGCGTCCCCCTCGGCACCCTCGGACCGCACCTCGGGCGCCGAGACGACGGCGATCCTCGAGGCCCGCCAGCGCCTCGAGACTGAGCAGCGGCAGACTGCCGCCCGTATGGACGCCCGTATGGACGCCCTGGAGTCGGGGGCACCCCGAGCCCCGCCGGAGACGCCCTCACCTGCACCAAGGCGCCAGCCCGCCTACACCACAGCGCCCGCCCCGGCACCTCGGGCGCGCGCCACTGCCGGGGCCCCCGCCGCCACCTCAAGCGACCCTGCCCGGGGCGGTACACCCCCAGTACGAGCGGTATAACCACCTATCCAGCCAAGCTGCCCCGCCGCCTACCTACTACGAGGAGCCGATCGAGCACACCCCAGCATCCGCAGCCGATGCCGTGCGGGAGATACTCGCTTCCGCCGAGGCGCGGCACTCCGTGAGGCGGCAAGGTATACCGTCAGATTATATCTTCCCCTCAGACCTGGTGGAGAGGGGGCCCGAGAGGAAGCCGGTGAAGAGGGGCGAGGCGACTAAAGACGAGTATAGCCTCGCCCTTCTCACCCTGATCGACCACCCCAACTTCCCCGCCCACTCCGTCCAGGGCCTACACCATCATCACCTCACCGTTCTGAGGGACAACCTCGTCTACCCGTGGCCGACCGTCCGCCGTTACTCCGAGACGGTGTTTACCTGGATAGCGGACGGGAGGCTCCCCCACGGGTGGCACGACCCGGTTGCCCTCAACCTCCTGAGGGTCGAATCCCTCACCATGCCCGCCCACCAAGCAGCCAACACACCCGCCCGCCCCGCAGACCCAGCTAGACCCCGGCCCCAGCCTCGCGCCCAGACCGACACCCGGGTGCCATACAGCAGGGACCTCCACGGGGCACCCTGCAACTCATGGAACAGGGACCCCACCTCATGCACCCAAGCTACCCCGGGGGAGGTCCACGGCCAAGGGGCCACCAGGCAGCGCCACACGTGCGCGTACTGCGCCAATGTGCGAAAAGTCCTCACCATGCACAGTGAGGACGTGTGCATGGCGAAACGCGCACGTGAGCGCGCGACTCCCGCCACCTCGGCGGATTTTCAGTGAGCCGGCACCTCCCGACCGGCTCGGAGGCCCTTAACCGGCCCACTGATCCTGCAAAAGCCGCCCTCTCCACCAGCACGCCAGCCAGCCCCCCTGATACCGCCCCCGGCCCCCAGCCGGAGGCCCACCGGAGCCCCCTCAGCTCCCCCTCAGCGCGGCCTGACCAGCGCCTCGGCGCCGACCTTGTCTGCACCATCTCCTCAGCCGGGGACCATCACCCCGCCCTTAAGGCCCTCAATGCCTCCCAGCACCCGCTGCTCACCAACACCCTCGACCCGGACGTCCACCTCGACCCCGGCGACACCGCTTTTCTCTGCCCCCCCCGACCCCTGCCCCGATCCCCCCGCTCCCCCCTCCCCCCCCCCGCCCCCCCGCCCCCCGCCCCCCCCCCCCCCCCCCGCTCAGGACTTTGCAGCCCCCCTCTCCCGCCCCCCCGCCCGCACCTCCCCCCCCCCCCCCCCCCCCAGATCCGGCATTGTGCATGGTGGACACAAAACACGGCCGTGGTAGTTGACATAGGGTGGGGGTGGGGGTGGGGGGCTCTGTACTTATGCAATAACCTTCACCATTCATCTCCCAGTCAGATCAGCCCGACCTGTGCTCTACTCTCCGCACGATTTGCACCTCCTTCTCTATCTTGCAGATGTAATTTATGCGCTATCACTTTAAATACCTCCAAACCATTTCATACCATTTTTGTCAGTGTATTTTTTCTCTCACTTCTTCCGTCATTTTATAAGATGTATAGGAGGACTATGTGTAGACCAACACCAGGAGACCCACACGATCCCCGCAGTGGTTTTTTGTTGTTGTTGCTTGACATAGCATCAATTATCGTGATCTGTTTTTTATCGATAAACTGCACTATGTTACATGCAGATTTCCCCCCTGACACTATGGATTCAGATCACGTCTTCAGCGAATAAATAAAAGTTAAACCTCAAAAACCCACACTAAAAAGAAACACAAAAAAACACCCCACCAACACCCCACATAGTACATACAGACAGAAAAGGACACGCATATTGTCAGCATCGGACTTGCCCTGCCCAGTGCCGGGCCGGGTTTGATGGCTGTTATATGGCGTGCATTCTTTCGTGGCATTAATTAAGGTTGCATAGTCCGATGGTTTTGAATTTCAGTATTTTTTCTGAGATAAATATACTAGACCGATCACTAGTATCTACTTTACATTAGTTCAAAGTTACTTTTATTTTAAATGGTAAACTTTTGAGATATTTTGAGTGCAAACATGGAAAATTAGTTTTGGCAAGCTTGCCAAAACTCTGACACCATAGACTTCTGCAGTAACAGGTTCTGTTAAATTGACTCAGTATTGCCTTCTATGCAGAAACAAATGCTTAATCAGTGCATCAGTATCTAAGTTAGATATGTAAGATCAAATCTAGATAATTGGTTTGGTTTTGAAAATTTGATATTTCATCAGACTATGCAGCTTTAAGGCGGTAATACTAATAGCAGGGCGCGAGTAATCAGCAATAGGAACCTACCCAGTGTGGTGTCGGCGAGGCTCAGTGGTGGAACTAGTCTGCACGTTGCGAAGCATCCAATGCACCCGGAGGAGTATTACTATTACTAGCATTAGTCGGAGCTACCACGGTGCGCGATGTCACCAGTTACATAACCTCACACTCCCATCGCCAGCCTCGGAGAATTCTCACTGCCCGGCACAAACGCGCCGTGTCACGTGACCATGTACAAGTGGAGACGGTGAGTGAAAAGGCACGGGCTGTTTATAGTTATTCGCCAGCGAGGGATTGACGTGAATGACATTTTGGAATCGTGAATGGGTCATACATTGGGTAGACCTTTCCCTGAGTTCCACGAGTTCCACGGTGACGACAGAAGCTGTGATCCAGCGTCCCGGGTCGCAGCTTCAGCTGAAGCCCCAGTCACACCTACCCGGATCAGGGGCCGGACGAGCCCCGGACCGTGATCCGGCGTGGTCCGTGGCGATCCGGCGTGATCCGTGGCTCATCCGTGGCTGGTCCTTGGTGATCCTTGGTGATCGTTGGCTGGTCCGGCCTCATCCGGCGTCCGCCCCGGATGTCTTAAAATGTTTAAAACATCCGGGGTGGTCTGGGGAATATTGCCATCCGGGTTCGATCCGGCATCGTCCAGGATGATCCGGGTGTAATCCGGGGGTGGTCCAGCTAGTCTGGGGGTGGACCGGGGGTAGTCCGTGTAGCGTCCAGGCCAGTCCAGGGCTGTTCAGGTGCTTTTTAACCCAGATGAGCCATGTTTTAGCTACAGTTTAACCCGGACTAGCCCTGGACTAGCCCCGACGTAGCCACGGACCACTCCCGGACTCCCTGGATAAGACCCGGACAAGCCGGATGAGCATGGATCAGCTATGGATTGCCACAGATAGCCCGGTTTACCACGGATCAGTCCAGGATGAGCCCCGTTTTTGTATATATATAGCAGGAGCAAGTCCACTTCCAGTCCAGGACTGATCCATGACTACTCCATGGATACACCGGGTAGTCCGGGGGTGGTCTGGCTAGACCGGGGCCTAGACCGAGGGCTAGACCATGTAGGTGTTACTGCGAGCCCCAAAACGACCAAAATAGCGATTTTATCCGGGGCTGTCCAGGACAGTCCGGGGGTGGTCCGGCTAAAAATCTGGGGCTCGTCCGGGTATGTGTGACTGGGGCTTTACACGGTGGAATGTGGAAGTGATGAGATGCTCCCCCCCCCCCCCCCCCCCCGTCCCCCAGCCATATTCTTCACTAATCGATACTTTAAGCGTACTTCGTGCCTCATGAAGATCAAATCTGGGAGGATTCTTAGCTATAGGCCCCCACATTTGTTTCTAACTTAGATGGTAGTGAAATAATTGTCCGAGGAAATGTTTTATATGAGATAAAGCACAACTTCCTGTATCGTGGTAAATATTCACCACCTCCCCGACTTTCCGGGGTGTAAGCTGAAGCAGCAACTCAGTGTGCCGGGTCGCAGTTTCAGGCCTTCCTGAGAGACCAGCGGAGCTCGGAACACACGTATTACAGAGTATACTTTCTCACACGATTAGCGTTCTTAGGTGCCAGTTGTGTAATTATTACATATTTGTTCATAGTTGTTGATTGCATGAGTCATATTAAATTTAAGTTAAATGTAAGTGTATCTGAATAAATAACCAAATAATTGAACACACTTAAATGTTGATGGCACAGTGATAACAATTGTATTTATCTGTGCAGGTTGCTGAACATTGTGAATGTGATGTACAGTAAAACCTCTCTAACCGACCACCTCCACAGATGGACCACTCCCCTATATCGATCGCTTTATTTGGGTCCCAACAATACCATTGTAACCATATGCTAACTCCTTAAACCGGTCACCTCTCTAAGTGGACCACTTAAAGTCGGTACCACGGTCGGTCGATTGAGGGAGGTTTTACTGTACATGTATATCATCACGGACAATATCGTATCAACACCATTTAGTATCACGATATTAGTATTACCCCGTGCAGCCACGGTAGCTGGCATGATTCACCGATTAACATGTTTGCAATATTGTTTAATGTTTCTTTTAGAGTGATGTTTGTTTGTTTGTTGTTTTACGTCCTAGCAACATCTAAGGTCATATCTGGACGGGTACCGACTTGTGACAGTGCGCACTCATGGCGACTTTATAGTGCTGCCCCACTGGAAGACCATGCCCCTAGCACCATGACCTGGTATCCCACTCAGTCACATTATCCTGACACTGAGCCAACCAGTCCTTTCCCTATCCTAATAATGCCAAGCCCCAGACTGGGAAGCAACAAGTATCAATTGTTAAGTCATTGGTTTGACTCAACCAGGGTTCGAACCCACGACCCCACGATCTACCAACACGGGAGACGGACGCTCTAACTCATTTGGCCATCCCGTGTGGTCCCTTTTAGAGTGAACTTGCTCGCCAGATCATCAACTAATTAGTGTAGTAATTAAGGTTGCACAGTCCAATGGTTTTGAGTTTCTACCATTTTTAAAAGATAAATCTATGAAGTTGCTTGTTATAATCTACCTTACTTCAGTTTGTAGAAACTTTATTATAAATAGTTAACTTTGAAGATATTTGAAGTGGAAAACGACACACAAAAAACCACTTCGGAATGCACATCGGAATTCTGATAGTGATACCACAGGCTTCATCAATAACAGGTTCTATTAATTTGACAGTATTCCCTTCAATGCAGTGACACATGCTTAATAAGTGCACCAGTATCTAAGTTGGGTATGTAGGAAAAAATTTATAGTTTCATCAGACTATGCAACTTTTAACACTAGCTTCGAAAGTACTATATAGCCTAAGTACACGAAAGATAATAGTTTTCTGTTGTATGAGTATAATAAGCATATGCGTTATATTACATTGGAAGCAATAAACCTTACTCAGCTGTAAGAAATTCCGCACAATTTGCATTCACACATGTCTTCTAAGTTCTATATACATATCTGGACAATGACTTAGAAATGTCAGCTAAGTGTAATTCACCCTATTCATGCCACGGCCATGTTGAAACCAGACGGAGGGCACTTACGCATCTGCGAGGCGCCGCTGTATGTAAAGTAATGTGAATACTTTTTTGTCAACCAAAACCTCTCGAAATCACTCAAATCTGAGGGTATGCATTTTTGAAAGTAACATATTCATCTTTGCATACCTGCTTTCTATCTATTGGCCAATTTTCACGAAGATTGGGTGACCCTTGCATGGTGATTTTTCCCATTCTTTAACTACAATGTGACTGTCAACTTCAAGTCTGCATAGTTATGGTGGTATCATGTAATGCAGCACTGTCAGCGTAGCTATCTGTGCAACACAGTTAAACAACTAGTCTTCGTAATTACAAATTAATAAAAGCTTTAAAAGGGTTAAAATATATGTTTAAATATATCTATATTAAAAAAGTTATGCAATTTTGAATTTAAGAAAAGATTGGCAGCCAAGGTTAGTGACTTTGTTGACATTGCCTACTGAAATTCATCTGATCATCACTCAATCTTCATGAATATTGACCAATAAATAGAAAAAAGGTAAGCAAAAATGATTATGATAGTTTCAAAAGTTAATATCTTCAAATTTTGCTCCTTTAATTTATGTAGTAGTTTATATACATCGGCACACAGTAGTGTCTTATGGCCATTTCCAATACCTATGCTTACTCAGCCTCGTTCTGATGCCTAATTAGGTCGCGCGTGAATAGGGTGAATTAAGTTGAAAAGAAAACAATAATTATCGGCTGAACTCAGTTGGATATCTATGAGGTTTTGCGGTCGCGCTAATGTCTAATTAATGAGGCTCCGTTAATAGTTCCAGAGGATCCTGCTCCTGGTCCACTACCGTAGAAACCTAGCTGTGTAATGCTTGGTGTAGACCGACCCGGTTTGCCTCGAACACTCAAAAGTAATATTAATCACTCAGATTACTGTGGTTCCTTAATTTATTTGCGCTGATTGTGAACATATTTCAAAAGATATTTGAAGCAAAATAATTCAAAATAATTTCGGCAACTTTGCCAAAAGTCACGTGCTGGACCAAGTTGTGATACAGTGATCTCGTGGTGCACTGACACCTTAATGAGGTCACACCTTTTTATCTAACTCAAGCTGGTCATGTGAGGTGTGACATTAAACCAAGACCCCCAAAAACCTTGGAGAGGTCACTAGATTGACCTACACGCTTGGAGTGGTTTCTCAGGCTTCCTCTAGTAGGTGAATGGGAGTATATTCTTTTTTTGGTCCATTAGTTGTTTAATCGGGGGAAATTTCAGTCATAGATGACTGGTCTTCCTCATTCCACTGCTGGTCGATAAAAAGCCCGAGCCTACACTTTTACCGACCCAAGGGATTTTTAACCTCCCACACCACATAGACATGGTATGAGAGCAACCACCCTTTGATGACACTGTAAGTTATACACAGCAGTGAAAATCCAAATTGGCAGAGCTAGGGGCACGGGGAATCGGACCACCGACCCTCAGATTAGGAGTCCGACCTAGAAAAATGTCAGACACTCTAACCACTCCGCCACAGAGAACGCCACAAGTATGTTCTGGTATAATCTCCAAGTTGCATAGTCCGATGGTTTTGAGGTTCTCTCATTTTCTGCGATAAATGATTAAGTAAATCATTATAATCTCAGATACCTTAGTTTGAAGTAATTGTGATTATAAATGGTTCTCTCCGTGAATATGGCCTATGATACCGACACAGCTTAAAGCAACCACCAATCAGTCAATCAATCAATCAATTTTAAATGGCTAAGTTTGGAGATATTTGAAGTGCAACTAAGCAAAATTAATGTTGGCAAGCACACCAAAACTCTGACACCAAAGGCTTCTGCAGTAACATATTCAATTAAATTGCCTCAGTATTCTCTTCTATGTGGTGACAAATGTTTAATAAGTGCACCAGTTCCTGAGTTAGATATGTAGAATCAAATCTAGGTATGTGTTTTGGTTTTGAAAATAAATTGGTATGCTCTCACAATGTAACTTCAAACTACAGACTGCTGCTACTCCACCCCCAGCCAGTGTCCTTCCTCTCTACACCAGTGTGGAGTACATGGCCTGTATGATGTTCTCATGTCGAGTTATTCCTAATGCTGTATGCCCGACCAACACAACCAATACCCAATCAATTTGTCTCAGTTGGACTAAAGCACCAGACGTCGGAGTGTGCAACATAATTTACTCCAAACATATTGTCCTACGATCTCAACTGATTTTTTGTTGTGTTTTTTTGTTCAAATTGTTATTCCAGTTGAATAACATCTTTTTTCAGCACTGAGGTGCTGGTCTTCCGGCCTTTACAATTATAGTGCATATGAACTATTTATGGATGAGAAGATGCGATGGTATGAACAATATAGACAGTAGTAGGTTAAAATGAGGCATTACAAATATAGTGGGGATCTTATTTTGCACATGTAGACTGGAGAATAGCCATTTACCTTTAGACTATATCAGTGATTTGATGATCATACCTGTGAGGAGACATTAATATAATGGGCATGACTTGCTGATACAGGTAGTCGTGGATTTTGGATTATGCAAATAATGGTTGCACGACTCATTTAAATTGTCTTGGGTCAACTATAGCTTAAATGTCAGTTAAATGTTCATCAACTCTCAAAGTTGCTTGGTGTACACCAGGCATAACAGACCAGACGGGATGGCTGAATGAGTTGAGCGTCCGTCTCCCGTTTTGGTAGATTGTGGGGTTTGAACCCATTATTAGGATATGGCAAGGACTGGTTGGCTCAGTGTCAGGATAATGTGACTGAGTAGGATATTAGGTCATGGTGCTGGCGGCATGATCTCCCAGTGGCTCAGCACTGTAAAGTCACCATGAGTGCACACTGTCACCAGTCAGTACCCGTCCTGATATGCCCTTAGATGTTACCAGGGCGGTAAACTCCATTAACCAACCAACCAGGCATAACATGCAAACCGTATATCACATTCAGGTTGTATATATTATGTCGTTATTAGACCATTACCTGCGGACACTTTTAGGTGACCTGACAAGGGAGGAAGCCCAGGGCACAACCTAAATGGCACCTCTTAATACACAACAACCACAAACCTATTGGTTTCGGAGGCAATCGGAGAATAGAGTCAGAGCCAATAGTTGACATTCTTTTCATCATCTGCCAGCTCATTATGGCTGTTGTATCCATGGTGATAGCCGCGCATACCAGATAAGAGGTGCACATTGGGGACACAAGCTGCATGTCATTATTGTCTGAGCTCGCTGTTGTTCCAACTATATCACGGTCCAGTATATATTACACATATAGGTCACCCTTTTTGGCCCCCATCCCGCCGCATCTGTGCAGCAATCCCGTGACCCACTTCTTCCTCTTGATCCCAATGGAAAAAAGCCACCATGTAAATAGATGCCTCTTGGGGTGACACACACGTGCACATGTGCGCGCGCACACACACACACACACACCAACACACACTCTGACACGCATGCACATGCGCACATACACACACACACGTAGGCCTACACACACCAGCACCCACTCTATAGAGGGAGTGCACGTGACGTCATTATTTAGCAATCAGCGGTCAGCGGGCTGCCATCTTGGATTACGAGCACCCTCCCTAGCCATGTTGTGAATGCATGTAGATGCAGTAAAACAGAGTTTTCTTGTGTTATGGGAGGTTCTGGGCAGTTTACATCCAGTGTATTTACTTGCAGCACTTTAGCAACAACTTCTGAGGCCAAACTGCTCAAAACAGTGACAAATAAACCAACAAATCAGTAAATAACCACAGTGTAGGCAGTTGCAAGCCTTCTGTATGTCATCCAATATGGCCACCGAAAGTTGTCTTGTGACATCATTACACCCCCTCTATAGGCCCGTTTATACTTTTGATGGTGTGTGAGGGCGGTAGACGGCGGTAGAGGGAGCAACAAGGGGCAAGCCAGCGCTCCCATTTATGCTAGGTACACACCTACCGTTTACGACGCGATTCGCGCATACGACCTCGTTAGTCGGTAGGTGGGTGCGGGACCATAGCACACCAGACGTCCGCGATTTGCGATTACAACTCAGTTTTAGGCCTTAAAACTGAAATCGCAAGCAATTCGAAAAACGAATCGGGACGATTGCAAATCGGGAGGTGCGTGCGGTCGGTCGTATCTTAAATGGTATATGCATGCTAGCCGCCGACCGTTCGCATCTGAGTTTTAACGATCAACGAATCGCCGGGCCGGAAAAAGGACACGTGACAGTGTCTTAACCAAAATATTCTAATCGGCGGCTATATATTAATATTTTCTAATCGACGAATGTAAACTAAACAAATACGTAGCAGGCGCAAGGAAATTCCGCCGGTTCGGCGGCTACATATTAGACCCAAATCTATTCAACGGCGGCGATATTAATGTTTTCTAATCGACGAATGTAAACTAAACAAGTATGTAGCAGGCGCAAGGAAATTCCGCCGGTTCGGCGGCTACATATTAGACCCAAATATATTCAACGGCGGCGATATTAATGTTTTCTAATCGACGAATGTAAACTAAACAAGTACGTAGCAGGTGCAAGGAAATTCCGCCGCCGGCGATATTAATGTTTTCTAATCGACGAATGTAAACAAAACAAATAGCATTGCTACAGGAAACTGCTAGATGGCGCTGACGGCGAGGTAGTTCGCGCAAAACCCACCAGGTGTGTGCAGTGCAGTCGCGAATCGGCGCAAGGAAAATGCTAGATGGCGCTGATGGCGAGGTAGTTCACGCAAAAACCCACCAGGAGCGTGGATCGCAGCCGCGAATCGGACGTTATATGTGCGCGTCCAGTCGGTATATGTGCGCATCCCTTATCTTCGGTTTTAATCGTGATCCGGTCGTGATCGGGTCGCGATCGGGTCGCGATCGGGTCGCGTTTAGTGCGCGAGTCGTAAACGGTAGGTGTGTACCTAGCATTACACGCGCATACATACATGCGCACTCACACACGTACACACTCTAACAAGCGCGCACACATAGATCTACTCACACACATACTCACACATGCACTCAACCACATTCGCACACACGCACATATACTCACACCCCTTCGCATACTTCCACAGACACACATACGCTCACACACACGCTCACACACACACGCACACACTTAGTGTATCGGGAACACACTTACCATTGTTGTATGTTCTTGGCTACTACAAGGACTCACATTGTTTCACGCTTCATGGTTTATTTTGAACAAGGTGCAGGCATCATATATACCTATTTTGGAATTCAGTCTTATGCGCGCCTCAAAGACAATGCAAACAGATTGTCATCGTTGAGGCGAATAATTTCAGGTACTGGTAACGGGTCAGTTCAGCTGAGCTTAAATAGTCATTATGTTCGCACAGCCTGAATTACATCACACAAGCATGCATTACATCACACAAACAACCCCCTCCGCCGCCTCCCACACTAGGGAACATTGCGCCCACAGCGGTATTCGAACCCATTCATCTTGCCATTCCGGAGCTAGCGTCCGAACCATTACCATATCTAGGCTCCTTAATTCAATCACCATGCCTACTTGTCTATGGTTGGTGGTTTGGTTGGTTGTTGAAGTTTTATGTCCTGGCAACATATCATGTCATATCAGGACGGGTATACCTACTTGTGACAGTGCACACTCATTGTGACTTTATAGTGCTGCCCACTGGCAAATCAGGCCACTGGCACCATGACCCGATATCCCACTCAATCACATTATCCTGATACTGAGCTAACCAGTCCTTGCCCTATCCTATTAATGCCGAGCGCCAAGCTAGGAAGCGACAAGTATCAATTTTAAAGTCATTGGTTTGACTTGACTGGGAACCGAACTGCTGACCTTCCGCACGCGAGGCCAGCGCTCTACCGATTAGGCCACTGCGCCCGGTCTTGACTATGTGGCTCCTTGCGTGAGACGTCAGTGCATACATACTTATACCCCTGTCACACTATGACGTAACGAGCTAACGTAATACCCCTGTCACACTACGACGTAACGAGCCAACGTGAGCCTAACGTGGTCATTTTTCGTCATTACGTTGGGTTACGTCATGATGACGTCAGAATGACGTTAGAATGACGTCGAGGTACGTCACATTACGTCGCGTTACGTTGAGTTACGTCAAGGTTTTGGACATGTTCAAAACTTTCGACGTAGGTCGAACGTAAGGGTTTACGTTCACCGTACGTTCTGTTCACGTTCAGTGAACGTCAATGACGTTAAACGGACGTTATTTCAACGCTACTCACTACGTTCAACTACGTTCCACTACGTTGACCCACATTAAACCAAGTGCAAATGCCTACGAGGCTTAATGGGAAAGTCACGAGAATGTCTCGAGAACGTCATGAGAACGTCACGAGAACGTCACGAGAACGTCACGAGAACGTGCATTCAACGTACGTTCAACGTCTCATGACATAGCTAACGTCACGTAACGTTCTTCTGGCGATGGAATAACGTTCATAACGTTCCGTGAGCGTAGTGACGTTGTCCTCTCTCGGTGATTGACGGTATCACTATGCTTTACCAACGTTACGTTCTCGTCCACTACGCTGCATCCACGTTCAACTTGTGCTCAAATTTGCATACTACGCCGAGAAGTTCAACGTTCTTCACGTTCTCCCTACGTTGACGTCGTTACGTCGTAGTGTGACAGCCCCATAAGCCTGACGTGATCACATTTGGTCATTACGTTGTCGTACGTTGGGTTATGTTATTATGACGTCATAATGACGTTAGACTGACGTCGAGCTACGTCATGTTACGTCGTGTTACGTCGGCGCGCGTCAAGGTTTTGAACATGTTCAAAACTTTCGACGTATCTCGACGTCAAGCCGTTACGTCGGGATGACGTGACAATGACGTTAGGCAGACGTCGACACACGTTATAAGCGCGTTGGAGGGACGTTGCTCGCACGTTGGTGTGTGTGTCTCTGTGTGTGTCTCTGTGTCTCTATGTGTGTGTCTGTGTCTCTGTGTGTGTCTCTATGTCTGTGTCTCTGTCTGTGTCTCTGTGTCTGTCTCTGTATGTGTCTCTGTATGTGTCTCTGTCTGTGTCTCTGTCTGTGTCTCTGTGTCTGTGTCTCTGTCTGTGTCTCTGTCTCTGTCTGTGTCTCTGTGTATGTGTCTGTGACTCTGTGTCTGTCTCTGTATGTGTCTCTGTCTGTGTCTGTCTGTGTCTCTGTGTCTCTGTCTGTGTCTCTGTCTGTGTCTCTGTCTGTGTCTCTGTCTGTGTCTCTGTCTGTGTCTCTGTCTGTGTCTCTGTCTGTGTCTCTGTGTCTGTGTCTCTGTCTCTGTCTCTGTCTGTGTCTCTGTCTGTGTCTCTGTCCTTGTCTCTGTCTGTGTATGTGTCTGTGTCTATGTATGTGTCTATGTGTGTGTCTCTGTGTCTGTGTGTGTGTCTCTGTGTCTCTGTGTATGTATCTGTGTCTCTCTGTGTCTGTGTGTGTCTGTGTGTGTGTCTCTGTGTGTGTCTCTGTGTGTCTGTGTATGTGTGTGTGTCTCTGTGTCTGTGTGTGTATTTGTGTCTGTGTGTGTATGTGTGTGTGTCTCTGTGTATCTGTGTGTGTGTCTATGTGTCTGTGTGTGTCTGTGTGTGTGTGTCTCTGTGTCTCAGAGAGAGAGACAGAGGCACATACACAGACAGACACAGACACAGACAGACGGAGACACAGACAGAGACACAGACAGAGACACAGACAGAGACACAGACAGAGACAGAGAGAGACACACAGACAGAGACAGAGACACATACAGAGACACAGACACAGACACATACACAGAGACACAGACAGAGACACAGAGACACAAACAGAGACACAGACAGAGACACATACACAGAGACACATACACAGAGACACATACACAGAGACACAGACAGAGACACAGACAGAGACACATACAGAGACACATACAGAGACATACACAGAGACACAGACAGAGACACAGACAGAGACACATACAGAGACACAGACAGAGACACAGACAGAGACACAGACACAGAGACACAGACACAGACACAGACACATACAGAGACACATACAGAGACACAGACAGAGACACAGATAGAGACACAGACAGAGACACAGACAGAGACACATACAGAGACACATACAGAGACAGACACAGAGACACAGACAGAGACACAGACAGAGACACAGACAGAGACACAGAGAGAACGCGCCGATATACGTTACCACAACGTTGGCCGCGCGGTAATAACATGCCACTGACACGCTGCGCCAACGTCCAATTTCCCCATATTTCCCCTAAAAGTTTAACGTTTCTCGACGCTTTGATTTAATTTTCAACGCTGACGGGTCGCCGGTGAGAAACGTCGTAGTGTGACAGGGCCATTACTGCACACATACACATATGCCTATATATGCATAATACTCTTATGTAAATATTATTGGGAATATGAAGATCGTGTCAAGGAGTAACCCTTCCCAGCTAATTCTATTCCCATATCAGATATAATAATTAAGGTACCGCGTCCTCGCCTAAGCTGGTCACAAGGCGCGTGTAATAAAACCCAATGGGCTTTACCCAGTTCGCAGGAGCAGCTAATAGATGTCGAGAGTCTTAACATAGGAATATCCTATTTGCGATGTTGATGTAGTGGCATGGTTAAAGCCGCTACCTGAGATCAGGTTACCGCTAAATCTACAATGAGCCACCACTGAACCAGATGCTATCGTCGTGGCGTGTTGTGCAAACAAATGGAAACATCATATCTATGGTGGGATTCGAACCCACACTTCTGCCATTACGGGGGACTATCTAGGCTCCCTAATGCAATTCTTCTACCGACGCCTCTGTGGCTATGTGACTTCTTGCCCGTGAGGTCAATGTAGAGTACTACACTAGCATTTAAAGTTGCAAAGTCCGATGGCTTTGACTTTCGGCTATTTTTCTGAGATAGATATATTGAATTGATTGGTATAATATACCTTACTTTAGTTTGTGGTAACTTTGATCTTAAATGGCTAAGAATGTAGATATTTGAAGCGCAAACATGAGCAATTAATTTTGGCAAGCACGCCAAAACTCTAACACCATATACTTATGCAGTAACAGTTTCTGTTAGATTGACTCAGCATGCCCTTCTATGTGGCAACACATGCTTAATAAGTGTATCCGTATCTAAGTTAGATATGTCAAATCAAATCTAGGTGAGTGTTTGGGTTTTGAAAATTTGATGCTTCATCGGATTATGCAACTCTAACTGACCACGGATAATCACATGCGAGTACATGGTACACGACTCAACTTGCTGGGTTAACAACACCAAAATACTGCAGGCATGCAGCTGATATTTATCTACTCCATTCCGTTGGTGATGCATTTACCTTACTTGCGGGTAACCTTGCTTTAGCCCAAAACACCAAGAAGTTGCTTAGTCCGATTGAAAGCATCAATATTTGGTAACCAAAACACTTATCTAGAGTTGAACCTAACAAAGTAACATATCCAACTTAGATACTGGTGTACATGGAAGGGTGTACTAAGTCAATGTAATATAACCTGCTACTGCTGAGGCTTATGGTGTCGGAAGTACATGCTGAAATTAAAGCTGGATAGTCCGATGAAATATCAAATTTTCAAAACCAAACCAATGATCTAGATTTGATTTTACATATCTAACTTGGATTCTGATGCACTTATTAAGCATTTGTTTCTGCCTAGAAGGCAATACTGAGTCAATTTAACAGAACCTGTTACTGCAGAAGTCTATGGTATCACAGTTTTGGCAAGCTTGCCAAAACTAATTTTCCATGTTTGCACTCAAAAAATCTAAAAGGTTTACCATTTAAAATAAAAGCAACTTTGAACTCATGTAAAGTAGATTACTAGTGATCGGTCTAATATATTTATCTCAGAAAAAATACTGAAATTCAAAACCATCGGACTATGCAACTTTAATGTGGCATGGTTTCACTTAAATTATCTCCGAAGTTAGTTATTTTTCACAAAAGCTATTTCAGGCTAAATTAACTTAGATTATAATGACTAACCTTATATATTTATCCTAAAAATGGCAGAAATTAAAAAAGCAAACCATTGGATTATGCATCTTTAAGCTGAAGAAGCATGCATTCTTCAGTAACTAATTTCATGATGCATACATATACACCGTAACACATTAAGTGGTATTTCACTAGGACAAGTTCACTGCAATCTACATTAGAGACAAATATGTGACAAATAATTTTACAAAGTTTGGTCATCAAGAGACATGTGATTATCAGTGCAAAGTGGGATTTAAGTTTTGCGCATCTAATGAAGGACAGGGCCAGCAGCGGCACCAACCCCCAATTTATTGTACATGCTGAAGTTGTGACCCGGTGTCGCAGTTTGAGCGCCCTGCCAGTTTCAGCTGACTGCATACACTCAAACTCAAGGCATTGTCAATGGTCGTGAGCAATCTTCATAGAGAATATACAGAAGAAGTGAAATATCTCTAAAACCACACCACCTATTAAAAATTGCTTAGTACACATATAGAAAACATCTTTACCAAAAAGATTATATTAAATTTATAAGGTTAGGGTTCTTGATTTCTATTTATTTGGAATAAAACTAATGTTTTGCAGTGCGCGTACCATCAAACTCAAGGCATTGTCAATGGTCGTGAGCAATCTTCATACAGAAAATACAGGAAAAGTGAAATATCTCTAAAAGCACACCACCTAGAAACAAATCGCTTGGTACACATATAGAAAACATCTTTACCAAAAACATTATATTAAATTCATAAGGTTAGTGACAATGCTGTTAGATTTTGACGCATGCGCATGAAACTGACAGTCAGCTGAAACTGGCAGGGCGCTCAAACTGCGACACCGGCATGCTGGATTGCAGCGTCCTGAAGGACCAGCGTAACTCGGAATACCTGTCTTAGGCTCAGAACATGGTGGAGAACTAACACACATGGCTCCCCCTGGTGGATAATTGGTCGTAATGCGAAGCATTACGTTTGATGCGAGGGAAGGGAGAGACCCTCCCCCGCCCCGCGTGTCGCGCTGCCTTCTCACCTCGCCCGACCGCGCTCACTTCCCCCCCCTGAGCGACTCACCCCCCCCCTCCTGCCACTGCTCACCTCCCTCCGCCCCTGAGCGACTCACCCCTGCCACTGCTCACCTCCCCCCGGCCCTGAGCGACTCACCCCCCCCCCCCTCCTGCCTCTGCTCACTTCCCCCCTTATAAGGCCGCCCGCCGGCCTCCCTCAGGCACTCAGCCTCCAGCCGCCTTCCAGCTCTCTGCCCCTCTTCTTCTTTGGACTTTCCACCTCGGACTTTCCACCTCGGACTTTCCACCTCGGACCGCTGCCCAACTCCAACCACAGACAATGCCTCGAGGAAAGGGCCGTGGACGCAAGAGCTCCCGGGCTGCCCCTCGGACACCGGGGCCTGCCGCGACGCCGCGCCGGGAGGAGTCACCGGTCTCCGCCCCGGCGACGCCCGAGGCGCCCTCGGACCGCGGCTCGGGCTCCCAGATCTCAGCCCTACTGGAGGCGATGCAGCGGATACAGCTCGACCAGCGACAGTCCGCAGCCGACGCGCGGCAGTCCGCGGCCGACGCACGCCAGGCCACGGCGGACATCCACGCCCGGATCGACGCCCTCGCCCTCGGGGAAGCTCGCCCCGTGCCAGACCGCCCGACGCCCGCCTCAAGACAGCAAGCAGCCCCTACGCCTCGGGCGCGCAGCGCCATCACGGAGCGCCCGCCGCCGCCGCCTCACGCGACCCTGCCCGGGAGCCCCACCCGGAATACGAGCGCTACCACCACCTCGACTCCCAGGCCCCGCACGCCACCTCCCCGGCCTACCAGGAGGACTTCACCCGGCACAGCCCCTCTTCCGCGGCCGACGCTGTCCGGGAAATACTGGCCTCCGCCGAGGCCCGTCACTCCACGAGGCGACAAGGTATTCCTGCCAACTATGTGTTCCCCTCTGACCTCGTGAAACGGGGGGCAGAGAGGAAGTCGGTGAAACGAGGGGAAGCTACGAGGGAGGAATACGTCTTAGCCATCCTCACCCTCCTGGACCACCCCGACTTCCCCTCCCACTCCACCAAGGGACTCCACCACCACCTCCTCGCGGTCTGCCGCGACAACCTGATTTACCCCGTGGGGTACCGTCCGCCGGTACTCAGAGAGTGTCTTTACTGCCATCGCGGACGGGACCCTCCCCCACGGGTGGCACGACCCGGTAGCCATCAACCTCCTTAGGCTAGAGTCCCTGGCCACGCTGCCCGAGGACCACGCCACCCGCCGCCCGCCCGCCCACTCGACTCCCTCCAGCGAGCCGCACACCTCCCCCGAGCCCACGCCGACCCCCGCACCGCCTACGATAGGGAGATGCACGGGACGCCCTGCCCGGCCTGGAACCGCGCCCCCGCCTCCTGCGATCGGGCCCACCTCGGGGAGGCCCACGGGGAGGCGGGAGACAGACGCCGTCACGTCTGCGCGTATTGCGCCAACGTGAGGCGCGTCTTCACCATGCACAGCGAGGCCGACTGCATCACGAAGCAGACCCGGGAGCGCCACAACCCCCCCCCTCCACCTCGGCGGATTTTTGATTCGCCGGCCGCCCCCCCGGCCGGCCCGGGGGGCCCCTCCCGGCGCCCCACCTTCACCACTGCCGACAGCCCCGCACCTCCCCCCGACAACCTCCCAGCGACCACCGATCGCAGCGCCGCCCAGTCTCAGCCGGGGATCACCACCTCGGGCATCACACCTCAGTCCACAGCCCAGCCCAGCCTCACGAGGAACCCTCTGCCAGGACCCCAGCCGCCGACCGTACCGACCCCCGCCGTCCACCGACATCCTCCCAGCGTCCACCGACCGCAGCGCCGCCCAGCCTCACCCGGGGACCATCACCTCGGGCCTCACGCCTCACGCCTCACGCCTCAGGCCACAGCCCAGCCCAGCCTCACCGACGTAGACGTCTCAGTCGTGGACCCCCACGACACCGCCTTCATCGACCCACCGGACCCGCCCCCGACCGCCACCGCCACCGCACCCCGCCCAGCCCTGAGGACTTCGCTGCCCCCCTCCTCGACACTCGTCGGACCTCCTCACCGGATCTCGCCAAGGAGCGGGCCTCCTCTCTTTTTTGGGCCGCCCGCTCCCTGCCGACACAGGCCACGGACACTCGCCGCCCCCCAGAGGGAACCTGACCCCCCGCCTCGGGCGCGCCTCGAGCCCTCTCCTACTTTTGGTGGAGGGCTCCTCGGCACCCCCTCACTCACTCCACTGACATTGACACCACATGAACTCTTATATACCTCTCTGCTACCATTTGACACCATGAACTTTTGACATTACTTTCCTTATTACCTTACGCTGTGCATGTGACTTATTTACTTCATTGATACATTTGCTTATTACCTTACACTGTGCATTTGACTTATTTACTTCATTGATACACTGTTTGCCCTGTATGTCATTGAGGCGTGAATAAAACGTCTCTTTTCCCACCCCCCCCTCTGCTTTCTTCCTTCTCGCGCATCGGTCGTAATGCGAAGCATTACGTTTGATGCGAGGGAAGGGAGAGACCCTCCCCCGCCCCGCGTGTCGCGCTGCCTTCTCACCTCGCCCGACCGCGCTCACTTTCCCCCCCTGAGCGACTCACCCCCCCCTCCTGCCACTGCTCACCTCCCTCCGCCCCTGAGCGACTCACCCCTGCCACTGCTCACCTCCCCCCGGCCCTGAGCGACTCACCCCCCCCCCCCTCCTGCCTCTGCTCACTTCCCCCCCTTATAAGGCCGCCCGCCGGCCTCCCTCAGGCACTCAGCCTCCAGCCGCCTTCCAGCTCTCTGCCCCTTCTTCTTCTCCACCCACCCACCCAACTCTCCCTCCTCTACCCTCCCCCCTCTGCGGTGGAGGGCTCCTCGGCACCACCCCCTCACTCCACTGACATTGACACCACATGAACTCTTATATACCTCTCTGCTACCATTTGACACCATGAACTTTTGACATTACTTTCCTTATTACCTTACGCTGTGCATGTGACTTATTTACTTCATTGATACATTTGCTTATTACCTTACACTGTGCATTTGACTTATTTACTTCATTGATACACTGTTTGCCCTGTATGTCATTGAGGCGTGAATAAAACGTCTCTTTTCCCACCCCCCCCTCTGCTTTCTTCTTTCTCGCGCATCAACACACGTGGCTCCCCTGGTGGAGAACTAACACAAGCATCTTCCCCTTGGTACTGGTAGAGAACTAACATACGTGGCTCCCCCTGATGGAGAACTAGCACACAAGGCTCTCCTTGGTGGAGATCTAACACATGCAGCTCCCGTGGTGGAGAACTAACACACGTGGCTCCCCCTGGTGGAGAACTAACAAAGGAGGCCCCCCCCCCCCACCTGGTGGAGAACAGTGTGAGGGGGCGTACACGACCAGGCTGAGGTGCCTGTAAGGATGGAGTATTTAGACAATTGTGTGAATGGTAATTAAGGACCATAACAACATAATTCATAAATTCACATAACTAAATATATAGCATTAAAAAAACTAGAATATTTCTAACAAACTGACATTTATATTGCCTAACTGCAACTGAACATTAAAACTTACTACAACTTTTCCAACTGAATACAGAAGATAACTTCTACTTACATTCTAAATACTATGTAAATACTTACATTGATCTGACTAATATTGATCTAACTATCTGACACTACTATTACCATATTGCTATGGAACTTTTGGGTTACAGAATTTGATTGTGTTACATGCTACAAATTGTGTATTCAACAGTTATTGTATACCTTATTCTATATACCTTTTGTGTGAATAACCCTGAATTGAAAAAATGGCTGGAAGACCAGTGCTTCGGCACTGACAAATGACTTATTCAGCAGAATAAACATATTTACCACAAAAAAAATAATTATCGGCTATCGCATATCAGGAAGAGTATTTCATGCTCAAGCCCCTAACCCCGCCTCACCTCACCCTGCCTCACCCGGTATCCTCCTCTGCGCCCCCACCTCACCCCACCCCACCCAGCCTGACCTGTCCTCACCCGCGCCCTCCTCGCCTACCCCACCTCACCCCGCCTCACTCCGCCCCACTCCGCCTCACTCCGCTTCACCCTGCCCCACCCCGCCTCACTCCGCCTCACCCTTCCCCACTCCGCCTCACCCCGCCTAACTCTGCTTCACACCGCCTCACCCTGCCCCATCCCGCCTCATCCGCCTCACTCCGCCTCACTCCACCTCACTCCGCCTCACTCCGCCCCACACCACCCCACACCGCCTCACCCCGAACGTGTAGTGTTAACTATATAGCACAACATCTCAACCATTTATTGTAAGCCTAAAAGGGTGCAAAACGTTCGCAAAACGCTCCTATACGCTCATGGTATGCTGACCAACGTTACATATGTTACTTCATTGCTAGAAGTATGGCATATACGTTAAGTACACTGGAGATACGGCAGGCATTCGTTCGAAGTACATTAGGAGTATGTTATGCATTCATTGGCTGTACGCGGACTGCACATTCCCAACAGGCTGAACATACGGCTAACATGTTCCAACCTATCACGACCTACCCTTAACGTGTGCATAACGTACGCAGACGTACGCTGAGCATATGCTGAGCATATGAGAAATGTATGAGCCATAGGGGGACATACGTTGAAAATTTTGAACCTGCACACATTTTTTAGCGGCTCGACCTACGCCGACCTATGACGCCGTATCCCGAGCGTACTCGACGTATGCCCAACGTGTATGTAACATATGACGCCGTATTCCGATGTGTTGGTCGAAAATCGCATACGTCGGCATACGCTAAGGCCATACGTCGTAGTGTGACAATCCCTTAACATTGCTCCAGTTTTCCCATCGATCAGCTGGTTCCTATAGTTTATCCTTGCTTGATAGGTTGGTGATGATTTAACGCCGTGTCGGCTCTTGCTCATGACTGAACGCATCTCTAAACTCTGGGAATAAAGAAACAGATATCTATATTTTCCAACTCTAAATGCACTCTCCGGCGTGGTGGGGCGAGGGAAGAGGTGGATGGGATGAGGGGTGGGATTGGGGGAGGGTGGGTGGAGTGGGGTGATCTGAGGCAACAGAGTCCCGACAGCTCAGCGTCGGGGGACATTTGTGGGGTCACGGGGTCAGGTTTCCTTTCGCGCCACAGACCTGATCTGTAACACGTGAAGAATGCCATAGAATGCCCCAGAATGTCTCAGAATGCCCAACCCACCCTCCCAACTCCGGCCCCATCAGCCAGTCGGGGGTGGGATCGGGGGTGGAGGTTGCAGGCGGGGGGAGGGGGGGGGTGGTCCTCGCCAGGCCGGGAGCCACCCGTCCTGATATGACCTTAGATGTTGCTAGGACGTAAAACAACAACAAACAAACAAACAAACCGGGTGCTGGAGAATGGGCTTGCTTTGTAGCTTAATATATATATATTACAGGAATACTTATTTTCAGGATAAGTGACGGGTTTGCAAAGCACAACCCACCCCCCACCCCCCCCCCCCACCACCCCTTCACCCTACCTCCATCCTATCTCCCTATCCCCCCCCCCCCCCACCCTACCCTCTTTCCCCCACACCCTACCCGTGTGTAGTCTTAGTTAGAATAAAGTGAATTCATATCGCACGCAGACCCGACGGGATCACATAATAGGTAAGGCTAAAAGAGCCGGATGGTTTTCCATGCGGAAGGTAGTAGGTTCGATCCCCAGTCGAGTAAAACTAAAATTGATACTTGTTGCTACCTAGCCTGGCGTTTGGCATGAGTAGAGTAGGGCTAAGCATGAGTATCAGGATAATGTGACTGAGTGGGATATCACAGTGGCGGCCTGGTCTCCCAGTGGGGCAACTCGACCCACACACCCACATACATAGACTCGAGGAACATGGTCCTCACCCTCGTAATATCAAACATGTGTTTTGGAGAATTGGATAACACAGGCCGATGAATCACAAAGAAAGCAGCTCTATATTTATACTATTTGTTCTTAAGCTAGATCGGGAAGATTAAATAAAAACGAAGCAATGTAAATATTCTACATTCTTTGTGATTGTTTTGATCTATAAATAATTTTTAAGACAGCTAATGCGGCTGTCACACCTCACCGGATTGAGCAACGGACAGAATTGTCTAGTCGGGTGGTGATAAGTATCAAAATGTATTAAAATGTGTCAAAATGTTGCGCTATCGGGTCAATGGCCGCTGGATGAACGGACATGAAACGGACATGAAACGGACATGAAACGGACATGAAACGGACATGAACGGATAGCCAATGGACGAAACAAACTCAAACCGGACAAGAACTGTAGATGTCAATCCGGCGGCATCCATTCCTAGTTTTGTGCATGTTCAAAACTTGTACGGACACAAACGGGACTTTGTCCGTTTCCCCCAATCCGGTGAGGTGTGACATGGCCTTAAGTGACAGGTCACCCTCTAAACACTCTTTTTAAAGTTGCATAGTCCAATGAAAGCATCACATTTTCAACATCAAAACATCCATCTTGATTTTATCCTACATAGACACTGGTGCTCTATAGAAGGGCCTTCTAAAGCCTTAAAAAAGAATTCCTGCTGAAGTCTATGTCATCAGAATGTTGACGTGCATTCAAAAAAAAATCTTTTGATGTTTTCACTTCAAATATCTAAAAATCTTAACCACCTATAATAAAAGGTGCTTTAAGTTCAAGTAAGATAATTTATAACAATCAACCTAATAATATATATATATTATTTTCTTCCAATGACAAGAACTCAAAACTATAGGACTTTGAAACCTTAGGAACCTCTTAATACAAGGCACCTTCTGTTGTTATTAGAAAGCCTAATAGGCCTACCATGAAACCACTGGTAATTGATCGGGGCTCACCCCTTCAGGCTCATCCAAATAGGTTCAGAAGTCAATGCACGCAATCTTGTCTCTGCGAAAATAACACCATTTAGCAATTGTGTTTTCTCTACAGATTTGGCAAATTCGGCTCAAACAGTAGCTGTGGAAATCAGCTGACTCAAATCGCATATTATCCTTAAGAATAAGTACTTAGTTCTGTATTTTCCCAATAGGATCGCAGAGTGTCCCATGCCACCTACACATTTTTGCTACCTTCTCCTTGGTTTACCGTTCCATAACAATTGTGGTGAAATATGTGTTTCTATAGCGTATACTTTACTACCATTAAATCAGTCTTAATGGAAATAATATTTAAGTGAGTGTAATTGAGTGTAATTGGGCCAAGCCATATTAGAGTGGTGTTCCTCCGATATCTGACAAGGCCAGGACTGTAGAGAAGAAAATAATATCAAGTTGGCTTCAGATGGGCGGTCACCAGATACTGGGTTTATTATTGACACACTGATTAAAGTTGCATAGTTCGATGGTTTTGAGTTGCGGTCATCTTTCTGAGATAATTATATTCAATTGCTTGTTATGATCTACCTTACCTTAGTTTGAAGTAACCTTTATTTTAAATGGCTACCTCTTGAGATATTTGAAGTGTAAATATGTAAAATTAGTTTTGACAAACATGCCAAAACTCTGACACCATAGGCTTATGCAGTAATAATATGTTCCATTAAATTAACTCAGTATATCATTCAATGTGGCAACAGATGCTTAATAAGCGCATATATATCTAAGTTAGATATGTAGAATCAAATTTAGGTAAATGCTTAGGTTTTGAAAATTTGATGATTCATCGGACTATGCAGTTCTAAGTGAACCTTCAGTGCCACTGCTCTTGACATGTAGAAAAATAGTAAACGTTGTTTCGTTATTTCCGACAGAGGCCATTAGAGCGTCTTCATGCAGAGTGCGCGGGTACAGATTTAAAGAACAACTGTTCGGCAACAGAAGGCGGTGCCTAGAAACAGAGTGTGCTTTCATTGTAAATACTCACATTGATCTGACTAATATTGATCTAGTTAAATAACACTACTGTTACAATATTGCTACGGAACTTTTGGGTTACAGAATTTCATTGTGTTACATGCTGCAAATTGTGTATTCAACAGTTATTGTATACCTTATTCTATAATCCTTTTGTGTAAATAACCCTGATTTGAAAAGTGGCTGGAAGACCAGTGCCTCGGCCCTGACAAAAGACTTATTCAGCAGAATAAACATATTTACCAAAAAAAGCACAAAAAAAAAGCCTATGTAGGGTTGATTTAACTATTTACTATTTTTCACAAAATGCAATGAGTTCACACACGCACCTTAAGTCGTCCCAACTAGTTCGCCGCATAGACAGCGGCATGGGAGGAAGAGAACAATAATTATCTCCCAAATTGATTCTTGAATAGGACATCCATGCAAACTGTTTAAGAACCACAACCCACTGCGGCCAACTCTTCAGTACCGAGAGTTTGTATGTTTGTTTGAGCAACATCTAAGGTCATATCAGGACGGGTACCGACTTGTGACAGTGCACACTCAAGGAAACTTTATAGTGCTGCCCCGCTGGCAGACCAGGCTGCCGACACCATGGCATAATTCCCCACTCAGTCACATTATCCTGATACTGAGCTAATCAGTCCTTGCCCTCTCCTAATAATGTTGAGCGTCTGGCTAGGTAATGACACGTATACATTTTGTAAGTCATTGGTTTGACATGGCCGGGTTTTGAACTCTCGCCTTGCCCACCGGAAGCCTGTGCTCTACCGGTTCGGCCACCACGTCCGGTTGTTCCTGAGAGAGTTAGCACCATGTGGAACAGCTTCCCGAGTATTAACGTGTTAGACACTGGAGGGATCCAGCTATATCATCTAATTATGAAGCGGCTCTGATCTCATGTCAAACATAAAGCTTGTTTTATTTAACAACACCTCTAGAGCACATTGATTTTTATCATTGGCTATTGGATGTCAAACATATGGTCATTCTGGCATATTTCTTTGGAGGAAACCTGCTGCCGCCACATAGGCTACTCTTTTCGATAAGCCGCAAGGGGTCTTTTATATGCACTTCCCCACAAACAGGACAGTACATACCACAGCCTTTGATAAACCAGTTGTGGAACACTGGTTGGAATGGAAAATAGACCAAACGGCAAATGGGTCCACTGAGCAGGATTGATAAGATGACAGGTGAACACTCTACAGCATGAGCTATGCCCCGCTCCCTGATCTCATGTCACACAGACTACTCTAAATACGACATCTCTCTAGAGTCACCAAACAATGATCTGGATAGATAGGATAATCACTTATCTATGTATAAAAAGGCGGAGCCGCTCATCTCCGATTATTGTGTGAATTATTACTGCCCACTAAATTATTCACGTGTACAATGAAAATTAAGGTGGTTTGGCCTAATATGGCCTGATGGGATCGATCCCTCCGTCTGTTACTGCAGCGCCACCGCGTGTTTGTGCCCTGCGCCTCACTATTCGGCCAGTTCGCACCGGGGTTTCAAGCTTTGTAACCGGTTAGGCAGTTATCCTAGCCAGAGACTAGTATTAAAACTGATCAACCCATACCCATGTTGTTCTTTGTCTTCCAGAGCGTAGCCTAACTTTATATGCAAGATAATTAACCATAATCCAGTAAAGACCTCAGTAAACCTAAAGGCTCTGTCACACCTCGTCGGATTGGGGAAACGGAAAGAAACCTAACAAAGTCCGTCGATATCTGGCAAAGTCCGGTTTGTGTCCGTTGCATATCCATTGCATATCCATTGATACCCGTTGATATCCGGCCCAATCCGGTACAAGTTTTGAGCATGCACAAAACTTGTAATGGATTGCGCCGGACAGACATAGGCAGTTATTATCCGTTGCCGTCCGTTCCCTGTCCATTCCCATCCGTTACCGTCTGTTCCCGTCCGTTCCTGTCCGTTACCGTCTGTTCCCGTCCGTTCCCATCCATTCCCGTCCGTTACATATCCATTATACGTCCGTTGCCATTCATTATAGTTCTTTTTATATACGGAATTGTCTGTTGATCATTAGATACGTTATCAACCATTACCTTCGGTTACGTCTGTTACCCGTCTGTTACCATCCGTTACATAATCGATACATTTCACGTCTGAATCACCCCGGACTACAATATTTGTGTCGGGCTCTATCTGTTTACTCAATCCGGCGAGGTGTGACAGGGGCTTAAGTAATAGGTCGGGGTTTTATGGAATTATACATACACATGTAGTTGCATCTTTATGGCCAAACATGTACTGTATACACTATATAATTATAAAGCGAACGTGGCATCATTTGTAGTTACACATATATATATCAAGTAGTAATTGACACCTCAAACGATGGAGTGTTTCACGATGCTAGTCGCTGATTTTAATCACCATGTTTATGTAGGCTATTTAAGTATCCTAATTAACGCTCCGTCCGTGTGTATCCCATAGAGACTAAATCTAAGAAAGGGTGACTCTCCAATTGTACGCACAACACATGGTGTAGCCTACAACCACTAAATGTCAGATGAATACGATGGAGTACGCATTTAGTACGTGCAAATACAGGCGGGGTACAGTGAATTTAGCATCGCAGCAGATGACATTTATGGCCCTGTCACACTACGACGTAGTGATGTCAACGTAGGGAGAACGTGAAAAACGTCGAACTTCTCGGCATAGTATGCAAATTTGGGCACAAGTTGAACGTGGATGCAGCGTAGTGGACGAGAGAGTAACGGCAGTAAAGCATAGTGATAGCGTCATTCAACGAGAGAGGACAACGTAATTACGCTCAGGGAACGTTATCTACGTTATTCCATCGCCAGAACTACATTGCTTTACATTACCTTACGTTACTTACATCATGAAATGGTGGCAAAACGGTAAACGTACGTTGGACGTCCGTTAGGCGTCCGTTTTCCCGACGTTTTCACGTTGCGGACTGCACATTCCCACCACCTTTAATGTGGGTCAACGTAATGCAATGTAATGCAACATAGTGCAATGTAGTGCAACGTAGTGACAAGCATTTCATTGACGTTCACTGAACGTGTACAGAACGTACGGCGAACGTAAACCCTTACGTTCTAGTTACGTCGAAAGTTTTGAACAGGTTCAAAACTTTGACGCGCGCTGATGTAACACGACGTAACGTGACGTAGCTCGACGTCAGTCTAACATCATTCTGACGTCATCATAACGTAATCCAACGTATGTCAACATAATGATGAAAAATCACCACGTCAGGCTTACGTTGGCTCGTTACGTCGTAGTGTGACAGGAGTATTAACGACAGCAGACGACTTTTAGCCCAAGCGTCACTGGTGCCGTGACGTGTGGGGTGTCACGTTGGTGGGGTTTCTGCTTACACATTGGTAGACCCGACATGCCTGTTCACACACCTGACCGTGTTACTGTTAGTTACCCCCTAGTAGGCGGTACCCGGCCTTCTGGTGTTACTACCGAGTTAAAGTCCACCCCCCCCCCCGCCCCCTCCAACCAGCAGACTTAATCTGTTTACTTAAAGCTGCATTGTCCGATGAAGCATCACATTTTCAAAACGAAAATAAATATTTTTATCCCCCACTCGACCATTGTATGTGTGTTCTGCTTACGTGTCTCAGCTGCTCTAAATATATTACAGTGGCATCCATTTTAATGTCATTCAACGGTATAATTTCTGTTAAATGTCCTGTTTGTAAAACACATATATTTCCAACAACTACAAAGTACAACGGTATGCATGTTTTCTTAGATTACAATAGGCTGGATTCAGCAATTACTATTGTCATTATTTTTTATTTTTTAAACTTGCAAAATCCAAAAGTTATTAGACATTTGTTGCCGCATAGAAGGGAATACTGAGATAATTTAATCGAACCGTTTGTGTTACTGATGAAGCCTATGGTGTCAGAGTGTTGACGTGCTTGCCAAAACTAATTTCATATGTTTGAATTTCAAATATATCAAAACTTATCCATTTAAAATATAAGTTACTTCAATTTGAAATAAGATAGATTATGACAATCAATTTATTATATTTATCTCAGAAAAATGATCCAAACTCAAAACCATGTTATGCAACTTTAATGGTCTGGATTCTAAAACAGGTGTAAACATCTACACTAAATGGGAGAGCGAAAGAACTATAGTCAGAACTACTCATGTTTGTTTAGAACTAATATACACTTGGATTTAGAGTTTCAAAGTTTTTAAGTTGCACAATCGGATGCTTATGAGTTTCTGCAGATTTAATGTAGATAAATATATTAACGTTGGTGGCTATAATCGACTTTGCGTTAGATCGAAGTAAGAAATTTGGAGATATTTGAAGTGAAAAAAAAATGCACCATTACTTTATGTTCACGCCGAAGCGACATGGTGGACTTCCGTGATTGCTTACTTACATGTTGAGTTATTGATATATCAGCATAAAAAAGGAGCCCCCAACCTGTAATAAATGTTTAGCGAATGCACCAGTATCTAAGCTGGACACGTAGGGTAGAATCTAGGTAAGTTTTTTGGTTAATTACATTTGATGCTTTCATCGAACTATGCAGCTTTAAGTAAAGTTCCACAGTTGGGATATTGCAAACATGCAAAATTAGTTTTGGCAAGCACGCCAAAACTCTGACATTATATGCTTTAGCAATATCAGTAACAGGTTTTATTAAATTGCCCCAGTATTCTCTTCTATGGGGCAACAAATGCTGAATAAGTGCATCAGTATCTAAGTTAGATATGTAGAATCAATTCTAGATAATTATTTTGGTTTAGAAAATGTAGTGCTTCATCAGACTGCAGCTTTAATTAAAGCGGCCAGCTATCTGCCGCGTGGAAAACAAACGAACTCGGCGATTCGACGCCTAATGCGCCGGCGGCGGAGGCGATTTGTATATTCGGGCGTAATCGATTATTCAACTCGGGTCACTCGAGCCACTGTTTTGTTTACACTCGGCGATTCGACGTTGATCGAGCTGCTACGTTAATATCGCTTGGAATTTAAGGTTAATTTAATTAAATTTCATTATTTTAGTATGTAATTCTGTTAAATATGATCGCATTCAATAGATTTCGGCGTAAAACATTGCCGTTGGCGTTATGCTTCTGCGCATGCGCGGATTTTCGCACGTTGCGGCGATCACTGCTATTTGTTTTGTTTACACTCGGCGATTCGACGTTGATCGAGCTGCTACGTTAATATCGCTTGGAATTTAAGGTTAATTTAATTAAATTTCATTATTTTAGTATGTAATTCTGTTAAATATGATCGCATTCAATAGATTTCGGCGTAAAACATTGCCGCTGGCGTTATGCTTCTGCGCATGCGCGGATTTTCGCACGTTGCGGCGATCACTGCTATTTGTTTTGTTTACACTCGGCGATTCGACGTTGATCGAGCTGCTACGTTAATATCGCTTGGAATTTAAGGTTAATTTAATTAAATTTCATTATTTTAGTATGTAATTCTGTTAAATATGATCGCATTCAATAGATTTCGGCGTAATCGGTCCCTAACACTGCCAGGCACAAGCTGAGAACCAGCGAATCTTGTTACTGTGTGAGCCTGTTGCCGGCACAATTTCAGCCAATCACAGCGCAGCTTTTGCATTGCAAATGGCCGCCGCCTATGGGGGCGGCCATTTTGGAGACAACCAACTGGCTTTGCAGTTCAGATTAGCACTGCCCTGGTCCCCTACTCTCCCCACACATACTTGGTTCAATTAAACATAAAAACTAAACAAGGTTGTGCTTGGAGAGCATTTGTCGGAGTACGTTCCGGTCGCCAGCGACCTATATCTGGTCCCTTTAATATTAACCACCAGCATGGTTTCTAGGTTGTTGGTTATTGAAGTTTTACATCCTGACGCCATCTAAGGCCATATCAGGATGGGTACCGACTTGTGACAGTGCACACTCATGATGCCTTTATAGTGCTGCCCCACTGGGAAATCAGGCCACAGGCACCATGTCCCGATATCCCACTCAGTCACATTATCCTGACACTGAGCTAACCAGTCCTTGGCCTATCCTATTAATGCCGAGCACCAGGCTAGGAAGCGACAAGTATCAATTCTATAAGTCATTGGTTTCTAGGAGTAGGAGGTAAGCTCAGACCTCACTGAGCGTGCCACTCCAAGCTGCCAAACCACCTCCGCTGTTAAAAACCTGTCATCCCAGTAAAGTCAATTCTGTTTCTGTGCCGCGCCCCCCCCCCCCCCCCCCCCCCCACTCGACCATTGTATGTGTGTTCTGCTTACGTGTCTCAGCTGCTCTAAATATATTACAGTGGCGTCCATGTTAATGTCATTCAACCATATAATCTCTGTTAAATGTCTTGTTTGTAAAACACATATATTTCCCACAACTACAAAGTACAATGGTATGCATGTTTTCTTAGATTACAATAGGCAGGAATCAGCAATTACTATTGTCATTATTTTAAATTTTAAATTTGCAAAATCCAATGATTTTGAGTTTCTGCCACATTTTAGAACTGCATATATTCAGCCTGATCGTTGCAATCTACTTTACTTTAGTTCGAAGTAACTGTGAATAAAAATGGATAACTATGTCCTTAATTGGCATCGAATAAAGCGAATAATTTGGAATGAAACCTGATTTTCAAAGGGCATGGCTAACTTGTGGTTTGTGGAGGAGGTTATCTTATTGTGTGTGTTAGGGTATACATGTTGATGACTACACTCTGCTGTTGAGCACAAAGAACCTACACAGACCCACAGCTCCTCCGCACATCTTGTCACGCACCGTCATGGCCTCATCAACTCACATTTATTTTCCACTATAGTGCCTGTCACACCTCACCGGATTGAGTATCGGACACAACCGGACAAAGAAATTTCTAGTCTGGTGGTATTCGGTATCAAAATGTATCGAAATGTGTCGAAACGGGTCAAAGGCGGCGGACGAAATGAACACTAAAAGGACAAGGAACATACATTAAAGGGACCAGCTATAGCTCGCTGGGACACTGTGCGTACTCCGACAAATGCTCTCCAAGCACAATCTTGTTTAGTTTTTATGTTTAAATGAACCAAGTATGTGTGGGGAGAGTATGGGACCAGGGCAGTGCTAGTCTGAACTGCAATGGCAGTTTGTTGTCTTCAAAATGGCCGCCCCCATAGGCGGCGGCCATTTGCAATGCAAAAGCTGCGCTGTGATTGGCTGAAATTGTGCCGGCAACAGGCTCACACAGTAACAAGATTCGCTGGTTCTCAGCTTGTGCCCGGCAGTGTTAGGGACCGATTACGCCGAAATCTATTGAATGCGATCATATTTAACAGAATTACATACTAAAATAATGAAATTTAATTAAATTAACCTTAAATTCCAAGCGATATTAACGTAGCAGCTCGATCAGCGTCGAATCGCCGAGTGTAAACAAAACAAATAGCAGTGATCGCCGCAACGTGCGAAAATCCGCGCATGCGCAGAAGCATAACGCCAGCGGCAATGTTTTACGCCGAAATCTATTGAATGCAATCATATTTAACAGAATTACATACTAAAATAATGAAATTTAATTAAATTAACCTTAAATTCCAAGCGATATTAACGTAGCAGCTCGATCAGCGTCGAATCGCCGAGCGTAAACAAAACAAATAGCAGTGATCGCCGCAACGTGCGAAAATCCGCGCATGCGCAGAAGCCACGACAGTGGCTCGAGTGACCCGAGTTGAATAATCGATTACACCCCAATATACAAATCTGAACTATTCCGAGTTCGTTTGTTTTCCACGCGGCGGATAGCTGGCGACTTTAACGAATAACCACCGGATGAGAATCGGATGACACTGGATAACACTGTATGTTACGAACTCTGTACCGGACAAGCAAAGGTGAACTGCCAGGTGAAAACCGAATGTCAAACGGACGGACCGACCATCAACCGGACACGTACCGGACTGTTCACAGACGCGCCGAAAACATATACTTACCAGATTGTATCGTTCCTGAATGCACCAGATTGTATCATTCCTAATGCAGCAGATTATATTGTTCCTAAATGCATCAGATTGTATTGTTCCTGAATGCATCAGATTGTATCGTTCCTGAATGCATCAGATTGTATCGTTCCTAAATGCACCGGATTATATCGTTCCCAAATGCACCGAATTCCCGCAACACCATTAACGGACCCTGCAGGAAGCAAACCGGAGACGTAATGGATGGGTAGTGGACATGAACTGGACAAAACGGACTAAACGGACTTAAACGGACACCAACCGTACACGCCAGTCCGGCGGTGTCCAGTACAAGTTTTGTGCATGTTCAAAACTTGCCACCATACACACCGGATACCACCGGACAGATAATGGACACACCGGATGCCAACCATATATAAACCGTACATTGCTGTATTTCACCGGACAGTGTCCAGTGTCTGTCGGGTTCCTCAATCCGGTGAGGTGTGACTGGGCCTTTAAAGGGGCTGTCACATTAGGGTTTTTTGCGGGAGCGTACGGCGGCGTAAGCGCGTTACGTCATATACGTCGGTATACGCCGCCATACGCTACACATACGCTACACATACGCCGACATATGCCGTCATACGCCGTCATATGCCGATCCTCCAACAAGCCTGTTTCCTTGCTCAAAATTTTCAGCGTATGGCAGCGCATGGATCATATGCTGCTCATACGCTAGGCATACGCTATGCATACGCCGGCATAGGTTACGCATAGGGTAGGGGTACGTCGGCATAGGTTGGGCATATGCTGGATTGACACCCGCCGGGTGTCTCTTGCGTACCCCTAACGTTCTGTAAAAGTGGTGTCACACTATGGTGTATGGCGTTAGCGTATGGATTTTCGACCCATACGCCATCATACGCCATCATACGCTATGCATATGCTATGCATATGCTATGGATATGCCGGCATACACAGTCATACGCCGTCTTACGCCATCATACGCCCTCATACGTGCATCCGTCCAAATTTTTTTTGAGCATGCTCAAAGATTTTCGGCGTATGGTGGCGTATGGCGCATACGCTGCTCATGCGCTCGACGTATGCTATGCGTACACTGACATAGGTTATGCATAGGTTGGGCGTATGCTGAACTTGTCAATCACAACCGTCAAACCTCATCACAGTACGCCGCACATAGGTCGGGATATGCTTTGAATATGCCGCCATAGGCTAGGGGTAGGTTTGGCATAGGTTAAGCATAGGTTAGGCATAGGTTAGGCATAGGTTAGGCATACGCTTCAGATGCCGCTGGGACCTCGTGCGTAGCGTATGATGGCGTATGACGGCGTATGACGGTGTATGACGGTGTATGGGTCGAAAACCGCATATGCCGGCATACGCTAACGCCATACGCCATAATGTGACAGGGCCTTAAACACTGAAATAAAAAGACTACATGTGCATGGTAGCCCATTCTCTCATTGCGCCCAATCTTCCTACGCGGGCACTGTTTAAAGATGGCGCTCTCTCATGTGTGTGCCCAAGGATCTGGCAGTCAGATAATAGACTACACATGCATGGTAGCCCATTCTCTCACTGCACCCAATCTTCCTACGCAGGCACAGTTTAGAGATGGCGCTCTCTCCTCATGTGTGTGCCCAAGGATCTGTTAGTCAGATGATAGACTACACATGCATGGTAGCTCACACTCTCACTGCACCCAATCTTCCTACGCGGGCACTATTTAGAGATGGCGCTCTCTCCTTATGTGTGTGCCCAAGGATCTGGCAGTCAGATAATATTCCCCTAAGGCCACAACTCGAGGAAAGAGTTGCCTGGTCACCATCATTCGCAATGGCAGAAACATGTGGAGGGTGTTATGATGTTAACACGAGTCAAATTTTTCCAGCAGACAGAATGACCGGATAGGTAAGAGCTCTGACTTCTCGTGCGCTAGGTCGTAGGTTCGAGTCCCGGCCGAGTCAAACATAGGATTCATAAAATTAATACTTATCGCTAATGGTCTAGCTAGCCTGGTGCTCGGCATTAGTCGTAGGGTATGGAAAATAATGCCTTATCAGTATTAGGATAATGTGACTGAGTTGGATATCGTGTCATGGTTCCAGCCATTTGGTCTCCGAGAGGAAGCAGCACCACAAAGTCGCCATGAGTACATACTACTACAAGTCTGTATCTGTGCTGATATGACATAAGATGTTGTTAGGATGTAAAAGACCAAACAAAGGAAAAATACTGTTTTCACACCGGTTCAAGAAACTTCAATTGGTGCACATTAATTTATAGAAACTGTAGTGTACATGACCAAAACAACTTGACTTATTCATAATTATTATGATAGTGTCAGTCAGACCTAATGATCCTCCTCATTGACATAGGGTAGGGAATATTACAGACTTGGAGAGTAGTGGAATGCCTGACATAGGGTAGGGAATATTACAGACTTGGAGAGTAGTGGAAAGCCTGACATAGGGTAGGGAATATTACAGACTTGGAGAGTAGTGGAAAACCTGACATAGGGTAGGGAATATTACAGACTTGGAGAGTAGTGGAAAGCCTGACATAGGATAGGGAATATTATAGACTTGGAGAGTAGCGGAAAGCCTGACATAGGGTAGGGAATATTACAGACTTGGAGAATAGTGGAAAACCTGACATAGGGTAGGGAATATTACAGACTTAGAGAGTAGTGGAAACCCTGACATAGAGTAGGGAATATTACAGACTTGGAGAGTAGTGGAAAGCCTGACATAGGGTAGGGAATATTACAGACTTGGAGAGTAGTGGAAAGCCTGACATAGGGTAGGGAATATTATAGACTTGGAGAGTAGTGGAAATCCTGACATAGGGTAGGGAATATTACAGACTTGGAGAGTAGTGGAAAACCTGACATAGGGTAGGGAATATTACAGACTTGGAGAGTAGTGGAAAACCTGACATAGGGTAGGGAATATTACAGACTTGGAGAGTAGTGGAAAACCTGACATAGGGTAGGGAATATTACAGACTTGGAGAGTAGTGGAAACCCTGACATAGAGTAGGGAATATTACAGACTTGGAGAGTAGTGGAAAGCCTGACATAGGGTAGGGAATATTACAGACTTGGAAAGTAGTGGAAAGCCTGACATAGAGTAGGGAATATTACAGACTTGGAGAGTAGTGGAAAGCCTGACATAGGGTAGGGAATATTAGAGACTTGGAGAGTAGTGGAAACCCTGACATAGAGTAGGGAATATTACAGACTTGGAGAGTAGTGGAAAGCCTGACATAGGGTAGGGAATATTACAGACTTGGAGAGTAGTGGAAAGCCTGACATAGGTTAGGGAATATTACAGACTTGGAGAGTAGTGGAAAACCTGACATAGGGTAGGGAATATTACAGACTTGGAGAGTAGTGGAAAACCTGACATAGGGTAGGGAATATTACAGACTTGGAAAGTAGTGGAAACCCTGACATAGAGTAGGGAATATTACAGACTTGGAGAGTAGTGGAAAACCTGACATAGGGTAGGGAATATTACAGACTTGGAGAGTAGTGGAACACCTGACATAGGGTAAGGAATATTACAGACTTGGAAAGTAGTGGAAACCCTGACATAGAGTAGGGAATATTACAGACTTGGAAAGTAGTGGAAACCCTACTATCCTTTAATTTAAGTTTAGTGTTGTTGAATATAGCTCAACACTTATGTATGTCCCGACTCGCATTCTCTATATGACGTCACCATAATATTTCTCTATAAATAACCCTTTCTAAGTGTGATCTTTCATTAATATATATCACATTTTTTAATGCAATTGTTTCAGATAACGAATGGTAGAAAATCACGTGACCAGATCTTTAAGCTCACAACTAAGCCTCTGGAGGAAGGGACCTACCTGACGTAATTACCGACATGGTAATGCTTTCCCTGATCTTGTCACCCTCGCCTCTCTTGGCGGTTCTGGTTGAAGGGGGAAGCACAATGAGTGCTATTTCACCCTAAGATATTTTATGTTGCTGCGATGAGGTCCAGACACAAGTCAGTATGGGTGTCCAGTAACCAGCCACACACTTGACACAGTAAGCTGACACAGTCTATTGTTCTTCTTGTAAAATTAGAACAAGCTTTGAATACAATAACACCTCTCTAAATCGACCGACCATGGGACCGACTTTAAGTGGTTAATTTAGGGAGGTGGTCGGTTTAGAGAGTAAAATAATGGTACCATGGTATTGTATGGGGGATCGTTTGGGACCCAAATAAAGCGATCGACATAGGGAAGTGGTCGATCTGTGGAGGTGGTCTGTTAGAGAAGTTTTACTGCATAAATATATGTATATATATATTTATATATGTATATATATATATGTATATATACACAGACATATACAGTAAAACCTCTCTATACTGACCCCTCGACAGATCGACCACTCCCTTATGTCGATCGCTTTATTTGGGTCCCAACAATACTATTGTAAGGATATTCTACCTCTCTAAACCGACCACCTTCCTAAATGGACCACTTAAAGTCGGTCACATGGTTGGTCGATTTAGAGAGGTTTTACTGTATATGTCCAGTCCTTGCCTTATCCTATTAATGCCAAGCACCAGGTTATGTAGCATCAAGTATGCATTTTGTAAATCATTGGTTTGACTTTGTCGGGGTTCGAACTCACGACCACCAGCGCCAGAAGCAGCCAACGCCACTACCGGTATAACTATGTATTCTATATATATCATATATCATATTTTTGTCCTATATATGTCCGTCTTAATTATATGACATAAGTTGCTAATACATACAACTCCAACAAAAGTATAACTGGATCTGAATGGGAAACACAGGTGGCGCCAGTGGTACCATACATATATGGCAGGAGAAGGTGGACATGAGCCTGGTCGGTAGTTTGATCAATAATAATAATATTATAAATAACCACGGTTGGGTGATTGTGTGATTTATATACACATAATAGATTATACAGTACATATATGCCGAATGCTTGGCACGGAAACAATGACGTGTATCTGTGCGTGTGCTTGTGACTGGGGGATGTGGGGGAGGGAGGAGGCTGTGTACACATGACCTCTCCATGACCTCGCCATCACTTGTCTTTCACACAGCTGTGATATGGATGGAGCATTCGGACGAATACACATCTTCATACATAGTTGACCCAATGCAGTATAAATGTGCTTCTCACCATCAATATGTACATACAACTCAGCAGCACCACCACAAGGATGGTTACCATATAATCACGGACCATGTTACCATACTAGTAAGATATGCACGTATAACCCCCACTTTATGGAGTAGCTTAGCAGAGACCTACATAAATAAAGAAGACATGATAATGGGAACAATTTGCAGCGGTACAGTGAGGGATGGTTTGTTTGTTTGTTGTTGTTTTACGTCCTAGCAACATGTAAGGTCATATCAGGATGGGTACCGACTTGTGACAGTGCACACTCATGGCAACTTTATAGCGCTGCCTGACTGAAAGACCAGGTCACCAGCACCATGACCTGATATCCCACTCTGTCACATTATCCTCGCACTGAGCCAACCAGTCCTTGCCCTATCCTAATAATGCCGAGCGCCTGGCTAGGAAGCGACAAGTATCAATTTTTAAGTCATTGGTTTGACTCGACCGGGGTTCGAACCCACAACCCCATGGTCTACCAACACAGGAGACTGGCGCTCTAACTCATTCGGCCATCCCATTTGGTTATAATGCCACTGTTGACGCATGAGCAGACAGGTGGTGCCCCAAGCGGATCTGAGGTTGGGTAGGTTACACCAGTCGATGACTTAGTTCAGGCTCATACAGCCAATGATTGAGAGAGGAGTAGAGGCTGGCTGAGGATTAGGTGGAAGCTTCCGGATATAGGGTAGCTTCCGGATATACTCGGATAATGCTTAAACAGCATATGCATGTACATATTTATAGTAAGCATATTTATTCACAGTGCATAATTTCGGAGAGAGTGCTCATCCGGAAATGCGCAGACGACTGCGTTCGCTGGCACCTGGAATAAGCGGTTTCGTTTTCCGGTACAGTTGAGCGATAATTGGGAAGGCGGGAAACGGGATGGTAGGTTAGTTCCGGACATGGCCCAATGTGTCGCCAGGTGAGGCCGGGTTGAAACTGGTGTCACCACAGTTCACTGCAGGAACCAGCAGAGCGGGGAACGCCCCCTGGTGGCGCGTATTGCCCATGCGCACAACGGAAGGGGCGGTCTGTGCAATATGCAACGTCAGGGGTGAACGGAGGCGAATGTCCTTCACCTATCTTTTCATGAATCAAAATGTAGCGTTATTTTCAGCGGTTGCTGAAGTCGTTTTAAGGGGAAAATTAGTCATGCTTAGGTAGGCGTATGCTTTAACCCGTTCACTGTGAAACATTCTGTGGTAAATAAACCAAATTGAGTGTTATATGAATTATAATTAGGTCGATTTTCCGTGTCCTGAGTTACATAGTCTGGTGAAACCCTCAACATTTCGATATCAACACACTTTTCTAGATTTGGTTATACATATCCACCTTAGCTAATGATGCACTTATTAATAATTAGTGTGTACATAGAATGGAAGACTAAGTCAATTTATTAGAACCTGTAATCATTGAAGCCTATGCGATCCGACTTTTATAGCGAATATAGCGAATAGTAGACAGGAAGTGTGAACACTTATTTGTCTATCATTTTTTTTTTTTTTTGTGTTTGGTACATTAGTTGTCCCAAGCAGGGGAAATCCCAGTCACAGACGACTGGTCTTCCCCACTCCACTGCTGGTCGATAGAAAGCCCAAGCCTACACTTTTACCGACTCAATGAATTTTTAACCTCCCACACCACATAGACATGGTATGAGAGCAACCAGCCTTTGATGACGCTGTAAGTTATACACAGCGGTGGAAAACCAAATTGGCAGAGCTGGGGCCACGGGGAATCGAACCGCCGACCCTCAGATTAGGAGTCTGACCTAGAAAAATGTCAGACACTCTAACCACTCCACCACAGAGAACGCCACTAACAAGCGTGCCAACAATAATTGAGCATGTTTAAACCGCAAATATATCATAAATTACCCATTCAAAATCAAAGTTACTTCAAACTAAGGTAAATTAGATTCTAACAATCAACGTAATATATTTATCTGTAAAACATGACATGGCCTCAAAAGCATTCGACCATGCAACTTTAAACATTCCATGGGAAATTGAACAAATGAAGTGTTATGTAATTAGGTAGACTTTCTGTGTCGCTGCTTGGATAGAAGAGCTTTTGATAAAAAAACAAAACATAGCCTGACATAACATGACATGCCATTTCATCGATAATTACTTTAATGAATACATATATATATGTATATTTAATGTGTATTGATGTATATTCAGTATACTCAAATCTCTGTCAATAATGGCAAAAGGTGCTGGTCCCGTCATGGCACCCTTTTAATTTAATAGCATTGCCTCTATGTCTAATGGACAAGTGTCTTATGCGGACAACGAGCTGTTTTTCACCTATTTAATCAATATTCTCTGTCAATAACGACATGCCATGTAGTTATAATATAGTAGAAATGACTAATTGTACAAATGACCAATTGTAGAAATGACAAATTGTAGAAATGACAAATTGTAGAAGTGATGAATAGTAGAAATCACTACTTGTACAAATGACAAATTGTAGAAATGACTTTGTTAGGACCATTCTAGTCAGTCAATTATAAAAGAAAAACATTGGTTTCATTCAATTCCATCATTCAGCCTCTGCCTATAACGGATAAGACAAACTTGCTAATTGTGTATTTATGCATGAACATGCTTGCACACTCACCGTTACAACTTGACTGCTAATGTTGGGTAGTCCGATTTTAAACAAAAAAAGTTTCTACCACGTTTTGACACAAATATATAATTATTAGGTTGATTGTTACGATCTTCCTTATGATAGCGTGGCCCAACTTTGAGTACGAATGGCTAACATTTGAAGTATTCAGAATGAAAAGGTGCATAATTAATTTTGGCATGCATATTGAAATTCTGACACCATGGACTTCAGGAGTAATAGATCTAGGTTAAACAAAATTGGTGTAGTATTCCCCTCTATGCAGCTTCTAGGCCTAATAAGTGCACCTGTATCTAAGTGAGATATTTAGGGTAGATTTAGGTTGGGTATTTAATTTTGAAAATGTAATGCTTTCATGGGACTTCACCGCTTTAAGAGAATGGTCATGACCTATGTTGTCATGCAACATGGCTAATTTGGGAACGAGATGTCACAGGATTTCCGTTTCATGTGTAATGCCCACTCGGTGCACACGTCACTTCTAACACGACAGCGGGCAGGACAGCATCGATTTCTCAATCTACTCACTGGACAAGCTAATCAGTCTTACCACGTCCAAGTTACATCTCTCCTCTCGGGTGTTCCTGGAGTATACGGTTCTGTGTTGCTTTGCCCCTCTATGAAACCGCCTCAGAAAAAGAAGCCTGGCCGGCCCAGGCTGACTCTCAGCAGACAAACGGCCCAACCTCAGAGGTTAACTAGGGCACGCCAGTTAACCTCTGAGGTTAACTGGCGTGCCCACCCCACAGGACACCTCCAAGATCAGCAATGCCAAGACCAGCACCATCACCGCCGCTGACTACCCCACCTGGACTCCCTGTAATACCTACCCGTGACCGCCCTATTGACAGCCTTACCTCCCTGGATTTACAGCGAGAGACTGTGTAACCGTGTTAATGCTCTAGAAAAGATAGCGGCTCTTCTGCTCCCAGCAGCTCAACCGCCGCCCCCCAGGTGCCTCTAAGGCCCCAGTCAATGGTGGCCCCCACCCCCCTACCCCGGTACTTACACCATGTCAGCGTCCTGCACAACCCTTGTTTGAGGAAATAGAGGTCAGATATGTGAAGACCCTTGAGGAGATCCACCAACCGCCAGAGGCCACTCCCGCATCCCGTCAACAAGCCCTCGTGCTAGGTGCAGCGCATATGGTGGCCCCGCCCACTGCCCACCGCCACCTTGACCTAGTTGCACAGTCAATCGCGGACATCTTGGCAGAAGCGGCACTGGTTCCAGTAAGACCTAAAGGTATAGCCTTCCAGCCACACATGTTTATTACACGTGGGGACGCGTGTCGCACGATATCAATGCAGCCATATTATGCAGCCATCAGGCATCTCACAGCCCACATAGCTTTTCCACTGGCTTGGCAGCCAGCAGTCACGAAACACGAAGAAGAACTGACTATTATGTCCATCTCCTGGGACTGGCCCACCTGCAGGAGGTGGTCAGAACGTGTGTTTGCGATGATAGCTGACGGGAGGCTCGAGCATGGGTGGGCAGACAGCATAGCGATAAAGGATCTACAATGGGATGTCTGCACTTCAGCAGCCAGGTTCCTTCAAACAACCCGCCCAACTTACTACACCCCTGAGTACTACAGGCTGGCAGCAGCAGCCAGGCATCGCTCCCTCCACCCACCTCTACTTCAGTCATGTCACAGCCCCTCAACCCACATGAGGATTACAACAAGGAGACGGATGGCAGGCCTTGTCATCCCTGGAATTGGGTCAAGGACTGCGGCCACTCAGTGTCCCACGGCACCCTTCCTGATCATCTGCTGCATCACTGTGCCTGGTGTGCCTACAATCAAGAGGCTGTTGATACACAAGGAGCAAGACTGCCTCAAGAAACGCCGTTTTATTGACAAGAAAGCAGCTGGCGGCGACATTTCCGCAGTGCCCAACACAGTGAGTGATCATGTTTACATCATGCCTGCTCACCTGATGCCCCCCTCCTAGCCTGCGGGGTGGTCAAGCCTTGACTCTCGCCCTCTGATTGGACAGACGGGCCAGGGCCCCACCCCCCCGCCCCTGGGCCCTGCTGCCTCTCAGGTCCCGCTTGCTCCACTGCACCTGGTGCCTGTGGCCACACCGCCTGTGACCCCATTAGTGTCACCCACCACTGGGCAGTGTTTACCTGCTCTGGACTTACCGGAGAGACCGCCGGTCTCCAACATGCCATTGACTGTCACACCTTCCCTGACAGCCCAGCTGTTTGTCATGCCTGATATACTGCCTGTGTCAACTAACTCGCTGTTACCTTGTACTGTGTCTCCTTTACCACTGACTACTGCTAGCTCTGTTTTGTCTACGTCTAACTTATCCACTGACATGTTGATTCCAGCTGCAGATGATGATAAGGTTAGCCTGTCCTTGGATCTTGCGTTTGACTGGTTCCATGTACCACCCCCTAATGACCCTTCAGTTGCAGATTACCCGGCTGTCAACACTACTTGTCCGCCCACACCTTTTCAATTCAGCCACACGTTAGATATTTTCTGGCCCTCCCTCCAACAGCAGGCATGGTCCGACTTTGTCGATTACGCTCTAATCTATGAAAAAGTAAGGCTCTTGGCTGTCCCTAGCTACTTGAAAACCTCTCGGTCCCCTCCGGACTCAACATTCCAGTCAGGAGGTCCCTCCTGCTAGATTACCCTGACACTACACTAGTAGAGCACCTAGATTACAGGTGGCCACTTGACTACACTGTCCGCTGTCCACCCCACTATTAGGCATTTCGGTCAACAGCACTTATTTCATGGACATAGCCCCTCCGTTCAGGTGCAGGACATCTGCTCTCACCTGCGTAAGAACCACCCGTGCAGTAGTTTGGCTAATGAGGAACCAAGGTTTCTTTTGTCTCTGCCATCTTGACAATTTTGTAGGACGTAGAAGCATCCAGAGAGAAAGCCAAATAGGCTTACGCCTACTTGCACTCACTGACAACTAGACTAGGCTTAGCACTGGCCTTTGATAAATGCTCCCCATTACCTGGTTAGGCTTTACAATAAACTTGGTGCTCATGACAGTGGCATTACCGGAAGAAAAGTTGGAAGAGGTTCTTAAAGAGTGTCAAGCTTGGCTTATGAAGTCCACAGCTTCTCGAAGGCAGTTTCACAGCCTTGCGGGAAAACTACAGCATGTGTCAAAATGTGTTAAGCCCGCTTCCTGGTTCATGAACAGAATCCTCGGCACCCTGCATACCAAGTTAATTTAATAGAACCTGTTACTGTTGAAACCTACGTGGTCAGAGTTTTGGTTAAATTGTACACTTCAATTATCTCCCAATTAGTTATTTTAAATCAAAGTTACTTCAAACTAAATGCAAGGTAGATTACAATGATCCATCTAACAAATTGATCGAAACTAAAAACCATCGGACTCTGCAACTTCAATATCACCACCTGACTGAGGGTTCTATATTTTACTCATTCGCAGAGTAAGCACCAAGCACGCCATCCCGAACGCTAACCAGATGCCGAGCAACAGCAAGGAACCTGAAGGGGATGACCTGCCATCGCTTGACGTTGGACCGGAAGTAGCGACAGTGGCGACACCTCACGGCAGCGTCCTGTCAGTGAAGTCCGACGCTGGCGTTCACGATGGGGCGATGGAGAGGGATGAACCACGGGGCAAGCTTCCCCACGTGACCCTGCCGCCTCCGCCGACCAGCAGGGAGAGCAGCATCTGCCCCACCAATGACGCGTCCTATGACGTCGGGTCTCCTGCCATGGCAACCAGCTCTCTGGCCGTTGCCATGGACGCGTCAACGTCAGGACTCAAGCAGAAGCAGAAAGATGCGTCATGCTGCTGTACATGCAAAGCACCGTGAGTATATTGTGCCTTTACGTGGGTGTGGGTGTTGGTGTGGGGAGGTGGGGGGATGTGGGGTGAGGTAGGAGGTTATTGAAGGGTTATTGATTGTGTCATAAATTAAAGCTGCATAGTCCAATGCTTTTTAGTTTCTGTCAGTTTCTGAGATAAATATATTAGATTGATCATTATAATCTACCCTACTTTCGCTTGAGGTAACTTATGCTTTAAATGGCTAAATTTTGAGATATTTGAAGTGCAAGTTTACATGCAAAATTAATTTGAGCAAGTATGCCAAAACTCTGACACCAGAGGGTTCTGCAGTAACAGGTTTTATTATTTGAATTCAGTGTCCCCTTCTATGTGGCAACAAATGCTTCATAAGTGCAACAGAATTTAAGTTAGATATGTGGAATCAAATCTAGATAATCGGTTTGGTTTTGAAAATTTGATGTTTTAAAGTGCGACAGGTTTATTGAGCTATAGACACATACATCAAGTAGCGAACTAGTGACATTCTACTTTACTGTCAATTCCTAGTTCTAGAGTTCTGCTTATTTAAAATAATCACATTATAGGTTACTTTAAACCATTGGAATTCTGCTTAGTATAACTACACGACATTCTAGGTTTCTGTAATCTTCTGCAATTCTGCTTATTTGAAGTATTCACACTCTAGTTTAAGGCCAACATTCTAAGTTACTATCAAGTTCAGGGATTTTCTCTCACACATTTGAATATCGAAAGAATATTGAACTTAGGACTGCAATGAATATCTATGGATTAATCCTTCTAATACTCCTTAATGGTCAATCACCCTATATTAGTTTGTAATTCAAATATCAATCTTCTGCAACGCCATGCATGGAAGTGAAAAATGGTATCACATAGGTTAGAGGGTCTGGCTGAAGGACTTCAAATTGACATAATACTTGTCTGTAGCAGGAATGTTTGTGTATAAGCCAATTCTATAATTAGTATTTTGGTTTCAATAGAAGCTAACAACATTATTATTTCAGAGAGGAACTCTATCAATCTGGGCGAGTGTTGCATTTCTCTGTAGCACTCTACTATGCAATTTCACTGAAGTTCTTTAATGTGGACTATCCCATATGCTAGTAATAGTGACGGTTTTACCACAAAGACACCCAGCAATCATAAAAAACCCTCAAAGTTAATGTCAAAATATTACAGGAAAATATCTATAGAGGGGGTGTAATGATGTCACAAGACAACTTTTGGTGGCCATATGGGATTACATACAGAAGGCTTGCAACTGCCTACACTGTGCTTATTTACTGATTTGGTGCTTTATTTGTCACTGTTTTGAGCAGTTTGGCCTCAGAAGTTGTTGCTAAAGTGCTGTAAGTAAATACATTGGATGTAAACCGCCCAGTACCTCCCAGAACACAAGAAAACTTTGTTTCACTGCATCTGCATGCATTCACAACATGGCTAGAGAGGGTGCTCATAATCCAAGATGGCTGACCGCTGACTGCTGAGTGGTGACGTCACTTGCACTCCCGCTATAGACTTCCGCAATGAACATGCTACTTGTGAATATGTAAAGTTGTCTTGGTCATGTTAGTGGAACTTTAATGCTCTTCCTCACAGGGTGAAAGAGGTGTCTTTGTTAGCAGGGATCAAAGGGTATCAGAAAAAAAGAGGAAATTCGTGTCGAGGTGGACGATAATAGAGGCACAACACGGACCGAACATTCTCCAAGCAGACTCTGTAATGATTGAGCTGAAGCACAATACTAAGACTATACTAGGAGTGTGGAAGTTAACTTACTTTAATATTCCACGATTCCTTGACAGTGTTAAAAAATAAAGCCTACAAGAGAATTTCTGCATTTTCGCAAAAGATATATCCGCTTTCATAGGGCAGATTCCGGGGGGGGGGGGGCACTGATGGACCAGAAACAGCCACCCCATCGACAGTCTGGAATTGTGTGATAATAGTTACGTAATAGATGGAGAGAATGCAGGAAATGATCCAGATATATATGTTTGAATTAATCAAATTGTGTAAGACATTGCATTGGCAATTATCAAACCGTGGGGATCTTCCGTGCCTGTGTTAGTCTCGGTGGGACGGTCTTACTTCCTGATGTCGTGTGTGGTAACACTTGTTGAATTAATAACTCTCGAAGCTCGCCATGTGCTGACTGTCTCCACACCTGACAGGGAGGACGGCGGCAGGGTGATGAGCCTGATGTACTTCCTGGTCGTGGTGACCTTGGCCTTTATCCTGCCCGTCAGCGAGGGTCTGCAGAACACATGGCTCACCGACATCACCATCACCGTAAGGACTCTCCTCATAACATTAATGGGCACTGGGCAGATTGTCGCTTATTGTGAAAAAGTACCTTCGATTGTCACTTACTGCAGTTAATTTATGTAGCGTAGTGACTTTGATTGTCACTTATTGTAAATAAGTGCCTTTGATTGTCACTTATTGTATAAAGATGTGCCTTTGATTGTCACTTATCGTGAAGAAGTGCCTTTGATTGTCATTTATTGTGAAGAAGTACGTTCGATTGTCACTTACTGCAGTTAATTTATGTAGCATAGTGCCTTTGATTGTCACTTATTGTAAATAAGTGCCTTTGATGGTCACTTATTTTAAATAAGTGCCATTCGTTGTCACTTATTGTAAAGAAGTGCCTTTGATTGCCACTTATTGTAAAGACGTGCCTTTGATTGTCACTTATTGCTTGTCACTTATTGTGAAGAAGTGCCTTTGATTGTCACGTATTGTAAAGACTTGCCTTTGATTGTCACTTATTGTAAAGATGTGCCTTTGATTGTCACTCATTCTGAAGAAGTGCCTTTGATTTTCACTTATTGTGAAGAAGTGCCTTTGATTGTCACTTACTGCAGTTAATTTATGTAGCACAGGGCCTTTGATTGTCACACATTGTAAAGAATGTGTCTTTAATTATTGCCAGTTACTGTAGTTAATCTATGTAGCCAATGTCTTTCATTGTAACTTGTTGTAAGGAGGTACCTTTCATTGTCTTTTATTACAGTGTATTTTTGTAGCACAATGCCTTTGTTGCTTATTGTAGTTAATTTGTATACCATAGTGCCTTTGGCTGTCACTTATTATAACGAAGTGCCCTTGATTCATACTTATTATATTTATAGTTATTTTTTTGTAACACAATGCCTTTGTTGCTTATTGTAGTTAATTTGTATACCATAGTGCCTTTGGCTGTCACTTATTATAACGAAGTGCCTTTGATTCATACTTATTATATTTATAGTTATTTTTTTGTAACACAGTACCTTTTATTTTCATTTATCATAAAGGAGTGTCTCTGATTGATTGGCTTGGATCATAGTGCCTCTGATTGATACTTACTCTAGTTAATTGTTGTAGCACAGTGCCCCTGATTGGTACTTATTGTAGTCAATTATTGTATAACAGTGCCCTTGATTAGTCCTTATTATAGATAATTATTGTATCTTTGGCATTGTAGCATGATTTTTGGAATTCAGCGCTACTGTTTTCTAGGATAGGGCAAGGATTGGCTTCCTCATTTTCAGGGTAATGTGACTGAGTGGGATATCGGATCACCATGAGTGTTTGTTTGTTTGTTATTGTTTTATGTCCTAGCAACATCTAAGGTCATATCAGGATGGGTACCGACTTGTGACAGTGCACACTCGTGGTGTCTTTATAGTGCTGCCCCACTGGAAGACCAGGCTGCCAGCACCATGACCTGATATCCCACTCAGTCATATTGTCCTGACACTGAGCCAACCAGTCCTTGCCCTATCCTAATAATGCCGAGTGCCAGGCTAGGAAGCTTCAAGTATCAATTTTTAAGTCATTGGTTTGACTCGACCAACGATCGACTCGAACCCACGATCTACCAACATGGGAGACGGATGCTCTAACTCAACACATGAGTGCACACTGTCACAAGTCGGTACCCGTTCTGATATGACGCTAAGTGTGTATTGGACGTAAACAAATCTCAATAAATGAAATATACTAAAATCTTATTTATATATTTTTAAGAGAGTCAGAGAGATAGACGAATATTGTCATTTATTGCAAAGGAATGTCTTTCATTGATTGGCTTGGATCATAGTGCCTTTGAGTGACACTTTCTGGAGTTAATCTTTGTAGCGCGGTGCCCTTGATAAGTGCTTATTGGACGTAAAATCTCAATAAACGAAATAATACAAAAATCTTATCTTTGATTTTAAAGGGAGAGTGAGATCTATAGATGAGTGTCGTTGACCTAATTCTCGGTCTCATTTGCCGCCAGGTGTTCCTGGGCTACCTGTACGGCGTGTCGATGCTTTTCATTGTGTTCGTCGAGCTCTACCTGTTGAGGCGCGCCAAGCGGCGGCGCGCCCGGCGACGTGCGCACGCAGAAGCGGAAGCAGACGACAATTCGCAGGGCGGGAAAAGCCTCGACTCGGGCGGCAAGAGCAACATGGCCTACACAAGCAGCCAGACACTGACGGGCATGGCGAACGGGAAGGGTGCTGGGATCGCCGAGTATGAGGACTTTGATACAAAGTCTGTCAAGTCCGAGGTTTCCACGGTTACGGAACTGTTTATGGGTGACTCGGACACGGCCTTGGACGATCCCCTCCCTCACCGCATCAGTCTGTTCCACAGGATAGCCCTGGCAGGTGAGTGGGAGTCTCAGTTCGAGGATAGGGGTGTGGGTGGGTGGTCTACTGTTGGTTATTGGAGTTTTATGGCCTGGCAACATCTAAGGACATATCAGGACGGGTACCGATATATGACAGTGTGCCCTCATGACGACTTTATAGTGCTGTCCCACTGGGAGACCAGGCTGCCAGCACCATGACCTGATATCACATTCAATCACATTGTCCTGACACTGAGCCAACCAGTCCTTTCCCTATCCTAATAATGCCAAGCATTTGGCTAGGAAGTGACATGTATACATATTTAAGGCATTGGTTTGACACAACCAGGGTTCGAACACGTGGGTTCGAAACCCACGATCTACCAAAACGGGAGACGGACGCTCAACTCATTCGGCCTTTCCGTCTTCTGCTGAAATAAGGTCTCCCCCACTATATTATTTTAATTAGTTGCTTTTAGGGAGTCCTGTGATCATTCAGGTGCACATACTGCGATCGTGAACAAATCGGGATCCTGCTAAATCGGAGTTGGGGTTTCTGAATTACCTTTGAATTAAAGAATTCTGGGTCCAATGAAGCATCGCGTTATATCGGAATTTGCGTTAAATCTGGGCATGCCAACACGAGCTTTCGCTGTACCAACTGGTTTTGTGTCATTTGACTGTCCCTGGCGTTGACTGGCATTCTCTGTGGCGGAGTGGTTAGAGTGTGTGAGTTTTTTCTAGGTCAGACTCCTAATCTGAGGGTCGGCGGTTCGATTCCCCATGCCCCCAGCTCTGCCAATTTGGATTTCCACCGCTGTGTATAACTTACAGCGTTATCAAAGGCCGGTTGCTCTCATATCATGTCTATGTGGTATGGGAGCTTAAAAATCCCTTGGGTCAGTAAAAGTGTAGGCTCGGGCTTTCTATCGACCAGCAGTGGAATGAGGAAGACCAGTCGTCTGTGACTGAAATTTCCCCTGCTTGGGACAACTAATGTACCAAAAAAAATAAAAGTGAGAGACAAATAAGTGTTCACACTTCCTGTCTACCATTCGCTATATTTGCTATATTCGCAAAGTTAGGACACCTCATATGTCAGTGCAACATTGGGTCGGATGCAAAGTTGTCCCTTGGAGATAAATATGCTTATTACTGAATACACATTTTTAAACTTCAGACAAGCTAAGGACAGAAGGCTAAAAGCAAAACATAGCAGAACAAAATGCAAGTGACAATATAAATGCAAACAAGGCAAATATAAATTTGATTCCCGATCTTTGATTACCAGGTCTCACAATAAAATATCGTGTAATGTACGGAGCCATAGTATAATGTTGACAAACAGTGCATATTAAACCCATATTATTAATAGCATAACAAGTTACCCGACACATAAATATCTCTCAGAGAACTATGCATTTCATCATATGCATTAAATCATGAATTGACCAGACGGGCTAGCCGAATAAAGCTGCGAACACACTGGACGCGTAACTGGCTCGTGCGTCAAGTGTCGCGGGTGCGTCAAAAATCAAAATGTATGTAATAAAGAGAACCCGAACACACTGGCGCGTGCGTTTCTCATGCGTGCGTCGCGCGTGCATCACGAATCGCTTTTGGAGCGATTTTTTACGCTTGACGCGTGATGATGCTTGGCTTTTGACTAAATTTGTGTGGTTAGAACACATGTTTGGACCATCCTACATGTTTGGACCATCCCATTTTTTCATATATCATATGGAGACTGCTTCCTAACAGGTAGTTGCTTTTGATAGTCATTGGAGCACATGTTTGGACCATCCTACTCTTCCCATCTGTTCATTAGGTTGTTTGTTGGTTGTTGGTTGGTTGTAGATTGGTTGTTGGTTGGTTGGTTGTTGGTTGGTTGGTTGTTGTTTGTCGATTAGTTGTTGGTTGGTTGGTTGTTGGTTGGTTGTTGGTTGATTAGACGCGTGGCAGACGCATCCAGTGTGTTCACTATTTGTGCGTGCGAACCGCTTGTACTTGACGCACGTGCGACGCATGCGTCCAGTGTGTTCGCAGCTTTAGAGCCCACTTCCCGTGTGGCAGGTCATGGGATTCGAACCCCATGTTCAAACCCAAGATGAGTGAATCCAATGACTTCAAGAAGAGCCAATTGTCTGAAATTTGCACGACTTAATCAACAATTATAAAGCTACGATTCCATATATGCGGTATGCGACATGCGATTCACATTTGCATTTGCATTTGCATTAGCACCATTCGGTCCATTGAGCGATCCACTTTCCCACAGTTGCATTCACATTTGCATTTGCATTCGCATTCGCATCCGCATCTGGACATATAAAAGCACCACCATGCATGTACATGCTTTTCCATTTTTTATAGCATTCGCATTCGCATATCGCATACCGTGTATATGGAATCTTAGCTTTACAGCAAAAATCGATTCTGATAAGTGTGACTATTTATTGAATTAAAACAAAAAAGTATGTTCAATCTAGGAGTGCTATGTCATATAATACAGTGCTATTTCATATACTACAGTGATATATCAATTATCATATACTACAGTGCTATATCATATACTACGGTGATATATCATATACTACGGTGATATCTCATTAACTACAGTGATATATAATATATTTTTTACAATGATATATCACATCGACGCTTCACCAGCCTCGCCTCTTTGCCCGCAGTGTTCGCCCTGGGCTTCATGATCTACCTCGGGCTTCTTCTGAAGCAGCTTCATGAGGGCCATTCTCCCGCCGCCTGCAGCGCCACCAGTGCCATCTGGCCGCACTACGTCCACCTGGGCTTCCTCATCTTCCAGACCTTCTTCATATTTAAGCACGCACAGGTAATGGTGGGTTGCCTGAAACGGTAAGAGCACCGGCTGGGTTTCCTCTGTGGGAGGTCGTCGGTTCGAACCCTGACCGAGTCAAACCAATTAGTTATATAGCTGATACTTGTTGCGATATAGCTTGGCACTCAGCATTACTAGGGTAGGGGAATTATTGGATTTTCTCAGTATCAGGATAATGTGACTGATTATACTGTTCGATTGGGAATTCTGACAGAGATCCCTGCTTCATATGTTTCTTGATTTGTGTGGAATTGCATTTTAACCCTTTTTTTCACGAATAAATACATATAATGGCCGCTGTGCACTTAATTTAATATGACCTCTATTGAACAGCATTGGAGATCCTGTAATTTTCAGTTTCAAACCAAATTATTTATCAATGCAGCCAATAGGGCCTATTAAATATGGGAAATGAGGGTCAAATCAGAGACAATATAGTTCTGGCAAGGCGCCGGCCATTAAGGTTACCTTGTTTTATTACTTTGCTGTTGGTAATTCTTCCCAAGCTTTGATTGCCGTGATTCATAAATAAAATCTCATGTAATGTTGATCAACATATTAAGCCCAATTGATGTTTGCTGCTGACAAACTGACGACTGCTTGGTGGCGTCCCCGCCTTGTTAGCGCTGCTGAGGTTTAGTGTTTGTTTTCTCCACCAGGGGCCGAATGTAAGAGTCACAATTTATCGGCTGCGGAGTTAAGGGCGGCCGGCGGGTTATCTATTGTCGGCGTTAATATATGTGTCACGGGGGATGTATTAGTCCAAAGCGCGCGCGGGTTAGCTAACGTTTCAGTTATTTATAGATTTGGGAAATCCCTCTGCGTTTGTAGCCATATATTAGGCTCAAATATATTAAATGCGACCATATTTAACAGAATTACATACTCAAATCGTGAAATTTCATTAAATTAACCCTAAATTCAAAGCGTTTTTAAGGCTACCGTCGCCTTGGCGGCGATATTAATAGTTATATTTTCGAATCGACGAACGTACAGTAAACAAACCGCCGGCGCCGCCAGTATGGAACGTGACGTCGATGCAGTGGTTGCGGCGATTTGTTTACATTACATTCGTTGATTCGAAAATATAACTATTAATATCGCCGCCAATGCGGCGGTAGCCTTAATAACGCTTCGAATTTAGGGTTAATTTAATGAAATTTCACGATTTGAGTATGTAATTCTGTTAAATATGGTCGCATTGAATAGATTTGGCCCGAATCGGTCCCTAACCTGCACGTTATCCCTGGCTCAAGTGGGAGTTAGTGAAGGCGACGTTAACCCTCGAGGCGGTAGCCTAACCCACGCACATACATTGACACTTTGGCCGCTAACCCGGGAAATCCGCACGACGCGTGGGTTACGAGCCCTAACCCTGACTCTTACATTTGGCCCCAGGTGTCTCTCCACTCCTACCAGCCTCTATTCCGCCTGGGCTTCCTCCACTTGGTGGCCACCAACTGGTCTGTGGCCGTGCGTGGCGTCATCAGGGAAACGCTGGAGACCGTTCTCAAACGCAACGTGGAGGAGCAGCGCAACAACCGTAAGGCACACACATAGTTCACAGGCCGCCTCTAGCCAGCATTTCTTAAAGTATAGGCCACCGAGACGACAAACAAACTCCAAATATCATGTATGAATCACATCATGGGTGGGATTCCTTCATCACTTATACCTAGTAATAGTACAGTATAACCCCGTTAAACCAAGCTCGTTTAAACCAAGTGATTGGTTAATCCAAACTTTTTTTGGCGGCCCGGCAAAATACTACCATTTATCATATAAAAAAGTTGGTTAAAACAAAGTCGGTTAATCCAAATTATTGGTTAATCCAAACTAAATTGTTGGACCCCAGGCCACATCCAGTATGGTTAAACCAAACTTTCATGTGGTTATAAGGTCATCTGAGACCCCACACTTTTTTATATAATAAATGGTAGTATTTTGCCGGGCCGCCAAATTTTTTTTTTATTAACCGATCGTTTGGTTTAACCGAGGTTATACTGTATATACATAAAAAAACAATAATCAAAATGTCCGCATACATTGTATATTACATTCATAATGCACCTGCGTTTTTGCCAAGATCAAGTCAAAGTCGAAGCCAAAGCTCGGTTAAACCAATGATCGTTAATCAAAACAAATTTCTAGGATCCCTTCAAGTTTGGTTTAACGGGGTTATACTGTAATATTAATATGATTCCCAAAGTGACCAACTATGGTTCCCCACAGATCGGGGAACGTCGGGTAACCCCTTTCGGTTGCACTTTCACACTAGCCATTGTGGCACTCTCCCTTATTTTGACATCGAGTTTGCTACTAATTAATGCTCACTATAAACACACCCCAAAAGAGCACAAAGCATCGACACAAAAATAATTATTTTTATGGATGAACCCGTTGGAAGGATTCTCCCATTGCACTCACTTCTTGCAACACTCTGCCTCTAACACCTTGTTCTATCAAATATATTACATTAGATAACACACCACTCAGCCTCTAACACCTTTCTGGTATCTCCTCGCTCCAGTCACGGTGGGACCCCTCGACACAACGGCCTACAAACACTGCTACGTGAAGGAGGACATCCTCTACAAGGCCTCGCCCTACCTCTACCCGTTTCTCATACAGTACAGCGTGCTCGCCATCGCCGCCGCCTACGCGCTCTACGCCGACGTGGGCGCATGCGCGGTCAAGGAGGAACCGGAAGTGGAGGCGGCGGTGGCGGAGGCAGCGGCGGAGCGGCGCAGGAGGTCGAGCTACTCGCAGCCGGCGGCGGTCAACTTCCACAAGACGCACCGCGGGCTGTTCGGCGGGCTCGTCGTCATGGCAGCCGCGTTCGTTAGCATCATTCTCTTCTTCTCCTACCTGGAGGAGGAAAAGGTAGGCATAGGCAACGCGCTGTCAGTGCTTATATACTACAGCAGCGACATCGCCATGCATGCCGTCATCGTGGTCGTCGTCTGGGTCGGCTGGATGCACGCTAAGAGCCTGGCTTTCGCGCAGCCTCGGGCGAGCGTCTGCGTCGACCAGGCGCTTTTGGTGGCTTCCATGGCGACATCCCTCATCTACAGGCTCTTCCGCATCCTCTCGACGTTCCGGCTACTTGTGAGCGGCGTTCTTGACACCAACACAATCCTCGCCTTCGTCGACCTGACTCTGGGCGTAGCCGGCGGGATCCTGCAGACCAGCTTCGTGCTGGACTGCTTCTCGCGCCGCAGTACGAGCAGGCGACATTTGAAGCGGAAGCCTGGCCGTGGCAGCATCACCTTCCTGCTGGTGGCGAACCTGGCATTCTGGGTGTTGCGGATGTTCCACTGCCGGCTGCTGCAGGTGGAGGGCACGACAAGGGAGCGGGCGGCGTACGGCGCCGCCGTGTGGGAGCTGGTGCAGCGGGTGTGCGTGCCGCTCGCCGCCTTCTTCCATTATCAGGTGGCGGCCGGTCTGGCCCGGGTATGGACGGATGCCTACAAGAAGGAGACGGTCAGGGAGTCGTTGCGGAGGGAGGTGGATGACCAGACGGCCGAGGCCATGATGAAGTCACGCAGCATGGACCTGCAGTTCCTGCCCGTCCGGCCGACCCCGATCATGCGCATGATCGAACTGCGCAGGCGCTTCCGGAAAAGGGAGGAACCGGATGTAGAGAACGACACCGTGTGGTCTCCCGTGTCGGATGTATGAGTTACAAACCAGGGTGTTATTTGCCAGCATGCCCAATAGACACAATATACCTTTTTTCCCTTTCATGGAGCATGCACAGTGAACTTCACGACTTGGTTCTTGCCACTGCCCTCAAAGGGCAGGTTGGTGGTGGAAAAATCCTCTATAAGACCTTTTCCACCGAGCATCTGCTGTGAGGTTTTACCCATGACCTTAGTTCTTGTCCCTGCCATCAGAGGGCAGGTTGGTGGTGGAAATCCTCTATGAGACCTTTTCCTACGGAACAGGTGCAGTGAGGCTCGACCAACAACATTAGTTCTTGCATTGCCACCAGAGGGCAGATTGGTGGTGGAAACCTTCTAGAAGACCTCTTTTTTCCACAGAGTATGGTGCACGGTGAGCTACTACTCACACCATTAGTTCTTCAACTACCGTCAGAGGGCGGGTTGGTGGTGGAAATCGCCTATTTAATGGGGAGTTTCCACTTCTGTGTGCATCTGATAATACTGACTGTTGTTGATAACAAGGTCACATAGGCTTTACCCCAATATTTATCTCCGGTTCCAATGTGTGCTACCGTTGCTGGTACTTTTCAAAAGGTATTCAAGGAAAGGACTGCACCGATCTGGTTAAACAGAACAACTATAAAGTCGAATAATGATCGATACGTGTTCAACAGACAGCATGTTATGCAGACAAATATACTAGTAAAGCAATCGTATGCAATTATTATTTCTTAATCGCTAATCACCCGAGTCCTCTGTAAAGAGTTCCTGGTTGTGGAACTGGATGCAGTTTTGTTTCAAATAATTGTGTTGTAGGGTGGCAGCGGGTGGGGTGGGAGGTCTCCAACCGCCAAAAGCTGTGTTCACACGGGCAAAGTTTATGTCGACTTAGACAAGTCGATTTATATGAATCGATTTAGTGTTGTGTCCACACATGCAGTTCTTTTAGCCGGAAATCGATATCTGCGCATGAGCAAGTCCATACTAACCAGCGCCAGTTTTGGTTAGTCGATGTCGGCAAGAGAGAGTGTGGGTTCGACCTAGATATGTATAGACTGAATTATATTGTTTTGGAACCGTAAAAACTTCTGCTGGGCAGTGAAAACCTTAAAATAAATCATTAAAAATATATATGTGCACCTCTAGCAGGTTCATAGACCAAATTATATTATATAGTGTGACGTGCTTAATCCGCCTCAAGTAAGTCGGTTGCGTTCACACGGGCGATATAAGTCGAATCATAAAATTCGGTTCATATAGACCACCTACAGAGGTGGTTTATAAATTCCGGCTTATATGATTTGAATCAGCCCTAAACCGCCTCAGCCACGCGTTCACACGCCAAATGTGAGCCAAACTAGGCAAGTCGATTTATATGAGTCGAATTAACTGCCCCGTGTGAACAGGGCTATAGACAAGGTTAGACGATTACTGACGATTAACTGGTCCCCTAACCGTCCTAATTTCAGTGGATCCCTGTGACTTGAAAGTACCACTAGAGCCTTGCTCACGGTGAGCCACAATGTTGATGTTTGAAATTAAATTGTACACAGACCACGGTTCAGTGACTTATGGAAGTGTGTATAGATATGTGTGTGCGCAGGGCTGATGTATGGATAGGGTAGAGAGTCATTCTTCTTATTTTGTATTCTAAAAAGATATACGGACAGTGACAACGCAATTATCAAGGGTATTTTGTAATACAAGGATGGTCCCCGTGGGATATTCAGTGTCTATCAGTATCGGGAATAGGGTGTAAGGTGACAACCTTCTAGGTTTGGGGTACTGTTAATCCCCTCTCTTCTCCCATGTTCCAATGACTTGTTAATACTCCAGTCGGTCTATATATATATAAAGTCCCGTGACTCTGCATTCGAATTTTCGTAAACTGTGTACAATTGTGATAAATATTGACAACTTTGGCTGGCCTCTAATAAGTAATAGACATTGTTGGAGCGTGTCACGTTTTCTTTGGTAAATGAGATTTATTCATGTGCCGTTTTTCAGTGCCGTAGCACTGGTCTTCCGGCCGTGAGTGATACAGGTATTTACACAAAGTTAATCATGGTTTTTAAAGTGTAATTAAAACACATGTCATACAATAAGTAAAAGGATATGAGGTATGCTTCATTACCTATATGTACATATATATGATTGAATCGATATGTTGAATAGACATGGGTCGTTCTCCGAAAACTGTGTATCACTTTTGTGATATGGAAACCAAAAGTGAAACCATTGCAAATAATCGCAAAAAACATTCCAAACAATAACAGAATCCATATTTATATGAAGGTTTGCATGTTGTGCTTATGTCATACTTTAAATTCTTTTTTACCTTTCGGTTTTGATCTTATGCAAATTAAAGAAAGCCATTAAAATTAACCATGTAACATACATCCATAGCATTATTTTAACACCCACCCATAACATCATGTTATCACACACAGCAAATTCAAACAATATTTCATTGATTACAATTAACCAAAAAAGATTGTGTCTTACGAGTAAAAATTTGAAAACAATATTTGGGTAGGTTCATGTTGTCGATATGCAAATTTCCACATTGTCACATTAGCACAAAATCATATATATAATATTTTTGATGCATTTTATGGGGTAGATTAAATATCTGTGGTATTATTAACATACTTAATACACAGAGTCAACAATACCTATTTGACTAACTACCCCTCCGCCACAAAAGAAGGCAAAATCATTAAATATGTAACATGGAACTTTGGAAGCCATATATGTGCTACAGAGTTTCAGAGACCGGCCCATATATATATATATATTTTACCTCGGTATACCGCCTCTGGCTAGCCGCAGGCTAGGGAGAAGGAAGCACATCCGGGTCCAGCAATTAGCATAAGTGACTCACAACGGGAGGACGTTTGTGAGTTGCTCCAACAGGATTTATCTACTAAGACTACTTATTCACAAAGTAAGTAATGGAATCTTAGGTAAAATTGTGTATGATGCTTTATAGCATCACATTATGAAAGTTCAGAACTTTCTCAGGTCCCTTTTGGACTTTGTACATGTTTTTTACTTGAGGATAGAACACTGGGTGCCGCTGGCACAAACGAAACCGATAGTCCTTTGTTCTATCGACACCTGTTTTTGAGACAGGGAGAAATGGTAACCCGAGTTGCTCATTTCCTAAGAAAATTCTCCCGGATCCTGAATAGAGGATGTTGTTGGGGATGCTTCTGGGTGTTTTTTATAGACACCCCAGACCGGTTTTAAGGCGAACCTCCGAGTTTCGTAATATTTTCTCCAACTTGCTGGCGTCGTAGCCGCGGGTGGGAGAAGTGTACGGAACAGAGAGAGTGGGCGATCTTAGGATCGATACCCTCCGTTTGGTTGGTTTCGTTACCACTAAACCTACGGCAAAATTTAGCTTCACGCCTGTACTGAAACGTTGTAATACACGCTATTCTGTACCTTGTTACCTCAACCCAGTTTACTGGTTACACTTTGTGTAGTTGAGATGATATCCGGTTAAGTAACACCTTTGTCGTTACAGGAACCGATGGCCACTCGGCGGAATAAGCAGCCTGCTGCAGCCGAGGGCATTGCCCCTACGGATTACGATTCGTCACCAGCAGCTACGGCTCCGCCGTCCCCACAGCCCGGGGCACAGACGTCCGACAGGACAGTGACCAGCCACCTCAACCAGTGATTGGGAGGCTAAGATGGCAGCTATGATGGAGGAAAAGATGCGCCAATTCCAGGCTCTTTCCTTTGCGGGCCCTCCCCAAATCCCTGATGAGGATTGGGAAGACTTTTCCGACGACGAGGAAGACACGGTTTCGGCCCCCGAGGTTCCAAAACCGAAAGCGCGCGGCAAGAAACGCCGCACAGTAAGCAGCTCAGGTGATGAGTTCACCAAGGCCGCTAACGCTAAACGCTCCTAAGAAGTCGAAGAAAAAGAAAAAGAAAAAGAAAGACTCGTCCTCGGACTCGTCAGACGACTCCTCTTCCACGGAATCCGATTCTGATACGGAACGCGCTGGGGTGTACGCCAAAATAGGCGCTAAGGTTGGGAAGAAGATTGTCAAGAAAAAGGCAAAAAAGGTTCGTACCACAACCATGATGAGGAAAACGGTCAATGGCCATTTTACAACCTTCAAACCAGCTGAGGTCATTAATAAATTGACTGAACAGATCTCCGGCGTCAAAGGTATTCCCGCTACGGTGTGTAAGGAGATGGATGCTGGCATCCATTCTGTCTCGACGAACGTCGCCGCTATGAAACTGCCCTATCTTTGATCCATAAGGCAGTTTTGGGGTCCTTGACTTCCATTATCCCGTTGCAAACCGCATGCAGACCAAGAATAAGTTCTCGTCCTTGGCTCGGGTAATGGACAGGGGCATTGCCTTGCTCGCTGCGGCGAGTAACTACATGACACATCGCCGCTTCGAAAATGTGTTCAAATCCGTCACTACCGACGCGGGCAAAGAGGTCGCCCGGTCAAAGAAGATGACTGATCATGACGGCAAGGAATACACAGTGTATTCCGGACCTACCCCCATCAAAGGCAAACCTCTGGACAAGTCCAAGATGTTTGGGGGTCAGCTTGCCTATCTGTACAAGCAAGTAGAGGTGGACACTAAGAGTGCCAAGAACATGGAACTCAAGGGCCGTAAATCCCAAAACCCACTCGGGTTCAGACGAAGCAGGACGGATTTTCGCTTCCGCCGGGGAGGAAGGCCGTTCAGGGGCGGCCCATCCTTCGCGTTCAGCCAGAGGGGAAGAGGTCGAGGCGACAGACAACCCTCAAACTGGAACGACAACCGCGGTTACAAGAGAGGGACTTTGTCCCCAAGCCGCAGTTCCCCAAACCAGGGAACAAGTAGAGAACGCCACACAAACTTTTCAGCCTCCTGACCCTGAAATGGTCACAGAGGAAACACAAACTGACGTAAGCTTTTTCTCAAGCGGGCAACATTGTTAATTATTTAGAGCAATGGCAACAATTAACCACAAACCCAGAGGTTATTAGTATTGTTAAAGGCATTGCAATTCCTTTCACACAATTACCTGTCCAGAAAAGAGCACCTTTTCCATATAAATTCAATTCGCAAGAAAGATTTCAATTCAATGAACAGGTTTAGGCTTTTTGAAGCCAAAGGCATTGTCAAAAGAGTTGAACATGCTGAAGGTGAATTCATTTCAAATATTCAATATTTTCTCCACTCCTAAACCAGATGGGTCCATTAGAATGATCTTAGATTTAACTAAATTAAATGAAATCATTGAATACAAACATTTCAAAATGTTTTCCTTAGAAACAGCTGGTATCCCCAGATTGTTGGCTAGCGAGTGTCGATTTAAGAGATGCTTACTATACCGTCCCTATTCAGGAGGTAGTATCGCAAATTTTTAAGGTTTGTCTGGAATGGCCAGCTTTTTGAATTTACCTGCGTACCTAATGGTTTGGCGTGTGCACCACGCCTTTTTACTAAGTTGTTGAAACCGTTTTTTCACAATGGCTAACTTGGTCATTGTATGTTTCCATACATTGATGATTCTTTCATTATGGGACAATCTTTCACACAATGCGAGCTCGCCGTTCAAGATTTGTGTCAACTTTTCTCAAACTTGGGTTTCTTCATACATGATAAGAAATCCGTGTTTTCTCCTACTAAGGAGCTTAAGTGGCTAGGTTTCATTTTAAACACCACGGCTATGACCGTTTCACTTACACAACAGAAGAAAGATAAGCTTTGCCGCACAGCGATACAGCTGTTAGACATTTCTAGGCCAAAGATAAGAGAGGTCGCAGTGTTAATTGGTATCATGGTTTCGTACAGCCCTGCTATTCTATACGGAGCAGCACACGTTAAATCACTGGAAATTGATAAGAATCTAGCTCTGGCCCGAGCAAAGGGTAACTTTGAAAAGAGAATGTTTATCTCTGAGAATGGACTAGCCGACATTTATTGGTGGCTAAGTCACTTTGATCAACTCCCCCAATCCCATTAGAATGGGTGAGCCCAATACTACAGTTACCACTGACGCGTCACTGCAAGGTTGGGGGCACATCGCAATGATGTAGCAACGGGCGGACAGATGGCTAGAATCGGAAATTTCCGAACATATTAATGTTTTAGAATTAAGGGCCATTTACTTAGGTTTAACCAGCCTTGTTAAAGTACCCAAAAATAATGTACGTATCCTTACGGATAACACCACGGCCATGGCTTATGTCAGAAATATGGGAGGTACAAAATCAATAAAGTGTAACGAATTGGCACTACTCATTTGGAATTGGGCGCAAAGCTTTGAGGTCTGGTTAACAATAACACACATACCCGGTACGCAGAATTGTCTTGCAGATAAGATGAGTCGCCATTTCCATGACCACTTAGAATGGTCACTAAACCCATCAATTTTCAAAGAGATCTGTAACACATGGGGCTGGCCGGATATAGATTTATTTGCTTCACGTAATAACTTTAAACTGGACAAATATGTTTCGTGGCACCCCGAAACCGAATGCTTGGCACATAGATGCCTTCTCGCTAAATTGGCAAAATCATTTCTTTTACATTTTCCCCCCTTTTACCATTATTAGCAAAGTCGCCCGAAAGATACAAATGGAGGGAAACACACGCCATCCTCATCGTCCCCGAATGGGCACACTCAACCGTGGCTAGCGAGATTAGTCGCGACGGCCAAAAGCAGCCTACGCTTCCCAAGATACCGAGGAAACCTGAAACATCAGGGACCGTTAGCGCGCCACGGAAACGTGTCGACGACTCCTTTGGTAGCATTCCTTTTTAAAATAAATATTTGGAACAATTCGGCTTGGATAAGATTACACAACAACGTTTAGTTTCTCACGCCTGGAGGAAGGGAACTGTGAAAATGTATACAACCTATTTAAAGAAATGTGGTATATATTGCTTACTTAAGAAAGTTAAGCCAATGAACCCAACAATATCCCAGGTAGGACGTTTCCTACGTTTCTTAGAAGACGAAGGTTTAGGATATGGCGCTATCAATGCAGCCAGATGTGCGCTGTCAATTATCCTACCTAGGATTAATGGACAAACAATGGGTAAACACCATGTTATTTGCTGGATCGTACGATCAATTTATCAGAGGAACCCTCTCAAACCCAAATATAATAGGTTTTGGGATGTATCTCTTGTGTTTAAACTCTTCAAGGAATGGCCAGAGAATAAGTTCCTGGACGTTAAGCTATTAGGTTTCAAAGTAGCTTTGCTTCTTCTGCTGGTTTCAGGACACAGGGGCCAAACAATAGTCGCCCTGTCGCTCAATGGTCTTGAAATCGATAACAAGGAAGCAACGTTTGATTTAACAACTTTGTTGAAATCAAATCGTTTAGGTGATCCCCTGTCGACAATAAGTGTCACTAGTTTCACAGAGGATCGAAAATTATGTGTAGTCTCCGCAATACGGACTTATATATCCAAGACAAGAAAAATACGCAACTCAAGGCAGCTTTTGGTGAGCTTTATTAAGCCACACAAGGGCATTTCGAGGGACACCCTCGCCAGATGGACCATGACTGTGTTAAAACTATCAGGAGTCAACACAAACAGATATTCATCGCACTCTACACGTGGTGCAATGGTATCTAAGGCCAGATTACTAGGCATTTCCGTGAAACGGATCCTGGCTCATGCAGGATGGAAAACCGCTAGATCGTTTGCAAAACATTATCACAAGCGACTAGAGAAGCCTCAACCTATCGCACAGAGGCTACTCACCAACTAAAAGACAAAGGTGAGACAAAGTCAACTTTTCGCTTTATTGTCATACCAATTGTACACACATACATAAATAAGACTTGATAATAGAATCATAATAACTAACAGGAATATCAGGATAAAAATGATATTACGTAAAGGTCTCCCTAGCCTGCGGCTAGCCAGAGGCGGTATACCGAGGTAAAATAGATTAGTTAGACGAATCTTACCTGGGTATAGATGATGGATAACTATTGTTTTACCGAGGTAGGAGCCTCGGTTAGACGTGGGCGAGGGCCCACCCACCACGCCCTGCCACGTCTATTCAATCACTTGTACCAAGATTAGGTCACATGACCATAGTTGTTTGGTTTATTGGAATCATTTTTATCCTGAATTAGTAGGTAAAGATTGCTGGACCCGGATGTGCTTCCTTCTCCCTCGCCCACGTCTAACCGAGGCTCCTACCTCGGTAAAACAATAGTTATCCATCATCTATACCCAGGTAAGATTCGTCTAACTAATCTATATATATATATATATATATATATATATATATATATATATGCTGGCATGCATGTTCCACTGTGTAAATATCCATTACTGGGGATTAATGAATGATGGTGCTATCCAGGACGACCTGGACTGTATTATACAATCACTATTATAAACATGATCTGCATGCATATTGCATATTTACTGCCATAAGCAGGAAAGAGCCATTTTCCAATCGCTGTAGATAGATGACATTAATGTATTTTCAGATGACAAATGTAAGGTCAATAAAAAGTGATATATGTCTTATTATGATTATCATCATCGTTATTATTTTGTGTTATTTCTATTAGTCATAATATTACTATTATTATAATACTTTAATTGTTGATTAGATAGTTTCCTTCATAGTGCTTTACTCTTTGTATAATGTCACATGTCGGGGCAGAATAAGTGGCTTTGGTGCATGTGTGTAAATAACTGAATTGAAGTTGAAAATGAATTCTGGACAATAATCAAATATAGAGGATGATTATATCTTAAAGCTGCATAATCAAATATAGAGGATGATTATATCTTAAAGCTGCATAATCAAATATAGAGGATGATTATATCTTAAAGCTGCATAATCAAATATAGAGGATGATTATATCTTAAAGCTGCATAATCAAATATAGAGGATGATTATATCTTAAGCTGCATAATCAAATATAGAGGATGATTATATCTTAAAGCTGCATAATCAAATATAGAGGATGATTATATCTTAAAGCTGCATAATCAAATATAGAGGATGATTATATCTTAAAGCTGCATAATCAAATATAGAGGATGATTATATCTTAAAGCTGCATAATCAAATATAGAGGATGATTATATCTTAAAGCTGCATAATCAAATATAGAGGATGATTATATCTTAAAGCTGCATAATCAAATATAGAGGATGATTATATCTTAAAGCTGCATAATCAAATATAGAGGATGATTAATATCTTAAAGCTGCATAATCAAATATAGAGGATGATTATATCTTAAAGCTGCATAATCAAATATAGAGGATGATTATATCTTAAAGCTGCATAATCAAATATAGAGGATGATTATATCTTAAAGCTGCATAATCAAATATAGAGGATGATTATATCTTAAAGCTGCATAATCAAATATAGAGGATGATTATATCTTAAAGCTGCATAATCAAATATAGAGGATGATTATATCTTAAAGCTGCATAATCAAATATAGAGGATGATTATATCTTAAAGCTGCATAATCAAATATAGAGGATGATTATATCTTAAAGCTGCATAATCAAATATAGAGGATGATTATATCTTAAAGCTGCATAATCAAATATAGAGGATGATTATATCTTAAAGCTGCATAATCAAAATATAGAGGATGATTATATCTTAAAGCTGCATAATCAAATATAGAGGATGATTATATCTTAAAGCTGCATAATCAAATATAGAGGATGATTATATCTTAAAGCTGCATAATCAAATATAGAGGATGATTATATCTTAAAGCTGCATAATCAAATATAGAGGATGATTATATCTTAAAGCTGCATAATCAAATATAGAGGATGATTATATCTTAAAGCTGCATAATCAAATATAGAGGATGATTATATCTTAAAGCTGCATAATCAAATATAGAGGATGATTATATCTTAAAGCTGCATAATCAAATATAGAGGAATGATTATATCTTAAAGCTGCATAATCAAATATAGAGGATGATTATATCTTAAAGCTGCATAATCAAATATAGAGGATGATTATATCTTAAAGCTGCATAATCAAATATAGAGAATGATTATATCTTAAAGCTGCATAATCCGATGAAACCATACAGTTATCAAAACCGAGGCACTGACTTGGATTTGACCCTACTTATCTAACTTAGATACTGGTCGGCCTATTAAGCATTTAATGCAGCTTGGTGGCTTCATGGGATGAAAACATTAATAAACTTAAAGAAATTGAACCATCCATGGGAAAGCCACCACAGACTCATGCGGGAGGTCGGCGGGACCAAGTGGTCCTTAGCCGCTGCCGTATTGGCCACTCGTGGCTTACACATGCTTTTCTGCTCAAGGGGGAACCTCCCCCTGAATGTATTGGGTGTCAGTCCGCGCTGACACTCAAACACATTTGACTAAGTTGCGTTGATTTTTTGGCCCTGTGCCAACAGTTCTACACTGCAGACAGTATACATGACCTTTTTCCTAAGGTAAAACAGGAAAACATTTTAGCCTTTTTGAGGGCAGCTGGACTGTACCACCTCATATAGTTTACTAAATAGATTCTATCAATTATTAATAAAACTTCTTTTTCTATGGGAATTTGTTTCCCTTGACCACAAATACATGATTGTGAGCTTTTTAATTTAATTAGTGTCTATTGCCACATAATTGATTGTCTGCTTTTACATGTAAAAGCGATGGTTTGAACAAAAAACAAACATCGCTGTGAATATGGCCTATGCTGCCGACACGGCATAAAGCAACCACCAATCAATCAATCAATCTGGTGGCTCCTGTGCTATGCTGATATGCTTGAAAACGGGTAAGCAATACAAGTGTCCAGCATTTCGGTGTGCACACAAAACACAATATTTTCCCTTCAAAAGATAATCCTTTAAAATAAAAGGTATTTTAAACTGAAGTAAATTAGATCATACTGACCAACCTAATATATAGATCTTAATGTGGTAGAAACTCACATCCATCGGAGCATGACATTTAACACCAATGTGACGGAGTGGAAGGTGGGTTGGTTGGTTGGTTGTTGGAGTTTACCGTTCTGGAAACATCTAAGGTCATATCAGAATGGGTACCAACTTGTGACATTGTGCACTCATGGTGACTTTATAATGCTGCTCCACTGGCTGCCAACACCAGGACCTGATATCGCACCCAGTCACATTCTCCTGACACCGACCCAACCAGCCTTGTCCTAAGGGAAAGGCAGGAAGAGGATGACGGGGGAGACATCACCATCTCCACCACAATCTCCAGCATCTCCTCCTGTGGGATCTCCTCAGTGGACATCGCCATCTAGCCAGCCTGAGGATATGAAGGAGACGCAGTCCATGTCTCCGTCGCCTCCTCGGTCCCGCCCTTTGTCCGTCGCCTCCACCTCATCAAACACGCAGCAGGGGCCAAACAAGAGGAGGGTGAGGAAATGTGGCTGCACTCTGACTGCTGCAGACGAGGAGCTGATCATGGAGTTCCTGCAGGACAACCCCGTCATATGGAACGTCAGGATGAGTGACTACCGGCGGATGGACAAAAAGGGAAGCTTTGGGAGGACCAGGGCGAAAGGATGGGCAAAACTGTGGGGCATCTCCAGGGCTGGTTCAAGGCCCACACACGGGCCTCCCCTGCGCACCGAGAGGGAGCAGTGGATCATGGACAAGTTTGGCTTCCTGAGTTCAGTCATCAGGCACCGGCTGAGCCCTGCAGAACTTTACGTACTATATATTTTACTGACATTGTAACTTGCAATGATGTGGATTTTATTCTGGATAAATGGATGTATATATTTTAATGGCATTATGACCCTGAAACCAGTTTCATCACGGGCCATGACAGTGCGGACGGCTTTTGGTAATTTCATCAGGGACGCGATGGAGACAATGTCCAAGGCGCAAGAAAAGAAGGCGCGGGACGGGATTTATCGTGTCCTGTTGGAGGTGCTGCATGAAGATGTAGACAACGATGAGCGATGCATGCACTTGGAGCCATCCAGGTCCAATCCCTCCCCGGTGTTTCCTGTGTGGGCCCCGTCTGCGATGCCGTGGCAGTCAACACCGTTGCACGCATCCTCCATCATCTCGTCAATGTATTCGGCGATGACTGCTTTACACACCTCTCTCATGATGATTGATTGCGTGTTGTGGGGGACCCTCCACCCAAACTTCATGGAGGTATACTTGCTCCCAGAGGCTAGGTGACGCAGAGTGAGGGCAAGGTTCAGGCCAGGCTCGATCGGCTCTCTGAAGTTATCCGAGGACCCACTCTGGCTAGCATCTCGTTGAACATAGGGGGAGGTATCCGCATGAAGTTGATGAAAGAATCTCTGTCCTCATTACGGAGTTCCACCAGAAGCTGGTCATACAAACCAAACTGTCGCCGCCCCCTGATCCATGCTCTCATCCACATTCTTCTCAGTCGACATTGTCTCCTTCTTCTGAGATGGTAAAGTATCAATTGGTTAACATTATGGTGATGTTGGAGAATGGCTAGGGACATCCATCATCTCCGAAGAGCTGCGCTGTTCTGGTCAAAAATGAAATCCGATCCCTATATATACTCCAAGCCAAAATGCTCACAATACGTTTGATCATTGTAATCTATCTTCCTTTAGTACGAAGTACCCTTGATTCAAAATGACTAACTTCAGAGATATTTGAAGTGTAAATACGGCAAAGTAATTTTGCTGTGCTTGTGTCAAAGCTGTGACCATTTCAGCGCTAAGAGTAACAGGTTCTATTAAATTGACTTAGTATGTCGTTCTATGTAGCAACACATACTCAAGCAGTGCACTAATATCTAAGTTGGATATGTAGGTTCAAATCTAGATGAGTGTTTTGCTTTCGAAAATGCGATGCTTTTATCAGATTCTGCACCTTTTAAGAGTGTATCCTTCCCTCTGCATCAACTTTCTTCACTGACAGCACCCCCCCCCCGCCCCCGCGCCCCCACCCATCCCCACTAATGATTGGCTACTCTTCAGATAAGCCCTGCCCCTCTCTGGATAGACTACATCATGGTTCCAGCGGCACAGTGCATTGTGGGATGCGTCAGAGCAAAACAAATCCGCGAGAAGCACATGGCACATGCTAATACACTGGGTGCAGCTATGAAATGTGCTAGTTTCAGCTCATCTCAGCTCTTGTTTGAAACATAGAATACCAACTAAAAAAATATATATAATAAATTAAGATATTAATCTTTCATCCAGCATTGCATTTACATCAATATAATCAGCACATTTTATTCCATGTGCATTTAGATTTAGACAAATCTAGGCACTCAGACTAGTGTTAGAGCCATAACCAGAGTCAGTTTTACTTATTTTATTCATGTTTTTATTTATATCCTATGGTTAATGACATATGTAGAAATAGAAAATGAGTACGGTTAATCAGATATTGGTTATATATTTCTTTGAAACAAGTTTTTGTTGACACATTTTAATATTTAGAACAAGAATTACTTCTGGCTAATCAATGGTAATGTAAACATCAGCCTGTAAAGTGACTGAAATTGTATGTTTCTTAGCTCAAATTGCTTAATTATGGAGAGTTGTATCTTAAACATATTCATTATATTATTATATTGCATCCTTCCATCCATGTTTGTGCCAAATTGTTATGTATTTCTATTTAATTTGAATAAAATGGCAGTTTTGCCCTATGCGTATTGCAAACTCATTGGCCGTATGCTTTTGCTTTGCTCCCAACGCCGTTTTCAGCGCATGTAGTCAGAACCGTGATGTAGTCTATTGACCCGCTTCAGCAAAAGCCACGCTCTTTTTGGGCTGGCACTCTTCAGTTAGCCCCTCCCCTCCCATCTCAGCCACCGCCCCTCACGTCCCCCGTCCATTTTTATAAGTCTCCAGTTAAAACTTTGATCTTCCTTTTTTTTTGGTTAAAGTTGCATAGTCTGATGAAAGCATCACATTAAAAAAAGAAAGTTTGTTTTATTTAATGACGCCTCTAGAGCACATTGATTTTCATATCATCGGCTATTGGACATCAAATATATTGTCATTCTGACATATTTCTTTGGAGGAAACCAGATGCCGCCGCAGAGGCTACTCTTTCCGATAAGCAGCAAGGGGTATTTTCTATGCACTTTCCCCACACACAGGACAGCACATACCACAACCTTTGTTTTACCAGTTATGGACCACTGGTTGGAACGGAAAATAACCCAAACTGCAAATGGGTCCACTCAGCAGGATCGATCAGATGACTTCACAGGTGGACACTCTACTGTCTGAGCTACGTCCCGCTCCGCAACACATTTTCAAAACCAAAACACTTATCTAGATTTGATTCTACATATTTAACGTAGATACTGGTGCCTGATAACAAATTAATTTGGCATACTCTGATGTCAGATATCTCCAAAGTTAGCCATTTAAAATAAAAGTTACTTCAAGCTAAAGTAAAGTAGATTATAATTATTAGCATGATATATTTGAAGATTTATACTGCCTATTATGGATAAGCCTGAATAGACTTATTTTCACCATTAGACAGTTTGTCGATAGAAAGCCCGAGCCTACACTTTTACTGACCCAAGGGATTTTTAACCTACCACACCACATAGACATGGTATGACAGCAACTGGCCTTTGATGACGCTGTAAGTTATCCACAGCGATGGAAATCCAAATTGGCAGAGGTGGGGGGCACAGGGAATCGAACCACCAACCTTCAGATTAGGAGTCTGACCTAGAAAAAAGTCAGACACTCTAACCACTCCGCCACAGAGAACACCACTTTCATCTAAGAAAATGCAAAAACTAAAAGATCATCGGATTATGCAACATTAAAATGATCAAGACGTAGTGCTCGTTAGGAAAACCCACGCGAGCCTAAAATAATGTGGACAGCAACCAGATGGATCAACAACCTCTGTGAGGGTGGATGGTCCTGAAAAGGACCTTTCATTGTGACCACCTGAACCAGAGAATGACACGGTGGTGGTGACCTTGACCTCCAACTTACAGGCGTTCCACAGCCTGGCGCCAGTCGATTCCATGCTCCTCCTTCAGTTTCTCTTCAATGGCGTCCAGCCTCTCCGCCTCCAGGCGGGCAAACGCAGTAAACACGTTGCGCACGCCCTCCATGGTGACCAGGCGCAGGCGCAGCGGGTACCGGAAGCTGGGTCTGCGTGACGTCACGGAGCGGTCGTAGCGGCGCCGAACTGCCCGGATGTTGTTGTTCATCTGGATCAGCTGGTGGCAGACGACCCGAAAACGGCGTTCTCTTCTGAGAAGGTCAAGGACGATGTCTAGCTTGGCATCCAGTGCAGCCATGATTGAATGTAATAGCGTGATGGATAGCAGCGTGATGGATAGCAGCGCTATGGAGTGATGGAATGTGCAGTAGTCGTATGTCGTCTGTGGGTACACGCAGTGTATGCTGTGGTGATTCGGAGTGAATGGTTCTTGTCTGCTCCGACATGTTGAGCTGGTATATAAGCAGGCGTGTCGCGCTATCTGACACGGAGGTCATTTCAATCGAGTTTTAACCTTCACTTGACATTTCGCACCTCAGCAGGTTCCGCCCGCGTCCCGCTGTCCTCTTGCCGTGGCAAGATGACCGGACCGTCGTCGCTGCTGGTGACACCTCGGGGTGTGATGGGTTGAGTAAATAGCACTCCTGGACCTTTCACACCTTATCCATGTTCGCGCTTCTGAGCATGCGCGTAAACTCACCTCCTTACACCTACGTGGAAGGTCGAGTCACCGGGCGAACATTCAGTTCTGAGCTAGGTGTGATTTGTCCACCTACTCGGGAGAAATGCCATGTCAGCGTTACTTTGTTGTCGCATGTTCTTAGACTAGAGTCATACGGCAACGATCATATATATATATATATATATATATATATATATATATATATATATATATATATGTATATATATATATATACATATATATATATATATATATATATATATATATATCGATTAAAGTTGCATGGTCCGATGAAAGTATCAAATTTTCAAAAGCTAAGCACTTATGTAAATTTGAACCTACATATGCAACTTAGACCCTGGTGCAGTTATTAAGCATTTGATGCTACATAGAAGGGCATACTAAAACAATTTAGTAGAACCTGTTACTACTGAAGCCTATGGTGTTTGAGTTTTGGCAGGCATGCCAATATTAATTTTGCACGTTTTCACTTAACATATATCCTAAATTAGTCATTTTAAAGCAAAGTTACTTCAATCTAAAGTAAGATAGATAACAATTATCAGCCTAATATATTTATCTACAAATAAAAGATAGACTATCAAAACCATCGGACTATGCAACTTTAATCAATATACCGATAGATTGATATATAATATTCACATATATGGTGGCCTATGCATGCTATAAATGCTATGCGTGTGCTATATGTATGCGATCTGTATGCTATATGCATTATATATGCATGATACATGTAAAATGTATGCTATGCTATGCTATAGTTACATTTTATTTATTTGTTGGGGTTTAACGTTCTATTAACATCTATAGTAATATCAGGACGGTATTCTATATGTATGCTATTTTATATGTATGATGTATATGCAGATATGGTGTATATGGTAAATATACCATCTACGGTATATATGGTATATATATTATAGTATACATTATACTATGGACAGTGTCCATTATTATAATATTTATATATATGTAGAAGAACTATTTTCAAGACTCCTATATATATTCTCTCTCCCCCCCCTCTCTCTCTATATATATATACACATATATATATATAATACAGGAGTCCTGAAAATAGATCTTCCGAGTAAACAGCTTCATCTGAAGAAGTCTAAAGTGCATGTCGTTATGGGTAGCGCCCAAGCAGGGGGAAAAACCATCACTACAGTTTACTCAGAGAAAATAACAGAATGGCTAAATATTAATGGAATCACTTGTTCAATCAGATTGGATAAGATAAGTAGAAGATCAGTGCCTCAGCTCTGGAAACAGACTTTGCTCAAAGGAATAAATATATTTTACCAACAAAAATGTTTAACAAAAAACAAAAACAAAAAACAACCATATAATAACATCGATACGTCGACGCCTAATAGCTAATCTTAACCAAATGTATTTATTCAATTTCCCCGTCTGTCCGTTGTGCGAAAATTAATCGAAGCATGTTTGGTTAGTATCCATTTATTTGATAAATGACAATCGCAGACGAACTCAATCTGTCAATATTACCCAGGCACCGGGGTCCTCTCCATGGACACAAACGTTGCTCTCAGTGAGAATCTCAAATTGATATATATCTGACATCGGTGTTCTGATTTATTTTCACAAGCATAATTATTGCAACTCATAAATTTATTTATAATATGTATTTTTAAAAAGATAAACGATTTAAGTTAATCGTTACTATGTTACTTTAGTGTGAAGTAACCTTTCTTATACATGGCTAACCGTGAAGACATTTTAAGGGGAAACGTACAAAGTTACTTTTTGTGTGCACACCAAAATGCTGGACACCAAATTAGTTCAATTAACTTGGTAATTTGCGTGCGAACAAGGAGTCTCACTGGTGGTGCCACCTGGGTTCGAATCCTCACCCACAAACCCCTACCGGATTCCCCGCGAACCTGAGTCTCTCGCGAGACCTCTGACGTCACGGCCACCCATCGTCGGCCCCCGAGACCCACCAGGCCTCACTTTCACTCCAGCAGCCAGACAAGCAACTCACCACCTCAACTCAGCCGCCCACCCATCCCTACAAATGATGAACACACAAAGTCGATGAGGTTGAGGGCCTGAGTCGAATTTCAAGCTGATGGACCAACTTCTGACATTTAACCTACTTTATTGACTACTATCTACATTGGACCGTTCGACCAATTTCTGACCTGTAACCTACTCTTATTGACTACTATATATATTGAATGAAATCCAATTCAATGAGCTGCTTGTTCGTGTCGTAAATTATAATCATCAAGTTAATATATTTATCTGACTTCCCCCCCCTAAAAAAAACATGGCCGAAACTCAAAAACCATCGGATTATGCCGAATTAAGCTGAAGATACATGAACTATTCAAGTCTTGGTTCGAATCCGAACTAAACTTCTCAAGTGTCACCGCACCGTATACTGCATTCTGGTATGTATTCTTATATATATATATAGGATGCCAAAACCTATGTAGCTCCTGTATCTTTATAGAGAATCATTTTCATTTCTGTCTGCATCCGATGTAATTTCCTAACTTGTTTTTTATCTTGATGTTCTTGCTAAAACTGTCAAAAAATTTAGATACTTTGCTAGTCACTTATTGTTGTTGCCATGCACTTAAAGGTGCATAGTCCGATGGCTTTGAGTTTCTGTCATTTTCTGAGATAAATATAATAGGTTGATTGTCATAATCTACCTTCATTTAGAGTGAAGTAACTTTTATTTTAAATGGCTAACTTTTTTAGATATATTTGAAGTGCAAACATGCTAAATTACTTTTGGCAAGCATACCAAAACTCTGACACCGTCAGGCTTCTGCAGTAACAGGTTCGATTACATTGACTCAGTATTCCCTTCTATGTGGTGACAAATGATTAATAATTGCACTGTTATCTAAGTTAGACATCTCAAATAAAATCTAGATAATTGCTTTAATTAAACAAAGTTGATGTATTCATCGGACTGCAGCTTTAAAGATTGAAGATATGTGCGAAACCAATATAGACTTGTTAAAGTTGCATGCCATGCGTTGTTATTGGGTTCTTTCCATATTTATGTATTTTTTGCTTCTTTGTATATTGTAGTATTATAGCCTAGCAACCTCGAAGATCATATCATGACAAATACCGACTAATGTCAATGTGCACACATGGCTATGTTATAGTGTTGTCACGCCGCTAGCACCATGCTCTGATATCTCACTCAGTCACATCCTGCTCATGAGGCAACCTGTGCATGTCTTATCAATTCAATTCAATTCAATTCTTTTATTTTAACTCTCTGCAAGGTATGTTTACAATAAATTGAGGTGATATAATAAATGCATACAAATTATCCAAGGCATCTTAACCAGACAGGATGGCCGAATGAGTTAGAGCGTCCGTCTCCCGTGTTGGTAGATCATGGGATCGTGGGCTCGAATCCTGGCCGAGTCAAACCAATGAATTAAAAATTGACACTTGTCGCTTCCTAGCCAGGCACTTGGCATTATTAGGATAGGGTAAGGAGCAGAGGAATGAGGAAGACCAGTTGTCCGCGTTTGAAATTTCCCCTGCTTAAACAACTAATGTACCACAAACAAACAAAAAGCATTAATTTGCTAAGTCCTTCCCATGAGGATAAATATCAGTTCGACCCGGAATGCGTTATGTGCCCTATAATATATTATGGGAATATAAACAAGGACACCACCACTTATCAGTTCCCTTCTCTATATTAGTTATTATCTATTACCCTACAGTCACAGAAGTTAGTACCTGCTTTTGCCACTACGGTGCCACATGTGAGTGGCTCCTGACCACCCGGATACCAGCTGCGTTATTTATAAAGATATTTTGAAGTGAAAATATGCTTCCAGCCTTTCTCCGAGGATAGCATGTGAAGCCGTGTCTATGTCATGACTGTCACTGATTATTCTTGTAACTGCTGGATTCAGGTTTGCCAAACTCACATTCCCTGTATGCTGCCCCAAATGCTTACTGTGAGCGCAATTATTTAAATTATACATGCATGCGCAATATGGTTATTCCGAGTTCCGCTGGTCCCTTATGCTTAGTACACACCTACCGTTTGTGCGCACCCACCTACCATATACGATCTAAAACTGCCCGTTTCGCGCACAAAAATCTCTAGGTGTGCGCTCCCCGTGCACACCTAGCGATTGCGATTCGCAACTAAAAACTCAGTTTTAGGGCTAAAACGGGCCGATTACGATTGCGATTCGCGATTCGAAAAATGAATCGGCCCGCTTTCAGTTTTAAGCGGGTCGGGTCGAGTCGCGAGTTTTAGTGCGTGAATCGTATACGGTAGGTGTGTACCAGGCATTAGTAAGGACTGAAACTGAGACCCAATATGCCAGGTCGCTGCTACAACTTACCCTGCGGAAGTTGGCTTGGTGTATGTGGGTGTTACACTTTAGAAAAGATTCCACATCCATCGGAGCTTTAATGAGATCTCTCTCGACAATAAACTTTGATGACATCATGCGCCATAATTAAAAAATATATATCTGATGTATAATTTGTTATGCGAATATTATTTTGAATGGAGTCCACCTGAATTCTCTCCCTGTTGCCACCAACTATATATCGCTATGAATTATCCAGGTCGTTAAGTAAACATAAGATGGCTGCTGATGATGATATATGTCAGTGCATTATTATTATATTATTGAGTACTTCTGGGAGCAAGCGGGCCAATATGTTCTGAGCTATGGGAGGAGCGGTTCTTAGGTTTTCCAGCACTCACTTTGTTAATTGTTTGTACTACTGGGCTGGAGCACCTTGGGCACCAGCTCCGTGCCCCCAACACGGGGAACTAATGGCTCAGGCGAGGTCACATGTGCCCATACTCACCTAATATCTTCCTCGTTTGTGCAGAATTTGGACTTAATAAAGCGGAGGGGCCTTTTAAAGAGGGTCCAGCCAGAGATAGCTTCACCAAACTAATTGTATTGTCTGCTAATTACATAGTAGATTAATAGTACGAAGTTCTTGGTGCCAGAGATGTACATATATGGTGTTGCTCAGTGGGCGTACACGGGCGTGTGGCCGACATGAGGAGCCCGTCCACTGACTGCAGGAACCAAACGCTTCCATCGTGTAAACACATCTGGGTCGCATTTCCAACACATTCCTTCTAGAAGCGTCTGGAAGGCACCTTTATTGATAATAGTTCCAAATACGGAGCTTATGTTGAAATAAACAGGAGGCAATTGCGACAAGGAGTCGTTTGTGATGCTACCCAGCTAGGGTCTGGTGATGGGGTGGGGAGGCAGAGGGGGAGAAGGTGGAGAAAGAGGGGGAAAGGGGAAGAAAGGGGCAAAAAGGGGAAGAAAAGGGCGAAAATGCAGAGAAGGGGGAGAAAAGAGGGAGAATGGCAGAAATGCAGACAACCTGGGATAAAAGGGGAGGACATGGGAGATAAGGGAGAAACTCAGAGAAAGTGGAAGAAAAGGGGAGAGAGGGGTGGAGGAAAAATCAGAAACGAGGAGAAAAGAGTGGAAAAAGGGGGAAAGACGCAGAGAAAGTGGGGAGGGGGAGAAATTAATGGGAAGAGGGAAGAAACGAGAGAAAGAGGGAGAAGAGGGGAGACATTGGGAGAAAGGAAACCACTTCCGGTAGACCATTCTATCACGTGTGTAATGTGTGGTCTCATGGTGTCTTCAAACTACTAAATTAAATAGAGAGCAAGTCAGAAAACTACTTTTCCCTAATAAACGCATTTACATTTATCTTTCTTAAACAAGGTCATGAGTTATCTGTGAAGGACGTGTTTACAAGACGCGGGCAAACCGGAAGTGGCCACTTTGAGGTACAGACAGGGGGGCAAATACTTAGTAAGTGGATGGTGAGCAGCAATGTCTGCTTTGTTCATCCGCCAACATGTTAGGGACATTCAGGGAATTGTCACACACATGTTCACAGCTTCTTGCTTTATGTGTGTGGGGAGGGGGGGGGGAATCTCACAGAATTGTAATTCATTTTTTGTATGGATAGAAAGTTTGAATTTAATCAATATAGTATGTTTCATGCTATATATTTCGCATTACATGCATTCATGCTATAGTCGGTTATTATCATCCTCGCACCTTGCTTATTGGGTCACAAATCATTTTATAGCTAATACTTCAATCCTTTTTTTTTGTTCAGAGAATGGCACTGCTGCTGCTTTGATATGGGAGAGCCTTCTGTTCAGCCAAATGGCACTAGTGCCATAAGAAGTCACTAAAAGATTGCTTTATAGCAAATAATGTAATCTAGAAGCATAAATCATGGATTAACTTACAATTATATTCATCAAATACATTTTCACCCATTATCACCCATTTTTGCTAAATATATATTATATGGAATACACTTGCCTAAACATAATACAATTATTTATTCAGTGTTAATATACTTTGATATAATGCTTTAACATCTACATAATGCTGTACGTCATTGGTTTGACTCACTCAGAGTTTGAACCCACAGCCTCTTGAACGAGAAGCCAGTATTTAAGAGTGGTGCATGGCGTTTGTTTGAAAGTGAGGAGAATGACCATTGGCTCCCGGTGTGGAGGAGACGGCTCCACAGTGAATATTATGGAGGTTAAAGCTGCATAGTCCGATGAAATATCAAATTTTCAAAACCAAACCAATTATCTAGATTTGATTTTACATATCTACCTTAGATACTGATGCACTTATTAAGCATTTGTTTCTGCGTAGAAGGCAATACTGAGTCAATTTAACAATAACAGAACCTGTTACTGCAGAAGTCTATGGTGTCAGAGTTTTTGCAGGCTTGCCAAAACTAATTTTCCACGTTTGCACCCAAAATATCTCAAAGTTTACCATTTGAAATAAAAGTAACTTTGAACTAATGTAAAGTAGATACTAGTGATCGATCGAATATATATATCTCAGAAAAAATACAGAAATTTAAAACCATCGGACTATGTAACTTTAAGATGGGTAGAGAGAAACATTAAAGGGCTGCCATTATGTATATCCACATAATAAATTATATAGAATATATATGTATATTAATGCATTATGCTTGTATAAATGTAATACACGTACGTGATATGCTAAGTCTTTCAACGAAAATTAAATACGCTACTCTGTAACAGCACCATCGCAAATGTATCCGTGCATTGAATAACTGAATTTCACTGCGTACCAATTTCCGTTGCACCGGGTATGTGGACATCCCAACAACCACATTAACAACATCCTCCTGAAATAATTGGGGGAGGGGGCAGTATATCCGGTCGAAATAATTGGGGGGGGGGGGGGGAGGAGGAGTGTGCGGAGGGAGAGGGCTCCGCTGAATTATTCCAATCGGATATTGTTCATGGTAGATAAGATAAGATATTTATTTATTTGCTGGGGGATGCTAAATATATCTCCTCTACCCACTTACAAGCCCCTGGATTAGTAAATAGTTTTGCGCCTTGAATATAGAACGTGCGTTAAGTCACGCTTCAGCGAGCAGGTGGGTTAAGTTGCCTGAAGAGTAGCATAGAAATGTGCGTAAACAAGGAATACAAAAGTGTGGTCGAGAAGGCGTCATCTCTGAATAATAACTAATGCCTCCCAGACATGCACCAGAACACAGAGGAGGTAACGTCCCTGAATAATGAACAATGCACACCAGATACCTATCAACAACAAAAAACAACAGCCCAACAGTCTAGCTAACGTGGACGCTGGTAGATGTAGAAGTCGGTAGAGCATGGCATCTCCGACAACTCTATTCACACTATTCACACGCGACCTAATTCGTCACCAGAATGAGGCTGATTACGCGTCAGAAATTGGAAATTGCAATAAGACACTGATGTGTATAGACTACTACAGAAATTAAAGGAGTAAAATTTGAAGATATTCACTTTTGAAACTATCATATTCATTTTTGCGTACCTTTTTTCTATTTATTGGTCAATTTTCATGAAGATTGAGTGATGATCAGATGCATTTCAGTAGGCAATGTCAACAAAGTCGCTCACCTTGGCTGCCAATCTTTTCTTAAATTCAAAATTGCATAACTTTCTTAATAAATATATATTTTAAAAATATATTTGAACCCTTTTAAAGCTTTTATTAATTTGTAATTACTAAGCCTAGTTGTTTAACTGTGTTGCACAGATAACTACGCTGACAGTGCTGCATTACATAATACCACCATAAGTAAACTATGCAGACTTGAAGTTGACAGTCACATTGTAGTTAAAGAATGGGAAAATCACCATGCAAGGGTCACCTAATCTTCCTGAAAATTGGCCAATAGATAGAAAACAGGGATGCAAAGATGAATATGCTAGGTTAAAAGATCAATACCCTCAAATTTGAGTGATTTCGAGAGGTATTGATCGAGGAAAAAGTATTCACATTACTTTTCATACAGCGGCACCTCGCAGACACGTAAGTGGCCTCGATCTGGTTTCAACATGGCCATGGCGTGAATAGTGTGAAAATAGGTTAACATTCTGAAGTAGTTTATCGGGTTCACAAAATATTTGCAAACCTAACATGTGTAGGGTTATTATGCTACCGAGTTTTGCCTCATTCGGAAGGTGTTTGTCAGGCATTGATATGCGCACTAGACATCTGCCGAGTGAGGTGAATGATTAACATCGTGTTGATCACATCCACCGTTGGAATCACAGTTGGTTTGTTGGTTGTCGGAGTTTTACGTCCTGACAACATGTAAGGGATTCACAGTAGTTTGTGAAACCCCAATGAACTTGTTACAGAAGTTACGTTTGACCGATTGCTACAACGTGCGAACCTCCAACAGTGAACAGGATAGCTGTATTGGTAAGAGCACTGGCTTGCTTGCCTTGCAGCAGGTCATAGGTTCGAACCCAGTTTGAGTTAATCAGATGAAGTATACAGTTAATATAGGCCTACCTCGCGACCTAACGGTGCTCTTGGCATTCCTAGGATAAATATAGCAAGGACTGGTTTGCTCAGCACCAGGATAGTATGACTGAGTCGGATATCGGGTCATGGACCCGCAGGCCTGACTTCAGAGCGGTGCAACATTATAAGGTCGCCATGAATGTTTATTGTTACAAGTCCAGTAAGTACATGTTGTTAGGACGTAAAATCACAACAACAAAGCGAGCTTTCCCATAGTGCACCATGCACTGGTGAACTGAGGTTCACTGGATTTCCGACGGTACTGTCTAGTAGTGCTGGTACCTGTCTTCAATGGACAACCCTGCACCCAGACCAGTGTTGTCTTGACAACACAGACCCTGTCATTGGACGGCACAGTGAATGAGACAAAACACGGCTTGCACATTGACAACACTGTCCACGCCCGTCTGTGGCTCGCTGGAGACAGTTGTCGGACTCTCAGGGAGAATATTCATGCTAGAGGTAAAGTTGGGAAATACGCACACATACCTTCCAATGAGGACCTTTCAGTTTGCATGAGTCTCTCGTCAGATGGCGACGCATGCCGGTCTCTGTAATGCTTTGCTTGGATAGAAGCACACACACAGATTAGGTGTGTGGTGGGGTGTAGGTGTGTGGTGGGGCTGTAGGTGTGTGGTGATGGTTTAGGAATGTGGTGGGGGTGTATGTGTGTGGTGGGGTGTAGGTGTGTGGTAGGGTGTAGGTGTGTGGTGGGGGTGTAGGTGTGTGGTTGGCGATTAGGGGTGCTAAAGATTGTGAGGTGCCACTCTGCAAGACAACCCTACACCTCCACCACAAACCACCTACACCCCCACCACACACACTGTCAACCCCCACCACAAACCACCTACACCCCCACCACACACACTGTCAACCCCCACCACACACACCTACACCCCCACCACATCCCTAAGCCCCAACCACACCCCCTAAATCCCCTAAATCCACACACACACCACACACCTACACCTCCACCACACACATAAGCTGTCACCACACACCTACACCCCCACCACACACCTACACCCCACCACACACCTACACACCACACACCTACACCACCAAACAGATACCACACACCTACACCCCACCACACACCTACACCACATCCCTAAACCCTCACCACACACCTACACCCCCACCACACACCTGCGACTCGACAGGATGACCGGATCGGTAAGACTAAGAGCCCTAGTTGGCTTCGCATGCGAGAGGACGTAGGTTCGAATTCCAATCTTGTTGGCGTTAACATCCTGGTCTCCCAGTGAGACAACACGTGTTGATCACATCCACCATTGAACCAATGACTTACAAATGAGTTAGAGCTTCCGTTTCCCGTGTTGGTAGATCGTGGGTTCGAACCCTGGTCGAGTCAAACCAATGATTTAAAAATTGATACTTGTCGCTTCCTAGCCTGGAGCTCGGCATTATTATGATAGGACAAGGCCGGGTTGGCTCAGTGTCAGGATAATGTGACTGAGTGGGATATCAGGTCATGGTGCTGGCAGCCTGGTCTTCCAGTGGGGCAGCACTATAAAGTCGCCATGAGTGCGCAAGTCGGTACCCCTCCTCATATGACCTTAGATGTTGCTAGGACGTAAAACAACGACAAACAAACAACAACAAACATGATACTCGTCGCTACCTAGCATGGCGCTCTGCATGGCAATGACTGGTTGGCTCAGTGTCAGGATAATGTGACTGAGTGGGATATCAGGTTATGCCACTGGAACCCCGGTCTCCGAGTGTGGCAGCATTATGAAGTCGCTATGTGTATCAGTTTCACAAATCAGTATCCATCATGTATGCCGATAGATTTTGCTAGGCCATAAAACCCCAACAAAGAAAAGAAAACAACCAGACCATCACAACGATTTGATGCAAGCTCCTTAGATCAGAGCCTGGAAACTAATATAGGATGCTCCGACGACATACATTTTTTCTTCTTCTGCGAAATACAAATTCCATGTTTTAAAAAAGCTCCTTGTTGAAATACTATGCGTAAACAATAACCGCAATACATTGAACAGACAGCTTTACAATTGTTGGGTAATGCATCGTCGAAATGTGGCTGGGACTATTTTGACTCTGATCAGCCGTCGTTGTGTTAGTTCGCCATTCAGTCAGTAGGGCACCGCAAATATACGACGCCGTCCTTGACCGAACTAGCTAGGGTCCTCGCGCCGTAAACCCTGCTACTCCAGAAGCACTGTCTCTGTGACAGGGGCTGCCAAGCAACCCATTAGAAAAAGTGTCGGAAGGCTGGGCTATGGAAATGACCACATGACTTAGTAATCGAACGTATTATATATATTATTCAAATATTTATCTATTACAGCCTGTTACTTTTGAGTTCAATAATTGTTTAAATCATGTAGATTAATACACTTTAAAAGTTTAATCGAGTGCTTTTTGTGGCCGCCATCTTGTGTTTTTTGCATTCTCTCACAATTTCTCAACTCTAGGCCAATATAGATAGCACCCGGTGCTGGAACTATATATAGTAACTGCACAACTTGGTTAGTGTGATTCATATTGAGGCAGTTTTTGCTCGGATTTAGACTAGGTCCTCATTCACCCTTAAGCTAAGATTCCATATACGCGGTATGCGTTATGCGGTATGTGAATGCGACAACAAATCAAAAAGCATGTAAAGGCATAGTAGTGCTTCCATACGTCCGAATGCGAATTTGAACGCGAATGCGAATGCGGCAAATGGATCGACCCATGGACTGATCGGTGCGAATGCGAATGCAAATGTGAACGTGAATGCGAATGCGGCAAATGGATCGACCCATGGACTGATCGGTGCGAATGCGAATGCGAATGCAAATGCAAATGCGAATGTGAATGCTGTTGCGTTTGCCATAGAAAACAATAGTAACTTTGACTTTCCTTCACAAATTTGGAGCAAAATACACCAAAATTGCGATGGGTATTTCACAAAAAGAAGACATCAACTATTGGAGGTCGGCACGGGTATCTATGGCACATACCGCATTCGCATTTGCATGCCGCATAACGCGTACCTGGTGAATATCTTATCTATGTAAGCCCCAGTCAATGGTGCTGCCACCTTCCAACTTTACGTATGGAAAGACGGCAAGTATTATTGATAATTCCCGTGCCACAACACATGCAAGTACATCGCCAATGTAATACAAATATGTTGCCTGGTGGTTTTTTTTAGGAAGAAGACAAAAAGAAGAGAACAGATAAAGCGCTGAAACTAAAGTTGCACAAGTCCATATAGGAAGTACCCCTGTCAATAACAATATCGGGTACATTACTGCAGAGTCTTGTAAGTTCCAATGAATATCTATGGATTCAGACAATATACCTATTTCAATGTTTACAAACATCGTGTATGCGCGCGTACCTTGGCTGCAGAACCAAGGCACACTGCCATTGAGTTTACCAATATGTGCAGTGAAAAACGTCAATTTTATTCCAAATTAATAGAAATGCAGAACCCTAACCTTATCAATTTAATATAATCTGTTCGTTGAATATGTTTTCTGTATGAGTGCCAAGCGGTTAGTTTCTAGGTGGTGTGGTTTTAGAGATATTTCACTTTTTCTGTATGAAGATTGCTCATAGCCATTGAGTTTGCAGTGTGAGAGTGTATCATCCTGCAGCCAAGCTGCGTGCACACTGACCTAAATACCTACTATGACGTCATATGAAGTAGGTCTATTATTTTGTTCTTGTTTTTGGTGTTGCTATGTGTGGTTGATGTGTGTCTTTGGATGTGGGTATGTGTATGGTTGGGGGTGATGTTAGCATGGTTGCGCTGTCACAAAGAGAAAGGAAGAGAAGAGAGAAAAAGAGAGAAAAAAGGGTCTCAGCCCTAGACCATAGCCACCTTGTTCCTCCAGTTTGTGGTCTACATAAAATAGACATCCAGCAACATTGAACACGCACATTGCTATGAAAGAAATATATATCTATCTCTATATATATACACCATTAACCCACCTGGGGCCATATGCAGGAGTCGGTGATATCGTCGATTGGTGTTAGCCAGTAAACGCGTTTAGCTATAACTGCCCGCGCGAAGTATGTCACACCATATGCAGAGGCGCCTAAACGGGGCGTGTTATTTCCCGATTCAACAATATTAATTTCGCCGCCGATATAGCCGGGTACCAGCGAGCACTGTGGCGGGTCGCGACGGCGATTTCTTTAGTTTACATTCGTCGATTCGGCAATATGAATAAATATGAATAACGCCGCCAATGCGGCGGTGGCTTTAATATGACTTCGAATTTAGGGTTAATTTGAATAAATTTCACTTATTGCGTATGTAATTCTGTTAAATATGATACATTGATAGCATTGAATAGATTTGGGCCTAATACATTGCCGCCAATGCGTCGACGTCGGCCAGTATGGATGTCGACGTCGACGCGGAGGTGGTGGCGGTTTGTTTACTGTACGTTCGTCGATTCGAAAATATAAATATTAATATCGCTGCCGTTACGGCGGCAGCGTTAATATTGCTTCGAATCTAGGGTTAAATTGATCAAATTTCACTTATTGCATATTTAATTCTGTTAAATATGATAGCATTGAATAGATTTTGCCACAACCTTATGCTAACACCGCCCTTAAACATCATATGAAACGGGGTTAGTGTCGCGGACCTTAAACGCGCGGTGTTAGGCCTATCACTGACTCGTGCATACCGACTTTTCGGCGCTAAACCAGAAATCCCATCTAAACGCGTTTTGGCTCGCTAACACCGCGTCCTGCATATGTCCCCTGTTGGTTAGGGTTGGCTAGGAGCGATGACGTCACAATTATGCTGGTAAGGTCCTGTCCCAGTACAAGTCCTATTTGTTTAAAAAAATGTTTTTCTTAAAATAACCCAGATTAATGAAATGGAAATATAACTAAGCTATGCAATCATAGAATACTTTAAATCCTATGTTGCTGTAGTTATATCGGTTATTAAAATTAAAAAGTTTTGGATTAAGCCACAATTGTTTCCACCCCGAGCATGTTCGTTTATGCACACCGAGGTCGTAGGTTCTGCGCATGTGCCAAAATGTGACTTGGCCTAATCTATCACACACGGATGATAGTGGTTAAAAAGAAATTCCCCTGATTTAGGGCATGTTGCTAACTGTATGTGTATATAGGCCTACATATCGTACGGTAATATATAATAATAATATCCATGTGTGTTTTCTACCCCCAAAAAATACCGCGGGGTTGTTTTCTTTGCTTAAAAAGGAACGAGCCATGTGGCCGAATTAGTGAGCCCACCCCCAGGTAGGTGGCGCTAGTAACGGTACTACGCAGTAAATGGAAGTAGCAAGGTGGAACGAGCATAAACAGAGACATTGAAATATATGTCAGTTCCATATGTAGACTCGCATAATAATGTTTGTTGTCGGGGCTTCACATTATAGCAAAACCCAAGCTCATATCAGGACGAGTACCGACTTGTGACAATGCATCCTCACGGCGATTTTATTATATTTATAGTGCTGCTCCACTGGTACTGTATACCCCGTTCAATCACATTATCCTGATACTGAAGAAATCAGCATTTGCCCTATCATATTAATGCTAAGCGCTAGGCTAGGTAACAACAAGTATTACATTTTCTTTAAGTCGTTGGTTTGACTCAGTCAGGGTTCGAACCCACGACCTTCTCAAGGGAAGCAAGCCATTCATTTTACTGAATATAATTCCTGCAAATGCGGACATTAATAAGACGAAAACAAGCACAGACATAAAACACAGATCGACTATTCACCGCTATTATCAAATTATGTTATTTATGAACGTGATATTCACTACTAATATCTAATTCTGCTATTTTTATGAGTGAGAGGGAAACCCCAAATCTAAAAATAGCAACTAGGCTAGCTATCCCCATCACTTTTCGCGTTCATGCATACGACTTGACCCATATCGCTTCCTTCGGGATAGCTAACCCGGGGATAGCGCCTATCACCGGGTTAAGGGCGCATTCCATATACGCGTAATGCGTAATGCGAATGCGAATGCGAATGCGACAAAAAATCGAAACGCCTTGAAACCTATGAGCTACATTCCATACACGCGTAATGCGTAATGCGAATGCGAATGCGTCAGAAATTCATTATCCCGATCGGTCCCTGTAGCGATCGGTGCGTAATGCGTAATGCGTAAAAGATGTGCGAATAGAAAAGCATCAGTCGCATTTGTCCATTGATATAAGGTTGGAGGAGGCGACTGATAATTACGGACAGCCGGGACAAGGTGGTGCGAACAGAATAGCATCAGTCGCATTTGTCCATTGATATAAGGCTGGAGGAGGCGACTGATAATTACGGACAGCCGGTGCAAACATGTAGGTTTATGCGGCGGACCTGTGAGGAAGCAGTCTTCATATTTGGGACGGTCCTAACATCCCTCTAAGCAAGCTAAACTGAGCCATGTTTGGACCGTCCCATTCTCTGTGTGTGTCTCTGTGTGTGTCTCTGTGTGTGTATCTGTGTCTGTGTGCGTGTCTCTGTGTGTGTGTCTGTGTGTGTCTCTGTGTGTGTCTGTGTGTGTGTCTGTGTGTGTGTGTCTCTGTGTTGTGTCTCTGTGTCTGTGTGTGTCTATGTGTGTGTATCTGTGTCTATGTGTGTCTCTGTGTGTGTCTCTGTGTGTGTCTCTGTGTGTGTCTGTGTTTGTGTGTGTCTCTGTGTGTGTCTCTGTGTGTGTGTCTCTGTGTTGTGTCTCTGTGTCTCTGTGTGTGTCTGTGTCTCTGTGTCTTTGTGTCTCTGTTGCTGTGTGTGTCTGTGTCTGTATCTCTGTGTCTCTGTGTGTGTCTCTGTGTTTCTGTGTGTGTGTCTGTGTGTGTGTGTCTCTGTGTGTCTGTGTGTGTCTCTGTGTCTGTGTGTATGTCTCTGTGTGTGTGTCTCTGTGTGTGTCTGTGTGTGTCTCTGTGTGTGTCTCTGTGTTGTGTCTCTGTGTCTGTGTGTGTCTCTGTGTGTGTATCTGTGTCTGTGTGTGTGTCTCTGTGTCTGTGTGTGTCTGTGTGTGTCTGTGTGTGTCTGTGTGTGTCTCTGTGTCTGTGTGTGTGTCTGTGTGTGTCTGTGTGTGTGTCTGTGTGTCTGTGTGTGTGTCTCTGTATTCTGTCTCTGTGTATGTGTGTGTGTCTCTGTGTGTGTATCTGTGTCTGTGTGTGTCTCTGTGTGTGTCTGTGTGTCTGTCTCTGTGTGTGTGTCTCTGTGTGTGTCTCTGTGTTGTGTCTCTGTGTGTCTGTGTCTTTGTGTCTCTGTTGCTGTGTGTGTGTCTGTGTGTGTATCTCTGTGTCTCTGTGTTTCTGTGTGTGTGTCTGTGTGTGTGTGTCTCTGTGTATGTCTCTGTGTGTGTCTCTGTGTGTGTCTGTGTGTGTGTCTCTGTGTTGTGTCTCTGTGTGTGTATGTGTCTCTGTGTGTGTGTCTCTGTCTCTGTGTGTGTGTCTCTGTGTGTGTGTCTGTGTGTGTGTCTGTGTGTGTGTCTCTGTGTTGTGTCTCTGTGTGTGTATCTGTGTCTGTGTGTGTCTGTGTGTGTGTCTGTGTGTGTGTCTGTGTGTGTCTGTGTGTGTGTCTGTGTGTGTGTCTGTGTGTGTGTCTCTGTATTCTGTCTCTGTGTATGTGTGTGTGTCTCTGTGTGTGTATCTGTGTCTGTGTGTGTCTCTGTGTGTGTCTGTGTGTCTGTCTCTGTGTGTGTGTCTCTGTGTGTGTGTCTCTCTGTTGTGTCTCTGTGTGTCTGTGTCTTTGTGTCTCTGTTGCTGTGTGTGTGTCTGTGTGTGTATCTCTGTGTCTCTGTGTGTGTCTCTGTGTTTCTGTGTGTGTGTCTGTGTGTGTGTGTGTCTCTGTGTATGTCTCTGTGTGTGTCTCTGTGTGTGTCTGTGTGTGTCTGTGTGTGTGTCTGTGTATGTGTCTCTGTGTTGTGTCTCTGTGTGTCTCTGTGTGTGTATATGTGTCTCTGTGTGTGTGTCTCTGTCTCTGTGTGTGTGTCTCTGTGTGTGTGTCTGTGTGTGTGTCTCTGTGTGTGTCTCTGTGTTGTGGCTCTGTGTCTGTGTGTGTGTCTCTGTGTGTGTATCTGTGTCTGTGTGTGTCTCTGTGTGTGTCTCTGTGTGTGTCTGTGTGTGTGTCTCTGTGTATATGTGTCTGTGTGTGTCTCTTTGTCAGAGACACAGAGACACAGACACACACATAGAGACACACACACAGACACAGAGTCACACACACAGAGACACACACAGAGACACACACAGAGACACGGAGACACAGACACACACATAGGGACATGCACAGAGACACAGAGTCACACACACACAGACACACACAGAGACACACACAGAGACACGGAGACACAGACACACACATAGAGACACACACAGATACACAGAGTCACACACACTTTTTATATACTTTTTATATACTTCACTGCATAACGCATAACGCGTAACGCATTACGCATTACGCGTATATGGAATGCTGGCATTCGCATAACGCATAACGCGTAACGCATAACGCATTACGCATTACGCGTATATGGAATGCGCCCTTAAAGGCGCTTCATACATACTGCCCCTGATTTTACAGTCAAGATGCAGCGTCACACTCAGGTGCTATCGGCAGAGTCCTTGGGTCGGTAGGTGTATGGGGCGCCCTTTGTAATCACACCAAATTTATCTGAAAATGACACTTCGTATAAAATAGCCCCTCAGTCCTACCCCCAACCCCGAAATCTGACAGCAATCTGACAGCAATACATCAATTCCGAGGTGCCTAAGTTGTGGATAAAGGATTCACCCGGTACTCGCAGTACACGGGTGAATACCAACCCTATATAAGAACGGTCAAAAAGCGGGTTAATGAAATGAGAGCCTAATTTCACAACCTAAGAAGCAACAGTTATTCTTTGTAGATGTCTCCATATTGACCTTTGATAAATATAATAAAATAGTTGGTTTAATACGATTTAAAATTGAAATCGACGGCGTTCTATGGCCGCCATCTTGTCTTTTTGCATTCTCTCCCATTTCACCAAATCTGTGCCAATATATGTAGCCATTTGATCATGGAACCACAGTTTCTACTTCCTGTTCCATACTAAAGCTATTTTCGCCCGTATTTACACTATGTTGTCGTTCACCCATGTACTACAAGTACTGGGTGAATCTTTTATCTACCTAAGTTGGTGCTCACCCAACCACTAACTAATCCTGTCCTGGCGGTGTTAGGGTGGGTGAGAAGCACACTGCAGCACTTCACACTGCTTGCGTAAAGACAGGAAGTGCTATTTTATCTGATGGGGATGAAGGACACTGCAGAACTTCACACTGCTGCGCCTACAGACAGGAAGTGGTATTTTATCTGATGGGGATGAAGCACACTGCAGCACATCATACTGCTGCGCCTACAGACAGGAAGTGCTATTTTATCTGCTGGGGACGAAGCACACTGCATCACTTTACACTGCAGCGCCTACAGACAGTAAATGCTATTTTATCTGATGGGGATGGAACACACTGCATCACTTCACACTGCTGCGCCTACAGACAGGAAGTGGTATTTTATCTAATGGGGATGAAGCACACTGTAGTACTTCACACTTCTGCGCCTACAGACAGGAAGTGGAATGTTATCTGATGGGGGTGAAGCATACTGCAGCACTTCACACTGCTGCGCCTACAGACAGGAAGTGGTATTTTATCTGATGTGGATGAAGTACACTGCAGCGCTTCACTCTGCTGCGCCTACAGACAGGAAGTGGTATTTTATCTAATGGGGATGAAGCACACTGTACCACTTAACACTGATGTACCTACAGACAGGAAGTGCTATTTATCTGATGCGGATAAAGCACACTGCAGCACTTCACACTGATGCGCTTATAGACAGGAAGTGCTATTTTATCTGATGGGGGTGAAGCACACTGCATCACTTCACACTGCTCACCTACAGACAGGAAGTGCTATTTTATTTGATGTAGAACAGTTGTTGGTGCATTTTTTTTTGCTGCCAAGCCAATTCAGAAACACAGATAAGGAAAGAACGCCCCTAATGTTGGTTAATAGGAATGATGTGTTCTTGGGTTCAACGTGAGTTTTAAGCTGCATAGTCTGATGAAAGCCTTACATTTTAGAAACCAAAACATAAATTTGATCATATATATCCAGCATAGATACTAGTGCATGCAATAAGCATTCATTGCTGCCCATTAGGAAATACTAAATCAATTTAATAGAACCGACTGCTGCTGAAGCTTATGTTGTTCAACATCTCAACATGCACTTCTAAACGTAATTTTGCATTTTTTCGCTTCAAACATCTCCAAAGTTAGCCATGTATAATGTAGTAGATTGCACTAACTTCTCAGTCAAAGGAGCCACATAGGGTTGTAGGATGATTGCCTTAGGGAGCCTAGGTAGTGTAATGCTTAGCATGCTAGCCCCAGAATGTCAAGAAATGTGGGTCCGAAAACCTACTCTAGGTGTAATATTTCCCATTTTCATCACCCCCAACGACAATAATACAAATTACTTCAAACTAATGTAACGACCAAATGGGATGCCGAATAAGTTGAGCTTCCGATTCCCGTTTTGGTAGATCGTGGACTTCGAACTCACAGGTTCGAACCCTGGTCGGATCAAACCAACGACTTAAACATTGATACTAGTCACTTCCTAGCCAGGCGCTCGGCATTATGAGGATAGGGCAATGACTGGTTGGCTCAGTGTCAGGATAATGTGACTGAGTGGGATATCAAGTCATGGTGATGGCAGCCTGGCCTCCCAATGGGCAGCACTATAAAGTCCTCATGAGTGTGCACTGTCGGTACCTGTCCTGATATGACCTTAGATGTTGCCAGGGCATAAAGCTCGAACAACCAACTAAAGTAAAGTGCACTATAACGATCAACCTAATAATAATATACATTTATCGCAAATAAATAGTATTGGGGGTGGGGACAAAAGTATTTGCACTGTGCAGCTTTCAGTTGGTTCGGTGACAAGTGGCACCCCATACCGCCATGGCGCGGCCGCCGACCGGCCGAGGCCCCCGGGCCTGCCGCCGCAGAACGCGGGAGGAGGAGGCCGGTGACGGTTGAGCAACGTCCGGGCTGCACTGAACTGTTCCCACCAGTCCTGCCACGACCACCCAGGAGACCCTTTCACCCCGCTGCACATCTAAAGAGAGAGGCAGAGAGAGAGAGAGAGAGGGAAAGAGAGAGAGAGAGGGAAAGAGAGAGAGAGCGCGAAAGAGAAAGACGGAGAGAGATTGAGAGAAATCTGCGCTACACAGGTGGACACCACACCCCGCACCTCCAGTATCCCCCGCCCGCCCCCCCCCCCCCCCCCCCCCCTGATGGCGCCTAGTCCCAGGTGTTGAACAACTTCATCTGGGACCTTCTGGAGTTGATACACATATACATCCACCTACCACAGTGCTAAGACATCAGTTGCAATCCGGCCCCAAGGTAAGTGTACTCGTTGTAAATTTACTAGCATACTCATACTGTCATAGCAAACGGCGACAGAGTGCAAGGACATTTCAAGCAAGCCTCACTGCAGCGGTTTGTTTGTTGCTTTACTTCCTATCAACACTTATGGTCATGTCTTGGGTATAGACTTGTGACAGTGCACACTCATGGTGACTTAATAGTGCTGCCCCATTGGCGGACCAGGCCCCAATACCCCACAGTCACATTATCCTGATACTGCGCTAACCTGTCCTTGTCCTATCCTATTAATGCCGAACACCAGGCTTGGTAGCAACAAGTATCCATTTGATAAGTCACAGCTTTTACTCGGCTGGGATTCGAAATCCCGACCTTCCGCGCGGGAAGTCAGCGCTCTACCGATTCGGCCACCTCGCCCGGTCACACTGCAGTTAACTACACTTCCTTATTAGGCACTTTATCTAAAGTCACCAAACGTGTTTTTTTCTCGATAGCCTTGCTTTTTCAAAGCAATGTTAGTGGTGATATTATTAAATTTATATTAGTTTTTTCTTCTAAGTATTCTATTGTGCATAGCAGATTTAAGCATATTCTACAGACTTATTTAAGGTGAATCACATGTAACATACATTGAAATACGAACATTACCATACACCTGTAGACATATCACACATATGTATATGTGCATGCATACATATATATATATATACATATATATATATATATAAATATATATATATATATATATGTGTGTGTAAACATATATGACCTTAGATGTTGCTAGGACTTAAAGCAACAAACATAAACAACAAACATAGTACTTCGGTTCACTCATTCTCCCACAGCTGACCGAGTCTAAGACCTCGGTCAAATAAAAGTGATCCATCATCTAATACAGTAATATTCAGGTAAGACTCGCATACTTATATATACAGTAAAACCTCTCTAAATGACCGATCTTGGGACCGACTTTAAGTGGTCCATTTAGGTGGGCAGTTCATGGAGCTAGAATATGGTTAGAACAGTATTATTGGGACCCAAATAAAGCGATCGATATAGGGGAGTGGTCGACTATGGAAGTGGTCGGTTAGAGAGGTTTTACTATATGTATATAGGTTCCGGCTACAAATGACAAGGGAAGAGACAAGATAGTAATGGATTAGCAACTTTATATATCAGTATATCGACCAATGGCTCGGGCACCCCATACCGTAAAAAGGAAAATTATGAAGAGTTGGATGAGTCAAATGCCCAGCAGCTGCTTATATAGGCCGGCGCAGGACCGCAGCACATGAAGTAGCACAGCTCCGCAGCACAAGGAGCACAGTAACAGATAGACATGAGAATTCAAACTGATCAAATAGCAATAATCAATATTAAATAAGAAGCAAAGTGTATTTTCCGCTGCCTATAGACGTATAACATTTTATACGCCCTATAGGTTCCGGCTACAAATGACAAGGGAAGAGACAAGATAGTAATGGATTGGCAACTTTATATATCAGTATATGGAACAATGGCTCGGGCATCCCAAAGACACTACAGAGTGTCCCCCAAAACATTAGTATCTTGTTGATCATCTGCCAACAGGGCAGCGACCCTAATATCATTGATTATCCTAACAGCAATAGGCGTCTTCAAATATGCAAAGATTGAATCACTCAACCAATCCCCCCTGACCCTTAATTCCTCCAGGGAGGCACCACATAAGGCTAAATACGTACATCCACCCCAACAGAGCGAATGCGACGATAACCCTGATGGATCTAGCCCAGCCCTCATGGCAATCAGTTTCAACATCCCCTGATAAATTTCATACGTCATTGCTGACGACTGAAGGTCTACCTCCGGTATCCTGAAGGCTGGTTCAGAGTTACTAGCAGGAAGCTCAGAAAAATTACGTTTGGTCCAGTTGACTGCACACAATGTTGTATCATGACAAATAGCTACTGGTATCTCTAATATGCGTTGAGCAAATTGTATTGTCTTTGACCGCTTAACTCGTATGATCATCCCCCATCCAAAAAATCGAAAATCCTCCCTCTTCAAGATTGAGTCAGATAATGTCACCTGGCATTTTCGTAACAACGCTCTAAAACTACAAAGCACTGCAGCGCGCCATGCCGTGTGCCCCGCACTGTTATTTAAATCATAAAACATTTTGCGCAGCATACAAGGCAGAATCGGCTCAGGCCGATGTGGCGTATCACCCTTAGCACGCCTAATGCCCTTCAAAGTTGTCTGTACCATAAACTCTTATAGTCAATTACCGCTGACCCGTTCTGCCGCAAGATGTAATTCAAGCCACTCAGGTAGTTAATAATAGACGTATACTTCAACGTTCTAGCCAGCCAGGTGGCATATAGCGCGACCTGGTCAGCGGGGCAGGGCAGAGGAGAAAAACTACCACCAAACTCATCAATAAATTTGAAATACTTTTTAATCTGAACCTCCCTAGCCTTAATCGAATTGGGCGCGTAGAACTTCCGCTGAAAAGCTTTCTGTTCTTCCTTTAATTTCCGGAGGTCTGAAATTAGAAGATTCTAATCAAAAACAAAACTACAACACATCCGATAAGCCCTATCTACATTACGTATCCTCAACTTGGCATCATGCTCATTCCAACGACTCAACAAATCACAAAATACATTATCCTCACTCGCTATGTGCACAGCCGATAGGGTAAAATTATACTGAACCGATAGCCAAAACAGACGACGGATGTAATACATTACTCCCACGGACTTTGATCTACCCGTACAAATAGCCGTCTGAACGGTGGTGTTATCCGTTATTACTAGCACTTGACTATTCTTCTATCTATCTGCCCAAGCTGAGGCAGCAGCATAAACTCCCCACATCTCCTTCACATTTATGTGCGCTTTGGACGAACAGCTATCCATAGGGAAATAATGGTGGCCCACCTCCCTCTCCAAGCCATGCTCTGCTCTCTTTTCGAACGTCCCGACTATCCAATCTTCCTGATAGATTGCTCCAAACCCCCCTAACGACGCATTGGTGTAAACCGACTGCACTGCAGCAAACCTACCAAGTATTGCAGCTACTCCGTTGAATTTACCCGCAAAATCCAGCCACCAATTGATGTCTTCCCTGAACCCTGCGCTCAACTGAGCCTTATAGTGGGCAGATCGTAGTTTCGCAATCATGTCATAAATTCGACGAGTGAAAGTTCTGCCCCCACGAACTACCTTCGCACAATGGGCCAACAAACCCCCCAAATGCTCCAACTCCTTCCTGGAAGCTCTCTTACGATCAACAAAACTGTCTAGTGTCCTAATTAACTTTACCAATTTACCAGCAGGGAGACACATTTCCATCCCGATCGTATCAATCATAATCCCCAAAAATCTAATATTAGTTGAAGGAGTCACTAACTTTGGGAAGCTTATGAAAAAACCTAACCTTCGCAACAGACATAGGACAGTGAACGGATCTCTACATGCCTCAGATAGCGAAGAGGCGATGACACAAAAATCATCCAAATAATTCACTACTCGTTCAGCACCCTCATGTAATGCACACCTAACAATGAAGTCTGACAGCTTCGAGAATATATATGGGCTTGACGAAAGCCCCATACACAAACGATTATCCTCAAAATAGGTATCATCGTTGTCCCCATCAAAACACCACTTAATACCCTGTTGCTGTCTGTCTCGTTGATGAATGGGAACCGCCCTATACGCATCCTTTATATCTAAAATGGCTAGGTGGTCACCCTGATGCATCAAGTTCACGACATCATCTACTCCATTTTAATTAAATGTCACACAGCAGCTGTCAGTATATTCATTCACCGACCCACTGTCGGGTTTACTGCAATCTACCACGCACCGTCCACCGCCCCCATCCTTGGGTACCACAAACATGTCGTGAACACACGTAGGCTTATCTACAACTACAGTAATAGCACCCGACTCAACTTCGGCTAATAATTTTTTACTAATTATACCCCTATCTTTCTTAGATTTACTCCTCCTACCTGCCGGCTCATAGGCCAGATCACATGACCTATTTATTACAGAGAATCCAAACACTACTCCGTTCAATAAAAATCTCCAATCTGGATCCGTGTCCCCCCGCAGAAACAATTCTGAAAAAAACCGACATGGTTTTAACTGCGAAATACGGCCAGCTATCCTGTGGACACAAGAACAGACACCATTCACACAATAAAGTTTCACGTCAAAAGTACATGAGGGACCTCCCAACTCCTGATACACAGTCACATTCCAGCCACCACCAACAACAATGTCAGTTACTATTAGTAATTCATCATTTGAATCAGACAAATTGATCCAATTATGCAAACACATTTCGTTAGTAAACAAATAACTAACAGTCTTGGAAAGTCCATCGAGCCCAACACCAAAGTGACTTGCGCGATCACTCACAACCGACGACTCCTTAGGAATGCCAACACCGTCAAGCACCCCGTCACTTCCCGACAATTCGGCAATCACATCCACGTCACATGCCAGGACAACACAGGTTGGGGAACCAATCACCCCACCTCCACAACCTATACCATCAACACCACCAATATCCTTATTGGCGCTCGCTGGGTAGACCCCGGCTGTGATGACCCAATTATCAGGCCCAGTTGTCACGCTTGAGTTGACCGGTTCCAAAGTCCCACCTGATCCAGGCACCGCCGGCAGTCGCACCGGCTGAGCAATGGCCCTCTGGCGCTACTTGACAAATTCCTCTCCGATTCCGTCAGTCTTTACATTTCTGACGGCGATGACCTTTAGAGCTGCACTTAGCACAGAAATGACCAAATATGCAATCCTCCTCTGTCTTCAAACAGCCCGCATCACTATTCCATCTAAAACATACACGATTCTCATTAACATGCTTAGCTGCACTGACACGCTTCCCCATATAGTCTCCCCGTTGTGATTTCTTAAATTTCATGATTTGCGGTCCATAATAAGAAACACTCGTGCCAGTATTTGCCTTCCCAAAAGCAGCGAACCCGGATAACTCCGCGTGTTTTCGAATTGCTCTGTCATACTCAATATGTGCGACATCCGTAAAATCATTAGTCATGGCTCACAAGCTGATAAAGCCAATATGCTCAAGAAGAGCCCGGTGGTCTGCAACCGTCATACATTCTATATTTAATGCCCATTTGGCAGTGGCATGATTAAGCTCATGCGGGTTCAAATTTCGCACCTTCTTCTCCGCAAAAGTGAACTTTTTCAACGACCACTTGCCCTTGCGCTTCCTCGACGAACTGGCACTCCGAGAGCTTGAACTTGCGTGCCGGTGGCACCTCCTCCCTCGAGACTGCCTACGCGAGCGGCCATAGGTGGAATGGACGGCACTGCCATCCACGCCCACCCGCACTTCCTCAGCTCCAGCCTTGAACTCCTCACCGTCCACATCTCGCACATTCGCCTGCGCCCGTCCCTCTTCAATTAACTCGTCCTCCCTATGAAGTCGCTCACGCTTCTCCTCCAGCCTTCTCACGCGCTTCTTCAGCTCCATAGCTTCTATATCTCTCATGGCACTGCGCTCGCGCTCCTCTAGCCCCATGGCCGATACTTCTGACACAAGCGCACCTTCCCCTGCCTCCTCGTCCTTCACCGCCTTAGACGCCATTTTCAGAGTAGTCTTCCGCCTGGTCGTCCTCCCTTGGCTCACCCCCTCCTTATCTCGAGAACTACTACTACTAGCACACCTCTCCGCCTCACGCGTGCTGTGTGTTACACCACAGTCCAAACAGAAAGGCATAGCCCACCAACCGATAACTGAACGGGCGAACCAACCGTTGAACGTCAACCATGCGGCACCACCAGGCACACCGCACTGCACTGCACTGCACCGCTAGGCAAGTGTATTTTCCGCTGCCTATAGACGTATAACGTTTTATATGCCCTATATGTATGTATGTTTGTATGAATATATATATATATATTTATATATATTTATATATATTTATATATGTATTTATATATATATTTATATAGCATTGTATATATGACCCCATAAAAAAGAGTGTAAGTAAACGCACTGTGCTGTCCCCCTGCGGATACTGGGGGAACTCGGCAGCTACTTTGTGGCAGTACCGCTTCGAGGCGCGCAGCGAGGTATACACCCGGCGGACACATTGATTGAATGTAATAAACAATGTACTCTCCATCTCGAGTGTTAGTATATATATTTGTACATATATATTTCTATATAAATATATATATAAAGTTATGTATATTTATATATATATATATATATATATATATATGTATGTATATATATTTATATATTTACATACACGTGGAGTGAGGGTGACTAGTAGCAGTGAGGTAGTCAGGGAGCGGATCGAGTAAGTGCATCACTATATTTGCCATCAGCAACATTTGGTAGCTCAGAATAAAAACAACAATGGACGGCATTATTAATACTCGCATAATGCATTATGCATTAAATATATATCTACATACAAATAGAGACATTTAGAATTATCTGTCTGTGGCTATCTGCACGTCTGTCTTTTTGTCTAACTATTTATTAAACTATTTATTATTATATATGCATAGTTATATATCTTCCATCTATGTACACATCTATCCAAATATTTATCTATATACACATATATATATATATATATATATATATATATATATATACACATATATCTGTCCATCTACCCGTCCCTCTGTCTCCCTGTATATCTATTTGGCTGTATCTGAAAAAAAACAGGCAAGTTTGAAGAATACCACATCATACGCCTCCACAAGAGCCCCATTGATCCTACTGTTATGCTTGCCCTTATTATTATTTGCATCTCAAACTATTAAATAAATAAAAGTGTATTTTACAGGATTTACTGTAGAGGCCAGGCTTACAGCTCGACTGTGCACGTTTAAGGAAACACAGGCAGCTGAGTTTAGTAAACATCACAAAGGTCGACACTCCCAGCCTTTCTGGGTGGCGATTCGTGACATTAAAATAACATCACGTATCCTTGACAAAATCAGACACGTCCTGATATGACCTTGGATGTAATAGCCCTGTCACACTACGATGTACCCTGGCGCCGTGCCACCAACGTGCAAAATCACTTTTAATCTTCGAGATACATCAAACTTTTCGGCATCAGCGTAATGTATTGGTAGCGCGCGGCCGACGTTGTGGTAACGTATATCGATGTGTGCGGAAAAAAACAAAAAGGTTTTGGCGTGCCGTCCTGATATGACCTTAAATGTAGCTAGGACATAAAACAACAAAGCAACATTTTGATGCAATGTGTGGGCATGACCCTAACGCGCGCGCGACATGTGCTTGCCCTTCGCATTACGTTATTCCAGCGTTGTCGACGTGCTTCTGACGTCGCCATAATATTGACACCCGCGTGTTGTCGCGCGTTGTTGCACGTTGAAAGTTTTGTGCAAGCACAAAACTTCGCCGATACCCTATGCACGTCGCCGACCGGCGCCATCCATCAACGATTACCAACGCGCGCCTAATGCATGGGTAACGTTTCCAGACGTCTCCTGACATTTCGCCAAAAAGTGACACACATCGACGCACGTTGGCGAGAAACGTCGTAATGTGACAGGACCATTAGCAGGAGGGTAAAGCTCCAACAAATAAACAAACACAGTCAGACAATACATCGCCGTTGGATTAGTTTTTGGCCAACAATTACTGAAACCATCAATTCCATTTATTTATTCCTTACACGAATATTCGCCAATTCTTAGGTTCAGTGAAAGAATAAAACATTTTAAAACCAAAACATTTATCTAGATTTGATCCTTCACGCCCAGCATCTAGACGGTGCCCTCAGTTAAGGTTGCATCATCGGATGTTTTTAAGTTGCTGCTATATTTCCTTATATATATTAGGCTGATCGCCATAATCTACCTGACTTTTGTTTATTATGAGTGGCTCATACTGGAGATATTTGAAGTGAAAAAAATGTGCATCCACGTTGAAATGTAGACTACAAATGTCTTCAGCAGTAATAATTTCTATTACATTGACATATTATTCCCTTCAAAACAGAAAAGAAAGTTTGTAAATGCAGCAAATTTGAATAGATGATTTGAATATATAACATTTAAACTGGATTTAGTGTTTTGGTTGCTAAAATTGGATGCTTTCATTGGATTATACCACTTTAATCCTTCCTTTGGGGTCTGCCCCTCAGGAACATAAAACCGGCTCACTTGGATATGTGATGTGGCCTAGTTAGCGTAGTATTACACTTGTCTTCAACAAATTATGTCGTCTGCTTTCACTTCGAATATCTCCAAAGTTAGCCTGTTATCGCAAAACATACTTAGACCTCAATTAGAGTGTAGCTCATAATGATCACTGCAATATATCGATCTAAAGGTATTTGATTCAATTAAAAATCAATTGATTATGTGACTGAGCTCGATCTCTGAATTCCACTAAAAGTGAAGCATCAAAGTATACCTCCTGGATTGGAGAGCAGTAAATTCCTGATATTAAACAAGGAAGTTAATTAAAGTTGCCTAGGCCGATGAAAACATCAAATTAAAAAAATATATAACATTTATTTACATTTGATTCTACGTATCCAACTTAGATACTGGTGCAGTTATTAATATTAAGCATGTGTTGCTGAATAGAAGGGTGCACTACATCAATTAAATGGAGTCTGTTACTACTAAAGTGTATTGCGTTAAAGTCTTGATGTGCTTGCCAAAATTAATTTGGCATGTTTTTGCATCCGAGATTAGCCATTTAAAATGATAGTTACTTCAAATTAAAGTAAGGTAGACTCACATGATTAATCTAATGTATTTATCTCATAAAATGGAAAAAAAGCAAAACCATCGGGCTATGCAACTTTAATAGGGCACTCATCTAGCATGGGCCTACCATCATCATCATCATGCTGTCGGTCGCGATGCGACAAAGACTGCTTTCATTACTTGACTGTCGCTCTCCATTTAGCTCTCTGCTGTGAGAGTGATGTCCATGAGTCGGTCTTAATTTCTCTCAGCTTCAGGTTTCTCTTGATGGTATCCTTGAACCGGAGACGAGGGCGCCCTCTCTTTCTGTAACCAGAAGACAGTTTAGAGTAGAGGATCTGCTTTGGTAGCCTGTCTGATGACATCCTCATGTCCAGTCTACCAGAGATTCTTTTTGATCAGAAGATCTTCCATAGAGGGCAGCCCTGTCCTTTTGAGTATTTCGTTATTTGTCGCTTTGTCCTTCCAGGTTAGCCTCATGATCGAACACAGATGTTGCATCATGAAGGCATGCAGCTTTTTCACCTGTCTTCTGTACACTGTCCAGGCCTCGGCTCTGTATAGTAGAGTGGATAGCACGATTGCGTGGTACATCTTGCCTTTGACCCGCATGGACACGGTTGTTCCAGAGTCTCTGGTCTAGTCGGCCGAAAGATGTGCTAGCCTTGACCATCCTCCTCTGTATGCGATGTTGAATAGGTCAGCGGTCTGTCTGGACTGTATATAGACACCATCCCCCATGCCTCGGAAAGCCTCATCGAGCATTGCTGATAGGAAGAAGGAGAAGAGTGTGGGGGCTAGAACACAGCCTTGCTTGACCCCATTGGTAACCCAAACGATTCCGAGACTTCCCCTCCAACACTAACATTCGCCTTCATTCCCGTATATAGAGCCTCGATCATAGTTGTGAACTTCTCTGGGCATCTATACTTCCTCAGTAGCTGCCATAGCCCGGTCCTCCCAACTGTATCGAACACCTTAGTGAAATCGACAAATACCATGACAGTGGTCAGTCCTGCTCAAATCATGGGCCTACATAGTATATAAAAAATGCTTTTCAAGGCACAATTATTGAAAGGACTAACATGGATCATCTCAGTCTCTTCAATGGTCTAAGCAACCAAGTGAATATTAATATACATTGCTAGTATATTGATCAGATACCTCTACCAGTCCTATTATTATGACATTCAGCTGGTCGGTTCCTTGCTCTGTCTTAGAAATGCCGAGTACCAGGCGAGATAGTGATACTTATCAATAAGGTGTGTTCAGAGTTTTTGCTGGTCCCTCAGGAAGGAGCAAAGCTGTGACCCTGGACCCAGGCACCTATGGAGAATGATAGGGTCAGGAGGGGACCACCCTCACCTTTTTTTTTTCTTTTCTTTTTTTTTGTAAAGTATTTATTCATCTGAATATGACAAAGGCCAGTGCTCCGGCGCTGACAAATGTCATATTCAGATGAATAAATACTTTACACACAAAAAAGAGAAAAAAGTTAGGGTGGTCCCCTCCTGACCCTATCATTCTCCAAAGGTTCTATTTCTATACTTTAAACTCACTTGGCACCTATGACGACACGCCCCCTTATGAGTAGACTGGGCAGGATAAGAACCTTTCTAATGTAAACTACAGTGAACTTGCCCTTTACATTAGATACAATGCATCTTCATGTATGATTCTATTTGTGTATTCACCACTTCCCCCACATTCCACCATATCAGCTGAAGCTGTGACCTGGCGTGCCTGGTCACAGCTTCAGTCAGTCTGTTCATGAGGGACCAGCGGAACTTGGAACACACGCATTCAGTTACTGAGTTAGGGTTTAGATTAACTTGGTTTAGGATCGAATAAATGATTGTTGTTGTTGTTTTACGTCCTAGCAACATCTAAGGTCATATCAGGATGGGTACCGACTTGTGACAGTGCGCACTCATGGCGACTTTATAGTGCTGTCCCACTGGGAAACCAGGCCGCCGGCACCATGACCTGATATCCCACTCAGTCACATTATCCTGACACTGAGCACACCAGTCCTTGCCATATCCTAATAATGCCGAGCGCCTGGCTAGGAAGCAACAAGTATCAATTTTAAAGTCATTGGTTTGACTCGACCGGGACTCGACCGGGACTCGAACCCACGACCCCACGATCTACCAGCACGGGAGACGGACGCTCCAACCCACTCGGCCACCCCGTCTGGTCGAATAAATGATCTGGTACGTATTCCCACAAGCGCTGAAGACACCTTGACCTCTGGATCACCCCTTGTCCGGGGTCAGTGCTATGGCATGCTGCATTTGCTATTTATAGATTATTAGATCATTCCATAGAAAGTCAGCGTCAAGTCGTTAAATACATTTTGAGAGAGCCTTCAGTGCCCTATGATGGGTGCCCCCCCCCCCCCCCCCCCCCCCCCCACAATGAACTGGACGCAGTTCTGACCTACTGCGAACCAATGTGCTGAAGTTTATTTCATTGCCATATCAGAGCAGTGCCAATGTCGAGCAGTGTGAATGTCCCCTGATCAATGGCATACCTCATCGCAGACGGTCATAAGCGCTGATTGCCCCCCCCCCCCCCCCTTCCCCCACTAATGGGGCACTACTTCATTACAGAAGGTCCAGGCTGGATAATAGCTACATAGTCCGATGAATACCTCAAACTTCAAAACCAAAGCGATTATCTAGATTTCAGTCTGCATATCTAACTTGCATACTGGTGCACTTATTAAACATTTGTCACCACATAGAAGGGGAATAGTGAGGAAATTTAATAGAATCTGCTGTCAGCGTTTTGGCTTGCTTTCCTAAATTAATTTGTCATGTTTGCACTTCAAATATCTCAAAAGTTAGCCATTTAAAATAAAAGATACTTGAAACTAAAGTAACGTAGATCATAACAATACACTCATCTCAGAAAATCATAGAAACTCAAAAGCATCGGACTATGCAACCTTCAGTCCAGATGCAGGTGGTGCAGAATGTGCTATGTTAGGTCATCCTTAAAGCCGGCCTGATATAACGTTAATAGGACGTAAAACCCCCAACAAATGAGCATTATGGATAATGTGATTATAATAGTCAACCTAATGTATTTATCTAAAGAAATATGTATGACACAAACTCAAGACCATCGAATTATGTAACTTTATGGATAAAGTTGCATAATTCGATGGTCTTGAGTTTGTGTCATACATATTTCTTTAGATAAATACATTAGGTTGATTATTATAATCGCATTTTCTTTTAAATAACTTGTATTTCAAATGGTTGGCCGTGGAGATATTTGAAGTAAAAACATGCATGATTAATTCCGGCCTGCACATTGAAATGCTGGACATCAGAAGCTTCAGGTTTCATTAAAATAACTTAGTATTTCTTATATACTTAATGAGTGCAACAGTATTGAAGCTTGGTATGCTTAGGAGCAAATCTACGTTAAGGCCCTGTCACACTACGCCATATAGCCTCAGTGTATGCCAACATATGTGATATTGGCCAACACGTTGATTTACGCTGAGGTATGTTACGGGTACGTTTGGCATAAGTAGTTTTCATTAAGAGCACGCTGGTAAACGGTGTCATATGGCGTCGCATGCCAAGGCGCCGAAAACTTGAAATTTATTTCATATGTTGGGCAAACACTGATGCAATACGCCGTAGTGTGACAGGGCCATTATTGTTTTGACTTTGAAGATATGGTCCTATCATTGGACTACGTTAAGGAGGAACATTGCATCGCCTGACAATGTAATTGAGAACATAAGCTGTTGCAGGTATAAAGCATCAAAATAGTCTTTATAACAGGCATATATATATATAGAGTAGTGAACCTGCAATTCTCATCATTTCATAAATGAATAAGTCAGCGATCATGCCATAGATGACATGTTTGTATCTGATTGTATCATATTCAACAAACCAGTTGGACCAGTCCTCTATTTGGCAGTGAATGTATATATATATATATATATTTATATTTATATACACACATGTATATATATGGGATGTTCTCAGAAAAGCTGGTTCATAAGTGTCATGATAGGTTAAAAATAAACTTTCTACAAATGACCCCTGACTTAATGACACAGCTTAAACACATGGTCCCTCCACAACATATTTTGAGAAAAAAAAGATAGTTGACCCACTCACATTTTTTCAGGGGGTCATGGAAGTAGGAGGAGCTAGCATGATATTATTAATCATTTCTGATGCACGGTCATTTCAGGAAAAAGTGGACACCACACTCAAATTAAACACTTATCAATCATTTAACACGTGATTATGTTAGCAATGTTTAAAAAATGTAAATGTGCACTTTTTAGAATGGTGTGTAAAAAATAGTTCCCAGCACATTTGCTACCAGTGCAAAGCGAGATTGAAAATTTCTGTTCAAAGTGGACACAAAGTGTAGTGACTTAATGTGCCAATAATTTAATAGATATGAAGGGGGAAAGCATTATTTGTACCCTAACTGGTAGACACAAGTCTTACAAAGAGATCAGTAGTGTATGTATCCCAAATTATAACATTTGTTGGATGCAATTGCATTGTGCTCAACAGACTGTTCAGCATGTCACAAATCAGCCATGCTTTTGGCACTTAATTGTTGCCTAATTTGTCAGTATACAAAGAAACAAAACCATAGAAGTCAATGTTTTTGTTTACGCTATCTCTGTATCATACCAACATGATGACACAGATGCAAATTGGTCGATTTCCACGAAAAACAAGAGTATTATGAGCTTTCAAACTGAGTAATATACACACACATATATATAGGACAGCATTGTCATGAGAAGACTGAGTCGTGATCTGGAGTGCGAGTGCGAGGCAAAAGAATAGAAAAACCGATGAAAAACCAAAGAAAAACTATCCATGTTTGTCTCACCCTGTATGTGAGGCGCACGGGGGCTGAGGGTGAGTTGAGAGGATGGGAAAGGATGCGGTAGTTGAGAAGTGTGTGGAAGGGGAGTAGGTTGCGCTTGGTGGTGGTAGAACCTGGTGTATTTTTAATATAATAATCCTCAATACAAACCCCCTAATCTCCAACCACACATCAATATTGACCATCTTGATGTAATAATAATAATGTAAATATAATGGATCGTCCTCATGGTAGGAGCAGCATAGTATAGTAAATCTGCATAGTAAAGCCGTGATATGGCATATTTACAACTTCGGTAAAATAGTAGAACGGTACAGAAATTAAATACACCATAAAAAGCTATCTTAAGCAGGTGAGTCTTGAACACGGATTTAAATATGTGATCTCCTCAGCAGCCACTTACTTAATCTACTTAATCAGGTTACACACCTGGTTATTATATATACAGTCAACTCTGGTTAATCCGACACATTCTGTCACATGCCAAATAATGTCTGATAGCAAATTGTCAGATTAACCAATTTAGACTATTTCATGGTCGTTTGTGTTATTTTTATAAGCCTATATATAGGCATATGTGTGACTGAATCATGCATGCAACTGTTCATTAAAATAATAATAACACCTAAGTAACATATCTACATATATTACAGATAAACATACATATTAATCATTCACACTAACATTATTTGATATTTATAAACTTAGACAAATAGGACTGCACAGCCACTGAAAGACGGTCTAAATCTGGGATATTAGTGCTAATTCATGATTGATGGATGTCAAGTGTCGGAGTAACCAGAGCTATAGGCATGCCATAGACCTGTTTGTTTGTTAAAAATAGTGTTGGTGTCGGAAAGCGAGTGTCAGATTAACCACAGTAATAGGCATTGATTAACATTGGGGAAATCTGTTACACCTGAAATTGCGTCAGTAAGCAAAATTGTCAGATTAACCAGTATCGTATTAACCAGAGCTGACTGTATATACATATATATCTCTATGTATATGTACATGTATATATATGCGTACATATATATATATATATATATATATACATACATACACACATTTAGCAGCAAGGGAGAAAGCAGGACACTGCCATGCTTGCTTGCACACACTGCGAGCTTTTCGGCGCCGGTTGGGTGGAGATGAGTAAGACGAAGCACCACAGGTGGCGCCAGTGTAGTGATACCCTGGAAACCCGGTATTACAGGTTGCTGGTAAGAAGATGGAGGCAATGGACATTTGGCACTCTTAATTCGTAATACTGTTTGGAATTCAGCAGACAGAGCGAGGGTGACTCGGCAAACAAATTGGTGCTGCAGTGTATTCTATGAAATTCAATTGTTTATTTCATACTGCATTCGGCATACTTAGACAAGTGCAGGTTGTTTCTCTTAGTAGACTGTCTATGCCAATATCAAAGAACAATGCATATATAATAGGGAATATCAGAACCCATACAAATAAACATAAAGAGACATGCATTAATTATATAAATGTAGTAATAAAATATAATAAATGTAACACATATAATACAATGTAACAAAATGTAATAAATGTAATAAAATGTAATACATGTAATACATGTAATAATGTAATAAATATAATAATGTATTAAATGTTATACATGTAATACACGTAATAAATGTAATAATATGTCTCCCAGTGGTGCAGCATTGTACATTAGACGTGACTGCGCACTGTCACAAGTCGGCACCCATCCTGATATTACTTTAGATGTTACACCATAACACGTTGCTAGGATATCAAAACCCAAACCAACAGAATAATAGATTGATTGATTGATTGGTGGTTGCTTTATGCCGTGTCGGCAGCATAGGCCATATTCACGGCAAGAAATGTTTGTTTTTTGTTCAAACCATTGCTTTTACATGTTAAAAGCAGACAATCAATTATGTGCCAATAGACACTCATTAAATTAGAAAGCTCACAATCATATATTTGTGGTCAAGGGAAACAAATTCCCATAGAAAAAGAAAAGTTTGATTAATAATTGATAGAATTTATTTAGTAAACTATATGAGGTGGTTCAGTCCAGCAGCCCTCAAAAAGGCTAAATCGTTGTTGATTAAGCTGGGTTTTTGTATTTTTTGTATGTTGCTTTACTGACGGGAGGCAGTGGCCGAATCGGTAGAGCGAAGGCTTCTTGTGTGGAAGATCGGGAGTTCGAATCCAATGACTTATAAAATTGATACTCGTCACTATCTAACTTGGGACTTGGTACTAATAGGACAAGGACTAGTTACTATAGTGTCAGGATAATGTGACTGTGGGAGATTGGGTCGTGGTGCCAATAGCCTGGTCTCCCAGTGGCGCAGCACTATAAAGTCGCCATGAGTGTCACAAGTTGGTACCCATCCCGATATGACATTAGATGTTGCTCGGATGTAAAACAGCAATAAACAAAACAAACAATGTTGCTTTACTGCAGTGACTTATAAAATTGATACTTACCATCATCTAACCTGGTGCTCCACACAACTAGGATAGGGCAAGGACTTGTTAGCTCAGTATCGGGATAATGCGACTAAGTGGGAGATCGGGTCATGATGTCGGCGACCTGTCTTCCATTAGGGCAGCACTATAAAAGTCGCCATGAGTGCGCACTGTCATAAGTCGGTATCCTTCCTGACATGACCTTGGTTGTTGCTAGGATGTAAAACTAATTTTAATCAAATTACTAAGCCATGCATTTTGAACCCATCACCAATTCTAAATCAGGGATTGCGTGCCCTGGACGTGCAAGCCGCACGGTGACACCTAACGACGTTCCGGGGTGAAGGGTTGGGGGAATAGGGAATGGAGAGGGGGGGGGGGTGTTCTGCTGCTTCCATTTCATAATGGGAATGTGTTTCGCGAAGGTTCGGCCTCACTTGGAGAACAAGCTGCAAGGTGGGTTCTGGTCTGGGCGTCTGTGACTGAGTTGGCCAATCACAGAGCGTGTGGTCATGTGTACATCTGCACACAAAAAGGCAGCCGTGTAAGCTGGTGACTGATCCAATATCAAACGGCGTCAGTCGCCACCATGTTTAATCTGAAATCTAACTTTAAATATTTTCATTACAATGTGTTCTTATGGTCATATATTCCACATCAAATTACGAATATATCGAATATGTCACTTGAATAGATGAGATATATACATCACAAACCAATTAGCATTTACTCGATTAAATTATGTTAAAGTATTGTTGTGCTATTACACTTATCTTCTAAAGAAGGATATAAAGCCTTGATATGAATGACATAATCGTACGGATAGAAATGCACGTATGCACACCTATAGATGCACTTGTCTAAACCCCTTTCAATGTTTATAAAGATTGTGTAATCGCGCGCAGCTTGGCTGCAGAACGAATGCACACTGCCATTGAGTATGCCGATACGCGCAGTTCAAAACGTCTATTTTATTCAAAATTAATAGAAATGTAGAAGCCTAACCTTATAAAGTTAATATAATCTGTTCAGTAAATATGTTTTCTATATGTGTTCCATGTGGTTTGTTTCTAGGTCGTGTAGGTTTAGAGATATTTCACTTTTTCTGTATGAAGATTGCTCACGGCCATTGACACTGCATTGAGTTTGCCGAACTGCGCAGTTCAATATGTCAATTTTATTCAAGATTAATAGAAATACAGAACCCTAACCTTATAAATTTAATATAATCTGTGCGTTGAATATGTTTTCTATATGTGTTCCAAGCAGTTTGTTTCTAAGTGGTGTGGTTTTAGAGATATTTCACCTTTTCTCTATGAAGATTGCTCATAGCCATTGAGTTTTATTGAGTTTGCTGATATGCGCAGTTAAAAATGTCAATTTTATTCAAAATTAATAGAAATGCAGAACCCTAACCATATAAATTTAATATAATCTCTTCGTTGAATATTTTCCTATATGTGTTCCAAGCAGTTTGTGTAGTGGTCTGCACTGACCTCTCAGGCAAGGAGCCGCATAGACAGGTAGGCGTGGGTAGTGTGTTGATATCAGGGAGCCTAGGTGGTGTAATGGTTAGCACACTGGCCCGGAATGCAAGGAGATGTGGGTTCAAGTCCCGCTCTAGGCGCAATATTTCCCATTTTCATCACCCCCATGACACTGGTGCCGTGACCAGGATCCTGTACAAGCTATGTGCTGTACGGTTGTTGAACCTATCCTGTGTATGTAAGTGCGTTGCATTGCCTGTATGTATGTAATTGTGAGCATTAAAAGTCTTACAATTCCAGGGGGACAAGTGTACTGGTCTGCACTGACCTCTCAGGCAAGGAGCCGCATAGACAGGTAGGCGTGGGTACTGTGTTGATATCAGGGAGCCTAGGTGGTGTAATGGTTAGCACACTGGCCCGGAATGCAAAGAGATGTGGGTTCAAGTCCCGCTCTAGGCGAAATATTTCCCATTTTCATCACCCCCATGACATTTGTTTCTAAGTGGTGTGGTTTTAGAGATATTTCACCTTTTCCCTATGAAGATTGCTCATAGCCATTGAGTTTGAAGTGTGACAGTACGTTGTCTTGCAGCCAAGCAGCGCACACACTGATCTAAATAGCTATGCTGACGTCATAGGAAATAGGTCTATATGTGACCTATATATGACCTATATATGACTTATATATGACCTATATATACCCTATCTATACACATATGTATTACTTATATATCTATATGTGCTCCTATGCATGCACCTATATATATCGTTATTTGCATATATAGGTATATATACATTTGAAAGTAATTGCATTCCCCTATGTTACTTCTTTTTCCATCAATTGGGTGGGCGATATAATGCATTATGTGATTATAAACTTACATAGTCTAACTAGTCTCACTGCTATTTCATACATGTAGTTACTGGCTAGTAATAGTCACTTAAGCCGTGTTCACACGGACGATGTAAATCGATTCGTAGAAAGCGACTTGTATAGTGAGCCTCACATTCGTCGTGTGAACGGACGTCTGAGGCGGATTAGGGCTGATTCGACTCACGTGATGCGGATCCTGTAAACCACCTATCTTGGTAGTTTACGTGAGGCGATTTCTGTGATGTGGTTAATTTTGCCCGTGTGGACGCAACCGACTTACGTGATGCGGACTAAGCACGTCGATCTATATACTATAATTTGGTCTATGAACCTGCTAGAGGTGCACAGATATTTTTGCTATCATTTATTTTTAGGGTTTCACTGCCCAGCAGAAGTTTTGACCGTTCCAAACCAATACGATTCAGTCATTACATATCTAGGTCGAACCCACACTCTCTGGTGCCAGCATCGTCAAACCCAAAATGGCGCTGGTTAGCCTGGACTTGCTCATGCGCAGCATTCGATTTCCGGCTAATTCGCCTCACCTGATTCGATTTGTCTAGTTCGCCTCACATTTTGCCCGTGTGAACACGGCTATAGTGAGGGGAGAAGACGTTGGTGGCGCCACCAGTACAAAACCTAAAAAGTCAGCTTCATTATGTAGTTGGGAATCTAATACTAATAGGAACAGCAATAATAGGGACCAATTTATGAAACTACCCTAATGCTGAGTCTGAAATAAAGTATTGAATATTGAATATATGAAAACTTTCTGTTATTTATACTTGTGTAATGCATGTTTATAGCACACATATGATCTATTAGGGGGATGTGAATGAGGACACTAATAGTAATACTGTCAGATACATGTCTGTTTTACAACCGCAGTTAAGTACTATATATAATATACATGTGTTTATTGCCACCATGGCGCCACCTGCACTTAGATAATTCAAGCTTTATTTACACCTCGCACACAAGCGTGACATTGTGAACTCACATTTTGAAAGCAGAAATATATATCCATACAGATACATAGTTACATATATTTTTACAATGAAATGAACCCAAGTGTGCACATCTCCCTTCCGTATGGTTTGCACACGTCACTCAGACACTTTATTCTAAGACCCGAGAGTAGCATTAAAGGCCCTGTCACACCTCACCAGATTGGGGGAAATGGACAGAAAACGAACAATGTCCGGTTTGTATCCGTACAAGTTTTGAACATGCACAAAACTAGGAACGGATGCCACTGGATTGACGTCTACGGTTCTTGTCTGGTTTGAGTTTGTTTCAGCCATTGGCTATCCATTCATGTCCATTTCATGTCTGTTTCATGTCCGTTTCATGTCCGTTTCATGTCCGTTTCATGTCCGTTTCATGTCCATTCGTGCAGGGGCCATTGACCAGATAACACAACATTTTGACACATTTTAATACATTTTGATACTTATCACCACCGGACTGGACAATTCTGTCCTTTGCTCAATCCGGCGAGGTGTGACATCCACTTTAAAGAACAACTCTAAGATGTCTGCATAATTAATGGATATTCATGTCCAGACGCCTGTGTCTAGGTCTGTACATGAATATATTCATAGTTATTTACAATCACACAAAGGCACTTATCGGCACACACATTCGTACACATCTAGTATGTGGTAGCTCCGGGCTTTACATTGAATATGAATAGATGTAAGATGGCGTTTTTCTCTTTCTCAGTCAGGTGTCAAGCATCACCAGGCACCTATTGTCTGAACTATTTTTTAAGCTAGCGAAGAAATGAATATATATATATATATATATGTATATGTTTGTTCTTTTACGTCCTAGCAACATTTAAGGTCATGTCAGGACGGTATATATATATATATATATATACATATATATATATATATATACATATTCATTTCTTCGCTATGTTTGTTCTTTTACGTCCTAGCAACATCTAAGGTCATGTCAGGACGTTATATGTATATATATATATATATGTATGTATATATATATACCAAGTGTGAGGAGCACAGCAGGGCGGATGTGCGGGTACATCAGAATGGAATAGTCCATTGGAGACGCGGGTGGTAGGTGGCTATTTAGATACTCTCTATAGACAAAATCACTGTTCCGACTGCGCATGCGCCAAAAACGGCGTTGGCAGCAAAGCAAATGCGTACAGCCATTGAGTTAGCCTATACACATAGGGAAAAACTTCGATTTGATTCAAAATTAATAGAAATACATAAGAATTTGGCATAAACATGTATGCACACATGCAATATAATGATCTGATGAATATATCTAAGACAAAACTAGCCATAGTTAAACATTTGAGCTCAGAAATATACAATTCCACACAAAACAATCAGTCACTTTAAGGCTGCTATCCACATCACTATTATTAATTCTTGTTCTAAATATTAAAATGCCAAATGTGTCAACAGACACTTCTTTCGGAGAAATATATAACCAATATCTGATTAACCCTACTCATTTTCTAGTTCTACATATGTCATTAACCATAGGATATTTAAAAAATCTAACTACTTAAAAACATGAATAAAATAAGTAAAACTGACTCTGGCTATGGCTCTAGCACTAGTCTGAGTGCCAAGATTTGTCTAAATCTAAATGCATATGGCATAAGATGTGCTGATTATATTGATGTAAATGCAATGCTGAATAAATGATTAATATCTTAATTTATTATATATATATTTTTAGTTGGTATTCTATGTTTCAAAGAAGAGCTGAGATGACCTGAAACTAGCACATTTCATAGCTGCACCCACTGTCTTAGCATTAGTCATGTGCTTCGCGAGGGTTTGTTTTTCTTCCATGCATCCCACAATGCACCGCGTGGCTGGTATGGCGATGTAGTCTATTATCATGTGCGATGGTGGTCCTTATCACTATATACTTATATATATATATATATATATATATGTATATATATATATATATATATATATATATATATAAATTTGACCGTCCCGACGGGCCTATAGGCGATAACGGCCAAGCGCAGCTGGCATACAGTGCCTAGAGCCCCTCACAGGTGGCGCCAGTGTGGCCCATGATGTACTGCACAGAGTCAGTTAGATAGGATACAGTGAATATACTATTACATAGGGAACTGAAGATAGACAGTGTCCTTGTTTATATTCCCATAATGGATTATAGAGCACATATATATTGAGAGAGATGCAACCCTTGCATCTTGCTACCCTAGTTTTTACACCCATTCTAAGTTGCAAGTGAAACAAAACAGAACGTCTTTGAGCATTGTTGGTGACAATTGGTTCTTATTTGCATACCAATCATGCAATTACTTATGGCCATGCCTATTGCACCTTTTACAAATAGCTCAGAGACCAAGCAGAAGTAGTTGTTTATTCAAAGTACTGTAACCAAGTGAGTAACACTTTATAGTTAGTTATTTCAGGATTTTCTTCTCGGGATGGAGGAGAGCACGTCTGACTTTTTGTTTTGGGATTTGAAGTTAGTCCTAAGCTAAGTATCCAAATACCTTTTTGATTCTCAGAACCCTTTTTTAAAAGGCGATCGTTGACACTTATGTTATATAAATACATGTTTTATATAATATATGTATAAATTGAGGTTCTATCTTAGGTGAAGGACACTGAATATATGAATACTTTCTGTATATAATATTATTTGTGGAATTTCCACATTTCTCAGAATTGGATAAAGCGGTCAATGGATGACCCATTTATTTTTAATGGAATGGTCCATCAGTTAATTCTCGATGTCGGACATCCAGGCACTTTTGGGGTTCACGGCGCGCGAAGGGTAAAACAAATGCCACTCTCATAGAAACAACATTAAAACTACCCTAACTATCACAGTGATTTGTGCTTTTTGGTGCTTTGAAAGCAAATTTCTCTTGTTTCTATTAAATAGTTCAGATCTTTCTCTATAATTTCACATTCAGCTTTTTAATTATCAGCCAATTTGAAGTTCTTGAATTTATTTGGAGAAAATAGTTTTTGAGGCCATGATCTGGTAAGGCTAACACTGGCACTGACACTCAGAATATATCAACTTTCACTATTATCTCTGTTTTTAATACTTTCAGAGAAAATTGCTTTTAGGTTAAATTAAATACCTCAGATCTTCCTCTTCGATCGTGCATTAAGATATTTTTAATCGATCTAATGAAAGTTTTAAAATTGATTTGTCAAAAATAAATGCTCCGCATAGACATAGCATTGCTGCGGCACAGATCGCTGCGATGTTTTACCCTTCCCGGTGTGGTGGTTTCAGCGTGTTCCCGTGCTCAGACGTGTCCCGTTGCTTCTGCGCATGCGCGGATTTCGCATCAACTCAGATCACCCGAGACACTTATTGGCGCATGCGCACATCCTACAATCTCGGGTCGAATAATCGAATACGCTTCTCCGCACTCGGGTGGAGAATTTTTTTTTTTTTTTAATAGCCGATAAAAAATATAGCAAAATAGGATTTAAAGTATTTTATGATGGCCTAGTTTACCTATATTTCCATTTAATTAATCTAAGTTATTCTTTTTTGGCACACGGCACGTGTATTTGTCGACTCCACTCGCCGTGTTCTATTTGAAATTCTGACGACTGGGATGACCCGAGTCGCCCGGGTAGTGTTAATCGATTACGGCCATGTTTATTAGATTCTGACGCATGCGCAGAAGCGAGGGACACGTCTGAGCACGGGAACACGCTGAAACCACCACACCGGGCTAGTTTCCGGGGTTGTGACGTCACGCCGACATCGAGAATATATGATTACATAAAAACAAAACAAAAGCAGCAATGTCCATTACGTCCCCAGTGATGGGGCGACTGCCACCAAGTAGAGCGGAACGTGTGAGGAGGTTCGTCCAAATTCACCAAGGTTCATCACTCAGTCTCCCCTGTAGTTTCTGTCCCATATCATACATGACCTTGTACCTTCATGTCTGTATATGTATGCATATATATGGGTATATATGTGTATATATATAGTACGTATAATTTATTATGCATGTATAAATAGGCGGAGTATTTTATTATTATTATTTATTCCATTATGTTACTTCGATATATTATTATTGTCCAATCATTGACTTGCCCGGATTTGCCCCGGTTGCCTACTACTAGCACCACCACCGGGCGCTTTTCTCACCAATCCGCCCGGGCAAGTCACTTCCACACTGGATTTCAAACTTTTACCGGTATGCCTGTTATCTCGCTTGCCCAGACGCTCAATAAAAGTGTCCGACCCAACACTCGTCTCTATCCTTCCTTCCTTACGTAGCCACACTTTATATATATATATATATATATATATATATATACATATATATATATATATATATAAACAAGCTACAGTACAAGAAGGAGACAAACAATGATATGGGATGAGATAATATATATTCTCTGGCATAGGGAATATTTGCCCTAGCCTTAAAAGGAAAATTCAGGTCGCAAGTGACAGTGGAGGCGGCGGAAGCGCGGCTCGCAGTGCATTGTGGTAGGAGGTAAATAGATACAGAGAGATGATTGGTCGATAACATAGTGTGTTATCAAGTAGTACAGAGTAATAACATATATATATAATCCCTTACGCAGCTTTATACTCGCATAATGCTTATACATCACATAAACAAGCTACAGTACAAGAAGGAGACAAACAATGATATGGGATGAGATAATATATATTCTCTGGCATAGGGAATATTTGCCAAGATCGGAGATACCCAACCCATATCTTAGGTTAGTAGTGAGGCAAGGGGGTGGTGGCAAGCGACGTCGCCACCCTAATATCGTTCATGATCCTGATAGAGAGCGGGGTCTTCAAGTAGGTGAAGACTGTGTCGGTGCACCAATCCCCCCTGGTGCGGAGCTCCTCGTTCGTAGCGCCGCACAGAGAGAGGAAGGTACAGCCGCCCCTCCTGAGGGAGTGGGAGGAGACGGAAGCGGGATCAAGCCCCGCCTTCTCAGCGAATATCTTAAGAGTCGCTTGGTAGATCTTATAAGGAAGAGGGAAGAGTACTGACCCAGCCCAGGGATCCGGAAGGCATTGTCCGACATCGTCGCCGGGAGATGCTCAAAGTGGAGTTCTGTCCAATGAACTGCACAGATCTGCGTATTGGGACAGCGAGCGACTAGGATCTCTAAGACCCTTTCCTTAAATTGTATCGTCTTTGATCGTCTTATGGATATGATCATCCCCCAGGGGAAGAAACGGAAGTCCCCCCTCAGGAGCGAGGAGTCAGATGCCGTTACCTGGCATTTCCTCAGCAGTGCCCGGAAGCTGCACAGCAGGGCAGCCCTCCAGGCGACGTGGCCCGGTCTTGGTGACAGGAAGTGGAACATGCTCAGTAGTGTATCGGGCAGGATAGGGATGGCTTGCTTTGGAGCCGTGGAGCACACCCTCCGAATACCCCTCAAAGTGGAGGCAATCTCGAAGTTGGTGTAGGCTATTGGCTCTGAGCCCCTCTGCTTCAGGAAGTTGTTCAGGCCCACTGAGATAATTCAGGATCGATGAGTACTTCATCGTCCGAGCCAGCCACGTGGCATAGAGTGCCACTTGCCTCGGCGGGCACGGCAACGGGGTGAGTGACTCCGAGTAGCCTTCCACAAACTCCAGGTACCGTCTCACCTGAACCCCCCGTGTTGTGATTGAGTTGGGGGCGTACGACCGATTTTGGAACGTCACTTTCTCCCTCTGCAGCTCTTCCAACCCTGCAAGGGGAAGAGAAGACTTTACTGAATAGTCCCGCGCAACATAGCCTGCCCGTCGGGTCGGCTTTAGAGATGCGGCCAGCACTGCTGGGGTCGTCTAGTCTGCTCAGAGCGTCGCATATGATGTTATCACTGCTTCCAATAAATACGGAAGAGAACTCAAAATTCCCCTCCGAAGCTAACCAGAAGAGGCGCCTGAGGTAGAACATTATGTCGGGGCTCCTAGAGCGGCCAGAGTTGAGAGCGGCCATCACAGTTGTGCTGTCTGTAACCATTACAATTGAGCAGTCTTTCCAAAGCCTCCCCCATCTGAGAGCGGCAGCATAGGCCGCCCACATCTCCCGTACATTGATGTGTGCGGAGGAACAGTGGTCATCAGGGGGGGCGTGGTGAGTACCAATGCTCACCTTTAAAGCTTCATCGTCCTTTGGGGCGAAAGCGCCTGCTACCCAGTCTTGGCCGTGAAGAGCCCCATAGCCATAGTTGGAGGCGTCACTATAGGTGGAGAGGTGAGCGGCGAAGGGGCCGAGCATTTTGGCCTTGCCATTGAAACGGGCTGCAAAGCCACACCACCAGTCAATGTCATCCCGGAAGCCCCTCGAGAGCCTGACCTTGAAATGCGGCTCTCTCACGCTGTTAATCGCGTCATAAATCCGGCGGCAGCAGGTCCTCCCACCCCTCACCACCTTGCTGCAGTGGGCAAGCAAACCGCCCAAGCTCTCAAGCTCCCTACGAGACACCCTCCTCCGTCCGCTTATGTCACTGAGGACCGTGATTAGCCTGGCTAGTTTATCCTCAGGGAGCCTCATCTCCAACTCCACCGAGTCGATTATGATCCCAAGGAATCGGACCGTGGTGGTTGGGGAGGTCAGCTTGCTGAAGCTTACGAAGAACCCGACCCTCCTGAGGATGGCTATGACCTTCTCTTGGTCCCTACAGCCCTCGGCCAGGCTCGGACTGACTATGCAGAAGTCATCTAGGTAGTTGATAACTCTAGATACCCCCTCACGCATAGCGCATCTCACTATATAGTCTGAAATCTTCGTGAACACATAAGGGCTGGAGGAAAGTCCCATGCATAGCCTGTTGTCTTTCATGTAGGTGCATCTCTTGTCACCCTCCGTACCAAAGTGCCAGTGTAGACCTTGTCTTTCACGATCCCTGGGGTGTATAGATACTGCGCGGTAAGCGTCCTTAATGTCGACCTGTCGACATAAAATCACCCCTCTCCATAACCTCAATTACCGAGTCGACACTCCTATATGAAAATTTCGCGCAAACTTCGTTTGTGCACGAGTTAACCGAGCACCCACTTGGGCGGCTACAATCGACAATCGTCCGAGATCCCCCCCCATCCTTTGGTATGCAAAATAAATTGTGTATACATGCGGGGGGTTCATTTACCACGGAAATGCCACCCTTGTTTATTTCGCTGGCAAGCTTCTCCGAAATCGTAGATCTGTCACATGTGTCTTTGGGAACCCTACAGTTAGTCGTGTATTTTAAGTCGCAATCGGGATTAATTACATTGAATCCGAAGACCGCCCCGGTTAGGATATACTGGTCGTCAGGATCAGAGTCTCCCCTTAAAAATAATTCACTGAACACCCTGCAAGGCCGGAGTTGGGTAGTACAGTCCGCTATAGTGTGTATGCAGGGGCAAGTGCCCTGGGCACAACTATCATAAACGCGAAAGGAAAATTGATCTGATACCTCGCGAACCGTCACTGACAAGGCGTGATTTTCATAGACTACTGACAACCAGCCACCGCCCTCATGTCCCTCGGGCTCAGCCCAACCGGTTATACCGTCACCACTAATCCGGTGCGGGCTTTCACGCCCCTTAGGGGAGGCCTTCGCGTCAATCCCCCTGTGGGTGTTATCGAGATCTGAGGCTGTGGCGGCGCTGGGTGTGTGGGTGTCGCCCTTGTCCCCCCTCCCGCCCTGCCTACTGGCACTGTCACTACTCTGGGCGGTCGAGCCATCCCAGCTACTGTGTGCACAGACATTAGCGCAGTCTTTATTGTTTACAGCGAGATGGGGGTCTTCTTTCCCGCCAAATTCGGGGCTGCTACTTCTTAGAGCGTCACCCCCCCCCTGCTGGGAATCAAAATTGAGGCGGCCCCGACTATTATGGGTACCCTTAACCATTGCGTCCGTCCTGTCGGCGTCCCCCCTCCTTACTTTGGAGTCCCATATGGGGGCGGCCTCTACTAGTACATCAATAAAGCCACCTTTATTTTTAACGGCGTCCCCCCCTACCCCCGGCGGGCCAGGTTGGGGGCGATCCTGGCCGGTACCTTTTACTTTGCTGGATGTAATTTGATCGCCTACATTAAAGACCCCACAACTTAGATTTGAAATGGCGTCTGAATCTTCGTTATTCTGGTCATGGCCAGTACCTGTGGTCAGATCATTGTTAGTATTAGCTTGTATCAACATAGTATCAAGAACAACAGTGTCAGCTTCAACCTTAGCAACATTCATCGTAATCACGATATCTTCAGTGCCACCGCTCCTGAAACATTTTTTAACAGCGGCGGCGCCTATCTCAACTTTATTCGAACAATGGTCATCAGGTGTGACAAGGACGTGTGAAACATTTACAGAAGATGTGTCGGCACCGATATCTGCCTTACTAACGAGATTAGGCCTCTCCAAAGTCTGAAACACAGTCCCCCCGGATAGACGGTGCTCAACGGTTCGTCAATCCCTATTGCATTTGAATTGTTTGTGGGAGCGGCTACCGCACTTCCCACAGCTGTGAGCGAAGTGGCAGCTCTCCTCTGACCGGGGGCACCCGGCTTCCTTGTTCCACTGGTAGCAGGATTTCTTAACACCCCCCGCGCTACTCCGCTTAGTTTTCATCTGTTGCGCACCATAATGTATCATGCTAGCACCCTGGAATGCCTCGGCAAATGCGGCGAAGCCATGCTCCTCTGCCCTCTTTCTAATCGCCGAGTCATAAGCGACATGTGCTGCATCTTTGAAATCATCAGTCATGGCTCTTACGGACAGAAAATGAATATGCTCAAGGAAGGTACGATAGTCCTTCTTTGAAAGAGAGTCCATGTCAATGTCTAGGCACCATAGTGCCGAGGCAGCAACCAGTTCGTGCGGGTTCAGTTTCTTAACATCTTTGCGCGCAACAGTGAATTTACGAAGGGACCACTTACTTCTCTGCCTCCTCGTGCTGCTGCTGGATCTGCTCCCAGACCTGGAGTCACTGTGGCGTCTGCACCTCCTTCCCCTGGAGCGGTGTCGGGAGGCCCGCGTCCCGTAGCTGGAGTGTTCTGTAGTGGTAGGATTCGCCTCACGCTTCGATCCGTGTTTGGACTGTTCCTGTCCGCTATGACCACGGGCCCTCTCCGGGCCACGTACGTCTGTGTCTCTCGCCACCTGGCGCTCGGCCTTGCGTCTGCGTAGGTTCTCCCTGAGCTCGTTCAGTTTCTCCATCTCCTCCTCCAGCTCCATTTCGCGGATGTCCTCCCTCGCCTCTTTCACTTGGTCCTCCATAGACATGCCTTGCATGGCTGAGGAGACGTCCCCCTCCTGCCTAGATCTCGCCTGTCTTTCAGCAGATGCTCTGCGTGATAGACGTGACGGCTGACCGTCCACCTCACTCTCAATCTGGTTGCGGGAGCAGGCGTCAAGGTCGCCCTCTCTGTGCGTCGATGCGCAGAGAGCACAGTATACAGCCGACATCGTATGTGGTCGATGCAGAGGTAGCTGCGGCGTTGGCGGGCGGCGGCGGGGGGGGGGGGGGGGGGCGGTGGTGGGTGAGGTGCGGAGAGAGGTGTTGACGCTTCAAAATTCAGGTCGCAAGTGACAGTGGAGGCGGCGGAAGCGCGGCTCGCAGTGCATTGTGGTAGGAGGTAAATAGATACAGAGAGACGATTGGTCGATAACATAGTGTGTTATCAAGTAGTACAGAGTAATAACATATATATATAATCCCTTACGCAGCTTTATACTCGCATAATGCTTATACATCACATATATATATATGTGTGCATATGGATAATTATTTGAAACTCAGCACTGAAGTGTGACATGAAAACCCAAAGTGAAAACCCTCTAAAGAATAGCGGAAAACCTTCCAAATAATAGCAGAATCTGTTCCGATGAAGGTTTACATATTGTGCATATGTCAGAGTTGAAGAAAAATCTATTCAACTTTTTTTTTTGATCTTATACAAATTGAGCAATGCGATAATAATTTATATCACTCATGTAGCATAGCAATCAAGCCCATGTCCAGAACATCATCTCAACATCCACAACAAATGCATAACAGGATTTGATTGATTACAAGTAAGCAAACAATGTTATATCTTACAATGCTCCGTGAGCCTTTCTGGATCTCGGTGGAGTATAACTTTACTTTTATATCTACGTACATTAACACCACGGTCAACGTGGTTTGTGACGCATTGAGCGTATATATATATAATATGAACACATAATTGCACATCATCAAACAAGGTAATAATATTCAGTAATTTTTGTGAAAGGAAGTGGATTTTAGTTTTTACTCAGTAACAGTTGACTCAGTTACGTGCATTGGTAGTGGGTGGGTTAAGAAGAGATGTTGCTCTGGCGGTTGGAGGCAGTTGGCTGAGAAGTAGAGGCTGACGGTGGTGATGAGTTGATTGATTTGTGGGAAGTGAGGCGGGCCAATCAGACAGGCTTTTAAGGGCTGATTGACAGGTGGGCGGGGCTGCTTCGCTGTCCTCCATGCCCCCAGCAATGAAGGTAAACGAGCGCCACCCGCTCATCTAACCCGTGTATATTCACTCTCACAGTTGAACGTGAATACTTTATACAACAGGCCCGCAGGTGAAGTGATGGTCCTTTTACCAGTTAACAATATATGCAGCGAAAGAACTACTAATGGGTAATGAGAAGTTGATTAATGCTCCCTCCTGCTACCCACACCGTCCCTCCCTGCCCACCACTACACACTCCACAACACTACCAACTATTCACCGCCCATATGTGGTAACTATTGTAGTAGTTCAGACATGAGCTCCACTACCATACGGTGGCAGCAAGGACTACTCCATCACCGTCACAGTTTACAGCGATAGGTGGCGGTACAGTAGCCGCTGGGCAGCGTCACGACAGAGCTGCCACCTACTGTGTGCGGCTAGCATAACCTCCACATACACACACACACACCCACCCCCCGAGGAAGTTGATGTGGGACCCGGCAGCGCAGAGCCGGGTCACTTGATCGTGGATGCTGCAGTGAGTGGAGAATAAAGACGACTGTGAAGCAAGCATACTCGTTCTCCTGCATGCTTGGGGGGGGGGGGGGGGGGGGGGGGGGGTCTACCACGTGAGGGTCAAGTTCCAGGTGGCCAACAAGGGGGCCCCATCACACTATCTATGTAGTTTATACTCAGTATATTTGTTGGAGATTCACACCATAGCAACATTTAAGGTCATATCGAGACCGACTTGTGACATTGTGCATTCATCGCGACTTTATAGTGCTGTCAAACTGGGAGACTAGGCCATCGGCATCATGACCCAATCACCCACTCGGTTACATTATACAGGCCCAGTCCTTGTCCTATCCTATTAATGCCGAATGCCACGCTTGTTTACAAATATATATTAGACAGGTGTATATTTTGTACACAAGTATATATTGTGTAAGTAACTGGATTGACTGGGCCAGGGTTCGAACCCAAGACCTTCCGAACAGGAAGCCAGTCAAAAGTACTGCTTTCTGTATCCACTCATGGTCTACGCATATTTCACACCAGGGTGTTTGGGTTTGTTCAAATATGGTATTTCTTTTCATCAGCAACCCGTTATGACCGACGTATTAGACTTTAAATCTGTACTATTGAATCGTAAAAGGAATGCAAAGTCCATATAATGGAACCTGTCATTGCTGAAGCCTACGATGTCCAGCATTTCATTGTGCACACAACCATTAATTTAACATGTTTTCACTTCAAATATCTCTCAACTTAAAATTGCATAGTCTGATGGTTTTCAGTTTCTGTCACTTCCTGAGATAAATAATTATATTAACCTGATTGTTACAATCTATCTTTACTTTACTGTGAAGTAACTGTTCTTTTAAATGGCTACTGTTTGAGATATTTGAAGTTTAAGCACGACAAATTGGTTCTGGCAAGCATGCTGAAACTCTGACACCATAGGTTTCTGCAGTAACCGATTCTAATTGAAATTGACTCGGTGGTCCCTTCTATGTGGCAATAAAATACTTAATAAGTGCATCAGTATCTAATGTATCGGATGTAAATGGAAGAGTGGCCGGATGCACATTCTCATTAATTATTATTAATCATTATTAATTAGACGCCATTTGCATCGCCAAGTAAGACTCATCATGTTCATGGCCTTCCCTTCTGACCAACATAAATTATAATGCTAAATAGTCATTTTCCTGTTATATGAGACGCAACATATTTCAATGTTTTTGGGGGTTTTACGTCCTGGTAAAATCTAAGGTCATATCATGATCGGTACCAACTTGTGGCAGTGCGCATTCATGGCAACTTCATAGTGCTGCCCCACTGGAAGAGTGGGCCGTCAGCACCTTGAACTGATATCCCACTCACTCACATTATTATGTTACTAAGTATGCTAGTTCTTTCGCTACCATATATACATTTTAAAAACATTTGTTTAACTTAGCCGGGGTTCAAACCGACGATCGGGAAGCCAGCCAGCACTCTTACCCACTCATCAATGCTGTCCTTCGGTCTGCTATACTACACGTATTCAGTACATTCAGTATATATAGACAAGAAAGGCCTGCCGATAGACGCTACCAGTCACAACTTTAAAAACACATAGGACCCACAACGAACACCAGGTTTCGTCAGTTATCACTTCACAAAATAGAAAAAAAAGCTTTTACTAGTTTTAGTTATTTGACAGTCAAAACAAATATGCCTACTTCCACCTTTGATGTTGCCGGGACGTAAAACTTCAACTATCCACTTGTAATATATATAGACATATATACATGACTTTGGAAGTGTTGCAAGTTTATGTAACTATATATATGTTTATATATAGATAGCTATATATATATAGTTGTACCGCTTCCAAGCTCATTCCCACTACCACTCATAGTCATATATATACACACACATATATATATATATATATATATATATATATATATATATATGAGACTGTCTCAAAAGGTGCTAAGCAATATGGGACAAAACTTTGTCCATTGTAATGATCAACATACTATCTGCTTATGCATTTGCTCAGGATAAACTGATTTGTTTTTTACATGGTGTTTCATAATTCCAATAGAATACATATTGATTTGAAGCAAATGTCCTTGTGTTTTCAGTGTAACCGTTTCTGTGCTAGTTTATGTTAATCGTTACAATGGACAAAAAAAGAGAGTTTTCACCTTTTGAGACAGGCTCATATATATATATATGTATATATATATATATATATTATGGCATGCTACACCTCGCTGTTGTAGGTGTAGCATGCCATGTTAGGCCTAGCTCCTCTCGTGCCACACTTCCTATCGCTAAACTCCGAACTGGTAGTTTTCTGCTTCCTACTACCCTCATGTCCATAATGCACTACACTCTTCCCCATATTGGCACTCGAGAACGCTTCAAACCCATCCTTCTCTGCCAACTTCCGTATGCACAGATTGTAATCCGCATGGGCACTATCCAAATATTCATTGTTTCATGCCCTATACAAAATATAATAGATATGTTCAAGGAGGGCTCTGTGATCCTGCAAGGACATGATAGGGATCTCAAGGGCCCAGGCTGCTGTCACGCACACAATCTCATGACAGTTTAATTTTCAAACATCCTTTTTAATTTCAAGGTGATGTTTCAGAGACCACTTACTTCGCACATTCCTCTCGGCGCTAGTACTGGAGCTACTACTCGCTGAATGCCCTTGCCTCCACCCGTCTCGTGACCGTCGTAGCAAACGTCCATATGTTGAGTAACCAGATTCAACCGTCGGTTCTTGACGCTCGGAGACTGGTGCCTTTCCACCTCCCTCGTATCTGACCTCTACTACACCAGTGGCCTCCTCCTGGGTCAAAAGACACTCCGCCATTTCTTTTCGTTGGCCTGATCTCCTTTTCTCATGTATTGCTAGCAGCCTGTCGCGCTCCTCACATAGGCCTCTCACTTCCTCATCTAGCTTCAGTTCCTCGATTTCACGAAGCATGTCTAGTCATAAGTCCTCCGGTGACATCTTGCTTAGCGATGTCTCCATTTCTGTAGCACAATCCAGCACTCCTGATTTAGCCATCTTCGCTGTAGAACTCCTTGTTGTTCTGCCATCCTCCATACCCTTCTTCTTATTTTTACAGGAATCCTCAGTTGTATCGTGGCTAGCGCCACACATGCCACAAAAATCTATTGGCATCCTCCACAAGACCACAGAAGACTCTCGAACTGTCTGTCCATTTAGTTTAAAATATACCGCTCATGTGACACCCACAGTGTGGAAAGGTGCGTGACTGGCCGCTGGTGGTGCCAAACTCGCCTGGTGGGATCCGGCCCGCAGCAAATAGCTTGATCAGGCAGTATGGAATAATAAATAGCATGCAATAATAAATAGAGGGATAAATATCACAAGAATCCTCCGCCCCTTTATATTCATATAATACGTTATATATCACATACATGACCTTGGAAACATTGCAAGTCTATGTATATATATATGTGTTTATATATAGATATATATATATATATATATATATATATATAGTTGTAACGCTTCAAAGCTCATTCCCACTACCACTCATAGTCATATATAGAAACAAATATATATGTATATATGTGTATATATACATGACCTTGGAAGCGTTGCAAGAGGTGTGTGTATGATAGAGGTGGTGGTGGGGGTGAGTGAGAGGTGTGGGGGGGGGGCTGGAAGAGATCCAGACATCCTGCCCTGTTTGGCAGTCACCCAAGCGCATAATCCCGATCTCCCAATCATGAACCCACTGTTACATCCTTCTTAAGTTAAGGCGCTTCTTTCACTACGTCTTAATTTTGCTGATTGGGGACCAGAACTAATTCTAGTTTTAGAATTCACCCACCTTCCATTCCAACCGGACGCGGTGGCAGAATCAGTAGAGTGCAGGATTCCCATGCAGAAGGCCGAGAGCTCAAATCCCAGCCGAGCCAAATCAATAACTTACAAAATTAGACCCCAGGGACAGTTCTATCCTAGTATATCATCACCCCCAACAGGTTCAAGCCGGTATTTTATTGCCATGGGGCAGGAATCACAGGCGGTGATTTTATACCACTAGGGGGCCTACACCGGCCCTGTCCCATACACAATGACGACAAGGGATATATATACGTATATATACGTATATATACGTATATATACGTATATATGTATATATATATGTATATATATTTGTGTGTCTATATATACATGTATTTAAATCCTCCGGTGGGACTGACAGTGACACTGATCAACATCCGGTGGAGGCGAGGTGGGCTGAGATGGCACCACTGGTAAAGTGTTGCGTCTTACGGAGTATAAAAATAATAAGTAATATTCCCTTCCATATCTTTATACTTGCATATTTTGGTAGACATCATATATATATATATATATATATATATATATATATATACGTACAAAGGACAATATATATATATATTGTCCTTTGTACGTCGATACTGGAAAGGTGAGGCAGGGGTGGTGCTAGATAAAGGATTCACCCGGTACTCGCAGTACACGGGTGAATACCAACCCTATATAAAAACGGTCGAAAAAGTGGGTTAATGAAATGAGAGCCTAATTTCACAATCTAAGAAGCAACATTTATTCTTTGTTGATCTCTTCATATTTACCCGCTACCTTTGAGTTGAAAAATATAATAAAACATCTGGTTTAATAAGATTTAAAAGTGAAATCGACGGCGTTCTGTGGCCGCCATCTTGTCTTTTTGCATTCTCTCCCATTTCACCAACTCTGTGCCGATATATGTAGCCATTTGATCCTGGAACCACAGTTTCTAGTTCATGTCCCATACTAAAGCTATTTTCGCCAGTATTTAGACTACGTTTTCCTTCACTCGTGTACTACACAAGTACCGGGTGAATCCTTTATCTAGGGTGGTGCAAGGGGTTGACAAACAGGATTATAAAAGATAATGTTGGATAGCTTTCAAACTCTTTTAATTCAATTACATAATGCATGTCACGAAGCGTGAAGGCTGAAATTTGATAAGGAAACAGGCGCGTATGCTCGGCCGGGTGTGTGTGGAAAGCTAATATTCTGTCAGACCTACGTGGACAAAAGATCGCCATTACATATGAGCGTTGGATAAGAAACGACGGAGCTTGTCAAACGCAGGCTGCGGGCTGATTCAACCAGCGTCTCCTCACTGCGCTGACCTTTCCCCATAAACAGCTCCACTCCACCTCACACACTGCCAAGTCCTGACAGGTCAAAGGGAACGCTCACGTCTCCATGCCAACGGACGCCCGCGGTAGCATTTTGTACATTTGTTAAAGGAGGATAATCAAATAAATGAAAAAACTTCTCCCATTTTGGCTTCAGCAAACTCAATTTCTATCATATTAGGGAGTAATTCAAAATGTCAACATTTTCACGGTCATACAAAGAGTACTATTTTTTCTGATCAGCTTTCCACTCCCTCCCCCCCCCCCACCCCCCACACATATAAAGTAGTGATTATCAACAGTGTATCAGGGCACATGGCAGCGGTTTAAATTATATAAATATTTGATTAGACCATAAAATTCATATATTATACTAACACACATCCTCCTTTCGACCATACGCTTTGCGTGACCGTAACAAAAATTGAAAATGTTGGATGGCCCCTTAGTTCTCTAGCTGTGATTCAACTTCTTTCTACTAACTCGACATCGACCCAGTAGCATTCAGACGAGCCAAAGCACATAACTAAAACATGTAGTCAAACAAATAAAAACATGTCAGTTTCATGAGGCATGGTAAAGTTGCACTGTCCGATATTCTCAAGTTTCTACCATATTTTATAGATAAATATAGTAGAATGATAATTACCATCGACCTTATTTTAGCTTGAGGTGAGTTTAATAATAAATGGCTCATTTTGTAAATACTTGATGGTAAATTTGGTATGCACACCAAAATGCTGGAGACCATAAGCTTCATCAGTGACAGGTTCTGTTACATTGACTTAGTATTCTTCAATAAATGTAGTGCATCGGTATTCAAATTAGATAATTAGGATCAAATCTAGGAAATTGTTTTGGTCTTGAAAATTAGATTCTTTCATCAGACTTTACAACATTAAGTTCAACTCATCGCAATGTGACCTTTATTGCTGGCACGGGCACAGAGAACGAGAAAGCAGTTCTTGGAAGAAGCGCCACATCTGAACTGTCTCGATGTCTATTAATTAAGAGCGGCTAACAGGTCCATGTCTATTATAGCTGTATCCTATTGATGGATTGATTGATTGGTCACTTTATTCCTATGCACACTCAAGGTCGTCGTTACGCAGACCATTCATGCTTGCATGTGATTCTTTTTTTTTTTCCTTTTTTTTGAGGCAGTCTTTATACTGTCCATAGCATATAAGCTCGAGTACTCGGGCTTGTTTTCAATGCTGGCCAGCTGTAGTGGTGGAGTTATCTTATCACACAGTGCTAGCTGATAAGGTGTTTGATTGCCTGAATATGATGCACCAAAGAGGGTGACTGCCATAGGGAGGAAGTAATGCACAACAGACAGTCATTAACATGATGTGTGACATGAGACGATTACGGACGAACAGTGGGACTACTCTAACATATGCACATTTTTAAACATCAGTTTTATGTAATATGATTTCCCAGATATATATTTCAATTACTTGGCTGATTTGGTGGGTCCCGCCCCCCTCCCCCCCCCCCCGACACACACATACCTAATCAGGTGGAGATAAGGGTGGGTGGGAAGAGAAGAGGTGTGTTGAGGTGATCTATGAAGCAGAGACTGACTGGAGAGAGTTTGTTGGTGTTGGCGAGTGTATCGTTATTTGGAGGAAGAGTGTGAGTGTAGGTGTGAGATGGCTTGTGATTGGTTGGTTCACCCAGAAAGAGTAGGAGTGTGTAAGGGTGTTATTGGCTACCACCCCAATTGGGGGTGGGGGTGGGGGTGGGGGTGAGAGGAGTCCTGCTGTACCCCGCACCCCTAGCAATAATAACAAACGAGTAGAGTACCCTTGTGACCATTCAACCTATCTGACTAGCCGAAATTTGACATTTTCACATAGCCTTAATACACTAGCCGAAATTTGAAATTTGCACATAGCCTTAATACAGATTGTCGTATTACAGTATAACCCCATTAAACCAAACTTGAAGGGACCCGAGAAATGTGTTTGGATTAACCGATCATTGGTTTAACCGAGCTATGGCTTTGACTTTGACTTTGAGTAAGCGTTTATTTCACATGTAATATACAATGTATGCAGACACTGATTATTGATTTTTATGTATATACAGTATAACCCTGTTAAACCAAGCTCAGTTAAACCAAACAATCGGTTAATCCAAACTATTTTCGGCAGCCCCGCAAAATACTACCATTTATCATATAAAAAAGTCTCAGATGACCTTATAACCACATGAAAGTTTGGTTTAACCATACCGCAGTGGCCTGGGGCCCGACAATTTTGTTTGGATTAACCGATAATTTGGATTAACCGACGTTGGTTTAACGAACTTTTTTAAATGATAAATGGTAGTATTTTGCCGGGCCACCGAAAAAAGTTTGGATTAACCGATCGTTTGGTTTAACCGAGCTTGGATTGACGGGGTTGTACTGTATTGTGTATTATAAAATTAAGACTAAGTGAAAGCCCCCTCATGATTATATTTTAATTTCATTGTAGGCATCATGGCCAGTCAAGTCACCCTCTCGTGGATGTTCTTAACACTAGCAGCACTTTGTGGCATGTGTAGCTCAGTACCTGTGTAAGTATCATTTTCCTATGATTCTCAATCTACCTGCCAGATAGTCTTTTCTTTGTAGATGTTACGAGATGTCAATAAATGTATATATGCCACCTGTGTAGTTACTTGCAATATTGTCAGTAAATATAGAATGTAATTAATACATGTCATATGCTATAAATAGTTTGAACTTACCAAATGTTTTGGTTCTTCAACTAAATGAGGTTTCACTCACCAGAACACATGCACTATTATATATGTATATCAATAAATGTAAATACATATGTACACATAGTTATATATATATATGTGTATATATGCATATATGTGTATATATAGAGATATGTATATCAATATATATTATATATATATATACCGGGCGCGGTGGCCGAAATGGGTAGAGCACAGGCCTCGTGTGCGGAAGATCGGGAGTTCGCGAGTTTGGTTCCCGGTCGAGTCAAACCAATGACTTAAAAATTGATACTTGTCGCTTCCTAGCCTGGTGCTTGGCATTATTAGGATAAGGATAAGGCAAGGACTGGTTAGCACAGTGTCAGGATAATGTGACTGAGTGGAATATCGGGTCATGGTGCCGGTGGCTTGATTTCCCAGTGGGGCAGCACTAAAAAAATTGCCATGAGTGCGTACTGTCACAAGTCGGTACCCGTCCTGATATGACCTTAGATGTTGCTAGGATGTAAAACAACAACAAACAAACAAACAATCTATATATATATGTAGATATATATGTATATATATATATATATGTAGATATATATGTATATATGTATATATGTATCTCTAACCGATCACCACCACAGATCGACAACTCCCTTATATCGATCACTTTATTTTGCGTCCCAAATGTTCGCCCATACATTACAATTGCGATGAAAAACTCGCTAAACTGACCACCTCCCTAAATGGACCATATTAAGCCGGTGGATTACACTCCCCCACCCCCGGAAAGTGGTGGGGGAGTGTAACCCACTCCAGTTTTTATTACATGCGATAACGGGCTTATCACTATCCGTATATATGTACTATGTAATTTATTATGTGGATATAAATAACTGCAACCCCTTCATTGTTTCTTTCTAACCACCTGAACTTCAATGTGATTCACTGCGGAGCGGGTATTCTCTCGTGCCCGCCTGTTCTAGGTGTAAAAATATACGGATTTTCGGTTCAGATTTATATATTGGCAAAGAGCATTACTATTCTCGGGCGACAGAGTGGGGACCAGGATTATGTAACAGAGAGGCAATGGGTGCCCCACTCGCTGTGTGACATGACCGCCTATGTGGAAAATGTGATGACACATAGCGACTGAGATTGTGATGTGATGTTCATATTTAAGAGACAGTTAATGATTAGTGAAATGTTCCCTCCATACACCGGAAAGAATGCAAGTGGTGGGGAAGGACATTTTTAATATATGTTTATTGTAACTGTCTGCAACTACCTGTTACCACGGGGGCGATGGGCAAGCACACCGAGCCATCATGCATACAATATAGTCACCACCTGCAGCTGGGGGTTGAGTGACAGCTTCCCCCTAGTAGGGCGTCGCTCACCCAGGCTGTAGAGGGTGTCTGATTGGCTGGCTGTGGGAGCCCAGTCACCTGCATTCCTTATACCTGACACACAGACCCCACTCTGGGCACTCTTGTCCAGGACTCCAGACACTCTGTCTGAGACTCCACCTTCTATACACAAACTAGAGCAGCTATTCAAAAGGCACTGAGCTGTGTGCAACAACCATGGGAGTCCGGTTCAATGGGCTGTAGGCACTGAATCTTATACACACTAGCCAGAATCATGAGGATCTGTTTGGGGAGTTGGTAAGGAGTGAGGGTGATAGGTCGCCAGTAGGTGAACAGGAGTTGATGCCAATAAAGCACAACTTCTTCACTGTCAGTCATGCACGACTTGTCTTCCCTTTCTTCCTTATAGACCTATTTCATATGACGTCAGCATAGCTATCTAGGTCAGTTCGCGCGCCTTTTGGCTGCAGGACAACACAGTGTCACACTGCAAACTCAATGGCCATGAGCAATCTTCATACAGAAAAAGTGAAATATCTCTAAAGCCACACCACCTAGGAACAACCGCTTGTAACACATATAGAAAACATATTCAACGAATAGATTATATTAAATGTATAAGGTTAGCTTTCTGCATTTCTATTAATTTTGAATAAAACTAACATTTTGCACTGCACGTACCGGCAAACTCAATGCATTGTCAATGGCCGTGAGCAATCTTGATACAGAAAAAGTTAAATATCTCTAAAACCACACCACCTAGAAGCAACCCGCTTGTAACACATATAGAAAACATATTCAACGAATCGATTATATTAAATTTATAAGGTTAGGGTTCTGCATTTCTATTAATTTTGAATAAAATAGACGTTTTGTACTGCACGTATCGGCAAACTCAATGCATTGTCAATGGCCATGAGCAATCTTGAAATATCTTCATAAGGAAAAAGTGAAATATCTCTAAAACCACACCACCTAGAAGCAACCCGCTTGGAACACATATAGAAAACATATTCACTGAATAGATTATATTAAATTTATAAGGTTAGGCTTCTGCATTTCGATTAATTTTGAATAAAACTAACGTTTTGCACTGCGCATACCGGCAAATTCAATGCATTTTCAATGGCCGTGAGCAATCTTCATACAGAAAAAGTGAAATATCTCTAAAACCACACCACCTAGAAGAAACCCGCTTGTAACACATATAGAAAACATATTCAACGAATAAATTATATTAAATTTATAAGGTTAGGCTTCTGCATTTCTATTAATTTTGAATAAAACTAATGTTTTGCAATGCGCATACCGGCAAACTCAATGCATTGTCAATGGCCGTGAGCAATCTTCATACAGAAAAAGTGAAATATCTCTAAAACTACACCACCTAGAAGCAACCCGCTTGGAAATTACATAGAAAACATATTCAGCGAATAGATTATATTAAATGTATAAGGTTAGGGTTCTGCATTTCTATGAATTTCGAATAAAATAAACCTTTTGCACTGCGCGTACCGGCAAACTCAGTGCATTGTCAATGGCCGTGAGCAATCTTCTTACAGAAAAAGTGAAATATCTCTAAAAACCACACCACCTAGAGACAAACCACTTGGTACACATATAGAAAACATATTCAACGAATAGATTATATTAAATTTATAAGGTTAGGCTTCTGGATTTCTATCAATTTTGAATAAAATAACCGTTTTGCACTGCGCGTACCGGCAAGCTCAGTGGCAGTGTGCATTCGTTCTGCAGCCAAGCTGCGCGCGCATACACGATGTTTACAAACATTGAAATAGGTCTATGATTTTGTTGAGAGGGACACCAGGTGGGAACTGACAGACAGTTGTCAGAACACACCTGGGGAGAGTAGTGGTATCCGGGGCTCTGACGGCCGAGTACCCAAGATATTACATATGGTTGTTGTTTTTTTCTTCCTTTTCTCCCCTCCTAGTTTCGTATAATTCGACTTATTATCTCTAAGTGTCGATAATTCACATCATCTACGAACTGTGTAGATGGTGTTGACGTTTTTATTGTGCAATTTGTGAAGGTAATTGATGTGAGTCATTTGTAGGGGTAATTTGTTTGTGTAAAGTTGCCGTGGTTGGTATATAATATGTATACTAACTATTTTGGCAATCATCTTATATTTCATTCTAGACACAAACGATATTAATCTACAGGATACTAGCTCATATACATATACATATATATATATAAATTCCCGGTACACAAAAGAACATAGGAGAAAGAGTAAGTTTGGTTTGTCTTTAAAAACTGGCTCAGGGATTAATAGCCCTAGCCCTAAAAAAAAAGAAAAATATTTTCCTCCAGAGTGTGATGCGAGGGGGCGCCCGCCCGGCAAGTGACCGACAACTTGGAGGGGGGTGGGACACTCCACCAATGCGCACGAGGAAATATAGGATGTACATGTTACCCTTGCATTTATACTCGCATAATGCATTATACATCACATATATATATATATGGATATATATATATATATAGTGATGAACGCTTTATCGCATGTAATAAGATCGTAGTGGTCCTCCTCCCTCCCCTCCCCTCCTGGTGGATTGGGGGCGGGTACCAGCACGCTCTCACCCCCCACCCCACCCACCCCTGTGCGGGGCGGGACTCGCCACTCACGCGGAAGCATACTCGCACTACTTGTTCATTATCATACCACTACTTGTTCCACTATCATAACACTACTTGTTCCACTATCATAACACTACTTGTTCCACTATCATAACACTACTTGTTCTACTATCATAACACTACTTGTTCCACTATCATAATGTAAGACTTATTATAATATATATATATATATATATATACATATATATATATATATATATATATATATATATATATATAAACAGTTGGCCCCTGGTAAACAGAACACCACTGGAGTGCTTGAGAAAGTGTATATATTCTCTGGCGGAAATATATTAATAGCCCACCGAAAAAATTTAAAATCTGACCATATGTGCCGGTGTGGCGGTTTCAGATCTCAGTGGGTTTGGAGTCTATGCTCGGGGTTCTGCGCATGTGTCAAAATCTAACTGCATTTCAGCGTATTCGATTAATCCACTCGAATGACCCGAGTGACTTTTTGATGCATAAATGTGGTCATGGCATTAACTCTTCAATTCACTAAATATATATTATTGAGCTAAAATACTTTTAGCACACTGCACTTGTTTTTGTCAACTCCACTTCCGGTGTTCTATTTGAATTTCTAGCAACTCGGGTGACCCAAGTCGCTTGGTTCATGTCAATCGAATATGCACATGCGCAGAACCCTGAGTGAAGACTCTAAACCCACTGAGATCTGAAACCGCCACACCGGTCTGGATATGGTAGTGACCAGTTGCAGCTGGCAATGACTTGTGTATATGTAATGGATAAGAAATGATATGATATGCTACTCTTTTTCCTTGTTTTTCTCTAGTATGTACTAAGGAATTCGAAATGACTATCACCATAGGGCGCAGTCCGTCTGTGTATGTGTATTGGCACAAACCAAAGCAGAACCAGGCAGGCCACGGTCACATCCGAATCACCCTGAAATACAAAATGGCTAACCATACAACACAGCCATCCCACCTAGTCGCAGTCCTGAAGGGTCCAGGGGAGTTCTGGCACACTGGTGTACTATCTAAGGACAGGGCATGGGTGAAAGGATGCTGTAACAAACCACAATGGGATGGGATCCTCTCCCACAGGCCTGTATGTCATCTGCGTAGATGTACATAGTAGGCTAAGTTATCATATACAGGTTAGGAAAAAACTTGAAAATTTAAAAAAAACTAATATAGAAACTACTAACACCCAAAACTGCAAAGGTTGGCCCGAGAAAGATCAGGTAAAGACTCCTGAGTGCGGGACCAGACCAATCTAGTACCACAGCTGTCCAGCGTTGAAAACAAGGACCCTCACGGGAGCTTATACGTTATGGGCAGAATAAAAAAACTTGTCACCAAAAAAAAAAAAAAATAAAATGTATGTATTTAATGTTTTTTTGTTTTTTTTTGTTTGGTCCATTAGTTTTTTAAGCAGGGGAAATTTCAGTCATAGACGACTGGTCTTCCTCATTCCACTGCTGGTCGATAGAAAGCCCGAGCCTACACTTTTACCGACCCAAGGGATTTTTAACCTCCCACACCACATAGACATGGTATGAGAGCAACCGGCCTTTGATGACGCTGTAAGTTATACACAGTGGTGGAAATCCAAATTGGCAGAGCTGGGGGCACGGGGAATCAAACTGCCGACCCTTAGATTAGGAGTCTAACCTAGAAAAAAGTCAGACACTCTAACCACTCCGCCACAGAGAACGCCATTGCCCATGTTCCTGCTGGCTAATGAGATCGGGTAGGTGTCTGAAAGACCTGGAGTGGAGCTAGTTTGCATCAGGACAAGCAAAGTTCTGCCCTGCTCCAATGTTCCTCACACTACCTACCACCTCATTCGGCTTAGTTCGGTTCGAAATCTTGTTTTGAAATTAAATTTACAGTGGCTCTTTATTGTAGGTCAGCCAGAGTCAGATACTGAAACCAAACCTACAATTACTATGTTGTTACCAAGTACAGTAACACCTCCCTAAGCGACCACCCCCACAGATCGACCACTCCCCTATATCGATCGCTTTATTTGGGTCCCAACAATATTCTAACTCCCTAATCCGACCACCTCCCGAAATGGACCACTTAAAGTCGGTCCCAAGGTCGGTCGATTTAGAGAGGTTTTACTGTATTATGAACTAATGTAATAAATTGTATATGTGATGCATAAGAATTATACGAGTATTAATACCGGCACTGCAGTAAACTCACTTTTCAATATATAGATATATATGTATATATATACATACCTATATATATATGTGTGTATGTACATGCATTAGTTATTGTTCTTTAGATTAACATGTTATGTGCAGGCAGTGAAAATACAAGGTAATTGCCAAAATGACAAATTTCTTTAAAGAAAAACGGTAATTTCTCCTATCTTCTTTTCAGCCCAGGCATCGAGGATATCGAGCGGGTTCTGTCTGTGAAAAATTATAACAAGTTCCTTTCTCCACGTATGTATGCCATGATATATCTCTTACTAGAATGTATTTAAAATATTACGTGCAACACTTCCTCTTTTATTGAATTTCAGATCGCATTGCTAAATCTGGGTAAAGTTTAACACAACAAAAATCGGGAAGCTATCACTTGGTTTCTGATTCCTCACAGAATCTCGCGAGATTCTCATTTGACAGGATATACATGAGGGAGATATACCCGAAATGGGACAAGCTAGATGGAATATTTACCTCCAATATGGATGAATGACGACCCGATTTTAATTTTTTTTAATTTTTATTGAGGCTGTATTTATTCTGTCCATAGCATGTAAGCCTGGTTACCCAGAAACTGTTTGAAAAGAGTCCACTGAACACAACTTGTGGATGCATTAGTTCCAGGCAGTATTGTGTATCTATTGTTTTGGACCAGACAGGATGGCCGAATGAGTAGAGCGTCCGTCTCCTGTTTTGGGAGATCCGAACCCATGAGTTTGTGGGTTGGAATCCTGGTCGAGTCAAACCAATGACTTAAAGATTTATACTTATCGCTTCCTAGCCTGGTGCTCAGCATTATTAGGATAGGGCAAGGACTGGTTGGCTCAGTGTCAGGATAATGTGACTGAGTGGGATATCAGGTCATGGTGCTGGTGGCCTGCTTTTCCAGTGGGGCACCACTATAAAGTCGCCATGAGTGCGGTCACAAGTCGGAACCCATCCCTGATATAACCTTAGATGTTGCTAGGATGTAAGACAAACAAACATTATCTATTTTGGCATAGAGTTGCTGAACTCGAAGAGAATGCCACCATTTGATGGTCCGGTGTGGCGGTTTCAGGCGTGTCCCGTGCTCAGCCGTGTCCATTGCTTCTGCGCATGCGTCAGAATCTAATAAACATGGCCGTAATCGATTAACACGACCCGGGTGACTCGGGTCATCCGAGTGGTCAGAATTTCAAATAGAACACAGCGAGTGGAGTCGACAAATACACGTGCCATATGCAAAAAAAGAATAACTTAGATTAATGAAATGGAAATATAGCTAAACTAGGCCATCATAAAATACTTTAAATCCTATTTTGCTGTAGTTTTATCGGTTATTAAAAAAAAAGAAAAAATTGTCCACCCGAGTGCGGAGAAGCGTATTCGATTATTCGACCTGAGTTTGTAGGATGTGCGCATGCGCCAATAAGTGGTTCGGGTGACCCGAGTTGATGCGAAATCCGCGCATGTGCAGAAGCAACGGGACACGGCTGAGTACGGGACACGGCTGAAACCGTCACACCGGACCATTCGGATCATCCTAGTTGTCAGAATTTCAAATAGAATACCCCGAGGGGAAGCTAAAAAATACATGGCTCGTGGGTAAAATGATCCGACTCCAATGCCCCAGGTCTTGGCTGGGGGTATCAGGAGCATTTGTACTGGTACCCGTAGTGAGCATGGTGAGAGCCTGTACTGCAAATCTACACTTTTGTTTTATGTGAAAAACCATCCAGGTTAAAATGGACATATAACTAAATTATGCAATCATAAAATACTGTAAATCCTATCTTGCTGTAGTTATATTGGTTACTTAAACAAACAAAAAGTCTTGGATTAAGTCACCATTTATTCCGCCCCGAGCGTATTCGTTTATGCAACCCGAGGTTGTAAGGTCTAGCAGCCCTCTCCAAAGAAGAGTCATTGCGAATCGAGCTGTGGGAGTGACTAGGGTGGAGGCAGCTTCGGAATCTGGAATGTCGGAATTTATCCACAGGTGAAATGCCACATACACAGTGATACACAGGTAGGCATGGATAGGCTGATTGGATCAGGGAGCTCAGATAGCCTAATAGTTTGGACGCTCACATCAGAATGGAAGAAATGTGAGTTCGAGTCTCACTGTAGGCAGGGAATCCTATTTGTTTACAACACCTGAGGCTGGTTCCCACGACTAACATGTCGTACATATCGCGCATTGTGTAGGTGCTCGACTTCCCTTGATTAAAGCTTCACAGTCCGATGAAAACTTCAAATTTTCAAAACCAAAATAATTATCCAGATTTGATTTGGCATATCTAACTTAGAATATTGGTGCACTTATCAAGCATTTGTCACCACATAGAAGGGAATACTGGGGTATTTTAAGAGAAGCTGTTACTGCAGAAGCCTACACTGTTTAAAAATATTCTGTAAATTTACAGATATTATGTGGCAACAGAGTTACCACATACCATTTTACGTAAATATACAGACATGTCTGTAAATGTTTTCAGAGAATATCTTTAAATTTACAAATATTTTATGTAAATATACAGACATGTCTGTAAATGTTTTCAGAGAATATCTTTAAATTTACAAACATTTTATGCAAATATACAGAAGATTTCTGTGATTTTACAGATAAATCTGTAAACGTTATCAGAGAATATCTATTAATTTACAGCCAGAGTTTTGGCGTGTTTGTCAAAACTAATTTTGCATGTTTGCACTTCAAATATTTTCAAAGTTAGCAATTTAAAATAAAAGCTACTTCAAAGAACGTAGATTATAATGATCAACTTAATATATTTATCTGAGAAAATAACAAAAAACTCAAAACCATCGGACTATGCAGCTTTAAGTAATGGAAGTGTTTTATCTGTAATCAGGAGTAATTTATTGGAAAGTGAACCAGCAGCTAAAAGGAAACCCCTCACATATGTTGGGAGGGAGTGATGTAGTGGTAATATCCGGCATGAACCCATTGGCCATCAGACACCTTCTGAGAAAGACTTGCGTCGTGACACTCACTCACCTCTTCAGCTGTAGGCTGATCGCATCAGGGAACCTAGCTAACCTAACGGTTAGGACGCTCGCTTGGTAATGGCAGAAATGTGTGTTTGAGTCCGGCTGATTGATTGCAGGAACCCTCGATATTCTACTGACAAAAATCACACTATGTAAATTTATGTTTCACTTTTAGCCTGTTATAAGGGGTTCTTGTTTAGTGTTTGGTTTGCGACTATCATTTTAAAGTATATAAACTCAAATGCAAAGATGGCCTCTCTCTATACTTTTTAGAATCACCAGCATGGGTCTTTCTAGGATTCCATGTGAACAACATGGCCTTCGATTACCAAAGAGGGGTAAGTGTTTACTTTCCATTGTTCCACTCTAAGGTAAAGTTCATAGTGATATAAGTAAGTATGTAGTTCCCTAGCTAAAGTACTATAATAGTTCCCTAGTTAAAGTACTTTGTTATTGCATAGTTATTCCTGGAGGTGGACAACTAGAAGTGAACTGTGGTTAATTGTGTGGAATGACCTGTGTGGTACTCATTCGGTGTCATTGCTGGGTACTCGATAACAGGACGCCACACGCACCAGCAACACTTATCAGGCAAGGACGGGTTGGCTCAGCGTCTGGATAACGTGACTGAGTTGGAGACATGGTGCTGGCTGCCTGGTCTCCCAGTTGGGCAGCACTATTAAGTCGCCATGAGTGCGCACTGTCACAAGTCGGTACCCCTCCTGATATGACCTTAGATGTTGCCAGGACGTAAAACCCCAACAACCATATAGTAATGCAGTTCTTTTCTAAGTGTGTCACCTGCGTTTATGTAGATAATGAAATGCATGCAGTATGCTAATGCATATTTGTGTCGAATCAGATTTTGTTGCACGAGGCCTAATTGTATAATCTATGGGTTAATCCCTTTTAAAAGGTGGTTGCCAGATCTCTATAAAGGGAAGTGAGCTATAATGAAATGCAAGTTAAATATATATAAAATACCATAAAGTAGCTGAGGGTGTAGTATAGGAAATGGGTGGTGTAGCTGAGTCCTATAGTTGCTTGTCTATAATAGTGAAGTGGCTACAGTGGGTATAGCACAGAATAAAGGATGGACACAAAAGTACCTCTTGTCACATGAAAGGCCCAGTGGTGACTGCAGGCTCTCCCAGGCTTTTAATCTCTCCAGCACTCCTACAGGCATGTCATTGAAGGTACATGATATTGAAGGTACATGATATTATTGAAGGTACATGATGTTATTGAAGGTACATGGTGCTATTGATCCCTGGCATATTGTTATTTTACTCTTTATGGCGGCCATCTTGAGATTCCAGGACAGTAGAGATGGGTGCAGCTCTGGTGCACCCATCGTTCCCCCATCCCAGCTACCACCAGGTCATGGCAACTTGACCCGACACCTCTATCATATCCGATGCATCCATACAAATTCAATCCAGATCCAATAGACATTAAACATTAAATACCAAACATGACTGTTTCCCGCCCTATCAGTCTGGGTTCAGCAATGGGTTACACATTCTTATATCTACTAACCAAAACAACTGGGTACTTCAAATGGAATCTATTTTATAAATTAACTATGTGTAGAAAGTCGAAATATTTTACATAATGTAGTTAAGTCACAAGCATTTCGGTTGGGTTCCAGGACTAAAATATAATAGATTCATGATATTGCGTGAACCTCAAAAACTTTGACTTCTGCAGTAACAGGTTCTGTTAAATTGACTCAGTATTGCCTTCTATACAGAAACAAATGCTTAATAAGTGCATCAGTATCTAAGTTAGATACGTAAAATCAAATCTAGATAATTGGTTTGGTTTTGAAAAATTGATATTTCATCGGACTATGCAGCTTTAAGCCTAAGTCACAAATGCCTTGTGGCATGTTTGCGGCGGACATAAGTCGCCGCATCAGCCAGACCGTACGGTGACCACAAGGTGGGCTGCGGTCGCTCTATGGTGACCATACAGTTCCTTGCTCACCGCAAGGGGTTCAGCTTTTTATAAAATGAAGTTATCTTAACTTCGGAAAACCGCAATCCCGAAATGACTCCGCAACAACGTACGGTCACCTTTGTTTACAACAATGAATGACAAGATCTTAAAATAAATATCAATGTGGTACAAAATTCATGTTTATGCTATCAATATTAAGAAACTTATGTCTTTTTTATATATTAAAGACTTGTATAAAGATAGAAATATCTTCACTAATTTCCTTCAACTTCAAATAAATATGGCAACAAGAACCACCTTGCGGAGACCACAAGATTGCGGTGACACAAACCGCGAGGTTCCTTGCAGTGACTGTATGATTTGTGAATAGATAAACCGCGGACCGCAACACCATAACATTTGCATAAACCGCAAGACACACCGCAGACCGCAACACCGTACAGCGACCGCAGCATTTGTGACCTAAGCAAGCATAAGTAGGGTAAATTTCAATAGCTGACAATCGTTCTTCCTCATTCCACTGCTCATTTCGATATCCTAGTATTGCGGAGCACAAGGCTAGGTAGTGGCAAGTATCAATTTTTAAGTCATTGGTTTGATTCAGCCACGGGTTCGAATATCAAGCCACATGGGAAGCAGATGCTCAACTCATTTGGCCATCATGTCTAGTATTTTGTGTATACTGGTATCCCGTCTGGTGCTAATTACAATTACTGTTGTTTTTCTCTTCCTTTCAGACCGTGGATATAAACGTCTACTTGCGGATTCTGTGGACTGACTGGCGACTGTCAGCCATATTTAACGGCTACAATGTCAGCGACAGCTACCGCATCCGCTTATTCAAGGTAAAGGGAAAGATAAAGGAGATAGAGAACAAGGAACATGACTTTAATACCAAGTTAAGGGCGATGGAGAACGGGGAACATGACTTTGATAATGTCATGGGGGTGATGAAAATGGGAAATATTGCGCCTAGAGTAGGACTCGAACCCACATCTCTTTGCATTCCGGGCCAGTGTGCTAACCATTACACCACCTAGGCTCTCTGGTATCACCACACTACCCATGCATACCTGTCTATGTGGTTACTTGCCCGAGAGGCCAGTGCAGACCACCACACTCGTCCCCCTGGAATTGTAAGTCTTTTAATGCTTACAATTACATACATACAGGCAACACACTTACATACATACATACATACATACATACACAGGGTAGGTTCAACAACCATACAGCACGTAACTTGTACAGTATCATGGTCACGGCAACCAGTGTCATGGGGGTGATGAAAATGGGAAATATTGCACCTAGAGTGGGACTCGAACCCACATCTCTTTGCATTCCAGGCCATTGTGCTAACCATTACACCACCTAGGCTCCCTGGTATCACCACACTACCCATGCCTACCTGTATATGTGGTTACTTGCCTGAGAGGCCAGTGCAGACCACCACAATAATAACAGTTAAAGGAGATGAAGAATGGGGAACATAGCTTTAATAATAGTTCAATGATCTAGAGAAGAGGAACGTGACTTTATCTCGAGAACAGAGACATGACTTTAGTAACAAGTTAAAGGAGACAGAGAAAAAGGAATATGGCTTTAATAACAAGTTAAAGGCCCTGTCACACTACGGTGTATAGTCTTAGTGTATGCTGATGTATGTGATTTTGGGCCAACATGTTGGTGTACGTCGAGATACGGTATGGGTATGTTAGGCATACACCGGTATACGGTGTAATACACTGTCATATGCTGACCTATGGCAAGGCGCCGAAAAGATTTTGAGCATGTTCAAAATGTTCAACATCCGACAATGCATGTCTTATAAGTTAGTCACACGCTATGTATATGTTAAACATATGTCCATATATGCTAGACATATGCTAGATATATGTTGAAGTATGCTAGTCATAAGTCGAGCCAGCGGAAATGTACAGTCGTGTATTGACAATGTATTACAACGTATAAATATCGTATGTCTAATGTATGCCTAATGTACATCTGGCATTTCTCCAATGTGTCTTGATGTATTTAACATATAAGGCATACTTCTGACGTTCGAATAACGTATATAACATTCGCTGGCGTTCTGTGAATGTTGCGTGAGTGAGTGTGAGCATTCTGCAAGCGGTTTTTATCTAGCAAATATATGGCCAATGTATGACCAACGTATGGCTAACGTGCCTCCCACTGGGGATAGGTTACCGACACGTTACCAATATGCTGGCCATACGCCGAGAACCCAGGAGGCATGATGTTAGTCAAACGTTTGGCCATACTTTCTATGATTCGCTCTCATACGCTGTTCTACGCTAGCAATACATCGCACATACGTTCTGCATACGTTCAGTATGTTGTGTATACATCCAACTTTGCCCCCCACGATGAAAAGTTTGACGTGTTTCAATGTTTTGGGACTATTCATCCGTTGGGAAAACGCTGATGCAAAAGGTCATAGTGTCACAGGGCCTTAAAGGAGATGGAGAATAGGGAATGTGATTTTAATAATCGCAGTTAAGTGATCTAGAGAATGGGGAACGTGACTCTAATAACAAGTTAGAGGATCTAGAGAACTGACTGTAATTACAAGCTTAAGGAGAGAGAGAACGGGACATGACTTTAATTACAAGTTAAAGGAGATATAGAACCGGATATGACTTTAATTACAAGTTAAAGGAGATATAGAACGGGACATGACTTTAATTACTAGCTAAAGCAGATAGATAATGGGTCATGACTTTAATTACAATCAGATTGAGAATGGGACATTACTTTAATTACAAGCTAAGTAAGGCAGATAGAAAACGGGACATGACTTTAATTACAAGTTAAAGGAGATAGAGAACGGGACATGACTTTACTTACAAGCTAACACAGATAGAGAGTGGGACATGACTTTAATTACAAGCTGAAGGAGATAGAGAATGGGGCATTACTTTAATTACAAGCTAACGGATATAGTGAATGGGACATGACTTGAATTACAAGCTAAAGGAGATAGAGAACGGGGCATGATTTTAATAACAAGCTAAAGGAGATAGAGAACGGGACATGACTTTAATAACAAGCTAAAGGAGATAGAGAACGGGACATAACTTTAATTACAAGCTCAAGGAGATAGAGAACGGGACATGACTTCAATTACAAGCTAAAGCAGATAGAGAACGGGACATGACTTTAATAACAAGCTAAAGGTGATAGAGCACGGAACATGACTTTAATAAAAGCTAAAGCAGATACAGAACGGGAGATGACTTTAATTACAAGCTAGAGCAGAGAGAGAACGGGACATGACTTTAATTACAAGCTAAAGGAGATAGAAAACGGGACATGACTTTAATAACAAGCTAAAGTAGATAGAGAACGGGACATGACTTTAATTACAAGCTAAAGGAGATAGAGAATGGGACATGACTTTAATCACAAGCTAAAGGAGATAGAAAACGAGACATGACTTTAGTTACCAGCTAAAGGAGATAGAGAGCGGGACATGATTTTAATAACAAGCTAAAGTAGTTTCAGAACAGGACATGACTTTAATAACAAGCTAAAGTAGATTGAGAACAGGACATGACTTTAATTACAAGCTAAAGGAGATAGAGAACGGGACATGACCTTAATACAAGCTAAACGAGATCGAGTGGTCGATATGTGGAGGTGGTCGGTTAGAGAGGTTTTACTGTCATTATTAACCTCATGGTATTTAACTACAACATTTGACTTTTTGTAACTAACGGATGGTGCAACTTTCAACTTGATATCCTGCTGCCTTGTTTCAGGAGCACGTGGACAAGCTGTGGATCCCAGACATCTTCATTAAGAACTCAGACAAGGTCCAGCGGATCGATGCGCTGGTTCCCGAGCTGCTAATGACAGTGAACAGCAAGGGCGGCGTCTGGTATGTGCCAAGGTATGGAGACAATTCATTGGGTTCATCATCATCTTAATTATCATCGGTCGGTCAGGACTTGTTCGTCCTATCGGGAATATCCATGACTTCTTCAGTCACGCTTATTTCTCGCGGGCCATAGGTAAGTAGGGACCCAGGTCTTTCTTCACCACATAACCAATATGGCGAATGGTTTGTGTAACCAGCCACATTTCATGTTTATTTAAAAAGTGGCATTAGTGGCAAGCTCCAATGTAGGTCAATGTTTTTGGTTTCAAAAATGTTAGGCTTTCATCGTGTTGTTCAATTTTAACTAAAGCTGCATAGTCTGATGAAAACATCAAAGCAATTGAGTAGATTGTGTTCTGCATATCTAACTTAGATACTGGTGCACCTATTAAACATTTGTAGAAAGTTAATAGAGCCTGTTACATTCAGAAATCTATAGTGTCAGAGTTTTGGTGTGCTTGACAAAACTAATTTTATATGTTTGCACTTCAAATAGCTCAAAAGTTAGCCATTTAAAATACTAATTACTTCAAACAAAAGTAAGGTAGATTATAACAATCAATTTAATATATTTATCTCAGAGAAATGATAGAAACTCAAAACCATCGGACTATGCAGCTTTCAGTGTATTAAGACAATTTCAATTTCCGGTTTACCAGACTCGTCAAGACGGTGTATTGTCCCGAGTTACACGAGGGGAGGCGGCGAACTACGTGCAAGGTGCAGTTCGAGAGTTGTAAGTAGAACAATTTTATCTCAGCTCTGAACTGACAGTAGTAAGTATGACTATCTTGGCTTAGCTCTGATTCTGAACTGACAGTTGTAAGCATGATTATGTTACCTGAGCTCTGAACTGACAATTGTAAGGAGAACTCTCTTATCTCAGCTCTGAACTTACAGTTGTAAGTAGGACTATCTTATCTAAGCTCTGCACTTTGTTCTAGCTTTCAAGTTGCCCACTTGTACACACAACAAGCCTCCCCCCACACATTTATGTATTTACTTTAACCCTTGCTTTAATGTGTCTAAATTATTGTACGCATGGACTGGTCTTCTCACCCCAGACGGTTACAGCAACAGCCAGATGAGGCTCAACTGGCTGAAGTCACCCATCAACATGGAGATGAACGTCACCACCCAGGGACACGTACTGGAGAATGCACCTGAGTACGGAAACTGCTCAAACACTGCTGGTAAGAGTGTCTCTCTCAACGGCAAGATGAAACGCTATCCTTCACATATTAAAATTGCATCGTCAAGATGGTTCTTAAGTTTCAGTCATGTTTTTAGATGAACAGATTAAAGTTGCATAGTCTGAAGGTTTTGACCTTTTGTCGTTTGTTAGATCAATGTATTTGTAGTAGTCTATCGGGACCATTGTTACTGTACAGTGATGGCAGGGACCATGCTGGCTATGTGGCTCCTTGCCTGAGTGGTCAGTGCAGACCACTACACTCGTCTTCCTGGAATTATAAGTGTTTTAAATGGTTTATGTCCATAAGCCATTTAATGTTTACAATTACATACAGGCAATGCACTTACATATACATACAGATGATAGTAGGTTAAATGACCTTACAGCGCACAGCTTGTAGAGGATCTTGGTCATGGAAACCAGTGTCGTCGGGGTGATGAAAATGAGAAATATTGCACCTCGAGCAGGAATCAAGCCCACATCTCTAGCATTCTGTGCTAGTGTGCTAACCATTACACCACCTAGGCTCCCTGATGTCATCACCCTATCCACACACACCTGTTTATGTGGCTCCTTGCCTGAGAGGTCAATGGAGGTAACAATCGTCAATGCAGTCCATTCCCTCTCCTCTACTAAAGGCTTGTTTTATTTAACGACGCCTCTAGAACACATACATTTTTATCATCGGCTATTGGGTGTCAAAGGCCTCTCTACTTGTCACTCTCCCGCGTTACCACAGGCGCTTCTGTGACCTACACCAGAGAGCTATACCAGAACACCGCTGTCTTCCTCCAGGTGCCTACCCATGTGTGGAAGCGTCCTTTACCTGGATCCGTGTTCCTCCTAGGCGGGTGTTTGAGGTCGGCATCTACATCAGCAGCTGTCTGCTTCTCATCATCTCATGGCTCGGCTTCTGGACACCTCCAGGAGATCGGCGAATCTTCCTCGGTCTGGGCATTGCAGTCGTCCTGTCAATCCTCTATATGGCTGTAACCCAGTACCAGGTGAGAAGCAGTTGTCGCAATCAGTTAATGTGTGGATGGCTGTATATGTTATATGTGTTATACCTATATATATATTATATGCATTACATACGTTATATATGGCATATGTATACATATATATATCATATTGTAGAGTCTTATGCTCGGATCTGTGGTTGGGTACATAGGCTATGAGGAAAATAATTCAGACAAAGAGAAAGTAAGAGAGTAAAGTATAAGAGAGAGAGTCCAGCCCTCTGGTTTATTCTTATATAGTTACATGGGTTCTTGGTAAAGTATCATACCACCTCCTTCCACTAATAGGAATCTAGCATTCCTGGTTTCACCAATAGGAATCCAGCATTCCTGGTCTCTATGGATACCAGTGGTCTGCCCACCACCAGTAGCTGTCTGACCCCTTGGTCACCACCAACCTTGACCTTTTGAGTGTGGTGACCCCTACACCAGCAGAAGGGCTAGGCCCTGAGTGCAATCACACCCAGATGTGCCAGCACCACTATGTATATTTACATCCCACTCAGGCACCACCAACCCATATATATATATATATATACCAACGTATATACTACAGTATATGCGGATGTAGGAATCGCATGGTGCTGCCCCCTCCCTCCGGTTCCACGAACCCCAGGGAGGGGTTTGGCTATTCCACCAGCCTACCCACCTGTGATATGTATACACCACTGATCCCACCGGCTGCTCACTTGCTTGCTGCCACTAGGCTCATACACACCTGTTCTATTTACTTCGCTGTCACTACGCTCTACCTACTTTGTCACTACGCTGCCAAGTCGATTTCATATTAACACAGTCTACATACTACCTGTGTTGCTGCTGCGTATCGCCCGATCGCGCCAGTGTGTCGAAGATGTGAGGTTCGACGACTTGTGAGGCTAGTCAGCTAACTACGTCTACGAGGAAAAATCAACAAAGACGGTATCGTAGAAAACAAAAATCACTGCGTATTCGACAATATTTGTGAATTACGCCTCCTTATATTCAAACTTTGTGTCGAGTGAGGACGAATACATATGTGTATCGACGTTATTGTGAAAATACTTTCAATTTCAAATGTCCACGAGCCATCTGAGTGTCGAGGAGAGGCTATTGGTTAGCGGTTGAGACTATGAGTCTCGCGCTTGTGCTGAGGCAAGCTCGACAATATGTACACAATATGCACGTTTTTGATTAAAGAAGTCGATCCATCTTATATATTCGACAATTTTGCCGATTACAAGAACGATCTGTAAATGTACGGGCCATAGTACGGGCCACAGTACGCATGAAGCTGAACCGAGGTATGGGCCATAGTACGCCTGAACCTGGGCCAACAATGCTGCCAAATGCTGCCATAGCGCAGCGGCAAAGCGCTAAATCGAGATCGAGATCGAGATCGGCATAGTGCTTACCAAATCGGCATACTGCTTACCAAATCGAGATCGGCATAGTGCTTACCTTATTCAACCGGGCTTACCTTATGCTTAGAGCATTAATTTTATATTGCTCCTTTTACATTTATTTTATGTCCACAACTGCCATGCACATATCAATTTATTTACCTTTAATCATGAACACACTCTCAATTTATTTTTACTAGCTCATGATTGTCGGTTACAGCTCCGACACACGACTCCTACCTCCTTTACAATATCATTTTATTCTTATATAAAATACATTGGCATAATTTGCGACACTCTTGTTGATTTTAAAATTTTTTCGACATTTTACATCGCCCAACATCAACCTACTCGGCACAGCTGATACTTATGTACTGTGGACCGTGCGGCCGTACTCACCGGGGTCCGGTTAACGACAGCTGCCTTACGGCAGCTATGCAGACTAGGCATGCCAAACGAGTGTCGGGGAAAGTGAGTACAATGTCCGACGATGGCGGATCTTCGCCGATGGCGGATGGGACTCAGACGCCAACTACATCCAAGGCGCCACCAAGCGACAGCGAGTTGGACGAGAGGGAGGCCGCGATAGCTGAAAAGGAGCGGGCTCTGCAGCGCCGGAAGCGCTGCGCCGAACTTGACCGCCGCGAACGCCACCTGGCGGACGAAGCGGCCGAGCTGACGACCAGGCACAAGAGAGGCAGGAGCACCAGTCGGAGGAGGAGTGGCTCTCATGACCGGCGGCACCAACGACGGCGCCGACATTCATCAAGCTCAAGCACCTCGGACGGGACAGCAAGTCGGGAACGAAGGAAGCGCAGTAAGTGGTCTCTGCGTAGATACCTGGAGGACCGTAAAGACTTAAAGAAATTGTCCCCCTTCGAAGTGCTGGAGTCGTGCTGCGGTTGGATCCTCGATAAAAAGGATGTGGACTTGCGGGAGCTGAGGCGTGTCATTAAACATATGAAGTATATTTGCGGGAAAGCGAAAACGGGGAAGTTCCAGGACCAATCGCATGCTAAGTACGATCTTGCAGTCAGGAAACTTGCCGTCGCCGAGGGGTACGATGCCTTCTGTGATGGAAACCCCGAACTAGCGCTTAAATATTACGCTTTTGAGTTTATGCGGACCCAGTCTGCCAGAGATAGTCAGAGAACAACCAGAGGTGTAAAGGGCAGCTTGGGCCAACTTTTCTGTAAAGACGGGAAGAAGCCCTGTTTTTCTTACAATAAAACTGAGGGTTGTAGCAGAGACGAGAGAACCTGCAATTTCGGGCATTGGTGCTCCCGCTGCGGGAGCAAGTCACACATTAGGGGGAATTGCCGCAAGGAATGAATACCGAGAGGCTGGGGTCGGGGTCGGAGAAAAGTTCGCAATTGTGTATTTGTTACTGATGACTATGTCGCTTCAGACTCAGACTCCCGCCCGGGCCTCGACATAACGCCGGTTGTCACAAGCCCCCATCTTTCTGAAGCCGGTACTGACGATTTTGTGCATTGTTTTGATGTAATGGGAGTGGGTATGTGTCCCAGCAACTCTAATTGTCGCCAGGTAGGCGCCCCTAGTCAAGTCATTACCAGCACAGGCATTGTGAGCCACACTAATGGCGTTAACTGCCACACTGTTTGCCCCCGCGACGCCGACAAATCAGGCTCTCCGGACGCAGGTTGCCTTGGTAGCGCACCGGTAATAACCGCACGTGTTGGCGCGGGGGTCGGGGCTGTCTGCCTCCGCCCCCCGTGCCAACTAGCCAACCCCTTATTACGCTATGCCCTTGAAGCGGTTAACATTGATTGGTTGAGTGTTAAGGCCTTTGGGCAAGGCCTTTGTGTGTCCGCCCTTGACACTTACTCTAATGAAAGCGTCATCTTTACTGTCACTGCCGCTTGTTCGGACGCTACGTGCCTGTGCACGCACTATATAGCAAATCATTTATCTCAGATTAAACCATGCCGCTGTTTCTGTGATTGCTTTGCCGGGGAGGACGTTGACCCTGACACTGAATTCGTTCTGCATGGGGCGATTTTTGGTTTCAAGGTTATAAATCCTTCATGTTGCGCGGTTTACGCAGGTAATTGTAATAGGAGCACCCAGAGCAGTTTTATTGATTCAAAGTTACGCACCGAACTTTCGTGTGATTATATAAGCCGGGCGAGTGGCGAGGCATTGTGCGTTCATAACGTCTTTGCCGTTCCAAAATCAAATGGGGGCGGCTACCGAACAATCGTCGACTGCAGTAAACCTGTCGGGCGATCTGTGAATAACTATGTTTCCGAAGTTTCAAACAAATTTTCATATCTTGGAGTCGGAGACTTGGTGAAGGTTATGGCACAGGGTGACTTCATCACCTGTATAGACATAAAGGATGCCTATAGGGCCCTTAATATTCACCCTTCCGACCGCCCCCGCCAGGCAATCAGATGGAACTTCGGTGGCGGGAACGAATTATTTTTTGATAACCGCTTGTGTATGGGACTCTCCTCGAGCCCCTTCATTTTTAGCAGAATTTCTGATTTTGTTGTTCGCTGCGCCCGTAAGGAAGGCGTCACCCATATTGTGAATTACTTGGATGACTTCGCCGTCCTCGGTGATGATTATAATGAATGTTTACATAACCAATATATTGTAATTAAAGTTCTCCGCCGCTTAGGCTTCTATCTAAGCTACCATAAGCTTTCAGCCCCTTCCCAATGCTCAAGGTTTCTGGGTATAGAGATCGATTCTGTTATGCTCCAGCTGAGATTGCCTATTGACAAAATTCTTAAACTAAAGCGCATTCTGCTTGAATTCTTGGGCCGCAGGAAGGTTACTCGAAAGGAGCTCGAAAAGTTAGGCGGCCTGCTAGCCCATTGCGCTACAGTCGTACGCGGCGGCCGCTCCTTCTCCACCAGAGTATACGATGCTATACGCCAGTTAAGGAACCCCTACTATAAATTAAGGCTGAACGCGGAGTTCCGTTCTGAATTGCACTGATGGCTGAACTACGCTGAAACCTTTAACGGTTATGCAAAGATTTTGGGTGTTCATGCGATTTCTATCGCAGTTTATAGTGATGTGTCATGCTGGGGGTTTGGAGCGGCCCATGCGGACGATTGGCTTGTGGGCAGTTTCATTGAGGAACCTGACTTCCCCGCTGAGGTGGGCCACCATTACGCTGAAGGCAACTGGGCGTGCAAAGGTGCACACATTAACGTGAAGGAAATGTGGGCGGTCGTTGCTGCCGCCCGCCGCTGGGGCCACCTGTGGAGGGACCACTGCATTGTGTTTGTGACAGACAACAACACGGTGCGCGCATCACTCTCTACGGGCAGGTGTATTAATAAGCAGATCATGGTCTACGTCAAAGAGCTCTTTTGGCTCTCTGTCCAGTTTAATTTCGATATTAAATCTGCATATATCCGCAGCGGTGATAACATAATCTGTGATTCACTTAGCCGCTGGAGGGGACCCTCTAGCAAGACCCGCATAGCTGAGGTGGACTGTACCGCTAAACTGTGCTGTGCCTCCCTGTTTGCCTGAATTGATTTCCCCTTGTGTCGTTGCAGGCCTAGATCTCTTGAGAGGGGCGGCTAAGGCTATGAGCGATCAGTACTATTCTACAAATTCTCGCTCAACCAGATCGATGCAGCTACGAAAGGACTTCAGCTTCATAGACGAGTTTAAGGGAATCTTATCGCCCCTGCCTTGCCCCCCTTCTCAGGTTGCGATATACGTGGTTTGGTTGTCCCGAACTTTGAAATATTCATCAATTACCAACTACTTAAGCGCTCTAAATTTCTTTCTTAAATCCGAGGGCAGTGCGCCTATTGACTTCGCTTCGCACCAGATCCGAACCATATTGGGCGGGGCAAAGCGTATGTTGGGATGCTCAGTCAAGCGTGCCCTCCCCTTACTGCCATCTGAATTGATTAGGATGTTCTCGCATATGTCTGGTAGCGAAGGCCATGTCGCAACACGTGCAGCCATACTGACCGGGTTCAGGGCTCTGTTGCGAAAATGTCAGTTAACTAATTCCGAATCGGTTTTACTCCGTTCCGATTTCTCCTTTCACCCATGGGGTATGATGCTGACCATTCGCCGGTCTAAGACCATTCAGTTCGCCGAATGCGAGTTGCTTATTCCTGTTGCTTGCGTGCCCAATACGGACCTGTGCGCCGTATTCTGGATGAGAAAACATTTCTCGCAAGTCAAAGTATCTTCCAGCGAGCCTGCCTTCCAGGTTCCCCGGGAAGGCGGCTATTCACCCCTGGACTACGCTACTCTCCAGTCTACTATAAAGCACTTTGCCGCACTAGCTGGCTTAGACAGCGAGAACTTCTCATGCCATTCTCTCCGGCGGGGCGGGTGTACTTATCTCGCCCTTCAGGGCGTCTCGATCGATGAAATTCGCCTTAGGGGCGATTGGTCGTCTGACGCGATTTATAAGTATATCGCATGCCCCCTGTCGGACCGAATAGTCTCGGACATGCGGGTAGCGTCTTGCCTCGGGGGTGTTAGTTAGTTCTGTCTGGAGGGTCCTGGGGACTTGGCATTTGTAGCCCAGCCAGATACTTCTACATTGACTTAATAATAAAACTGTATCCACCACACTGCCTTCGGCTTAATGCGTACCTACACCAACGTATATACTACAGTATATGCGGATGTAGGAATCGCATGGTGCTGCCCCCTCCCTCCGGTTCCAAGAACCCCAGGGAGGGGTTTGGCTATTCCACCAGCCTACCCACCTGTGATATGTATACACCACTGATCCCACCGGCTGCTCACTTGCTTGCTGCCACTAGGCTCATACACACCTGTTCTATTTACTTTATTTTTATTCTTATTTTATTGCTATTTTGTCTTTTATACTATATATTCCGGTAGGGCATTTGTAGCCCAGCCAGATACTTCTACATTGACTTAATAATAAAACTGTATCCACCACACTGCCTTCGGCTTAATGCGTACCTACATACATATATATATATATATATATATATATATAACTTTATATATATATATAGGTTGTATAATGAATTATGCAGATATAAAAACAGGCGGAGTTTCATTATTATTTATTATTTCGTATACATTGTTAGTTATATTATTGTCCAATCGTTGACCTGCCCGGGATTTGCCCCGGCCAGCATATATATATATGCACCTGGCCAAGTACACCGATCAGTAATTTTTTTTTTTTTTTTTTTTTTTTATTGAGGCTGTATTTATACTGTCCATAGCATATAAGCCCGGGTACCCAGGCTTGTTTTCAATGCTGGCCAGTTGTAGTGTTGGTGTTATCTTACCACACAGTGGCTGCTGATAAGGTATTTGATTGCCTGCATTTCAGTAGCAGATAGATAATTGGTTGGTATGGTTAGTAGCCTATGTTAGTTTTTTTGGATTTTCTTGGTATATATGTTTTTATTTTTCTACTCTTATTACTAGACTAGCCTACTCCTATTTACATATCATAGGCTTGTACGTAGCTGTGTGGTGTGTTATCTGGCTACTTTTGGCATGGTTACCTTCCATTGGGCATCCCGCTGGTGGGCCGTGACATATCACATGCCCCTTTGCAGTGCAGCTTACTGGGGGTTTCCTAGCCTTATTTTGCACAGATATTTTTTGTAAGTTTTTAGGTCAGGAATTTGTCGTTCCTTTACCGTTTGGGCATTCCACAACTTGGCAGCCATTTCCAGCGTGCTTCTCTCATGAGCTTTTATTCGGCTTCTGGTCTGCTTTAGTAGTGGTGCATTATTTGCTCTAGTAGCCCTTTGTGGTTTTGTTAGAAGTTTACTGTTTTGACTATAGGTATATGCTAATGTTTTCAAATGAATTATTCTCCTATTTTCTAGTAGTTTCACTTTGGTTCTTTTGTGTATGTCATAGGTTGGGTGCAGCTTGTCTACTCTTAGACAGATTTTTAGGGCTCTGTTCTGCAGTGTTTGCAGTTTTTTTAGTAGTTCTTTTCTCGCACCCATGTAGTTTACATCTCCATAGTCAAAATAGGGGAGCACCATGCCCTTGAAGATTTTTATTGACATTTCTTGTGTCATGTAGTCTCTTAGCTTTGCAAATAGCCACAGTTTGTGGTTTACTTTTTGTATAATTTTATTTATACATAGGTTGTAGTTTAGTTGGCTGTCCAACTCAAGGCCTAGGTATTTGTAATGGTCTACATTTTCTAGTGTTTGGTTTCCTAACTTACAGTGTAGTTTTCTTTCTGGCATTTGTTTATGCGAGAAGAGTACTGTTTTTGATTTGCTTGTGTTGATGGTTATTTTGTTGGACTCACACCACTCATCTAGTTTTAGTAGGAGTTTATTTAGTTTAGTTATTACCTCCTCCTCTGTGGTGCCATTTGCGTATATGACTGTGTCATCTGCATATAGTTGGAGGCATTCAGTTTGCAACCATTTTTCAAGGTCGTTTATATAGATTATAAAGAGTAGTGGCCCTAACACTGACCCTTGGGGTACACCACATGTGACAGGTTGGTTGTCTGATAGTGTATTGTTTATTTTTGTTTTCTGTTGCCTGTTGTTCAGGTAGCATCTTATCCAATCCATAGTGTTGGATTTTATGCCCATGGTTTTTAGTTTTTCCAGTAGTATTTTGTGGTCTACTGTGTCAAATGCTTTGCTGAAGTCAATGAAGGCGGCTCCAACTAATTGTTTTTGGTTCATTGATGCCATTATGTCATTTGTTAGGTTAGCTATTGTTTTTGATGTGGAGTGCAGTTTCCTGAAGCCCCCTTGTCTTTCGTTTAGTATATCATTTTTTTCCAGGTGTTCATTGATGTGTCTATGTAACACTTTTTCAATGAGCTTGCCTGGGGTTTGAAGAATTGATATTGGCCTGTAGTTTCCCATGTTTTGTTTGTCTCCACCCTAGAACAATTGCATTCCCCCCTTGCCGAATATCGGAATATTTTACCATATGTTATATACATTAGAACTTATATATGTTATGTGTTATTATGTTATCATTTTTATACATGTTATATACGTTATGCATGTTATATATGCTATACATATTATAATGATATATAGGTTTTAATGCTGCATATGTCATATATATTAAAAATATTATGTTCTGCATGTTATATAGGTATATATGTCATATATGTCATACACATTATATACGGTACATATTTTAGATGTATTGTGTAATACTAATATATAATTATTTCATGTGTAGAAAAATGCGGATTCATGCCGTTATTATTATTTACATTATTATTATTATCTATTCATCGCTATTCCACATTTGCTGTGGGCCCGCCGTGTATTGCGGCGTGGGTGGCGCCACGATCGTTTACCTCGGGCACCAGGCAACACTCTACACCGCCTCTTGAAGTTTAAAGCTGCATAGTCTGATGAAAACATCAAATTTTCAAAACCAGAACAATTATTTAGATTTGATTCTACACATCTAACTTAGATACTGGTGCATATTTATTAAACATGTCGCCACATAGAAGAAAATACTGGGGCAATTTAAGAACCTGTCACTGCAGAAGCCTATGGCTTCAGACTTTTGGCGTGCTTACCAAAATTAATTGTCCTTGACTACACTTCAAATATCTCTAAAGCTATCCATTGAAAAAAAGTTGTTCAAAGTAAAGTAAGGTAGGTTATACTATATCATTCGACCTAATATATTTATCTAAGAAAATGACAGAAATTAAAAAGCATCGGACAACCCAACTTTAAGTTTTTTTAAATTTCTATAAGGTAGAATTTGTATGCAACTTTCATGAGTGTACCAGACGCTAAATTGGACATGTAGGATCGAATCTATAGCCGTGTTCACAACCACAACTTTAGGCCGAACTAGATAAGGCGAACTAGAGGAGGCGAACTAGTGTCGTGTCCACACACGGAGCGGTTTAAGGCGGAAATCGATATCTGCGCATGAGCAAGTCCATACTAACCAGCGCCAGTTTCGGTTAGTCGATGTCACCACGAGAGAGTGTGGGTTCGACCTAGATATGTATGGACTGAATCGTATTGGTTTGGAACGGTCAAAACTTCTGCTGGGCAGTGAAACCCTAAAAATTAATGATGAAAAAAATATCTGTGCACAGCTAGCAGTTTCATAGAGCAAATTTACTGGAAAGTCAACAAACTCAGGTCTCGACTGTGACGTCCATAATCAGCCATATCTAAACCGCTACTGTCCACACAGGCAATATGGGCCGACTTAAGCTAGTTCGGTTGATATAAGGTACCTCGCAACGCGGTTTACATGAGGCGAACTAGTTGAGGCGAATCAGCCCTAATCCGCCTTAGCGTCGCATCCACACGGCGAATGTGAGTCGAACTATAGGAGGCAAACTAGTTGAGGCGACTTAACGCCAGTGTGTGAACACGGCCTATGTGACTGTTTCGGTTTAAAAAATATGTTGCATTTAACAGATGATGCAGGTTTAATAATTTAACAAAATTGTTTAACCATCGTGCATGTGTCTCCCCCAGGCCTACGCGTACATGGAGATCGTGACGTCGGCACAGATGTGGCTTGTGTTCGCCTTCGTCATGGATCTGTCCATGGTGCTGGAGTACGCCTTCGCCCACGTGCTCATCCGCATTATCCCCAACACCTTCAAGGCCCTCTGCCAGTGCCGCGTCCCCGACTTTAAACACGTGAGTCATAGTTCAGGCGCCGCAACACATAATCCCGGAAACTAAGCCTGCCGGCGGCTTCTCTATGCATCTCTCATCCTCGCGCAAAGCACTACGTGTGCTCATACATGCGGTGCTGTAAATCACCATTGGGGGAGGGGGAGGGGGGTGGGTGGGTGGGGTGTTGGAGTGGGGTACTTGTGCACCTAGATGTAAAGGAGCAAATGAAACGAGAGCGAGGTTGTATGGTGGGGTATGTATATATGTGGTGCATAACGTATTATCCTTGTATAAAGGCCTGGTCACATACACGTTAGTGCACGTAGTTGAACATAGTGGAGGCTAACGTAGTTGAAGGTAGTTGAACGTACCTGCATCTGGACTTCTTCGGTATGTTCAACTACGTTCAACTATATTCAACTATATTCAACTATGTTCAACTATGTTTAACTACGTTCAACTACGTTCAACTACATAAAACAACAAATAAACTATGTCAGCCTCCACTACGTTCAACTACGTCCACTAACATGTATGTGACCGAGCCTTAAAGGTATGAAAGGAAATATTACTTATTATTATGATTATTGTTATAGTCCCTAACAGTAACACCCAACACTGTACTCTGGTACTGGTGGCACCATCTCGTCCCACTTGTCCTCTGACCAGTGTAAGTGGCACTGCAGGATTGTTTCTGATATATATAATTATACAGTAAAACCTCTCTAAATCGACCGACCATGGGACCGACTTTAAATGGTCCATTTAGGTAGGTGGTCGGTTTAGGGACTTAAAAAAAAATTGTTGCAATGGTATTGTACGGCCGATCATTTGGGACCCAAATAAAGCGATCGATATAGGGGAGTGGTCGAACTGTGGAGGTGGTCGGTGAGAGAGGTTTTACTGTTTAAGCGAGTGGTCCAGGCAAGAGGCTGAATCGTGACAGATGAATAGGCCAGGTGACAGCACCCGGCAAGGCAGAGAACCTGTCCATAGTGTCAATAGTTTACGGATAATTATACTCGTATAATGCTTATAGAGCATGCGCACATCCTACAAACTCGGGTCGAATAATCGAATACGCTTCTCTGCGCTCGGGTGAAATTTTTATTTATTTTTTGTTAATAACCGTTAAAACTACAGCAAAATGGATTTAAAGTATTTTATGATGGCCTAGTTTACCTATATTTCCATTTAATTAATCTAAGTTATTATTTTTTTGCACACGGCACGTGTATTTGTCGACTCCACTCACAGTGTTCTATTTGAAATTCTGATGACTGGAATGACCCGAGTCGCCCGGGTAGTGTTAATCGATTACGGCCATGCGTATCAGATTCTGACGCATGCGCAGAAGCGAGGTACACGTCTGAGCACGGGAACACGCTGAAACCGCCACACCGGAAATAGGGAGGACGATCAAGGATGACAGCAACGAGTGGTAGTTTAAAAGGGTTCCAGTAATGTATAGAGGGTATTCTCGTGACGTCATCAACCGGAAGCGCGGCCATTGTGGCGATATCAACCAGTAAACAACCTGCCGGTTGCAGTAACATAGTAGATCATTCTTTCAGTTTTATTCCAAATTAACAGAAATGCAGAAGCCTAACCGTATGAATTTAATATAATCTTTTCGGTGAATATGTTTTCTGCATGTGTGCCACGTGGTTTGTTTCTAGGTGGTGTAGTTTTAGAGATATTTCACTTTTTCTGCATAAAGAATGCTCACGGCCATTGACAATGCATTGAGTTTGCCGATACACACAGTGCAACACATCAATTGTATTCAAAATTAATAGAAATGCACAACCCTAACCTTATAAATTTAATATAATCTTTTTGTTGAATTTGTTTTCTATATGTGTGCCAAGCGGTTTGTTTCTAGGTGGTGTAGTTTCAGAGATATTTCACTTTTTCTGTATGAAGCTTGCTCACGGCCATTGACAATGCATTGAGTTTGCCGATACGTGCAGTGCAACACATCAATTTTATTCAAAATTAATAGAAATGCAGAACCCTAACCTTATAAATTTAATATAATCTTTTCATTGAATTTGTTTTCTATATGTGTGCCAAGCGGTTTGTTTCTAGGTGGTGTAATTTTAGAGATTGCTCACGGCCATTGACAATGCATTGAGTTTGTTATTGTGGGTACTATCGCCACAATGGCCGCACTTCCGTTTAGCTTGACGTCAGTGCATACACTCTATACCACCAACATCACGCCAGGGAATATGCATTAAACTATTAATATACTACATTCTAGAATAGTCTAATTGTATTTTGCTTTAAACAGAACGTATGTGGGTATTCTGCACTGTTTGTGGAATATGCATGCCACCAATAAGTTCATGAAATAAGTGAGGAATCTTATAACACATTCATCTGGGTGTCATAGTTACTTAGAAATTACCTTAAAATGGCATTTTCTTGCGATACCCAAATTGAACATATCGCCCTTTGCATTGGCACAACTACAAAACAATTAGTCTAAGCCGTTTATATATCGTGATTTTTTTTTGTTTTAATCAAATTAATGGGTTATCTTAAAGGCACAAGTTGTCTTCGCAATTACTTGTAACTAAGGGTTGTAAGCCTATTTATTATAGAGTACAAAATAAAAGTTGTAACTTACAGATTAAGTTCCAGATTCTCTTCCGGCTAATCTTGGCACTATTGGGTCTCTAATGCCAGCTCGTTAAGGTAAAAACTAACTATATTTTACACACCTATGGAACCCTGAAGTCATATAAGTGTGGGTGTCATCTGCAATGTCTATCCAGCCTTCTCTCAAATGCTCATACTGTTGGTGCTTCAACCACTTGGTTTGGGAGACTGTTCCATGGATCTGTCGCTCAAAGGAAAATGAATGTTTCCTGACTTCAAGCCCGGGCTTCTGCTTGAAGATCTTATTTTACTAGGATTGGTGGTAACTACTTCCCATCTGGCGTTCTTCCAGTATCTGCCAGTTAATGGTAGAGAGGACATCAACATTGGGACTGTAAGATCTAAGGTAGCTATAGATATCGCTACTGTAAATAGTCGCATGTGGAAAGTTACAGGAATACTATGAGATGAACAGATGCATCTTTGATGAATTGGGGAATGTTAAGCTGTGTTCACACGGGACAAGTTTAAACCGATTTAGACAAGGCAAATTATATGAGTCGAACTAGTGGCGCATTCACACACACCGAGTGCTTGGGGCAGTTTAAGGCGGAAATCGATATCTGCGCATGAGCAAGTCCATACTAACCAGTGCCAGTTTCAGTTAGTCGACGTCGCCACGAGAGAGTGTGGGTTCGACCTAGATATGTATGGACTATATTGTATTGTTTTGGAATGATCAAAACTTCTGTTGGCCAGTGAAAACCTAAAAATAAATCATGAACAAAATATCTGTAGACCTCTAGCCGGTTCATAGATCAAATTATATTATATAGTGTGACCTCCTTAATCCACCTCAACTAAGTCGCTTGCGTTCACACGGGCAATATAAGTCGATTCATAAAATTTGCTTCATATAAGCCACCTACAGAGGTGGTTTATAAATTCCGGCTTATATGATACGAATCAGCCCTAAACCGACTCAGATGCGCGTTCACACACCAAATGTGAGCCGAACTAGGCAAGTCGATTTATATGATTCGAATTAACTGCCCCGTGTGAACAGGGCTTTAGATGGATGGTATAGAGCAGTTATTTCCCAATATGGAGTTTTAAGACTAAGTGTTTCTGTGATGAGTAATGCTTGAGGTAAATCCAAATGAACACCCAGAGCCACAGCCCGAGGAATTCAAACATCACATTGTGGCAATAAAGAACTTAGCGAATGTCATTTGCATTGAAACTTGTAATTTTAATCAGTAGAAGCTGCAATTTCAATAGAGTAGGGCTATAACATATAACTTGTCAAATAATATATGTCTTAAGACTGGAGCCAGTCCAATATCAGCTTTGTCTAATACAGGCTACTGGTCATTGCATGAACATTTACTCAACATTCCTATGACACACACAAATTCCATTGTGTTTTATTATAATGACGCAGCATATTTAATGTTCCCTGAACTGTGATAGATAATATGCATGTACTTTACAGCCACATAAGTAATAGCATATAACAATGTGTGTCATTAAGACCCATGTTCCCATCCTTACAACATATGCTCAAAGTTACCCTGTGTATGTCCCCGTTATCCCACAGAAGGGCATTTGCATTTCCTTTGATGTAAATGTTCCTGGTATGAGCATGTAGCCCATACTAGCTTTTATGCTCGCTATACAACGTATTTAAATGGGAAATTTGAAATATACGATGTATACAGAATCTATGCATATATAATATACTATATGCATTATATATAACATACTATATATTTATATATAATATACTATATATTTATGTATAATATATTATCCATTTATATCTAGTTATGGGTACTTGTATAAATAAGCATACATTTATATATCATAAATATGCGTATATATTACAGTAATGAGATAAACAAAACGGTACAAATCAAGAAAATATATAAATAGCATTTAATAGTGTGCTTGGTCATTTTAAACCGCGTCGGTAATAGATGTCAAACGGGTGAATTGATTATTAATCTCATTCTGGGTGCTTATTGGACTGACTCGTGTTTTATCGTTCCAGATCGTCTTTCAAAATGAGGACGACATGAAAGCCATTGTGGGAAACACTGGGAATGCTGGGGAATCTGCGGTAGAGATTGTTAAATTAATCTTGCTTACACCAATCCGCAAATCTAACAACTGCATATGGAAATGGGTCTGAGATATATGTTCGAAATAATTGGGCTTGGATAATTTCTTATTAACCTAGTAGTGATAACACTTAAGAGGGGGTTCATGTATGCAATCTGGTGAACGAAGAAAATAGAACCTTTCGCGTATTATTCAGGTGTTGCTGTTTCCCAGGGACACCAGTTTGCAAGGGACACATCGCTTCTGCACATGCGTCAAAATCGAACAGCATCGCCACTAACCTTATAAATTTAATATAATGTTTTTGGTAAAGATGTTTTCTATACGTGTACCAAATGATTTGTTTCTAGATGGTGTAATTTGAGAGATATTTGACTTCTTCTGTACTTTCTGTATGAACATTGCTCACGACCATTGACAATGCCTTGAGTTTGACAGTACACGCAGTGCAAAACGTTAGTTTTATTCAAAATTAATAGAAATCAAGAACACTACCCTTATAGATTTAATATAGTCTTTATGGTAAAGATGTTTTCTATATGTGTACCAAGCGATTTGTTTCTAGATGGTGTAATTTGATAGATATTTGACTTCTTCTGTATGAAGATTTGCTCACGGGGCCATTAACAATGCATTTGAATGGAAGTGTCCCTGGCAAACTGGTGTCCCTCGGAATCCGCATCACCGGCTTTATATTGTTGTACAACTGTGGGTAGTTATTTCGCGATAAAGCTTTTACGTTTCTTTCCAAATAACACTGGTACACATCAAATATAATAATAAAGTGATGTCAGAGCATCATAAGATGCGAGATCTAAATAACTTTCATTCATCTGCTTAGCTGCGTTATATGCCTACTTGCTTTGCTATCGCCTTTTAGTTGCAATGGCAAGCATTCTATGGAAACAATATCACAACGAGCTTTTATAAAATAATAGCTAGGCTGCGTGTAGATATAATACTCGTAACTTCAATTTGTATGTGGCGTCCAAATATCCAAATGTACATACATGGTTGATGCATGTACGAGTCAGACTATCCCAAACTGTGAAATATGTAGGCCTAGATGACAGTTGCAAAATGTAGATTTTAAATAGACTGTTGCGATTCATGATCAAGGGATATAAATGTAGACAAAACCTACGAGCACACAAAAGTAACAGATCAATCATGTTATGACCTTTTCATGTGCAAGCTGCGCGCGAAAGAAAGAGCATATTCACGTTATTGAATACCTTATTTATTTAACTTGCATATCAAATATATAATACGGAGCCCAATAACATGCAATTTTAATTAACATCAATTAAGCTTTCTTACTCTGCTCATTTTAATTTGTCTTAATTTTATTTAGAATCATATGCCTTCCAAACCAGTTAACATGGTAGGTAACCAATGCTTGCATGGTTTTCAGTATCACGGCATGCATGCTTATTTATTTACCCTCTCTAACCTGGGGTCAAATGTATGAAGCAGGGTTAGCACTCCAAACCTGTGGTTAACGGGGATCTCCGGGTTCACGGCGAAAAGTCGCATTGTATGTGGCCGGATTTGGAAAACCCCACGAGCTTAACGTCACCTACACTAACCCCAAGAAATATCAAATTTACCGTCAGTGTTAGGGCCCAAATCTATTCAATACTATCACATTTAACAGAATTACATACTCAATAAGTGAAATATTATTAAATTAACCCTAAAATCGAAGAGATATTAACGCCGCAGCTACATCGGCAGCGATATACATATTGTCGAATCGACGAATGTAAACTAAACAAATCGCCGCTGCCGCCCCCGCTCGCCGGGAACAGGCTAACCCGTAACAAGGCTTGCTGATTCCCAGTGTGTGGAGAACGCAACCGCCGCATCGGTGGCGATATATTACAGCCAAATCTATTCAATGCTATCATATTTAACAGAATTACCTACGCAATAAGTGAAATTTCATCAAATTAATCCTAAAATTGAAACAATATTAGCCCCGCCGCCGGATTTTGGTCAAATTAAAGCAACAGGCTCAGAGGGATTTCCCAAATCTATAAATAGCGCATCGGTTAGCTAACCAAGCCGCGCTTTGGCCACATACATTTCCCATGACACATATTTCAACACCGACGTTAGCTAACCCTCTGGCCGCCCTTAATACCGGAGCCGATAAAAAGTTGTTCATACATTTGGCCCCTGGTGTTGGAATGTTTATGTGGTATGTAGTATTCCTTCGCATCTTTCCCATAAAGTATTTTTCTTTTGTTTACCTTCTTGTTTATTTCTACTGTGGGGTCTACAATGTTTGGCCGATGTGGGTCATGTTATCTATGCTACCCAGATGGTAACTAGGCATAGTCGTTTAACCCCTTCTTGTCTTTTAGATTGAGACACTAAAGCACTTCCGCTTTTCGCAGTCTAAGATAATATTGATATAAAACAGCGTTTTCACTTAATGTTGTATCGCAAACTGTACTCGGTTATTTTCTTTTTATCGAATATCCCGAGCATAGCTATATTTGGTAGTTGTTGTTTTTTAAGACTGATTAATCAACGAAAATAAAGATATATATATATGTATGTATATATATATAAATATATATATATATATATACACATATATATAAAGACATTGTATCAGAAAGCCTAGATAGGCTAATTGTTTGGACGCTCGCCCGGAAATGATAGAAATATGGATTCGAACCCCATTCTAGGCTGAATATCCCATTTGCTTGCAACATTGTCATGGCATTAGCACCTAGTTACCCTCACAACACGTTCTTAGTGGCAAGGCTGCTAGACAACCATCTAAAACAAGTGTTGGAAGGCAGGGTTATAAATATAACCCCATGATCTTGCAATCAAATATGCTAAATATATGGTTCCAATGCTTGGCTATAGCCCTGTTCACACGGGCAAAGTTATGTCGACATAGACAAGTCGATTTATATGAATCGATTTATTTGTTGTGTCCACACACGGAGCAGTTTAAGGCGGAAATCGATATCTGCGCATGAGCAAGTACCCCCATCTGTATCTGGCGAGCACTGCTATTTGTTTAGTTTTCACTAGTCGATTCGACAATATGAATAACGACGCCGATGTAGCTGCTACGTTAATATCGCTTGGAATTTAGGGTTAATTTAAGTAAATTTCATTATTTGAGGATGTAATTCTGTTAAATATGATCGCATTCAATAGATTTCGGCCTAATCGGGCCCAATAGTTACACCTGAGCCTGTATCTGGCAAGCACTGCTATTTTACACTATCACCGCCCAGGAACCAGCTAAATCGCTTCATCTATACTACCTCGCGAGGTGGTTTATTTGAAGCGAACTAGATGCATCGATTCAGCCCTAAATCGCATTAGCGTAGCGTCCACACGGCGAATCTGAGTCGAACTAGGCAAGTCGATTCATATGAATCGAATTAACTGCCCAGTGTGAACGGGGCTTTTCATTGTCTGCTGCGTTGGAATGAAGAATTTATTAAATCATGTAGATTAACACACTTTAAATTAAAGTGTATTCTGCTATTAAAGTTTAATAGTCGAAACCATCTTGTTTTCTGTTCATTCTCTCAAAATTTCTTAACTTTAATCTTAAGCGCCAATATAGATCAACATTGTGCATTGGAACCATTGCCTCCACAGTTACTTTCTCCAGAAACACTTTTTGTTCGGGTTGCCATTCATCCCTACTCTGGATAGGGCGAATCTTTTATCTAACTGACACCATGTCCAACATTATATACATACTGAACACTGTCTGGTGTTGAGCTGTAGGCCCTATGCATAAGTAGGATTCCACGGGGGACAAGTATATATTTTGTTAACGCTATTTTTAATATATGTATATGGGTCAGGATCACGAAAACAGGCCAATTGGTGGAAGTTGTCGGCGTCGAGCATGGATGTCGGCGTTGATCGGTATAATTATAGTTTAGCATTGACAGAGATGATGGAAAGTCCTTAAATTTATACTGAATGTATAGGTCGAGAAAATACAACAACCTTATTTGTTTCTAGGATAATTTAATATAAAACAAAGAAATGCACGAGACTTTAAGAATTGCGACGCCGACATCTGTTAAAGTTGTCGGCGTCGATCATTGGATATCGCCATCGATCGGTATAATTATAGTTTAGCATTGACAGAGATGTTGGAAAGTCCTTAAATTTATACTGAATGTATAGGTCGAGAAAATACAACAACCTTATTTGTTTCTAGGATAATTTAATATGAAACAAAGAAATGCACTACACTTTTAAGAATTGCGATGCCGACATCTTCACTTGACCACCGATTGGCCCGTTTTCGTGAGGCTGACTCATATATATATATATATATATATATATATATATATATATATATATATATATATATATATGTGTGTGTGTGTGTGTGAAGAGTTCAGGCACAAAACTCCGTTCCGAAAATAGTGATAAACACTGGAATCAAACCTTCAAAGAGTTTCTTTTTTGTTAGTTTGTTTTACATTCTTACACTTGTCCATTGCTCCATAATCATGTGATCACAAGAAAACTGAAATTAGTGAGAATTAAGATTATTTTCAGGTAAAAATCTGTTATTTTATTTGAATTGTTGGATTGGCGTTTACGGGATTTTGCGCTTGAACTCGTCATATAGTACAGGCGCACCCGTCCACCTCGTGCCCGTGAGGCTTGCATACCTTCTGACCTCAATGACTCTAAAGGTGGCGCCACCTTCCATTTCTCTCTGGTACCATTCGGAACTTTCCAGCACACCGGAAGCATGTTCATACCCATCTGGTAGGTGGTTTGGTGGAATGCTATGAGGTGTCGAGTATTCAAAAACAAGTCTTTTGAAAGTGCTAACAAATATCGCATCGGCACTATATAAATGTTTGCAAGTTTTGTTTCATTCATGCTAAGTTCATACTCACATATTCTACAAGCACCCCATATATATGCTATTTGAATACATTTTGGAATGAATCTTATTTTAAATACATGCATAAACCAATGTACTTAAGTAATTAAGAACCTAACAAATCAAATATGTTCTGAAAAATTGTCTATTTCAGGATGGTTTTTTTTTATGGTAAATGAAATTCATTGAGCTTTCAACATTGTTGACTCATTCTATAGCTTTACTGTACAACGTCTGAGAGTGGATCCTGCTATTGAGGACGCCTTATTTATCAGTCTAAATTAATTTGTTAAGTAATAAATCAGAGAGGGTGGTCTGATGAGTCCATATAATATATATTATATATATTAGAATCTTACGGATTTATTCGGAATTCCAGATTTTGTATAGATCTGCCCGATTCCCCCCCCCCCTTCCCCCCCACCCGGATATGGTCAAACTTTGTTACCGTTCCGGGTTTTGTGCCCCACCCCCGACTATTTTCCTGAACAATATTTGTCAGGCCATTCTCATCTATGTAATTAGGGTTATATTGTATTGTTCTGTACATTCAATGAATAGCATAAGTATGCTAGATGAAATAGGATATAGACGTTTTATTTATGGAGGGCCTAGGCCATGTAGTTTTAGAAAATTGCAACATAAATGACACACTAGACTCTCAAATCACATGTACATCTAGATAACGTCATCAATATTATTAAGAGAAATTTTTAACACGATTTCAGACACAGATCGAGACTGAGCCGACTGGGGCCATGCGCGTTGGCTACATCATCGACATGGTGTCTGGCGTGTTTGTCTTCCCCGTCGTCTTCATCATCTTCTTTGTCGCTTGGGCAGGAACCTACCTCCCGTTTGTCTAGACCATAGCGCCACATGGTGTAGGCTCGGAGAAGCTACGCGGCGGTATGCTGAAATGTCTGCGCCCAGCTCAACATTGGAGGCAATCGACTGGGACCTTTCTATCCGCAAGATTTAGGCTCTGCCCACATGCGCAGTGAACTAGGTTTTCGAATGCAAAGAGGACCAGTCAAATGGCTTCAGTGGTTTCAGCCAATCAGAGCTGTTCTCTTCCATTGCAAATGGCTGCCCTGTATGGGGGCAGCAATCGAAAAGAACCAATCAGAGCTGTTCATTTCCATTGCAAATGGCTGTCCCCATAGAGGGCAGCCATTTGCAATCGAAAAGAACAGCTCTTATTGGCTGAAGCTACTGAATACACCATGTGACCTTATGGATGGAGCCACAAGACCCATTTGATTCATACCTATAGAAACCCACTTCCGGTCCCAGTCGAATAGGAATTTGTGAAGAAATATTTTGATATGCGAATATAGAGGCCCAGTCGAATACGTCCAAAGCTTTGAAACCGCCTCAGTGGCGCCATCAATGGAGAAGACCGAGGGACGAAGAGACCAGGAGAGCAGGGGACCAATGGACGAGGAGACTAGGGCCTATGCTAAAAGTTATTTTACCCATCAAGTTGAAAATATATTAATTTGCACACACAAAAACACACACCTACAAAGACTGTTTTTCGAAGTTCCAGGTGAAACCTGAAGAAGGCATGTAGGTCACGCCTATTTCTCTCAACCATTCCTGGTTAAAGGGACCAGATATAGGTCGCTGAGACACTACCAGTACTCCGACAAATGCTCTCCAAGCATAAGTTTGCCAGTTTTCAGTTTATGCAACTACATATGTGGGGGGGGGGGGGGGGGGGGGGAGAGTGCTGACATTGGTTGCTTCTGTTGTGTTTTATTTAGTTCAGCAGCACTGACACTTTTAGAGAACCATATAGAGAGAAAAAAAAATAGAAATTGCAATCTAAAATGATAAATATAAAGTTCAAATGTTTATTTATCATAACGAGCTACTTTTTGTGTGAATAATTGGTTAAATCAGGTAGATTAATAGACTTTAAAAGTTGAATTGAGAGCTTTCTGTGGCTGCCATCTTGGTGGTTGTCATGGCTTCCCCTGTGTGTGGGGAACCCCTCTATGTCATGTGCTGAGGGAATCCCACCTATGATGTCATTCATACATCACAGACCTCAACTCTCCTCCCACATGTTCAGTGGCATGAACTGAACAAACTAAGCAAAAGTGTGTTTGGAGAGCTTTTGATGCTGGATTCGTTTGTATCTGGGTGAGGTATAACCGGTGACTTTAATACCCAAGTTACACCCATTAAGCTGCACTGCAAAGGGGCATGTGATATGTCACGGCCCACCAGCAGGACACCCAATGGAAGGTAACCATGCCAAAAGTAGCCAGATAACACACCACACAGCTACGTACAAGCCTATGATATGTAAATAGGAGTAGGCTAGTCTAGTAATAAGAGTAGCTAAAATAAATACATATATGCCAAGAAAATCCAAAAAAACTAACATAGGCTACTAACCATACCAACCAATTATCTATCTGCTACTGAAACGCAGGCAATCAAATACCTTATCAGCAGCTACTGTGTGGTAAGATAACACCAACACTACAACTGCCCAGCATTGAAAACAAGCCTGGGTACCCGGGCTTATATGCTATGGACAGTATAAATACAGCCTCAATAAAATTTAAAAAAATTAATTTAAAAAACACCAGGCCTGCATTCCCTTGCGATCAATTCGCGACCGCCTTACAACCTCCTTATGACTGGTCAGCGAGTGATCGCCAACCAGTCATTGACCATTTCAGAAGATTTTGTCGTAAGGAAGTTGCAGCTGACGCACTTGCAACCTCCTTGCGACATGTGTGGTCGGCGAGTGTTCGCAAGCGGTTGGTGCTGAGTGCCGCGACAGGGCCATGAGAAGTTTGCTAGCCGACTAACCCCCCTGAACATCAGCGACTGTTTGGCGACCGCATCTTTGATTCAATGTAGGGAGTCGGTCATAGGGAGGTTGGCGCTATTTTGGTCATACGGCGGTTGCAAGCGAATGCTGGCCGTAGTGTGACTGGGGTATAAGTAAGGTATATGCCGAACAACATTCTCCAAAATGTGTAGAGTGTTAACATCAAGTAAGATATTAATACATACAAGGAAGCGTATTCTTCAGTGTTATGTGTGGTCTACTCTAATGTATGGGGCTGAGACATGGACAATCTCTAAGAAAATGTACAAACGTTTAGCAGCATTTGAGATGTGGACTTATCGAAGGATGATGAAAATATCATGGACAAAGAAGATCACCAACAAAGAAGTTCTCAGAAAAATTAAAAATAAGAAACGCTTGTTTGCCACTATACAGACAAAGAAACTGATTTAATTTGGCCACATCATTCGTCAGAGTTCAATATACCGTACATTGTTGGAAGGGAAGGTGAATGGCAGCAGATGGAGAGGGAGACCAAGAACATCATGGTTTACAAATATTTCACAGTGGACAGGCTTGAATTATTCACAATCTATCAGAACAGCACACCATCGGGACAAGTGGAGAACCATTGCATCCAACCCTCGAATAGAGGACGGAACTATTGATTGATTGATGCCTATATCATGATGTCGACGACACACCGTTTTCTCGGATGGTCACTTGGCTGATGGTTGGAATTCACACATCCCATTTTTGATAGCCATGGAGTCCAACAACTAATTCTGTCTGTATGATCTCTACATAAAAATCACTGCCAGAACAGTCCGTACAGTTGAAAATTATTCGCACATAGCAGGGGTTCGCCGATAACATGGGTCGCTGAAGACAGGTACTACTCTACTGTACACCACTAACTAAGGCCAGGTAAATGAAAATACTTGTTTAACGTCCCCGTCCGACCTGAGAAATGCCTCCACCTCCAAATATTTTGTATTTGTTAAAACATCATTAGAATAAAATATAAAAAGTCAAAGCAATGCTTTCCCGCCTATTATAATGATTGAGCAATGAGTGACAAACTTCATCCTGCTGATTTTATAGTCATTTTCATGTTCTCTTGTTTAATTTCTAGCTAGAAAGTTGTCTATGGTCTTCTTTACCTTCCTATCATGCCTTCTAACCATGAATACCGTGGTTAGTCTTCTTCTTCCTGTACACTGCCATTCTACATGCAAAATACAAAATAAAAACCTCCCACCCGACCTGGAAAAAATGTAATCTGTGGACACTAAACAAGTATCTTTTTGTATGTGGCCTAATACAGAAGAGGATGTTTACGGTACGATACATTCTATCGTCCACTGCAACTGGAAATATAAATTTGTATTTTGATGTTTAAACTTTACTAGTAGTAATAATACTCCAAATTTGGTATCAATGGGGAGTATGTGTATTATAATGAATGAAGTAGCCATAAGTCATGTAGAATGGTCAAACTAAAGTCAAATATTTTGGTGCAATATTATTTAACAGGACCTTTCTGACATTCAGTGTACATGATCTGTCTATCATGGATACACAACCAACTGCAGTAAGCTAAACGTCCCACTTCCTAGTCCATGTGTTTACCAGAGAGAAAGCCCATTACATTTACAATCATCTGTCAACATCAGCAACTTCCCATGGGCATAGCTTCAATATACACAGCTACACAGCCCCGTACCACCTGAGATTACAAAATTATGTTTTTATTCAAATATATGATGTTTTATAGCATTTATTCCATCGCGTTATATTCCAACATTGTCGAAAATGTCTACGTAAAATCCCAAGCTATGCCCTTGCTGCCAGTATTAAAACATGCAGAAGACACACAGATTTGGCAGTCAAATATTTATAGTAAGATTCTGGAATAATAATACAGGGTCCGTACAGGTCCTGGAAAGAGATGGATTTAACTTATTTTGAGTAATTAGTTTTAAAAAGTCTTGAATTCCATTAAACTTAAAGGGTCCCTGATCTAAATTAGTCCGAAATCGGCATTTGCCATTATTGTTTTTTCATGAAATCCAAATGAAAATACATTGTAGTCTTGAATTCCTATCAAAAACAGCATTAAAATAGCCTTGAATTCCATATCTGTGCATATGTATGGACCCTGATAATGCTCCAAAAGTCTACACATGGATAGTTCCAACCAAGTGTGTTCTGAATGCAATCTCATGCAAATAACAATAACATGGATGCTTAATAATACATATGTAGACCTATGTTATGTAAATGTGTCGAGTTAAATATCACACATAAAAGATATGGTTGGTTGTTGGAGTTTTAGATCCTGGTAACATCTAAGGTCATATCAGGACGGGTACCGACTTGTGACAGTGTGCACTCACAATGACTTTATAGTGTTGCCCCACTGGGAAGCCAGGCTGCCAGCACCATGAACTGATATCTCACTCAGTCACATTATCCTGACACCGAGCCAACCAGTTCTTACTCTATTCTAATCATGCTGAGCGCCTAACTAGCAAGCGACAAGTATCAATTTTGTAAGTCATTGGTTTGGCTCGTCGACAGTGAACTCCCGACCTTCCGCACGGGAGCCTCGCGCTCTGCCGATTCGGCCACCACGTCCAGTACACAAGTGATATGTCAAAACTATATGTTTCTATGTGCAATATATTAATACTGATGAGTGTGTTAATATCTTGACAATTTGTGTGTCATCAGTTAATGTGTTTATATATGCATATGACCTTATGATATATCTAAAACAAATATAAGCGACTAGTTCTCTCGATATTGTTCACCTTCCCCGCACTCAACACAATAGGCCTACAAACTTTTGCTTCAGATAGGAGGCAACTGTTTATTACATACATATCGTATAAATAGATGGAATTTTGACAAACGCGGTATTTACCAAGTTGTGGGACCTCTTGAAACAGTGATGCATTAAATTTCTTGTGTGTTCTTGATCTTAAATTAGGTTTGTGCCGCATACTTTCAAATCAGGGCCAGTGTCCTATCCATTGAGCTAGTATTTTACAATCGTCACAATAGCTGCTCATTCTGGAGCCATTCGAATTAATTGATGGGCATTATGAAAGACAGTAGCCACGAATGCTTAAAAGGGATTTGTCATTCATATGTGCTGATAGTTGCAAATTGTGATATTAAGTTCACTTCTTACGTAATGTAATATGTAATTTAATATGCGTGTCTCAAGTTCTCCTGGTCCCTCGGGAAAAACAAGCTGCAACCCAGCACGTTACATCTAGAAAATTGAAGCAGGTGGTGAAAACACAATATCCATGATATAAGACGTAGTATTTTATGTCATAAAAATTATTGTCTAAGGCAATTTGTATGAAAGTAGACACTCTAGAGATTATGTAGTGAAGGATAGGGCTGAGTGGGGGACAACTCCCCACCTTTCCAGTCATGCAAGTTGAAACTGTAATAGGGTCGCGTTCAGGGTATGCCTCTGCGTCGACTCCGAGACAGCTCCGCGACATCTTTTTGGCTTATTTGCATTCAGGGTACGTTTTGGAGACGCCTCAGAGACATCTGGCTTTTCAGGTAGGAGGCAAAAAGCATCTAGAAAATGGCCACCAAATTCAGTGGTTTCAGCCAATCAGAGCTGTTCTTTTCAATTGCAAATGGCTGCGCCCAATGGAGGTGGCCATTCGAGGCAACCGGTGGGCTTTTGCCGTTCAGACTAGCGCGACATCCAGAATTTCTCTGAGATGCCTCTGAGGTGCGCCCTGAACGCGGCCCTGGGTCTCAGCTTCAGTAGTACTTGAGGGACCAGTGGAACTCGGAATGACCGTATTAGTTCGTTTAGTTATTATAAAGCGCCCATGGTTCATATAATCTGACATCTTGGAAATGTGCACTGCTGCTAAATTGCTTGTTTCAGTACACTACTAATGAGTTATCTCTACAATTTATTTTATTCGCAACTAAATTGTAATATAAACTGAGGCAATGTAACTTTCATTATTAGAAGTAGTACTGAAATCAACCAATGGGCGTTGCGCGATTGCATTATAGATATTCATTTTTGTTATAATGAAAAGAGGGCAATTCGTCATCTGCAAAGAAAGACAGTGTCTGACTATCGTATGGTGTTCTCTAACCCATATGTATTTTAAAAGCTAGTGAACAACCTTATAAAATAAGTAGATTGTACACTATTTTTTAAGAGAAAAAAAAGCTTTTGCATAACTCTGGCCTAATAAAATGTGAACTAAATATTATGAGTCTAGTTAGTTTACATTGCAGATCACATGTAGGCCTATTTGTAATAGCCATCACTATAATTAGGTACTCCAAAGTGGGTGTGTACAGTGTCCGCAGCGCAAAATTTGACCTATTTTAACCATTTTAAAAAGGCTTGAATCTCCACTAATTCTGCTTGGTTTGAAATAAAGATTATATCAAATTAATGCTTGTTCTTTTGTCTTTTAGGGTGTCTGATTTTTAATTATCATTATGAAATAAATCACAGTCATTGGACACTTGTTGGCGGGTACCATCAGCAGCTCTGAGCATGCTCACCGATTTTGTTTTCATCCAGTCTGAGCTACTCCCTTCCCTAAACTTGATGGCTTGGTGAGTACATTGACCTGAGCTAAAAATAACCACCAATAAAAGATAGAGAAGAATCTAGGCTTCATTAGCATATCAAGCATGAGTGTTTCTGAGTGGGAAATTTGATTGAACTGAAGGAGTGAAAACATTAAGACATTAATCCTCCTTGAAAATTGATCAGGATCGTTTTGAAAATTATATCATCAGAAAGCTTAAGTCTTCCTCTACCTAACCAGAACACTATTTGGTTGAGATTTATATCATGCGCATCAAGGTTGGTCTGAGAAATGACTGCTGCAAGAATGTGGCTATTGTCACCTCGCGATGCTTAAAAGTGAATGTTGTCTTTCTTTCTCTGATCAGTTAGAAAATGATGTCATCATGTAGAGCTTTTAATTCTGGTTATTTCGGTATAAAGTGTGTAGTGATCGGAAAATTAGAATGGGAGTTATGCTAAATCAATCTTTAAACACTCATAACTTTGCAGCTATTCAATCGATCTAAATGATTTTTATATCATTGAGATCCAATTTAATAGATCTGTACAGATATATAAGATGTAATACTGACCTGTTGAAAATAGAAATCACTTTGGAGTACCTACTATAATGTTTATATCATAACAGAAAACATGTAATAGTAGAAAACATTCCAAATAATAACAGAACCCATATTCAAATGAAGGTTTACATGTTGTGGACATGTCAGAATAGGAATAAAAAGGTATTCACTTTTTGATTTAAATCTTATGCAAATTAACAACTACGTTAAAATGTCTTGTGTAACATGGAAATTATACATACACATATATCCAGAACATCATTTTTACTTACAGAATGCATTTAAACAAAATTTGATTGATTACAGTTAAGCAAACACAATTATGTCTTACAAGAAAAATGTTGAAGCAAAGTTGAAAAAAGGTTTGTGTCAATTTTGATATAAATGTCTACATTTTCACTTTCGCACAAAATCATATAAACATACGTTTGCTACGTTTTGTTGGATAAATTAAATAAATTAGATAAATTAAATACGTACAACATTGCTAATATACAGATGCAACAACAATTATTTGACTTGCTATTAAAAAAAGAAAGAATTATGTCCATCGCAACATGGACGCTATGTGGTAGCCAGCTTTAGAGAACAACCCATTTAAAACATGTGGGGCGTCGTATTTGGCGGCAAAATGAAAACGTCAATGACACTAGGCTGCCACCTCGCGGTGGGGAAATGCATTGTTGCTATCTATTCTGATGCCATCTAGCAGCAAACGCGGGTATTAGCTCAGCTCAGTTTGTTCATACTGCTGTGCTCGCTTCATTAGTCCATACAAGGCGGCCAGTGTAGTTATAGTTATGCTGGATTTCACGTACGTTGTCCCCAATTAAATCAATCATGTACTCACGGCCAGATCAATTAAAAAATTGTTAGGGAGGTTAATAAATCAATATAATCGGGAACTGCGTGTGCTGTGGCGCATGTTATGACTTGACAGCTGTCTAACTGTCAAGCTCCACAACTCTCATTAGTTTATCGTGTATACACCCGGTGGCACAGGCCTATGCTTCTCGGAATGTAGAGAGTGCTGGAACCAGCGCGGGGACATTCTCTGCGGGACTAATGTTAGCAATGGCTACAAACCCATTCCGCTTCGATCCGCCCAGCTCAGCAAGCTCGGATAGGTAAGTCACTTTCCTATAATCGGCGTATTATGGACATGGAAAATACCAATATGTTCTCGTGGTTTGTGCATGGCTTGATTGAATCTGCAAAAGCTGACATGTGTTGCGAATATACACGAACATAAGTTCGTCATTGACCCAAAATAAACTTACATTGATTCATTGAAGCCTAGAATTTAGTAGAAATAGAAACAGAAACACAGTTAATAAGCTAAGACTAAGTTTCACTTGCATAGTTGTCAATGCAGTAGACTGCTTTCTCAATATAAATGTCCAATGTACAGGGAAAATAGATCAGGTGGGCTGATTGAATGTTTTGTATGTGTTTTGACCACTAAACTGAAATTATGAATGGTATACATTAAAGGGACCAGCTATAGCTCGCTGGGACACTGCTCGTACTCCGACAAATGCTCTCCAAGCACAATCTTGTTTAGTTTTTATGTTTAAATGAACCAAGTATGTGTGGGGAGAGTATGGGACCAGGGCACTGCTAGTCTGAACTGCAAAGGCAGTTTGTTGTCTTCAAAATGGCCGCCCCCATAGGCGGCGGCCATTTGCAATGCAAAAGCTGTGCTGTGATTGGCTGAAATTGTGCCGGCAACAGGCTCACACAGTAACAAGATTTGCTGGTTCCCAGTATGGGCGGCAATAAATTTCAGACCGATTACACCGAAATCTATTGAATGCGATCATATTTAACAGAATTACATACTAAAATAATGAAATTTAATTAAATTAACCTTAAATTCCAAGCGATATTAACGTAGCAGCTCGATCAGCGTCGAATCGCCGAGTGTAAACAAAACAAATAGCAGTGATCGCCGCAATGTGCGAAAATCCGCGCATGCGCAGAAGCATAACACCAGCGGCAATGTTTTACGCTGAAATCTATTGAATGCGATCATATTTAACAGAATTACATACTAAAATAATGAAATTTAATTAAATTAACCTTAAATTCCAAGCGATATTAACGTAGCAGCTCGATCAGCGTCGAATCGCCGAGTGTAAACAAAACAAATAGCAGTGATCGCCTCAACGTGCGAAAATCCGCGCATGCGCAGAAGCATAACGCCAGCGGCAATGTTTTACGCCAAAATCTATTGAATGCGATCATATTTAACAGAATTACATACTAAAATAATGAAATTTAATTAAATTAACTTTAAATTCCAAGCGATATTAACGTAGCAGCTCGATCAGCGTCGAATCGCCGAGTGTAAACAAAACAAATAGCAGTGATCGCCGCAACGTGCGAAAATCCGCGCATGCGCAGAAGCCTCCGCCGCCGGCGCATTAGGCCACCCTGTGGCACAAATCTGAACTATTCCGAGTTCGTTTGTTTTCCACGCGGCGGATAGCTGGCGACTTTAAAGTTGTATAGTCTAGTCCGATGTTGTTGAGTTTCTGTAATTTTTCTGAGATAAATATATTAACCTGATCATTATAATCAACCTTACTTTAGCTTCAAGTCCTGTTTATTTTAGACAGTTATGTTTTGAGATATTTGAAGTGCAAACATGTCAAATTAGTTTTGGCAAGCTTGCCAAAACTCTGACACCATAGGCTTTGGCAGTAACAGGTCCTATTAAATTGCCTTAGTATTCCCTGATATGTGGCAACAAATGCTTAATAAGTGCATCAGTATCTAAATTAGATATGTAGAATCAATTCCAGATAATTCTTTTGGTTTTGAAAATGTGATGCTTCATCGGACTATGCAGCTTTAATATACTATAGACTTATAGTCGACTATACTCTCTAGACTATAGCAGAGAGCTTGTATATAGATGAGAGGGACAACTCCCGCGAAAATCGGTAACACAGGCTACTTTATTGTTGAACAATCCTTGAGTTTGCCGGTATGTGCAGTGCAAAACATTAGTTTTCTTCAAAGATTAATAGAAATCCAGAACCCTAACCTTATAAATTCAATATAATCTTTTTGGTAAACATGTTTTCTATATGTGTTTCAAGCGGCTTGTGTCTAGGTTATGTAGTTTTAGAGATTTTTGACATTTTCTGTATGAAGATTGCTCACCGCCATTGAAAATGCATTGAGTTTGCCGTACATGCAGTGCAAAACGTTTATTTTATTCCAAATTAATACAAATGCAGAACACTAACCATATAAATTTAATATAATCTATTCATTGAATATGTTTTCTATATGTGTACCAAACGATTTATTTCTAGGTGGTGTGGTTTTAGAGATATTTGACATTTTCTGTATGAAGATTGCACACGACCATTGACAATGCCTTGAGTTTGCCAGCTGTGTCATAAAGTGTTCAGCAACCACCACTTGGAGCGCCACAGTCGGCAGCTGTTACACGTTCTACTATGACAGTTGTCCCTCTCATCTATATACACGCTCTCTGACTATAGTGACTATACGACTATAGGCATAGCTAGGTACCCCAGGTTAGGGTATGCAGGTATTGCAATACCTCAGGGAGTTTGACGCCCTGCTTAGATAAAAGATTCACCCGGCACTTGTAGTACACGGGTGAACGACAACGTAATGTAAATACGGGCGAAAATAGCTTTAGTATGGAACTTGAAGTAGAAACTGTGGTTCCATGATCAAATGGCTACATATATTGGCACAGATTTGGTGAAATGGGAGAGAATGCAAAAATCCAAGATGGCGGCCATAGAATGCTGTCGATTTCAATTTTAAATCGTATTAAACTAGCTATTTTATTATATTTTTCAACTCAAAGGTAGCGGGTAAATATGAACACATCTACAAAGAATAAATGTTGTTTCTTAGATCGTGGGGTCGTGGGTTCGGGCCATGGTCGAGTCAAACCAATGACTTGAAAATTGGTGCTTGTCACTTCCTAGCCAGGCGCTCGGCATTACTAGGACATGGCAAGGACTGGTGTGCTCAGTGTCAGGATAATGTGACTGAGTGGGATACCAGGTCATGGTCCCGGCGGCCTGGTTTCCCAGTGAGACAGCACTATAAAGTCGCCAGGATGCGCACTGTCACAAGTCGGTACCCGTCCTGATATGACCTTAGATGTTGCTAGGATGTAAAACAACAACAAACAAACAAACTGTTTCTTAGATTGTGAAATTAGGCTCTCATTTCATTAACCCACTTTTTCGACTATTGTTATATAGGGTTGGTATTCACCCATGTGCTGCGAGTACCGGGTGAATCCTTTATCTAGCCCCTGCCCTGCAGAGTTGTAAACCACTGCCTTGTGGTACAGGTTCTTGACAGAACCGAAGGCTAAGGGAGCAAACCATAAACAGAAAACCATGTCACTGTGGCAGCAGGAAGGGTGGTTGATGTATGGAACTCCCAACCAGCCACTGCAGGGACAAATATTTTTGCGCCTGTCTGGACATGTTCTTGCCGGTGTGAAACCTCTATTTGCTCCCCTAGAGAGTGCCGCTGGTAACTTGCAAAAGCCAGCAGCACTTCAACACTTTTGCAGGCAGCTTTCATGAAATGACATCACTCTCACAGCAGAGAGCTAAATGGAGAGCGGCAGTCAAGTAATGAAAGCAGTCTTTGTCGCATCGCGACCGACAGCATGATGATGATGATGATATCTTTTATCATCTCTTGAATAAGAGTGACCCCCACACATTTGCAGATATGTGGCGCCCCCTCGTCGCAAGCTATGACTCGAAAACTCAGCCAGACCCAGCACTACATGAGCATCCTGAGGCACTAGGCACTCACAGAAATGTTTTTGCGCCGAATACACTGCACACAACTCATGATTTTTAACTTTAGCTATAGGAATTTTGTGAACTCGCTGCCCATACTGGATTGGACATGTCTGTATTCCATGGACATTTAGAGTTTTTCTTCAGGGTGGGGAAAGAAGCGATTACGTCTTATTGAGCTGGTTAGTTATTTTGATGATGAACGAGGCATTATTTGACCTACTTTTGAAGAGGCAGTGCAGCCATGCCTCAACTCGCTGCTACCCTTTAAACTGGTTAAAGCTCAAAACGGGCCAGCAACTCTGCTTATCTCAGGCACATGCTCTTGATTGATCTAGATGCAGCGTACTGGTTGCAGACCTGCAAAATTTATAGAGAGGCTCCGATAAATCGGCCCAATCTTTGGTTGAAGAGTAATCTTCAGTAGGGATGGTTGTAGAAACTGTAGACATCTTTACAACGTTGTAACGGCGAAGCGTTGAGGCGGCCCCGAATCTCTTCGGTCCGGCGGTAGTTGAGCACTTGTATCCAGTCGATATCAGCAAGGGTTTCGAAGAAGGGTGGGTAAAGATGGGTGCAGCGGTGGTTCCAGCAACGAGAACAAAGCGAGAGAAAACGTAAAGGTACAGGGGCCCACCCAAGCACACAACTCCCCTGGTCGGGGTGAGGAGTATGCCTGGGAGAGAAAAAAAAGGGTAGAGTCTAGGAAAGAGAAATGAGAGTTGAGTCAAAGGACCGTGTCTATTTGCTCTATGGTGACCAGCCGGCGAGCCAAAGACACGGACAGAGTAAGAGTAGAAAGTGAAATGCCGGCGGGCTCCCCTTCCTGGAACTCTTTTCAAACATATCAAGGAGGACCAAGGCCAGCGGAGAGGAGATAGAGAGAGGTGTGGACGAAGTGGGGCCCGGATAGCAAGAGCTGGAGACAGCGGTGGGTCGCGTTGGTCGTAATGCGTAATGCACCCCCTCCCTCATCTACTGACACTCAACTATAACCTTCATTCACCTGTACATTGCTCCTCATGAGCCCTTTCTACCTTATCTCCATTTATTGATTTACCTTACATTGCTCCTTATGAGTTCCTTACATTGCTCCTCATTACACTGCTCCTCATGAGCCCCTTCCACCTTTTCTCCATTGATTGATTTACCTTACATTGCTCCTTATGAGTTCTTTACCTGCTCCTCCTGAGCCTCTCCCTCTGTATGCTCTGTTTGTTTGAGGCGTAAATAAACGCCTTACTTCCACCCCCGCCTTGCCTTCTTCCTTTTCGCGCATCATAAGGGGAGGATGGGGGGGCGGGGGGGGGGGGGGGGGGGGTAGGACGTATGGGGGAGAGTCCTCCGCCGTGAATCAAACGCAATGCAAGCATTACGACCAACTGGCCTGATCAACTGATAAGAATAAATTAATCTCTGACGTGGATTCAAGAATTAAAATGTCACGTGTGGATAATGATGTAGCGTGTGGGAAGGGGAGAGTGTGTGGGTGTAGGTACGCCGTGTATGTGTATGTTGTGATGTTGGTTAAGTTTATTTATTTACAGTCCAAGTTATCCATATTGCAGGCCGTCAACTGTCCTACTTTTTACTATTTTTCCCAGTTTTCCCCCATGAAGCCCAATTTTCATTTTTGTAAATCCTATTTTGCCCTATTCTTTTAATCTATGGACCCGCTGCGTCTTTTTTCTTCTACAAAACGCCATGATTTGTCTTTTGACCATGTCACTTTTGCTAAAATGTTGTCAGGAAATGTCTATTTTAATGAAAGATAAGGGGGCACCTACTAAGCGGGTTTGCCTACTAAGCTGGTAAGCTCGGTAGACGATAAATGAAATAGACGACCACGATATGTAGGGGCCTACATATTTTATTCCTACGATAGTCTTGTATTTCCTAGATGTTCATAAACATACGAGGCTAATAATCAAGGGGCATGGCCATATAATTTTATACAGTAATAATTATATTATATGTACCATAAAATATTCATAATTATATGCTATAATATATTAGTATAACAAATATATAATTATATATAAACATACCGGGAGAGTTGTGTGGGACCTACCCGTGTTTTAAACAAAAATCCATGTGGAGTGTGACAACTCACGAGCCACGGATCATTTCGAGTTCGAAAAATTGTGTTCAAACATTTATTTTTCTTCTTTTGAATCATGTGAAAGCCACCAAATGGAATCTGTAAATTATGATTGTATTCACGAGCCTCTTCCGTCACCACCCATTACTAGGTCAAAGACAGTCATGAATGTGATTGTTGTCGTGATATCACCTGAGGCTTAGCCCACAATGAATGGGGGGTGGGGGGTGGAGCCTGCCCGACCTACTTTTGGTAATAGCGTGCTAATAATAGCCTTGACCACGTGAGTTTACTCATGCCCTTATGGCCCTGTCACACTACGACGTAATGGCCAACGTGACTTCGACGTGGGTGATTTTTCGTCATTACGTCGGGTCATGTTAAAGTCAGGTTAGGCTCTCGTCACCTCTCGTCGTAGGACGTCGAGGTTTTGGACATGTTGAAAAAACTTTGACGTAGCTCGACGAGTTGATAAGACGTTCGCGTCACATTAGGCTCTCGGTCACGTTAGGCTCTCGTTATGACCACATCGTCTGGTTGGTTGGTTGGTCCTACTAGTGCTACTAGTGATACTAGTGCTACTACTAGTTCTACTAGTGATACCAATAACACTTCTAGTGCTACTAGTACTACCAGTGCTACTACTACTATTACAAGTGCTACTAGTACCACTACTAGTACCACTAATATTACTACTAGTACCACTAATAGTACCACTAGTGCTACTAGTGTTACTACTAGGTCTACTAGTGATACCAATAACACTACCAGTGCTACTAGTGCCACTATTACTACTAGTATTACAAGTGATAGTAGTACCCAAATAGTTGTTGGTTGGTTGTTGTTTGGTTGTTGGTTGATTGTGCTACGAGTGCCACTACTACTACTATTACAAGTGCTACTAGTATTACAAGTGCTACTAGTACCACAAATAGTACTACTTTTCCTAGTACCACTAATATTACTACTAGTACCATTAATAGTACTACTAGTACCACTAATATTACTACTAGTACCACTAGTACCACTAATAGTACTACTAGTCCCACAAATAGTACTACTAGTACCACTAATAATACTACTAGTACCACAAATCGTACTACTAGTACCACTAATAGTACTACTAGTACCACCTCTCATTCCGACGACGTTATACCGTCGTTACACCCACGTCGACCACGCCGCGTGTTCACACGGGCAAAGTTTACGCCGAACTAGATGAGGCGAACTAGTGTCGTGTCAACACACGGAGCGGTTTAAGGCGGAAATCGATATCTGCGCATGAGCAAGTCCAGACTAACCAGCGCCAGTTTCGCTTAGTCGACGTCGGCACGAGAGAGTGTGGGTTCGACCTAGATCTGTTTCGACTGAATCGTATTGTTTTGGAACGGTCAAAACTTCCTCTGGGCAGTGAAACCCTAAAAATAAATGATGAAAAAAATATATGTGCACAGCTAGCAGTTTCATAGAGCAAATTTACCGGAAAGTCAACACTCAGATCTCGACTGTGACGTGCTTAATCCGTCTCAAGTAAGTCGGTTGCATTCACACGGGCGATATAAGTCGAATCACCTACTTAGGTGGTTTATAAAATCCGATTTATATGAGTCGAATCAGCCCTAAACCGCCTCAGCCGTGCGTTCACACGCCAAATGTGAGCCGAACTAGGCAAGTCGATTTATATGATTCGAATTAACTGCCCCGTGTGAACAGGGCTTTGGCCTCGTATTTGCAGATCACATCGGGTTTTTCGAAAGTCGCCCACGTCGGACTAACGTTGGCCATTACGTCGTAGTGTGACTGCACCATTACGGATCTCGCGCCGCATGTGGACTGAGCGGGCCACTGTTACCATGGTGTTTCTGCGGTGTGGGCGTTGGGTGGGAGGGGAGGGGAGGGGAGGGGGGGGAATCTACTGTACAACCAACCCACCTCTCACCAGCTGTGCGCACCGCCATCACCACCACTGGCAGTTATGGCCCTGTCACACTACGACGTTTCCCCCGGCGCGCCGGCAACGCGCAAAATATTTGCAATCCGTCGAGAAACGTCAAACTTTTCGGCATGTTGCGGGGTAGTTGGACGGGCGGCAGCGTGTTGGTAGCGTGATCATAGCGTGTTATTAGCGTGCGGCCCCGCGCGGTGGAACAAAGTGTCAACGTCCCGCCAGCGGGTTCCCAGCATGCCATCAGCGTGATATCGGCGCGTTGTCGGCGCTCCGCCGGCGCGCCGACGGCGTGGGAGTAGCGCGTTGGTGTCATGTTAGTAGCGTGTCAACGCGTACATACCCGCCAGCAATACGTTAAGCCGCGCCCGCAGCGCGTCCACACCCGCCGCCAACGCGCCGAGAAACGCTGAAGCAACGCCAATAGCACGCCCACTACCCGTCAATGGCACATTACGGACGCGCTGATGGAACGGTCGCATTTTTGTGAAAAAGATGCCAACGTTAAGCGACGTTGCTCAACGCGATGCCAGCGTTCCGCCGGCGCGCTGGCAACGGGTTTCGACGTGTTGCAAACGCGTCCGTAACGCGCCCTTCAACCCGTTGGAGCGCGTCGCTGCGCGCCGACAGTTTTGTGCAAGCACAAAACGATCGGCACGCCCCAACGTAGACCGACGGCCGCCGACGTGTTGATTCACACGTTGCTATCCCTCAACGTGTTTCGACGCGCCGGTAACGTACCGGTCGTGTACCGACGTTTCGCTCAAAAAACCAACACGTCGGCGCGCGTCGACCCCCGTTGGTGAGAAACGTCGTAGTGTGACAGGGCCTTTACAGAGGTAGCAGTCACTCACACAGCCAAACTTACCCAGACACGACGGGCGTAATCGAGTAATCAACTCCGGTCACCCGAGCCACTTTTTGGCGCATGCGCAGATTCTACAGACTTGGGGCGAATAATCGAATACGCTTCTCCACGCTCGGGGTGGAAAAAAATGGTATTTTTTTTCTCTCTTTTTTGTTTTAAATAACCGATATAACTACAGCAAAATAGGATTTAAAGTATTTTATGATTGCATGGTTTAGTTATATTTCCATTTCATTAATCTGTGTTATTACCCAAAAAAACATGTACGACTGGTACTGGAAGCTGTTATCCTGCAGCACGGTACCAGCACAAATATGACGTCATCGCTCCTAGCCAACCCCAGCCAAGAGGTGGGTTACTGCCTCATACTGGGGGTCGGGTCGTTTTGCACACGTCATGTGTTTTTGTCAACTCCACTCGCGGTGTTCGATTTGAAATTCTAGTGAGTCGGGTGACCTGAGTCGCCTGGGTCGTGTTAATCGATTACGCCCAACAGCACACTGTGACTGTCGGAACCACTAGGGCACGTGTACGTGGCGCTGTCAGTGTCAGCAAGTGGAAAGCTAACATCGCGCTGTGAACCAAACTCGCTGCTTAGTATACATTGTCCTGACGACACTGGGAAACATAGGTGGAGCCTTTTGAGGGGGAGATAGGGATTCGGAGAAGTGTGCGTCATCAGCTGACGTGCACGGCAGCAGTCAAGTGAGTGACTGTTCGGGGGGAGCGCGCCGCGCTGTCCGCCGCTGCAGTCCCCGGACCTGCTGACCGCCGAGCCGGCAGAGGTGTCTCCCGGCCTCCCACTCAGTCCCAGCCTGATGTGTGTGTGTGTGGCCGCCCGCCCTCCTACCATATTCACCAAACTTGCAGCCATTTATTTAATCCCAACGCTGAGACTGATTAGATAGGTGCTTAGCTTCCATCGCCCACATCTACCAGCCACTCACATCCAGGAAATAACCCAGAGCAGAAAGAGTGGTCTGCTTCCTCCAACCCGCGCGCTCCCTCTGCCGACAGGCGACACCCTCACCCGCACAAACCTGTGGCGGGAAAGGACAAAGCAATGACTGAGGGAAGTAGCAGCAACCAGTCGCCATCGTGAAAAGGATATACAGACCCGTGTTTGGAACCATCACATCGTGGATGGTCGCTATAGGTGTGTCACTGTGTGTCCTGCTTTTCTTTCTGAGTCAGCGCATTGTGATCTGATCAGAAAAAGACCGCTGTTTGCGGAGTAAGAACTCCCGGGAGAAGGCGTCCGGGGCTTTGTTCTGGAATCCAACCCAACTTTCCCCAGGGAACGGCGGTGCCAAAAACACAGGTCACGGGCACCAGACTGAGTGACTGACGGGCAGGCAGGCAGGCGCCGCCCGCCACGTGACATCAGCTGACCCCTGCCGGCCGCGCCGCGCACACAAAGACCCGGGCCTGCTTCTTGTCTCCTGCTACTGGTTTAGCAGTTGACGTGGTTACCACTGGGGGAGATGTCCAGCCCCGACCAGCCTCCCCCGGCTGCCGACCAGGCCGCTGTGCCGGTGACACTGCCGCTTCTCACCAATGGACTCTTGGAGACAAGCTGTAACTATCACGCACAGAACGGGCCGGGAGAGCTGACCACCTCCTGGGTGTGGGGCTGCGAGGCGGTGCGCCTGGACGACGAGAAAGATGCCGACCTTCCTTTCGAGGATGATGATAGCGAATTGTCGGACAACTGTGCCCGCAAGACATCCAGGTAAAGCAAGGTTTCGCTCTGACAGTCTGAGACTTGCGAGCCATATCAGACTTGGATTGAAGCTCGGTCCATATTGATGATATTCATATTGTTGATTGGATTTGAAGTGCCAGTTTTACCAACTATTGTCTATTCGGGTGTGACACATCCACTTATTGACTTAATATATCATATGGATATATCATACGATGTATTTGGCAGTGACCATTTGATTAGTATACTTAGCAAACTCTATAGAATAAATAGTCAAGAGACCTCATAATAGTCATATGGAGTGGCCAAATGAGTTGAGCGTCGAATCTCCCGTTTTGGTAGATCGTGGGATTCGAAGCCGTGGATTTAAACCTAGGTCAGGTCAAACCAGTGACTTAAAAATTGAAACTTGTCGCTTCCTAGCCAGGTGCTCGGCATTATAGGGCAAGGACTGGTTGGCTCAGTGTCAAGATAATGTGGCCGAGTGGGATATCAAGTTATGGTGCTAATGACCTGGTCTCCCAGTGGGACCGCACTATAAAGTCACCATGAGTGCACACTGTCACAAGTCGGTACCTGTCCTGATATGACCTTAGACGTAAAAGCACCAACCAACCACTATTCAAGATTAGTGTTATTAATACCCCAGTCACACGAGGCCTGCGTTCCCTTACGATCATTTCGCGACATCCATACATCCTCCTTACAACTCCCTTACACACTGGCACCAGGAGATCACCAACCTCCCGGCGACCATTTCGGAAATTTTGGACGCAATGAGGTTGCAGCTGCTGCACTTGCAACCTCCTTGCGACAAGTTTGGTCGGCACCAATAAAAGGTGGTTGGTGACCTGGTCCTGCCAGGTCACTGACCCCCTTGGTTGGCGATTTGGCGCTGTTGGAGTGGAATTCCATTATTTTCATGTCAAATCCGTTATTTTGAACTAAAAAGTGACAGAATAAAGCCTAAATTGATCAAATACCACTTCTCTGTAGTCATGATCTCCAATCTAACATCAGTATTTATTTTTTATTTTATTTGTAATTCTTTTGTGTGACGATCATGTTGCGATGTGTTACATTATTATTTCAATTGGTATCATTATAATAAAAGTGCAGTGTCAAGTTGAATGCTAAAGTCCCCGTCAATTAATTCTAACATGATAGCAATACATAAGTAACATAATCAAGCATAAAATTAAACAGTGTAGAATGGAATTTGTTATTTTTTTCTGAAACGGAATTTGCTATTTGGTGAAATGGATTTTGCCTTATTTTGAAACGGAAAATCATTGGCACTACATATGTAGTGTGCATCTTGTTAATGTTAGTGTTCACCCAAATGAAGCTCTAATGACTAGGGATGAAGCAGAACATTTATTTATCTAATTAACATGTATCGGAACAATTTTCCAGTCTAATATTAATAAATAACGCGAATATGTCCGACAATATGTACAAAGTATTTATCATGCATACTTTGTATGGCAGTTCTTATCTCAATTTAAAAAAACTAAATTAAAAATGTCTTCTAGTGGAATCATTTTTATTAGCAGTTCTACAATTATATTTTATATCTATTTTTTAGACTAAATAACTCCAAATTGTCATTTTACCTAAGTGTTGTCTGTTTAATTCTAAACCGATATGGGTTTAATGGTCTCAATTACTGTTTTACAACCATCTCTAATCAAATGTAGCTTCACTCTATTTGGGTTATAATTGATACCTAAATTGTATTACAAAATTTACAACTTGAATAATTCAAGTCACTATACAAAGTATAATGGAAATTGTGTTCCTTACCTTACCATTGAGGACAACCCCTACATTAATGCACCCTGCAGCACACCAGCTGCACCTAGATGCAGCTCTTTTAAAAATATTTTTTATAATGAAAATCACAGAAAACCCAAAATAGTTTTGTTTATTAAAAGAAACTCTCAACCCCCTTCTTCAAGAGTTTCCCTTTTCGAAGTTATCAACTCAAAGCCTGCTCATGTGATTATGCTCATCTTTGCGCTAATATCATCTGCTTTGCTTTTTGTTCTTCAGACTTTATGGCTGAGCATAGCTTAAAACCATCGTCTTATGCGAATGGGGGACATTACGATTTTGTGGTTCAAACAATTGCCATTGGCGTTGCCACTGAAACAGTGGGCCTAAAAACATATTGACAGTATAGTTCTGCACACTGACTAGTTCTGTGTACTGACATACTGATGGCATGGTCCTGTGTGCTGATGGTAGTTCTTTGTACTGACATACTGATGTTATAGTCCTGTGTACTGACTGTAGTCCAGTGTACTGACATACTGGTGGTATGTTCCTGTGTATTGACTAGTCCTGTGTACTGACATACTGACAGTGTAGTCCTGTGTACTGACTGTAGTCCTGAGTACTGACATACCGGCGGTATTGTCCTGTGTACTGACAGTATGGTCCTGTGTACTGAAAGTATGGTACTGTGTACTGGCTGTAGTCCTGAGTACTGACATAGTGGCAGCACAGTCCTGTGTACTGACATACTGATGGTATAGTTCTGTCTACTGACTAGTCCTGTGTCCTGACAAACTGGCAGCATAGTCCTGTGTACTGACATACTGGTAAAGTTCTGTCTACTGACTGTAGTCCTTGTACTAACTAGTCCAGTGTACTGACATACTAACGGTATAGTTCTGTGTACTGATTGTAGTCCTTGTACTGACTAGTCCTGTGTACTGACATACTGATGGTATGGTCCTGAGTACTGACTAGTCTGACTTACTGACTGTAATCCTTGTAATGACTATTTCCATGTACTGACATACTGGTGGTATGGTCCTGAGTACTGGCTGTAGTCCTGTGCACTGACATTGACGGTATGGTCCTGAGTATTGACTGTAGTCCAGTGTACTGATGGTATGTTCCTGTGTACTAACTGTAGTCCTCAGTACTGACAGTATAGTTTTCTGTACTGACATACTGATGGTATGGTTCTTTGTACTGACTGTAGTCCTGTGTAGTGACTAGTCCAGTGTACTGACATTCTGACAGTGTAGTCCTGTGTACTGACTAGTCCAGTGTACTGACATTCTGACAGTATGGTCCCGAGTACTGACTGTAGTCCTTTGTACTGACATACTGACAGGGACGATCACCAATTTTTGTAAATTATAATTTTTTGTCTAATTATATTATTTTGGTGTCACGTTTGCGATATTTTGGTATACTGTGGTATGTTAATGTGCACTTAAAATCTACGCTTGAGATATGACTGCAGTTCACGGGGGGACGAGTTTGATGTTATCTCAGCAATCGCATCCGGCAGTGATAAAGAGGCCCGGGGGGGGGGGGGGGGGGAGATGGGATATGCGGGGTGGTGTTCTATTCAATGGTAGACATCGACACCACAGGACACGCTTCGGGGGTCAGAACATCCATCAACCAATCTCTGGGAGAGGCGATGAAAACAAACAAAATTTCACAATCACAACATTTACCTACTTAGTTGATCTAAATGCGATTTAGATACTCGTGCACTCGTTGAGCATTGGCTGCAATTCAGCTCTTCTGTGCCATACTCGACAACAGGTAGACCGTGTCCAGCATTTTGGTGTACATGGTAACATTAATTAAAAAAAATTCCTCCACATCAAATATCTCCAAAGTTTACCTTTTAAAATAAAAATTACTTAGAAATAATATAGCTTAATGCCATCAACCTAATCTGTTTATGGCAGAAACTCAAAATCATCGAATTCATTTCCTCCCACCTCCCACCAACCCTCCCCCCCCCCCCTTTCCTTATTAATTGTAAGTGTACGTTTTGGTTTAGTGTTGTCATTCTTTGGGGAATGCCCAGATTGACAAACTGCTAACACAAACAATTGCTGGCCATTTACGTGAAAGTGGCTTAGAATAGCTGAGCAAGCCATGCTGTATTACTCTCTAAAAACCAGACGGGATGGCCGAATCAGAGCGTCCATCTCCCGTGTTGGTAGACTGTGGGATCGTGAGTTCGAACCCTGGTTGAGTCAAACCAATGACGTAAAGATGGATACAGGCGCTCGGCATTATTAGGATAGGGCAATGACTGGTTGGCTCAGTGTCAGGATAATGTGACTGAGTGGGATATCAGGTAGTGAGGCAACACTATAAAGTCGCCATGAGTACACACTGTCACAAGTCGGTACCCGTCCTGATATGACTAGATGTTGCTAGGACATAAAACAACAACAAACAAACAACTCTCTAAATCAACTACATTTAAAGTTGCATAGTCCGATGCTTTTTAATTTCTGCAATTTTCTGAAATAAATACGCTATGCTAATCATTATAGTCTACTTTAGTTTAGTTTAAAATAACTTATTTTAAATGGGTAACCCTGGGGATATTTGACATCAAATCATGCCAAATTAATTTTGGCAAGCACGCCAAAACGCGCACCATAGATTGCAGTAGTAACAGGTTCTATTAAATTGACTTATTACAACCGTCGATGCAGCAAAACATGCTTAATAAGTGCACCCATATCTAAGTTCAATATGTAGAATTAAGTATAGATAAGTGTTTTGATTTTGAAAATGTGGATGTTTTTAATCGCTATGCAGCTTGACTAAGTTTTGTGAATACATTTATGAATTGTTTGCTCAAGCTCGGTACACGGTGGACAACCCTTTAGTAGAGTGTATTCTCTACAACCGGGGTGGCGGAGGTCGGCCCTTTTGAAACATGGGTCTTGCTCAGGATGAATTAATATGTGGATGTTTGGGACAAGACGGAGTAATTCCGCTACTCTCCGCCACATAGCAGATTGACAGTAATTTCATATTGCTGTCTGCTGTTAGCGAGAGAAAACTTAGAAATATTCGGCTCCGTCCCGGTGATAGTGAATTTCTTCTCTTATTGCATCCTGCTTTTACCGAGTGTTGATATTTTATTTTAGAGAGCACGGTCTTGCATCAGCTGATTTGACCTTCTAGTGTGGGTGTTTGCGGCGCTCGGCATTAATACTAATAGGATAGGACAAGGACTAGTTAGCGCAGTATCAGTATCAGGATAATGTAACTGTGTGGGATATCGGATCATAGTGCCAGTGGCCAAGTATCCCAGTGGGACAGCACTATAAAGTCGCCATGAGTGCGCATTGTTGCAAGTCGGTACCCGTCTTGATATCAGATATGACCTGAGATGTTGATGTTGCTAGGACCTGAGATGTTGCTAGGACGTAAAGCAACAACAAAGAAGCAAACATTAATGTACCTTGTAGTGTGTGTTTTACTTTATGCATCTGGTGGTTGTGACTATGTGAGTGGGTGTTGTTGTAATGTTCATGTCTACTGGGAGTGGTGGTGGCTCCAGTAACTACATAGGAACAAACCATAAGTATGCAGCGTCCCCACGGTACCAGCTGCTGCATAGGAACAAGCCGTATTTTTGCTTAGTCATCATACTATTACTCTCCCCCCCCCCCCCCCCCCCCCCCTTGTGGCAATCTATATTAATTATGGCGCTGCACGCTACTGGTTCTATCACTGGCTGTTTTATTTTATATAAGTTGTGGCCACACTTCACATCTATTCAACTTTACCACATTTATTTGATTTGTAGATGTTATATATATATATAGCTAATTCTGCTCTCTGGCCACCCTGGCCCCTGCCCCTTTTAAGCTAAAGAAGAGTAAAACTACCTTTATTTTCCTGTTGACTTAATACTAGGTACACACCTACCGTTTTTCCGCACCCACCTACCTTATACGATCTAAAACTGCCCAAAAATCGTGAGGTGTGCACTCCCCTAGCACACCTACCGATTGCGATTCACGACTTTTTAGGGCTAAAACTGCTTCCTTACGATTGCGATTCGTGATTCAAAAAATGAATCGGCCCGTTTTCAGTTCTAAGCGGGTTGGGTCGGGTCGCGATTTTTAGTGCGCGAATCGTATACAGTAGGTGTGTACCTAGCATAAGACGTCTCACAATAATAAAAGATTAAAAAATTACCCCATTAACAATTTCTGAAGAGTCCATTTGATACATGAAATAGAATTCTTCTTCTCTCGGCTCGAGTAGACGCCTATTTTACCAGTATACCACACACCCGATGCAGTGAATGATAAGCAGGTGTTGCTCGTCTTCAGGCCCACATGTTGCATACCTACAATTAACAATAACAGTCGTTGCATTTATTGATGGTATTCTCCCGTAGACAGCGAGGCATGCTGTAGTACTGTACATATTGTTTAAGTTGTTTTTGTTAAACATCAACTTTGTTAGCCAAAGCACACGCATGGTAATAAAGCTGTAGACGACACGGTTGTGAGCCTTTGATTAAAGTTTGAAGGAATATGGGATCAATGATATGTGTGACAAGACGCCACCGACAATTACCCCCCCCCCCCCCTCCGTCCTTCCCACCCGTCCCGTGCGGGCACATCACCAACTCAAGTGGGGTATCCCAACTGGAATGCTGAAGGCGATTACTCGAGGGAATGCTCTTATGCACACCTTAGTATTCTTTCCACCTGACATGCACATCATGGGGACATCACCTAAGATATGAGCTAATAAATAATAATCTAAACTTCATTAAGCACCTTTATTATCAATATCACATCACAGTGTGGGTTATTCAATGCTGGTTCAAATTGGTGGTCCCTCACATAACTGTTTTCTTCTAAGTCAATTCCCCTTTTCACACCAAATGGAGACACATCCCCTCATTATACCCTCAAGAAGCAATGATGTGAAAAGGATAATATCTTGTTTATTTTTGTATTGGTAAAATAGATTCCCGTGTCATGCAAATATGGCAGCCAACAACGGGAATATCAATACCCGACTGCTTGTATTGGAAGCTACTTCATAGCAGTTGAAATATTCAAACGGGAACGTGTCAGAAAGCTTGCAGAGCTTGTTTGTCTCAATCAACGATGCTTGAAAGTGAGCAGACTGCATGTTTCATTCATTATGTGTCATGCTATGAAACACTCGTTCAGCTGGGTACCCAACCCTTCTTGCTGCATGGTAACGATCTTGTACTTGAGCTGGGTTGAAGCTGGTTTTGAACACTGTCCAGATGCTTTGTCCCAATAGACTTTCTGGTAGATGATGTATAACCTGGGTGAAGTGCACTGACCGTAGCCTTAACTTAAGAGATGCTATCACGGACTGTGTGGTCGTTCAGGTCTGACTGCCGCTTCTTCGGTGTAGATGCTGGCCCAAATAGATCTGCTAGTAACCGACCATGCGCGGTGGCCGAATCGGTAGAGCACAGGCCTCACATGCGGAAGATCAGGAGTTTGGTTCCCGGTCGAGTCAAACCAATGACTTAAAAATTGTATGCTTGTCGCTTCCTAGCCTGGTGCTTGGTAAAATTAGGAGAGGGCAAGGACTGGTTAGCTCGGTGTCAGGATAATGTGACTGAGTGGGATATTGTGTCATCATGCCGGTGGCCTGATTTCCCAGTGGGGAAGCACTATAAAATCGTCATGAGTGCGTACTGTCACAAGTCGGTACCCATCCTGATATGACCGTAGGTGTTTCTAGGAGGTAAAACAACAGCAAACAAACAAGCTAGTAACCGTTACTGTGGCTGCGATGTAGTACTACTGTCAACTGAGCTAGTTTTGGGAGCTGGAGTGGGTTCAGACTGACCGTCACTTGACTGCTGAGTAGTCTGCTGAGACTATTTCTTGTAATGCGTACTCATTATGTCCAGCTTGTTGCACATGGTGCTTCTAAAGGCATTGTGCGAACACCTTAGATCCATCACTGACTCGATAGAAATGGTCTCATCTAGTGTTCTTAGATCTACCACCCTTGAGCATGTCTAGAACAACCCAAAAAGTATTATTTATTATTTATCAGGGATGAAAGATCTCCGCGATTCCGCAGATTTCTGGGATTTTTCAATCCCGCAGCACCATAAGCATAGATCTATACTAATACGTGGTGCAGATGCCGCAGCACTATCAATGTATACCACAAATAAATGCTCCAAACGCCGTAGCACTATCAGCTTGTACTAATATACATGCTTCAAACGGCGCAGCACTATCAGGGTATACCAATATATATGAAACCCGACTTACGGAAATTTTCCGCGATTCCGCTCTTTCTTTCGCTGTTTCTTGGTGTTAAACCTATGAGAGAATATCAGCATTTCCGCTTTTTTTCCCGGAGATCACTTTCATCCTTGATTTATTTGTATTTATTAAAAATTTAATTTTTGGGGAGGGAGAGGGTCTTCATGTGACATCCAATGTAAAGATTAACAGGATCGAGTTTGCAAGTAAGAATACTTTGGTTTCCCCTCCCTCCTTAATCTGTAACAGCTGAGGAAGGACAAGTTTTATGGTAAACATTTAGGAGTTCTGGGTCCTTTTTGCCATTAATTTATGTAATTTTGGACAATAACGTGTTTTAAACGCCAAAAACCTGTTTGAAATGGGATGGTTTTAACCTGATTTTTAAAATTTTTATATAATTTAATTTAAACCCCCATCCCCCCCACAAAAAAAGGGTTCTTACCACCATGCGGCGAAAACGTGTCAACGTGAGCTCATGTTAAATATTATTGCGGGGCCTCTTCTGTTTAATTACTGCACCTATTTACCATGTTCTACACGCGTTTTTCTACATCGTTTATAACTTTATATGCCATAATGCCACAGTGGAAATTTGAAAGCGTGTTGAATTTTCCTACTAATTATAGACCGAATAAAGTGGCTAACATTTTTTATCAAAGCATCATACCAATTCATACAAAATGATATCAATAGACTTTTTTTGTTAAGGAAAATAATGTGGTAATATTGTTATTGAAAGGTGTTATTTGTTTTTAAATGTCGGCTACTTTTTATTTGTTTTTAAATGTCGGCTACTTTTAATATTAAAAAAATGATGCTATAATAACATCCAACTGCGATAAGGTTCCCCGTGATACACATGACACTAACTTTGGTATTGACATTGACTACACACCAGGTGGTAATGTGACCATAGACGTAACATCCTGTACATTGGCAACATTATGGACGAACAAAGAGCGAGCGGCGACCGGCTCTGTCGAATAAGGAGCACCAGGTTGCTATTTAGCTTCAACGTTCTGACATTCCTTGTTTCCACTGTTACAGTTCGCCATCCTCTCCATTTTTATTGAACCTTGCAGAGTGGTCTTTGTTGCATTGGTTGATTCAATGTTTAGGAACCATAAATACTGATACATCAGTCACACTAGGCTTGGGATCACGTGTGACCAGTTTGGTTGAATGGAGGCTTTTGGTGCAATACATGCAACTGTCTTGCGACCAAAATGAAGAAAAGTGATTGGCGATCAGTGAGGACCAAATAGAGATATTTCTACAACCACTTGCGATCACCTGGCTTTTTCTTTTGCCGCAAGTCATTGCAAGCCTAGTGTGAGTCGGGTATGACTCACTCACTCACTCACTCACTCACTCACTCACTCACTCACTCACTCACTCACTCACTCACTCACTCACTCACTCACTCACTCACTCACTCACTCACTCACTCACTCACTCACACACACACACACACACACTCACACACTGGTGTCAGATGTTGTATATTTAATGTTGTGGAGGAATGCACTGATCCAATACATATTTTCCGAGATATCAAAATGGTCGCCCGAAGAACCCATATCTGGCCTCTGGCTGTGCTATTAAGCTATTGTGTGGGTGAAATACTGAAGTAAATTGATGCAGTGTATGGGTTAATTCTCCACCTAAATCCCCCTCACTCCACTCCAGTCAGGCACAGCAGCAGTGGGGGGGGGGGGGGGGGGGGGGGGGGGAGCAGTGGACCCTTCTGGATACACACAAGGATGGGTGGTTATGTGGGGGGGGGGGGTTAGTAATTAGGTATCGGTAATTAGGTATGGGTGAGTGTTAACGGGTTGGGCTGGAGGGCTGTTATAAGTGTTAAAGTTGCATAGTCCGATGGTTTTGAGTTTCTGTCATTCTGTCTGAGATAAATATATTAGATTGATCGTTATAATGTACCTTGTTTTAGTTTGAAGTAGCTTTTATTTTAAATGGGTAACTTTTGAGATATTTGAAGTGCAAACATGCTAAATTAATTTTGGCAAGCACGCCAAAACTCTGACACCATAGACTTTTGCAGTAACAGGTTCTATTAAATTGCCTCAGTATGTCCTTCTATATGGCGATAGATGTTTAATAAGTGTACCAGTATCTAAGTTAGATATGTAGAATCAAATCCAGATGATTGTTTTGATTTTGAAAATGTGATGCTTCATCGGACTATGCAGCTTTAACATACGTATACACTACAGTAAAACCTTCTCTAACCGCCCTCCTCCACAGATCGACCACTCCCCTATACCGATTGCTTTATTTGGGTCCCTAGCGATCGCTCATATAATACCATTGTAACTATATACTCCCTAAACCTACTACCTCCCTAAATTGACCATTTAAAGTCGGTCCCATGGTCGGTCGATTTAGATTCGTTTTACTGTAGATGGTATTTTACAGAATGTGACAACTTCACTGCAATCCACACTAGAAAGTAACCTAGGACCGGAACACTACCATGTTTGGCCGTCAGGAACCCTGTGCTCATGGGTTTAAATTGGGTTTAAAGTGTCAGACCTGTAGTGAAGGATAGGGCTGGGAGTGAAAAGTACCTCACCTGCGGCTAGGTTTGTAGCTTGGTTGGTTGTTGGAGTTTTACGTCCTGGCAACATCTAAGATCATATCAGAACAGGGGGTTTGTAGCTTCAGCCCCTCTAAAGCCCATGTCACAAATGCTGCGATCGCCGTGCGGTGCTGCGGTGTGCCTTGCGATTTTATGCAAATGTTACAGCGTTGCTGTCTGCGGTTTATCTATTCACAAACCGTACGGTCACCGCAAGGCGCCGTGCGGTTTGTGTCGCTGCAACGTTTTTGTTGGTAAGACACTTTTGAAGAGAACAAAAAATTGGATTAACCGATTGTTTGGTTTAACCGAGTTTGGTTTAACGGGGCTATACTGTACTATTAACCCTATGTACATACATTTTCATCAAACCGATTCTATTTTTAATGTTGCGTGAACAGGGGCGGTTTAAATAGGAAACAATTTAAACACTTAACAATGGGAATGATATATATATCTGTTTTTCTAAATATTATTGAGAATAATTTCTAATGTTTAATTTAGTGGAGAGTTGTGGTGGTTTTGTTATCGGATGTGCTCACCTATATAGTGTGTACCTATGTATTCAGCCACTCTGCAAACAGACATTGCTTGCCGACAGTATGGAGCGTGCATTCTGCAAATGTCTGGTTTATGTGGCAGTGTCTGAAGTGTTTTGTTTTTAACTGTTCTGGCCTCAAAGCTGGGTCACAGCGTGGAAGTGGTACAGGTTGAATTTTCTGGAACCTGATGTGATCTAATCTTGTTCGTTTCATAGCCGGGAAGCGTCTATTAAAATGTGCCTGTTGAATAAGTGTAATTTTAGTATGTATCTTCTAATTTGTTCTCCTTTGTCCAACACAATTAATACTAACCACCTTCACGAATAAGCTTCTTTTTGGCAATTCCATTATGGTTTGAGTTGTATATTAACTGATACCACACTGGAAGCTTTAGATATTTGATCTATTTTTAGTGTTAAAAGATATTTCTTGATAGTAGATGCTAACATGCTTTTCAATCGTCATCATATCGGTGGCCTATGTTAGTTGAAGGCAACAAATGATAACCACCTCAGCCCCTTACTTATAATTAATTTCGTGTGGGAGAGGGTGGAAATCTATAGTGAAAGACCAAATGCAGTCCTGGATATCCGAATTGTTGGTGCTTAGGGAGTCCCTGGAAGACAACTATAAAATAAATTAAATGTGACAGGTATTTTTTCCCATATTAATTTCACACACTAATTAATAAGCGTGGTGCGGGGCAACATCCTCTGATATGGCAAGGACTTGTTGGCTCGTTTTCATGATAATGTGACTTAGTATGATATCAGACTGGTTGTTATTGACGAATGGGTCAGGGAGATCCGAACCCATGAGTTTCTGGGTTCGAATCCTGGTCGAGTCAAACCGATGACTTAAAAATTGATACTTGTTGCTTCTTAGCCTGGCGCTCTGCATTATTAGGATATGGCAAGGACTGGTTGACTCAGTGTCAGGATAATGTGATTGAGTGGATATCAGGTCATGGTGCTGGCGGCCTGGTCCCCATGAATGCGCACTGTCACAAGTCGGTACCCATCCTGATATGACCTTAGATGTTGCTAGGACGTAAAACAACAAATGAATGGGTGAAAGTGCTGGCTTCCTTTGCAGTGGTCTTCGATTGGGTTCCCAGCCGAGTCAAACCAATGACTTACAAAATTGATATCTGGCACTACCTGGGTCGCGTTCAGGGTCCGTCTTGATGTCACACTAGTTTGAATGGCAAAAGCAGTTTGTTGTCTCAAAAATGGCCACCCCACTTAGGCGGCGGCCATTTGCAATGGAAAAGCTGCGCTGTGATTGCCTGGAACCACTGAATACGGCGGCCATTTTCGAGGCGCTTTTCATCTCCAGTCTGAAAAGGGAGGCTTTGCCGAGACGCACTCTGAATGCAAATAGGCCAAAAAAGCATTGCCGAGACGTCTCGACGGCGCCTCCGAGACGGACCCTGATCACCGCCCAGGCCTGAGCATCACTCGAAAGGTCAAGGACGGATTTTCTCAGTATCGCGATAATGTGACCTGAGTGGGATATCGGGTCATGGCATCACCATAAAGATACCACGATTGCACACTGCCACAAGACGGTACCTGGACTGGTTAGCTCAGTATCAGGATAATGTGACTGACAGGGGTATCAGGTCATCGAGTCGGTGGCCTGATCTCCCAGTGAGGCAGCACTATAAAGTCACTTTGAATGTGCGCGATCACAAGTCGGTACCCATCCTGATATGACCATAGATGTTGCTAGGATGTAAAATCCCAACAAACAAACAGTTGGTAACTGTCCAGATGTGACGTTAGATTTGAGGAAAATTCTCCCACCACAATGCGCAAATATTATTATCATCAATATTATTATAGAACACCCTCACTAGCTGGAACCATTCTAAGGCACCATAACATGTTGGTGTAAAGTGTTGACAAATAGAGAATTTTCATTTCCCAGGAAAAGGAACCTTATACAGATGAATTTTGAAGACAGATCTTTTACATTTCTCACGAGGTGTTCCTTTTCTCTCTCTCTCCTCTCCCCCCGACACCGTCATAGAAAGTATAAAGATGGAGATGTGACCCAGAAAGCGCTATTCCCCAATGCGATTCTATGTGATGTGTTGATGCCCAACTTTGTGGTGTGGGGCTCCGTAACTACTGTTGCACATACTCTAGCCTGCCCTGCCCTCTTGTCGCCGTGCAGTGGGAGCGGCGAGGATCAGGAGGATGGGTCCTTCGCGCCGCTGTCGCCACCGAAGACGCCGACCAAGTCGTTCCCGCCGAAGAGTCCTCGGCGCCGCACCCGCACCATCAGCACATCCTCGTCAGCGCAGAGCTCGCAGATAGTGCGAGCCGGCGCGCGCACCATCTACACGGCGGGCCGCCCGCCCTGGTACGACTCGCACGGCCAGCTCAAGGACGCCTTCGTCATCGGTGAGCTTCGGGCGGGGAGTGTGGGGAGGGTGGGGCACTAACTGCGCCATTCGAGAGGGATATCAGGCTGGCACTGGCACTGCGCCATTCGGGAAGATTTTTAATATGTATTATATATTTATAATATTATAATAGTGTTTATTATTATTATTTGCTCCCTGAGAGAGTGCCGCTGGTAACTTGATTATTATTATAGTGCTTATTATCATGTTTATTATTATAATAATGTTTATTATCATTGCTCACGGACACAGCTGACTAAGAGGCAATATTGGGTTAATCAAGGCTTTTATTCGGGCGGCGCCCATTCGCCGAGCGGCATGTACATGGACTGTGTATTGTCGGGCAAGGAGCGAAGGTCCCGATATAGGGGGAAAATGAAATGTGATGAGGGCATAGAGACATGTGAACAATGTAACAAATGAGTAATAAGTAAATAAATGTACAATATGAGCAAGAGTTAATGATTAACATTTGAGATAATTGTAATGGGTAAATTTAACAAATGTGAAATTTAAGTAGGTGTGATCTCTCAACTGCGCGAGTGTCAGTTGCTTAGTAGTTGGTGTTTTCATTTTTCATTTTTTTAAATGCTCGATTGTTTTAGTTTTTGTTGATTGTTTTGGGAGCAATGAGGTGAGCAGTACCGGTTGAATAAATTAACAAACAAGTAAACAAAAATAAGATTAAAACCTGTAAGTAAGGTGTGTGGCTTCCATTACAGGTATCTGTGGCGGGAGTGCGTCTGGGAAGACGACTGTGGCTAAGCGGATAATTGAAGCTCTGGATGTTCAGTGGGTGAGCCTGCTCAGTATGGACTCATTCTACAAGGTATGTGTTAAAACCCAACACCTGTGGAGGCTCTAATCTAGCAGATAAGGGCTCTTTGAGTTGAGTGGTCCAAACTTGGATATTGTGATATAATTATATTAGTCAATTTAAATTAGAATCTTGCTTTTAAATTTGACAGTTTTTGTTTGTCTTTTTATTTTAATTCCCACCGGACGCGGTGGCCTAATTGCAGGCTTCACATGCGAACGGTCACGAGTTTGAATTATGGCCGAGTCAAACCAATGACGTACAAAATTGATACTTGTCGCTATCTAGGGCTCGGTATTACTAAGATAGGGCAAGGACTGGTTAGCTCAGTATCAAGATAATGTGACTGAGTGAAATATCAGGTCATGGTGCTGGCAGTCTGGTCTCTCAGTTAGGCAGCACTATAAAGTCACCATGGGTGCGCACTGTCACAAGTTGGTACCTGTTCTGATATTACCTTAGATGTTGCAACCAAACCAAAAACAAAAGAAACACTTATCATAATTCATGATTGGCGCTGAGAGTGACAAATATGGAAGTGGAGAGTGTACATTTATTTGGGTGGTTAAGGGCACCAATCACAGTTCGGTTGACGTTTCTTTAAGACAACATGAAGCCAAGGTGCAAGCTGAGCCCCTTGAAGCCAACAGGTAATAGTATGTATGGGTGGGTGGAAAATTACTGACGGTGCAGTGGAGTGGTGAATCTGTGCATGGGATTTCTTTTTCTTTCGCTCTTTTGCTGTTTCTTGATTGGTGGTTGGTGGTTGGCAGCTGGTCACTGTTTGGCCGTTTTGCACTGGGTGAGGTGTATTTCCCCTATAAATGAGGGAAGTCTCATAGGCTTAGCACCGTCAGGGAACCGCGGGAACTTACTGGAAGTCAGGTTTCATTTGGTGCTCTCCTTGTGGCAATTCATTTAGTCAATCGGTACAGCCCCTCATTAGAGAATGTTCACCGACATTGTTGTGACCTACGTCGCCGTCAAATTTTGCTTTCTGCGAGGCCACTTTGACCGGTGTGTTTTATATGGCGATGATTTCTACACGATAACGTGATTGCTATTTACTCCGCATCTGGTTCTACCCATACTCCAAATCCCTACCAGACAGGATGGCCGAATCTGTTGAGCGTCCGTCTCCCGTTTTTGGTAGATTGTGGGATTCGAACCCATGGGTTCAAACACTGGTCGAGACAAACCAATGACTTAAAAATGTATGCTTGTTGCTTCCTCCTATCCTGGCCCTCGGCATTATTAGGATAGGGCAAGGACCAGTTGGCTCATTGTCAGGATAATCTGACTAAGTGGGATATCAGGTCATGGTGCTGGTAGCCTGGTGTCCCAGTGCGGCAGCACTATAAGGTCACCATGAGTGCACAGTGTCACAAGTCGGTATCCATCGTGTAATGACCTTAGATGTTGCCAGGACGTAAAACTTCAACAAACAAACAACCAAATCCGTGACTTGGTCGATTTTGCACTGAGGACATGCTATGCAAATTTTCCTGTGGGGTGATTTATAACTAATGTTTTGCTAGATGTTGATTGCTGTTTGTTTAAGACTGTAACATGTACCTCTCTTCAATGACCTCTGTGATCTGTGAACCATTGCCATGTGTGATCAGTTTTTAAATGTCCGAGCTGTTTTCGTCTCATCTCACTGTCCGATGGCAGGACACCTACTATGTCAGGGCAACATTGGTCTGGACGCAGAGTTGATGCAGAAAAGACAGGAACTACTGTAATATTGTGTAAAGTCTAGGCACTGTATTAACCTGATTAGGGCTAACTGTACTAACGGGATAACCTAAACCCGCTTACTTTCCTCTAACGCCCACAATAATAATATTTGTAATACCCGATTTCAACCTGCTACTGTCTATATTGTTCATGCCGTCTCATCATCTCATCCGTAAATAGTTCATATGCACCATAATTGTTAAGGCCGGAAGACTAGCGCCTCAGTGCTGAAAAAAAGGTATTATTCAAATGAATATTTTTTTTAATGAACAAACAAAGCCTTAATGACCCTCCTCAGCCAAAAATTCATGGGTCACTAATTATGTAGAAGGGCCATAAAACACAGTTTTTACTGCAATAGAAGCCTCTCGGAAAAGTGTTTGCAAACCCTGCTATCACTATAGTAAAATTTGGCTGTCCTATAACTTCTTTAATTTCCCTTCCTTGTCTGACATCGCAGAACTACTACTAATAAGTAATAGCTATGCGGTACTCTGTCCAATGCTGGACAAATCAGCCCCATACTTACTGGGTTAGAGCTCAAATAGCCCATTTTAATTGCAATTCGATTGATCTTTCTGGCATGTGAATATTATGTTATGGTGAAATCTAGTGACCAGATCTACGTAGACTGCAATGGTTACTTAAATGTACACCCTGGTTATCAATAATGTAGACAGATTTCCGTGTGTGAACACCGACACCAGGGCCGTGTTCAGAGTCCCGTCTCGGCAGCGACGGGCATAACGTCATGCCAGTCTGAACAGCAAAAGCAGTTGGTTGTCTCGAATATGGCCGCCCCCATAGGCGGTGGCCATTTTCAATGGGAAAGCTGTGCTGTGATAGGCTGAAACCACTGGAGACGGCGGCCATTTTCGAGGCGCTTTTTGTCTCCTATCTGAAAAGGGAGGCGTCGCCGAGACGTCTCCGCGACACACCCTGAAAGCAAATATGCCAAAAAGCATCGCCGAGCCGTACCCTGAACGCGGCCATGCTCTGGTCCTAGTTCTTTATACCATTAATACCCAGTACCATAAGAGTGTCCCTTTTGTTCAGCCTCCTTAGATTTAGTACCATCTGCGTTTCGCTTGGAGCGTGCTGCGGCTGTTTAGCGTATGCAACCTCTGTTGTTGGCATCTAATAGTTTTACTCTGCAGTGTTATGTTCAGAACTTTAATGAGGAGGAGCGCCGCCAGGTCAATGAGAACGAATACAACTTTGACCATCCGGACGCCTTCGACTATAACCTTGTGATCGAGACGATAAAGCGGCTGAAGGAGGGGAAGAGTGTTGAGGTCCCTATATACAACTTCAAGACACACAGCCGGGATAAGCAAAAGGTATGATATGATGATTATGTATTGTCATAGTCCATCAAATGTTTTGTTAAGGGATGCAGATTGTTCCTGATGTCAAAGGGGGGAAAAAGGTCGTGGTGGTGGTGGTGGTTCTCTTGGCAGCAGCGGCGATGGCGATGATTGCAATGGTAGTAGTGATTATGTTGATGGCAATTGTAGTAGTGATTATGTTGATGGTGATGATGGCAATGGTAGTAGTGAGTGTGTTGATGGTGATGATAATGCTGATGGTGGAGATGATACTGATAGTGAAGGTGGTGGTGATGATGATGATGATGTATTGTCATAGTCCCTCAAATGTTTTGTAAACGAATCCAGATTGTGCCTGATGTCAAAGTGGTATATGAGCTATCTATTCAAGAGTAAATCAAGAGGCATGTGGTTATTGGTGCAAAGTAAGGGCCGGACTGGGCGGGCACTAACCCAGCTTCTGCTGGCTAAGCTGAAGCTGTGAGCCTGCGTGCTGGGTCGCAGCTTCAGCCCTTCCCGGGATGACCAGCGGAACTCGGAACACGCGAATTGGGTGTGGCACATTTCATATTAGTTTCCAGGAAAGTGTCAGGGTTGTGGTAGTAGACAATTTTTCAGAACTAACCAGACAGCCACAACTTTAACACACTATCCTACAGTGCGATCCTGTAGTTATGCGATTATGTCCAGATGTTTCTATTAATTATATTATTGCATTCGGGTCTATTTTCAGAAAACTATCTACGGTGCTAACGTTGTGATATTTGAAGGCATCCTGGCATTCGCCAACAAGGAACTCTTACCGGTGAGTGTAACTAACGAGTCATCTATACTTTCACTTCAACAGTGCACGTTGCCTACCCTTCTATCGAGTAGACTTTGTTATCAGGGCTGAAAGCACTCGGGGATTTGCTCGACTTTTGGTAAATCTGCGATTTGTGTCGTTTATAAAATGTCTATGCCATAAAACGAGGAGTTCGACAGGGGTGTGTATTGTCACCATGTCTATTTAACCTGTACACAGAGATGATTTTCAGACACATTGAAGATTGCAAGGGAGTGACAATAGGTGGCATGAACATCAACAATCTTAGATATGCCGATGACAGTGTAATACTAGCAGACAGTGAGAAAAACCTACAAGATATAGTGAATAGAATCAATAAAGCTGGAATACTATTCAACATGAAGATGAATGCCAGGAAGACCAAAACAATGGTTATAAGTAAAAAGACAGATAAAACCAAATGTCAATATAACCATAGATGGCACAAACATAGAACAAGTATCCGAATTCATATATCTCGGACAAAAGATTACAAATGATGGGAGATGTGAGGAAGAAATTAAAAGAAGGATAACAATAGCCCGAACAACATTCTCCAAAATGTATAGAGTGTTAACATCAAGTAAGATATTAATACAAACAAGGAAGCGTATTCTTCAGTGTTATGTGTGGTCTACTCTAATGTATGGGGCCAGAGACATGGACAATCTCTAAGAAAATGTACAAACGTTTAGCAGCATTTGAGATGTGGACTTATCGAAGGATGATGAAAATATCATGGACAAAGAAGATCACCAACAAAGAAGTTCTCAGAAAAATTAAAAATAAGAAAAGCTTGTTTGCCACTATACAGACAAAGAAACTTATTTATTTTGGCCACATCATTCGTCAGAGTTCAATATACCGTACATTGTTGGAAGGGAAGGTGAATGGCAGCAGAGGGAGAGGGAGACCAAGAACATCATGGTTTACAAATATTTCACAGTGGACAGGCTTGAATTATTCACAGTCTATCAGAACAGCACAACATCGGGACAAGTGGAGAACCATTGCATCCAACCCTCGACTAGAGGATGGAACTATTGATTGATTGATTGATGCCATAAAGCCCAATAATCTAATTTTTAGTTTTTTTCACCATCTACTACATAATATCAAGACAATTCTTTTTTTATATTTTTGTGTGTGGCGGTATATTTATGCTGCTCCCCCTTCATGTAACTGCTGACTTTGCATGTTCCTCATTACCCAGCTGATGGACATGAAGGTGTTTGTGGACACTGACTCCGACATCCGGTTGGCCCGTCGCCTGAAGCGTGACATCACCGAGAGGGGGCGCGCCATAGAGGGCGTTCTCAAGCAGTACAACAAGTTTGTCAAGCCGTCCTTCGAGCACTACATTGAGCCGACCATGTCGTATGCAGACATCATTGTGCCCCGAGGTAGGTCATGGAGTCCTGCATTCGGTGAAGTACGCGTCAGCCATTAGTAGCGAACCGTCTTCTTTGTGTTGGCGTATGCACATTCATATACAAGGCGTTGAAGACATCTGATACAAGTGTTGTGAGGAGTAATGTAAAGAAATGATACACCATTACCATTCTTGGACGAATGTGTTCACCTTTAGGCTATCTGGAGTCCCTTATTCAATACACACCCATGCTTGCCTGTATATGTGACATTTCACCTAGTGTGTAAGTTCAGCTCACTCCTTAGCCTACCAAATCAGTAGTTGATATGGTATGTGTTCAAGTATTCGGACTAAAGACCATGCGGAATGGCCCAATCGTTAAGAGCGCTAGCTGGCTTCCCGCGCGGAAGGTAGTGGGTTCGAAACCCGTCCTAGTAAACAAAATTAAGTGACCTACCTACCTAATCTGGTAATTGGCACTACTAGGGTGGAGCATGGACTGACTAGCTCAGTATGAGGATAATGTGACTTGGTTGGGGTACTGGGTCATACTGCCAGCAGCCTGGTCTCCCAGTGGGAGAGCACTATAAAGTCGCCTTGAGTGCGCATTGTCATAAGTCGGTACCCGTTCTGGTATGACATAAGGTCTTGCGAGGACATACAACTCAAACAGTTTATGGTAAGGTCTGTTGGTTGTTAGCTCCTTTGGTAATGATGGTTCTAGCTGATAATGTATTGCCTTTATGATTTAAAGGTGGTTTTTGTAACACTCTATTATCACTTTACCTGCAGGCGGAGAGAACGAGATCGCTCTGAACCTAATCGTGAATCACGTACACCAACAACTACAAAAGGTATGAAGTCCTTTTGGATACATTTTGGTGACATGGCACTGACCTTTCCTCAAGCATGCAAACTGAAAACGAACGTTATTGCTTATAAGATATATCGTTTGTATGTTAACTGGACGGAGTGGCCGACTAGGTAGAACACTAAGGTCCTGTAGGATGAGTTTCCAGCCGGGTGAAACCAAAGACTTTAGGATAGGCAGGAACTGGTCGGCTCAGAATCAGGATGATCTGGGATGTCAGGTCGTGGCTGGTATCCCAATGGGACAGCACTATTAAAGTTGCATAGTTTGATGGTTTTGAGTTTCAGTCATTTTCTGAGATACATATATTAGGTTGATCGTTATTATGGTTTGAACTAACATTTATTTTAAATAGCTAACTTGTGAGATATTTGAAGTGCAAACATGCCAAATTAATGTTGGCATCCTTACCAAAACTCTGACACCATAGGCTTCTGCAGTAACCGGTTCTATTAAATTTCCCCAGTATTCACTTCTATGTGGAGCACCAGTGTATAAGTTAGATATGTAGAATCAAATCTAGATAATTGTTTTGGTTTAGAATTGTTGATGTTTTCATCGGACCATGCAGCTTTAAGTTGTAATGAGTGCGACGTTAGCCGTCCTGATATGACCTTAGATGTTGCTGGGACGTAAAACAACAACCGACTTGTTCATTTCAGCGCGGCTTCAAGGTGCGCAGTCAGCTCAAGAAATCTGCGCACGAGGGCCAGCCCCTGCCACAATCGCTGCACATGTTGGAGAACACGAAGCAGGTGCTCGGCCTGCACGCCTTCATCAGGTGAGTGCCGGCCGGGGACCAGTCGGCGCTGCGTCCCGCGGGGCTGGGTCAGGGGTCAGGGATCTGGAAACCCACGAGAGTCCCTCAAGTTGATAATTTGATTCACCGCCTTGAAAAGTGTTTTGAATCTCCTTACAGATCCGTAGAATTTAATTTTGGCTATTTTGATTTTTTGTTAATGAAATTAAATTGTCCAAACATGTTTCTTTGGTTTCCTGTTTGTATCTTTTGTGTGTCGTCAATATGGCGTTTGATACTGACAGTCTTGCTTTTTCGTGGAGACGATATCATTTTATTTCGCTTATGTTTTTTTAAGAGGTTTTTTAAAAAACTATGACGTCTTTTGCAATGGAAGAGGGGTGATCCAGCAGATCGACATGCTTATTTTGTGAGTTGTTCTGTGGATATTTGTTTAATTCCCTAATGCTTTTAAAACAAATATTGTACATCCTTTTAAACAATGGAATGACATTAATATCGTTTATGCTGATCCCACTATTTCCCCCAACTTCCAAACAGGTCTAGCTCTTCTGTGCGCAATGTTGGTTTACACTACCCCAAATACAAGCACGGCTAGTGCTAGAACTGGTGAGCATTCCGAATAATGGCGGCTTTTTGTTTTCCAGAAATAAAGAGACGAGTCGTGACGAGTTCATATTTTACTCGAAGCGGTTGATGCGACTGCTGATAGAGTTTGCACTGTCGCTGCTCTCCTTCCAGGTGAGCTTAGCTCTGCTCTCCTCACGGAGTGTCATGGCGTGGGTTACCCGGAAACGGTAGCGGTATAGCAGATACAGATAGATAAATAAATAAATAAACACAGGGTCTGTACGGGGCCTGGAAAGTCTTGAAAAGTCTTGAACTTCATTTTCCCCGTTTCAAGGCCTTGAATTTAACCCAATTTCGGGTAATTAGGCTTGAAACGCCTTGAATTCCATTAAACAAATTAGTCTGAAATCGCCATTTGCCATTCTCCTCCTTCCCCCCCCCCCCAACCCCCCACTGAAATCCAAATGAAAATAGTCTTAAATTCTTGTCAAAGACATCCTTGAAAGGCCTTGAATTCCATATCTTCACTTGTGTGCGGAACCTGTAAATAAATAAACAAATATATACAGCAGTACCTGTCTTCAGCAACCGGCGAACCCCTACCATTTGCGAACAATTTGTCAATGTACGAACTGGTTTTGTCTCATTTCACTCTCACACAGACCTGCTATGTCAGAACAATATTGGTCTGAATGGATAGTTCTTTGATGACAACTGCTACTGCAGCAGGATTAAAAATAATAATTTACTCTGCAAGTTAAATTAGAGTCGTAATTGTTAACAAAAACAAGTACAATTAATTTTGTATAAAATATATGTGGGTGAGTTAATTATTTGTTTAAGGTTGCACAGTCCGATGGTTTTTCCATTTCAGCCATTTAAAAAAAATGTATGTATTAGGTTGCATGTTAGAACTTACCTTGCATTAGCTTGAAGTAAGTTTGATTATAAATGACTAACTTTGGAGATATTCGAAGTGAAAACATGCTCAATTAACTTTGGTCTATACTTCGAAATTCCCACTTATGCAGCAACAAATGTTTAATAAATGCGTCACTATCTCAGTTGATATGTAGAATCAAATCTCAATTAGTGATTTGGTTTCGAAAATGTACTTTCATCGGACTGCAACTTTTATGTGAACACCGATGAAGTGAAGTTGTTGGGAATTAATGAGTAGTTAATAAAATGGAATAATACCAAGGAAGGCTGACGAAAGCTTTAAGAGGGTATTCAAATTTATTAGTCTTGGTCGGGTTTACGTGTGAAAATTCATAATTCTATGTTCAGAAAATAAAGTTAGTATTTAGTTAATTGGTGTCTGAAAACTGTGCTTCTACAAAAATATCTTAAATTTACCTGTGGCAAATAACGTTAAGTTATTTCAGTGTGCCTTTATATTAAGCGTTATCTTCTCCCTACAGGACGTGAAGGTAGAAACACCACAAGGAATTCCTTACTTGGGCAAACGAAGCAATGTTAAGACGGTGCGTAGTTTCTGATATACATATTTGTGCTTGTGTGAGGACGAAACAACTCCGCGATTTCTTGGGTTTCCAAGATTTTCATAATTATTAATTCATCAAATGTTTGAACAATTTCACACTTTTTTCCATTTGTTATTTTCACAAAATGCCAGGAATGTATTCTGGCTGTTGGTGTGGTTGTGTGGTCACGGTCCCCGATACAGCGGTTGAGGTCCGGAGGGGGGGGGGGGGATGTGGGATGAGGCGGAGATTCTCTCAATCATAGCGCTGTCATAGAATCGTGGGAAAGGTACTGGAAGTCAGGTTTCGTACACTACTCTCCTAGCATAGTAATATCATCGTGTCTATGGCCAATTGTTAAAAACTCTGGTCGGAGGGTGTTCTGTTAGTCACCATAGCGACCCAATTATCACTCAGCATAGATTTTTGAAGGTCGGGAGTTTGAATCCCGTTCGCAGTCAAGCCAATGACTTACCGAATTGATACTTGTCGAAGCCTGGCGCTTGGCATTACTAGAATAGGGAAAGGACTGGTAAACTCGGTATCAGGATAATATGACTGAGTGGGAAATTGGGCCATGGTGTTGACGGCCTGTTCTCCCCATGTGGCAGTACTATAAAGTCACCATGAGTGCGCGCTATCACAAGTCGGTAGCGATCCTGTCATGACCTTAGATGTTGCTATGATGTAAAGCTCACACAAACAAACAAAAACTTCTGTAACTTGTGAGTGATTATCTTGGTGAGCGGAGCAGTCTGCTATTCACAGTAACGCACGACTCAGGTTTTGACACTGTTGAAATCTTAGCACATTAGACTAGATGCGGTTTGTGTATTCTTCAGATATGTGGGATATCGGTGCTGCGTGCCGGAGAGACAATGGAGCCAGCACTTTGTGAGGTCGTCAAAGACATCCGCCTTGGGAAGATCCTCATCCAGACCAACCATGACACGGGCGAACCAGAGGTAATGACCTCTATTGATTATCATCGTATGCAGTCTTTCGTTCTCAGCGTGGCTATGATCCAACATTTAACTCAGTTAATCAATGTAAGATGAACAATATTTGTATTTGTGTCAATTCGATGTAGCAGAATATTTTCGTTTTCTTTTATAATGACGTGACTGAAAATTGATGCCGAGATATCTGAGAAAAAAAGTTTCTCTTTGTTTGGCCGAGTAGATACTCCTTTCTGATAGCTTATTAACGAGGATGACTATACTATGCGAGTGTATCTGCTTTCTTAAGTCGGCTGAATATGTTAGGTAATGTATATACCCAGATTTGTATCCACTAGAAGTGATGCACATTAGGTAAACGCCGAATGCCACACGTAGGTCTATACTGTGTCTCTTGCACTATATCGAATGAGTTGAGCGTCCGTCTCCCGTTTTAATAGATCGTGGGATTCGAACCCACGGGTTCAAACCCTGGTTGAGAACCAATGACATGACCAAATGAGTTGAGCCTCCATCTCCCGTTTTGGTAGATCGTGGTCGAGTCAAACCAATGACTTAAAAATTGATACTTGTCGCTTCCGAGACAGGCGCTCAGCATTATTAGGATAGAGCTAAGACTGGTTGGCTCAGTCTCAGGATAATGTGAGTGGGATATCAGGTCATGGTGCTGGCGGCCTGGTCTCCCAGTGGGGCAGCACCATTAAGTTGCCATGAGTGTGCACTGTCACAAGTTGGTATGACCATAGATGTTGCCAGGACATAACACTCCAACAACCAACCAACCAATCCTCTGCGTCTCATTGCAGCTTCACTACCTGCGTCTGCCCAAGGACATCAAGGAGCATCACGTGATGGTGATGGACGCCACGGTGGCGACTGGCGCGGCGGCCATGATGGCTATCCGCGTGCTCCTTGACCATGATGTGCCTGAGGAGAACATCATGCTCCTCTCACTCATCATGGCTGAGTCAGGTATGGTTCCGTCCTCTCTACTGAACAGTTCCACACCGTAATCAGCGGTGTCCAACTGGGCTCTTTTATAACTGCATAATCTAATGGAAATTAATCATACATATCCAACTCAGGTTAGACATTTATTGCGGCATAGAAGGAACGCAAAGTGAGTTTAATAGAACCTTCGTGAGTGGCCGAAGCATATGGTGTGTAGCATTTCGGTGTGCACACTGAAATAATTTTTTCCTTTGAAAAGATTACCCATTTAAAATAAGTTACTTCAAATTAAAAGTAAAAGCGGTTATAATGGTTATTCCACTATATTTATCTAAAAAGAGACTATGGCAAAACCTCAATCATCAGATAATGCAATACAGAATGAGAACGCCTTATTATATATAGAAGAAATAATTCATGGGGGGAGGGGGGTGGGAGTCAACTCAGCCGTCCTTTTTACATGTTGAACTACTAGTAATAGTTACATGAAATCCCCCTTCGCCGTCCCCCGCCTATATTATAAAAGATTTCAACCAATTTTCTGTACGGATTTGAATATATCTCTTGTCTTTATTATGTTTCTCTTTTCGTAATGATTTTTATCAAGGGCCTATCAATTTGTTTTAAATCGGATCTTTTATTCGAGTCCGGGTAATTTTGTCATTTATCTACCCACTCCTTCCCCTTAAAAAAATTGTACATGTAATCGGAAGAGTTTGTTCAGTTTGTACAACTTTTTTTTGTTCTTGTTGCGTACTGTGTTGGTGAATTAGTAACTTGGTGCACCATCTAAGAGTGTACTGCCTTTTCCTGACCGTTGTATATTATCCAACTAGGTGTCCACTGTTGCCTCCACAGATAGTTGTGTATTCTCCCACTAGGTGTCCACTATGTTTCCTACACAGGTAGTTTTATTTTCTCCCACTAGGTGTCCACTCTGTTGCCTACGCCTTTCCGAAAGTCCGTCTCATAACAACTGCTGTCGACCCTATAGTCAACGACGCCTTCCACATCCTGCCAGGCATCGGTAAGTACGAGATCAGTGCTGTTGATTTCATTTTACCATTACAAGCTAGTTGGAGTTTAGATGTTCTTTTATTTGTGCAATATGATACATTACACATTTACCCTTTTATGTTTGACAACAAAATTTGTAATGGCTGTTTTCACTTTTTAATATAATGCGATGCCTGGTCATTTGTTAAAGTCATTTAAATTTCACTTTCCACCACTCATCAATGTGGCTGACCTTGTTGGGGGGGACTTTGAGCTCTTAATACCATAAGACCAAGCTGTTTAGTTGTTACGCCAGCTGTTTTTCTGGTTATACTGGCTTGCACAAGGCTGTGGTGTATTCAGTTGTTGGATCATTTACAGTAAATAGCTCTCCTTGCAAACCTTCTTTCAACGGGTCGATTGTTATTGGCCAAACCTGGGCGGCCCCCAAAACCCCGGCCTGCCAGAGTGGGTTTTTGTGCAGATGGCCAATCATATCCCTGATCATAACACACATGGCTGCAGGCTGTATCGTAGCACGACTAAAGGTCTGTCAGATTTGGCTGCAATGCTGTATTATAACACACATAGCAGTTTGGCAGGCTTTTGTTGGCTGCAGGTTGTATCGTAACACAACTAAAGGTCTGTCAGACTTGGTTCCAGGCTGTATCATAACACACAAAGGTTTGGCAGGGTAATTTATAGTATTCTGCAGGCGGTATCATCACACATAACGGTTTGGCAGGCTATTGTAGGCTGCAGGCGGTATCATAACACATAACAGTTTGGCAGGCTATTGTAGACTGCAGGCTGTATCATAACACATCAGTTTGGCAGGTTTATGTGTGCTGCAGGCTATATCATAACACACATAGCGGTTTGGAAGGCTATTGCAGGCTGTATCATAACACAGCAGTTTGACAGGCTAATGTAGGCTGCAGGCTGTATTATAACACACACATAAAGCTTTGGCAGGTTATATCATAACACAACTAATGTTTGACGGGCTTTTGTTGGCTGCAGGATGTATCATAACACACATGAAGGTTTGGCAGGTTATATCATAACGCAACTAATGGTTTGATGGGCTTTTATTGGCTGCAGGTAACTTCGGGGATCGATACTTTGGGACTGAGCCGGGCGTCAAGTCTCCCGGCCCGGCGTGACGCCGCTTCCACGCGCCTGGAGAGGCGACACCAATCACCCCTACACTGGTGCTCTAAGAAACCAGCGATTTATTATGTAAATGATCTCCAAGTAACCCGGTATTGACTCTATATTTTGATTAACCTCATCTCTAAGGCGTTATCCTCAGCGTGTTGGGTGGTGTTTCGGGAGTGAGGGGTTGTGCACTGCTAGCATGCACGGAGGGGGGGGGGGGGGTATAACTGCAAATGACACTACTCTACTGGAAATCTTAATTGCCAGAGGTGGGGCACAGGGAATCGAACCACTGACCTTCAGATTAGGAGTCCAACCTAGAAAAAAAGTCTAACCACTCGGCCACAGAGAACACCACTTTGTATGACCGTTAACATGTTGAAAAGTTGGGATGACCCTTAAAACTGAAAGCGCTGTCAACATTTTCTGCATGTACCCATGTTATTATCATATAGATGCAGAACACAACGTGTTGAGCTGTGTATACTTGTGGACCAAAAGGGATGAACTGTGTTTTAAGCTGTTGCCTGGCGACTATGATTCTCCATCACCCTGTGCAAGGTACATCTTGTATCGAAATGTGTAGGTTAATGTTAAATCATTTCACGCCGCCTGTTCTTATTGTGCTGCATAATCTGGTGTGAAAGCACCAACTTTTCTAAACCAGATTTTCAAAGCGCTTAGCAAGGTGTGATTCTACATACCCAACTTAGATAGTGGTGCACTCATGACATATTTATTGTAGTTTGGTTCTCTTGTGTCGAGCCCGTCCTGATATGACCTTAGATGTTGCTAGGACGTAAAACAACAAACAGTCTTGTGTGAACAAAGTCTATGCTCAGCACTTTGGTGTGTGCACCTAAAGTATTAGGCATGTTTACACTTCGAATATCGCCAAAGCTAACCTATTAAAATAAAATATTTCAAACTAATAAAGTCATTATAATCAACCTAACATCTATTTGAAAATAAATGTGGTAGCATCGGATTATGTGACTTAAATAGGAACACACACCGCCACATTTGTCTGATAGAGCTTGCTGCTTTGCATTGCGATTTTTTTCTCGCTCTCCTTTTTCGGTCCGAAGGATATATACCAGCTATAACTGTTCAAAGATTGCTTTGAAAATATCTTTAAATGGTAATGTTTTGTTGAGACTAGTCGTGCATTTGCACTATATTGTGAATAGTGCATAATACTTTATCTTCGCGACAACGAAGCTATAACATTATGTGATCTGAAAAGTGAGTATATATGTATTCATCTTTAATAACAGTGGCGGTTGAAACACCATCTCTGGACATATTAGTTAAAAAATCAAAACGCATTCGTAAAGTGTATATCGTCTGAACATAAATATATATATCCATGAGCAAAGCGGTACTTTTGCAATCAAGTCTAGACAAACTAGAATGAATAGTGCTAGCTTTGAAGGCATGACACGGATATAATGTATGTAAATTATTTAACGCGTGTCAAACTAAAAGATCTTTTCCTATGTGATATATATATTACATTAACAGTGATGCCGGTGTAGAAGTGTGCTGATATTGCACTGGTATAGTGGCGCGATATCACATTTAGTTTTTAGTTATCGGGCGGTGGCGCCATCTCTATGGCAGGTGCAGGTTATCGCGGATTAACGGTAATCTCATGTGATACACAACTTATGGTCCTGGGCCTAATCTCAGTGAACTTGGCCTGATCTTACTGGGGAGGAGGCACGGCCCTGCTGGTGCTGGCGAGTCTTCTGAATTTTATAAGTCACATTATATGGGAATGTGGTGAAATTGTTTTGGTTGGTTGAACCGGACCCATGACAGTATTGTATCTCGTTATAATGGACCACTTAACAGTACGGGCAAGGGAGCAATGAGATAGGATACATGTGGTTAGGCAATCATTTAGTTGGTTGTTAAGCAAGGAATCAAGGATGAAAGATCGCGATTTCGCGCGGATTTCGGCAATTTTTTTATATTTACCGATTAATGTTAAGCAAATACCAAACAATCCGGATGTAAATGGCAACAAATGGGGAGTACGAATCCCGTTTTTATATGACCTTAGATGTTATGAGGACAAAAAATCCACACAAAGTGTTAATATGGGCAATATATAGTCACAACAAGGACAGTTGAAACCTGACTACCGCCTTTTTCTGCGCTTCCGCGAAATAGCGTATGCTAGACAGGAAGTGTGAGCACTTATTTGTCTCTCATTTTTGGTTGAGTGCAGTAAATAAGCAACACAAGGAATAATTAGTAGCATGTGGTGAATAAGGGGTCAAATTTCCTATGGGGTGAAATGTGCGTTTTCGTGGAAATTCGTTCTTAGTGTTATAACCACAGCTTTATTTCCGCGATTTTCATCCCTGAGTACTGCCCTGTACGCACATCATATCCCGGCCTGCCCACTGATCCGGATTCTCGATGTCAGCGTGACGTCACAATCACGTGACTCGCCTTGACAACCACTCACGAAGGGTAAAAATAAACGCTGCATTTGTGCTGCAGCCATAGGCACTCCTTTGCTCTTTTCAATTTTAACACAATTTGTTTATTATGTCACGCTCATAAATAACAGCATTTCATCTGAAGCAATGAAAATTCTTTGTGCTTTTTGTTGTATTACACTTGCTCGCGTGTGTTGACCGCTGATCTACTGAATAGTTGATATTGACAGTGACTGGCGCTCGCTTGCAGTTTTCAATTTTAATGCTTTTTTTATTATTATTAAGTCACGCTCCTAAATAACAGAATTTGATCTGAAGCAGTGGAATATTCATTGATATTGTGTTTTTTGTTGGTCGTTTGTGTTTTTATTAATATTTGTTCACCCGTGTTTACTGCGGTGACATTGAACTTTGCCAGTTACTCTGTGTTTGTTTTACCCCTCGTGGTGGTTGCTGAGAGGGGGCGGTGGAAAATGCCCAGATGTCCGACATCAAGAACATTGACAGATGCAGTACACTGGCTGTCTGCTGACCTGGTGAGCAGAAACCCGACGTTGTATCTAGGGCTTTGTGAATCGATTTGGTTATTCAAAGCTAGGTTTCTGTGACAAAGAATTGTATGTTGAGGTCACCACTGGTTTCTGTGTAGTGTCGGTGAATAGTGTTCGCTCCTGAATTAAATACACAGCCTATATCATGTTGAAAAAGCCCGTTCTCATTCGCTCATCAGAGTTAAGCAATGTCGAGTATTGTCAGTACTCTGATGTGTAACCACCTGGCATCACGAGGTGCTGTGGACATCCTGATGCAGGCTTATAGTCTACCAAAGCCAGTAGTGGATAAGTAATACTGGTTTTGATCATCGATTTATCATGACATGCTCAACTCAACATTGCATGAGCACATCAATCGATTCATCGATTGATTCGCCTGGTAGTGTTGGAAGGGTTCGCTATTTAAATTGGTGATTGATATTCACATTTGGCTTAAATACACTTCTGTAGTCTTAACACCTTTTAAACTGTAATATCATTTTTACATGTTCTAGAAACTCTGAAAATTGCTTCACTTTTATGATTCAGAAGGAAAAAATACCGGGGGTTCTAAAAAAGATACTTAGATTTAACAAGCAGAAATAAAAGCAATATTTCACGTTTATATTCTATCCGACAAACAAGCGAAATCTTAATCCTGATTTTTTTTTAGCCACCAAAGTATGTTGAGGTATATCTGAGGATGTATTAATGGACAGATTCGCAACCAGAAACAATTGAGTGCATTATGATGTCAGTAATAAGTTACATGAAGTGCAGGTGTATTAGCTTCAAGTAAGAACCTTGGACAGGCGGGTGTTGTTTGGTGATACTACGACACTGTACGAATACTTGGTGAGGCGGTGATATACAGAACACAGCGTTGCTTATCTAACACCAGGTCGTGTTTGCCGTTATATCTGTTGAATATTTTGTTCTGGTCATTAGAATATTATGTTGCTCTATATATCCAAGTATGTTAGATTTTATGCAAGTTCTTGGTTCAAGCACGTGTACCATTGCAAATGTAGTGCCTGCAGTGGTGATCGTTGGTTACATTAAAGCTGCATATTCCGATTAACGCATCAAATTTAAAAAAAACTAAAAGCACACCTAGATTTGATCATACATATCCAGATACTGGTACACTTAAATATTTATTGCTGCATAGAAGGGGACACTCATCCAATTTAATAAAACCTGTTACTGTGGAAGCATGTTGGAATTTTGACGTGCTTGCCAAAATCAATTGGTCATGTTTTCACTTCAGATATCTCTGTTGGCCATTTAAAATGAAAATACTTCAAATTAAATTAGATTATAATGCTGAATCTAATTATTTATATCAGACAATGGCAGAAACCCAAAAGCATCGGACTATGCAACTCTGACCACTTTTCAGTGGTATGCAGTATACAATCTAAGTTTTATATTGAGGTTCCGTCCTTGGTTTGATGCGAAATATATTGATCCTAGAACGATTTATCTCACTGTTATTATGTACCTCGTATGTGATTTGGATTTAATTGATTTTATTTTAGAGGTTTGATATATTTTTTTCAATTTGGGATTGTGAACATTTGTTGTCTGAAGAACTCCATCAGGCAGATTTTAACCGACTTTTACCGTAATTACTCGCCCGTCACTACCAGTAAATTCATCGCCTAGGTGGTGTGAAGGAGTTAACAATGGCATGGCATGGCAAGAAATTTAATGTTACATCCTGCGTCAAATCGGTTATATTAATCGATAGTGACATGCGCGTTAGAAGCTGGAGGGTCAAAGGGGGGGGGGGGGGGTGGAGGTCAGTATATGTGATTTAATCAGGAAATCCTGATGTATGTTTGATTCACCCTTCAAAGTCGGACTTGCAGATTAAATACAATTCCTGGAAAGCCGTCCCGTCCCAAAATTTAGCATTGACATATATTCCTGGGTACAGTACTAAATGTTGCTTTAGATGAAGCAATGAATTTCCACTTGAAATGTCGAGCTTAATATGCCATATTTCTGGGAAACAGGGCTGAAATAAAACACATCGTTACTACACAGAGTTTCTTATTGTGTTATCATTTACTTGTATAATGGACCCCTTTTTAAGATTAAAATATAATTTCAAACAAAACGCCAATTTCAAAAAAGAAAAATTAGCTGACCAGTTTTAGTGGTACAGAAAGGTTGATCGAACCATTTTCAAATTTTCTTTCCATGTGGAGCCAGATGGTAAATACCCCACATTTTCATACATTGTAATGGCCTCTGTCGGAAGAGATTTGAGTGTGAACCGATCACAAAAATCATCTGAAAATGTTATTTCAATAATTTTATAATTATTAAAGGCTCATTACACATACTTAAGCTTTTGGATCTTGCTCAAGTTTTGATCAGTATTAGAAGACGACTTGTCTTTAACAGATTATTCATAGTAGTATATTAAGGCGTTGGGGTGAGAACATTCCATTTTGATGGACACAAAGAATTGTCAGAAAAACAAGTAAATACATTTTATATGAATTTTTGAAAGTTCATGGTAGCTCAATGTTTGCATCTTTCTACCATTTGGCATACTATTAGAATACACAATATATGGACGAATATATATTATTTGTAGCATAAAGGATATAAAGAGAAAATGCATGTTGATTGCACATAAAAGAAGCCAAAACTACAGATTAATTTTTTTAATATAAATCTTTGAGCACTCAAAGTAGCTTACAATCTATCGTTTGGATATTGTTCACATAATCTACAAATGAGGGTGGGGTTGGGACTTGTATTTTGATATCACATACAAAAGAACAAGTGTCAAAAAACTAAAATATATTTGCATAAATCAGTGAATTGTAGCTGAAGCAATGGTTACATATGCCTCAAATTTGGCACGCTCTTACATACATGTATATATCCTAATACACCTCAATGTAGGAAACAAGTTTCCATCATGGCTGCACCATTGTTAAAAGGCCCAAACAGATTCAGACCAATCTGTTTTAACCTGTTCTGTACCTCCTAACTTCATAATGATATTGATTGGATTGGAAAAGAAAAGGAATTATATATATCCTTGCCAATCTTATTATATTTCAACGTCACATTTTTTTCGGTAGAGGGTTGCAAACGTAAAAAATAATTTCAATTACAGAATGTTCATTTACCCACTGATTTGAACTCGGGTAAACCATACATGGACAGAAACCCTAGGACATTGCGCCTTTTAGTACAATTCACAACTTACTGATATACAGTATGCTGTGGCACAAGGAAGTCCAAGCCAATTTAAGATAGCTTTTTGTCAGCATAGTTTTGATGCACGTTAGTAACAAGTATATATTTATTAAATTAATATAATTCAAATGAATTTTACTCGTACTAAACCAACAACACCATCACATAGAGCATATATTGTGTTATCTTGCATAATTTCATCAACACCAAATACAGAAATACCTATGGGCATGTAAACAATGATGAAAAATCACACTGAAAGCACTATTCCTGCATTTATCCCATGAGGGTGAAGTACCCGTACAAGCTAATGTCATAATGACCTCAGCATGACCTCATTAAACCTGTGATCTGTGAACTACATATTGACCATTTCGTCGCTCACACCCTGATCAAGTAATAACTACAGTACAAGTAAGTGGCAGTGTCCTCGGGAAAACTTTAGACATGAATAAATCTATATTCGTAAACGGTTACTCCCCTTTTACATACAATAGCACAGTAAGATGTAATGTGACTACAACATATTTTGTATTGGAAGTTTCATAAGGATTCTCACAGAGATACTGGTCATGCTAGACTGGATGCCACTTTGTCCTTCTAGGTTAGCCTCATGATTGAACGCAGATGTCGCATCATGATGGCATGCAGCTTTTTCACCTGTCGTCTATACACTGTCCAGGCCTCGGCTCCGTATACTCGAACGGATGGGGCTGCCCTCTATGGAAGATCTTCTGATCAAAAAGAATCTCCGGTGGACTGGACACCTCATGAGGATGTCATCAGACAGGCTACCAAAGCAGATCCTCTATTCTCAACTGTCGTCTGGTTGCAGAAAGAGAGGGCACCCTCGTCTCCGGTTCAAGGATACCATCAAGAGAAACCTGAAGCTGAGAGACATTAAGACCGACTCATGGACATCACTCTCACAGCAGAGAGCTAAATGGAGAGTGGCAGTCAAGTAATGAAAGCAGTCTTTGTCACATCGCGACCGACAGCATGATGATGAGACCGGATGCAGTGACCAAAATGGTAGAGTGCAGGCTTCCCGTGCGACGGATCGGGAGTTCGAATCCCGGTCGGGTAAAATCAGTAACTTACAGAATGGGGGACATGTGGGCTAGTTCGTTTTTCCGACACTTGGTGGTGCATCGGTACTAGTGGGCATAAACGGCCATTGACAATGCATTGAGTTTGCCGGTACGCGCAGTGCAGAACGTTTATTTTATTCAAAATTAATAGAAATACAGTACCCTAACCTTATAAATTTAATATAATCTATTCGTTGGAAATGTTGTCTATATGTGTACCAAGTGGTTTGTCTCTAGGTGGTGTGGTTTTAGAGATATTTGACTTTTTCTCTATGAAGATGGGTCACGGCCATTGACAATGCATTGAGTTTGCCGGTACGCGCAGTGCAGAACGTTTATTTTATTCAAAATTAATAGAAATGCAGAACCCTAACCTGATGAATTTAATATAATATATTTGTTGAATATGTTTTCTATATGTCTACCAACTGGTTTGTCTCTAGGTGGTGTAGTTTTAGAGATATTTGACTTTGTTCTGTATGAAGATTGCTCACGGCCATTGACAATGCATTGAGTTTGCCGGTACGCGCAGTGCAGAACGTTTATTTTATTCAAAATTAATAGAAATGCAGAACCCTAACCTGATAAATTTAATATAATATATTTGTTGAATATGTTTTCTATATGTCTACCAAGTGGTTTGTCTCTAGGTGGTGTAGTTTTAGAGATATTTGACTTGTTCTGTATGAAGATTGCTCACGGCCATTGACAATGCATTGAGTTTGCCGGTACGCGCAGTGCAGAACGTTTATTTTATTCAAAATTAATAGAAATGCAGAACCCTAACCTGATAAATTTAATATAATATATTTGTTGAATATGTTTTCTATATGTCTACCAAGTGGTTTGTCTCTAGGTGGTGTGGTTTTAGAGATATTTGACTTCTTTTGTATGAAGATTGCTCATAGCCATTGAATTTGCAGTGTTACAGTGTGCCCGAGAGGCCCACTACTTCAGTGGCGATGCGAACGGAAGGAACTTGAACTAAAAAGTCGGAGGTCCCCCATTCATACATGTTGCTACTTAGCATGGTGCTTGGCATCACTAGGATAGGGTATCAGGACAATGTGACTGAGAAATTGGGTCATGATGCCAGCGGTCTGGTCCCCCAATGGAGCAGCACTATAGTCACCATGAGTACAGTCATCATAAGTCGGTACCTGTCCAAATATGGTGATATGCATTGCCAGGAGATAAAACTCAAACAAACAACTGGCCATTCTCAAACACTAAGCAATAAAGTCTTAAATTGATGTGCTCATTGAAGTGCATAATTATTCACAATAAATTAAGTCGCTGCATTTCCATGCTGAAAGACATTTCAATATGACATTCACATAAACTACAATGAATACAACAAACTTTCCCATTTCCATGCCTGTGTACATTCCGCAACTCAAAATTCCCCTCACAACTAATTGTAATACTTATTTAGAATTTGAAGTAGTTATTCTCTGCCACACCTATCCGTCGTAGGTAGTTAACCATGTCCTTATCGAATGACTTCGTCCCACAAATGAGCACAAGTGTCTCTGACGTATCCCCGCCCAGTTCTGACGTCAGCTGTTCCTCGGTGAGACGCTGATGTCTGACGTCATCCCCATAACGTTGCGGGCTTGTTATGTCTGCCGACTCCTGTAAGAGATGACATCAAATACAAAGGCACCATTCACGTTTACCTGCGTACTTAATATACATAAAATTTGCTAACCGATTTTTTTAAACGTGTAAATTTGTTCTATCTCACATCTGGTTGTTCTGTAATTATTTTTGGCATTCTCAAATTTAAAAGTTCTCATAAAATATAGGATAATTTTGCTTTCCCAAAATCTTGTAGTGATGCGCTCAGACAGACCTCCCCAGGTGAAATGCCACATGCACAGGTAAACATTGGGAAGGTTGAGTACATCAGGGAGCCTAGATAGTTTAATGGTTAGCCCTGGAGAAGTGTGGGTTAGAGTCCCACTCTAGGTGCAATCTTCATTTGCTAAAAAAATTTTTTTTTTTTTTTTTAAACACGACACAACCTTATATCATATAATTCATAAACATCCAGGCAACATTGCGTCAATAACACCGGTTATTGTCCGATCACCTAAATGAAGCAGCACTGAACCTCGTCAGTACTTGGACATGTAACCACCTGGAAATAGAAGGTGCCATAAACATCCTGATACACACTTATAGTCCAGTGGGGGGTTAACTAATATCCTCTCAAATCTGTACTGATTGTCCACGCTGTTGATGACTGTAACGTATCCATATATATATACACTTGTAACTGGTCATGTCGTGTAAAGGTGACACGGGCAGGGAACCAGCGGCGGGCTGGGGGAGACCTGAATAAACTAGTTGAGACACAGACACCTTATCGTCAAGTCCTTCTTACAATCACCGGCTCACCTGGCTCAGTAGATAAAGGACGGAGAAGTTCCAGAAGTCTGCCCAGATGTCCAGCCTGGACTTGAGGAGGATGTCCTCGTAGCGCTGACAGCAGTAGAGGAGGCGCAGTTGTGTCTCATCGCGGTCATCTGCCAGCACGGCCGAGATGATCTGGGCCATGGGGGCCAGCCCCGTGCCCGCCGCCAGCATCAGGATGCGCTTCATCTGCAACCAGTTGCCACAGCTGAGATTAATGTAAAACAAACAAAAAACATACATACTAAACACCACACGTCACCAGGATTTGGATGCACTTCATCTGCAACCAGTTCCGATAGTTGAGATCAACGTAAAACAAACAAAAAAAACACACACAAAACACCATATGTCACCAGCATCAAGATCCACATAATCTGTATCAATTCTCATAACCAATATCAACGTAAAACAAACAAAAAACATACATAATGGACACCACATGTCACCAGCATCAGGATGTGCTTCGTCTGCAACCAGTTCCCATAGCTGAGATCAACGTAGAACAAACAAAAAACATACATACTAAACACCACCCGTCACCAGCATCAGGATGTGCTTCGTCTGCAACCAGTTCCCATAGCTGACATCAACGTAAAACAAACAAAAAAACAGACACACAAAACACCACACGTCACCAGCATCAGGATGTGCTTCATCTGCAACCAGTTCCCATAGCTGAGATCAATGTAAAACAAACAAAAAACATACACACAAAACACTATATGTCACCAGCATGAGGATGTGCTTCATCTGCAACCAGTTCCCAATCAAAATTACTGCAATGTAAAAAACAACCTAATACATTAATCTAAAAAGTTGGCAGAATCTCGGAACCATTGGCTGATTCTACTAGATGAAGCATTGTGAAAAGCGCTACCTTGCCTGGCGTGTAAGTGAATCGTCCGTACGGCCCACGCCATTCCACCATGTCGCCCACAGCCCACGTTTTCACGTACTGAGACATCTGCCCGTCAGCATACACCTGCACGAGGAGGGCAAATCAGCACTCAGCAAATGGCTCAAAATCGCTATCTGCACAGGGAAATGTAAATCAGCACTCAGCAAATGGCTCACGATCGCTATCTGCACAGGGAAATGTAAATCAGCACTCAGCAAATGGCTCAAAATAATCGCTATCTGCACAGGGAAGTGTAAAGCAGCACTCAGCAAATGGCTCAAGATCGCTATCTGCACAGGGAAGTGTAAACCAACACTCAGCAAATGGCTCAAAATCGATATTAATTTGAATTTTCACCGAATAAAAAAAAGTATTAAAAAGAATTGTTTATATAATTTAAAAGTTAAAAACAATAATTTATGCGTCTATACTTTTCTTTAAAATAAGAGAGGGGAAGAGATAGATAGAGGAAAAACAGTTTGCACAGAACATAATTTTGTCAGTACCATGGTACTTTTCTCTCAATACCAAGGTACTGGTCTTCCAGCCATACATGGTAGGTATGTATCTACAGGGTATGTTAGTAAATTAATATGGAGGTTTGGTGGGCTATCAGGGGTAATTTCGGTATTGTAGGCTATCGTGGTGGGTTGCTGTGTAAACTGTGCTGTTATCATGGGTAAAACATATGTAAACATCTATAAATATATATTTTTTAACTCACAAAAATGCCTCATAGTTTCTGCAGTTTTTAGCTATATAGATGAATAAAACACACAAAAGCACAGACTACCTTAATGAGCACATCGAAGTGTCCCCGTGCAGTCAGGTCACTGACAGGCGTGTACCGCCTCGTCAACGACTTGTCATCGGTTTTCCATCTGGAAATAAATCAAAGATAGATGATTATTAAAAGTCTAACTTAAAGCTACATAGTCCGATCAAAACATCAAATTTTCAAACCCAAAACAATTACGTAGATTTGATTCTACATATTTAACTTAGATGTCATCACATAGAAGGGAATACTGAGGCAATTTAATAGAACCTATGGTGCCAAGAATTTTGGCGTGTTTGCCAAAAGTAATGTTGCGTGTTTGCACTTCAAATATCTGAAAAGTTAGCCATTTAAAATAAAGGTTACTTCAAGTTTAAAGTATGGTAGATTATAACGATCTCAGAAAATGACAGAAACTACAACCATCGGACTATGCAACTTTAAATGTACCACCCTCATAGATCATACATATAAAATTACAAAAATATCCACAACATATACAGAGTATTCCTTTATTTCTTAAGTGTGTGAAACCACATCAAATTGATTGAATATATGAATATAACGTTGAAAAGAGTTTCTCATCCAATCGCTAGTGTTGAGCCCCAACAGTACTTGGATGAGTGGCCACCTGGGAATACCAGGTGCTCAAGACAACCTGACACAGGCTTATAAGTTGTAGGTTGGTTGGTTGTTGGAGTTTTACTTCCTGGCAACATCTAAAGTCATTTCAAGACAGTATATGTTATAACCTACTCCAGTATAACCCCTTTAAACCAAACTTGAACGGACCCTATGAAATTGTTTGGATCATTGGTTTAACCGAGCTTTGGCTTCGATTTAGACTTGGCTATTGATTGGCTTTGTCAAAAACGTGGGTGCATTATGAATGTAATATACAATGTATGTGGACACTTCGATTATTGTTTTTTTAATGTATATACAGTATAACCCCTTTAAACCAAGCTCGGTTAAACCAAATGATCGGTTAATCCAAACTTTTTTCAGTGGCCCGGCAAAATACCACCATTTATCATATAAAAAAAAGTCTCAAATGAACTTATAACCACATGAAAGTTTGGTTTAACTGTACCGGAAGTGGCCTGGCGCCCGACAATTTTGTTTGGATTAACCAATATTTTGGATTAACCGACATTGGTTTAACCAACTTTTTTATATATGATAAATGGTAGTATTTTGCTGGGCCGCCGAAAAAAGTTTGGATTAACCGATCGGTTGGTTTAACTGAGCTTGGTTTAACGGGGTTGTACTGTACATCAATTGTGGATAGCTAATATGAGCTTGAGGTGCTACTTCTATTACAACTGAACATGGTAAATAATTACTAACCTAAGCACAATGTGTTGCCCAAGCTGCAATCCAATGGTGGCGTTGCTGTTCAATTTGAATGTGTAGATAAAGCTGTCACATGACTCCTTTGTGATGGATTCGATTGGGAACCTCTCATACAGGGATAGGCGAAGTACACCTCCCTGTGTATGCAATGACAAAGATGAGATTCAGAACACAAAACCCAACCAACTCTATCAAAGACTAACCACGGGTTTTGTAACACTAACAAATACACAGATATTCAAATCAACTACGATGAAAATCAGAAGTTGGTGTACTGAACCAGCTCATGCAGAAGTCATACTGGGTTATAGAGTGCAGTATAATGAGGCAGAATATTCAATATACTACCTTTTTTGGGGGGGGGGGATGAATTTATTTACCCTGCTCATAACGGATAAGTGTGTTAACACTTGTTTTCACCGCTGGGCAGCACTAGGCCATTTCTTTTTTTAAATCTTTAGAAAGTTGCTACCTATTTTTTATAATAATTTTTTTAATGACAAGTTTTTTTATTCTGCCCATAACGTATAAGCTCCCGCAGGGGTGCTTGTGTTCAACGCTGGACAGCTGTGATACTGGATTGGTCTGGTACTGCACTCAGGAGTGTTTACCTGATCTTTCTCGGGCCAACCTTTGCGGTTTTAGGTGTTAGTAGTTTCTATATTAGTTGTTTTTTTATTTTTCAAAGTTTTTTCCTAACCTGTATATCATACTTAGTCTACTATGTACATCTACGCAGATGACATACAGGCCTGCGGGAGAGGATCCCATCCCATTGTGGTTTGACACAGCATTCTTTCACCCATGCCCTGTCCTTAGATAGTACACCAGTGTGCCAGAACACCCCTGGTCCCTTCAGGACTGCGACTAGGTGGGATGGTTGTGTTGTATGGTTAGCCCTTTTTGTATTTTAGGGTGAGTCGGATGCATGACCTTGGCCTGCCCGGTTCTGCATTGGTTTGTGCCAGTACACAGACCCAGACGGACTGCACCCTATGGTGATAGTCATTTCGAATTCCTTAGTACTTAGTAGGGCTAGTTTCCGTATTTGTAATATCTACCATCTTTTCTGGCCTGTCTTTTGCTTTTTGTGCCAGAACACAGCAAGCAGTGACTGCGCCTATGGTCAGGTGAGATATTGTTCCTTCAGTAGGTGGTTGCATATTATGTTTTCTTTAAGAACCTAAAGTAATCAATGAATGTTTCTTTTCCCAGTGAATTAACGAAAGCTTCGGTGAATAAAATAATAGCAATGAAAGTGTATTATGGTGATATTAAAGCTGTATAGTCTGATAAAAGCATATCATTATCTAAACCTAAGCTTGATCCTAGATATCCACCTTAGATACTAGTTCAGTCATTAAACCATTTATTGTTGCATAGAACGAATGCTACGTCAATTTAATAGAACTTATCACTGCTAAATCATGTAATGTCCTGCATTTCCACAGACACATACAAATTAATTCTGCATATCTATACTTCAAATATTTAGAAACTTAACCTTTTAATATAAAAGTTTAAATTCAAGTAAAGTAGATTATAATTAACCTAATCCTCGGATTATACAACTTTAAAAATACAGATGCAAAAACAAATCCAGACACTACAAGTACACCTTCTCTACAGTCGCCCGAGAAAGCAATGTCTTCCAGTGACACTCAGGGCGCCCTTATAGTGCTGCCCCCCTAGGAGTCTGAGATGTTGCCATTATAACCGGACATCTCACTGAGTCACATACTCCCGATACTGATCAAACCAGTGTTTGCCCTATCCTAGTACTGGTAAGCGACAGGTTAGGTAGTGACAAGTATCAGTTTGATAAGTTATTGGTTTGACTCGGCTGGGATTTGAACTTGTGACTTCCCACAAGGGAAGCCATCCAAAACTCTTACCGTTTCGGCCCTCCACTCCGATCAGTAATCATGGACCAGACTACCCTGTAGTACAACCTTTACTTTAAGCAGCTGTCAGACCTCGCTGGATTGAGCAACGGACAGAATTGTCTAGTCCGGTGATGACAAGTATTAAAATGTGTCAAAATGTTGTGCTATCGAGTCGATGGCCTCTGGACGAACGGACATGAAACGGACAGCCAATGGACGAAACAAACTCAAACCAGACAAGAACTGTAGAACGTCAGTCCGGCGGCATCCGTTCCTAGTTTTGTGCATGTTCAAAACTTGTTCGGACACAAAACAGACTTTGTTCGGTTTCTGACCGTTTCCCAAAATTCAGTGAGGCGTGACAGGGCCTTTAGTTAGCAGTCTACACCCACCTGTGTCTCCGAGCTGTCATCGATACCCTTCGTGCTTCTGGAAATCTTCAAGCATTCTTCCTCCCATCTTTTGAGTTCTTGATCGTAGATATCAAACACACAGGGCGTGCATCCCTGTCCACAACAGTCGCTCTGCAGTGGCTTCTCTGGTTTCTCCGGTAGAACTCTCACTGAATCATCTTCTAGGGGACCTTGTTTGGTTTCAATAGATCCTATGATTGTCACATGTTCTGTTAGGGGAGCCGCCATGATAAAGCAATACAAATACAATCCTCAGCAACCATTTCATACAAATATCCACTGTTTTGATGATTGAAACAAAGTAGAATAAAAGAATAAATTTACATGTTAACGATCTAATTTATAACTCAGCATTAGATGATTAGTCACTTCTATGTAAGGCATTTAGATTTATATTCGATACTGAAAATCAAACTAAAGCTATATCTACTAAAAAAATATTTTAAATAGACTTTAAAAAACTAACTATCTCCAGCATCAGGAATTTGCTCTATGGAACAGGCTTCGGTTGGGGTTTAGTTTTGTCCATCCCCATGTCATACTGCAGACAGGTCCACCACGAGAACCCTTCCTCAAGTCGGTACTTGGCGCTGCCGTTGGTGGTACTGTTGTGTATAGCCTCACGCTCTGAGATCTGCTTCCCATTTGGTGATTTATCACGAGGAAAAGTAATCCCGTTTGTTGCTGACTGCTCCTCGAACTTACGTTTCTTCTTCACACCTGGAAAAGTTACACAAATATTACCTCTTAAACCCAGCTTGATTTCGACCAAGATATCCATATAATTGAATTTAGATTGGCAATAGTAAGATAAATATGATGATTCTGGACTTCTTATTACTATGGTTAATTGAGTTTAGGTCACCGTTAAAATTAGTAGATCTGTGTAACTTTACTAACCAATGAGTTAAAAAAAAAACTTTTAACAGCAGGTTGGATTTTTTATGTAGCAATTTTTTTTAAATTGCACTGCAAATTGCTTACATTATGGGTAGGAATAAAATTAAAATATAGATCTACCCGCATATGGCAATTTTCATTCACTTACAAAGCAATTGCCAAATCTGCTCCGTACAAGTTTCTCGTCTGAATTCACCGACACTGCTTCAACTGGCCTACATTTTGAAACGAGATATGATTACGGCAATGTGTCTACAGGTCGGCATGGAAAATACATCAAGTGCCATGGGCACTTTATGATCACACAAGAAAAGATTATCACACAACTTTCTTAGTTGCCATTTAAATGGGCCCCACTATTGTCAAATTAGAGTTTATGGTTGTACAATATTACCTACTCTGCAACCTCCTAGAATAATAATAGATATGGCCCACCAGGCAAAATCATAAATAAAGCACAACCGCACCCTGGCACTGACTCTGATCATCATGCACTGACCTCTCCAGTAACCATAGAAACCTAATTCCTACCAGCCACCTAAAACAAATACACGCAGGACATATTGTGCTCGCCCTCTGTTACTCTCCAGGCACATGCTTGGCTATATAAATAGAGAATGCACACAAAACTGTATTAGAGAGCATTTGTTAGAACAGTGCATACAATAAAATATATTTGATCTTTTTAGCACGCTTTACCGCTATTTATGGAAAATCAACAGCCGGGTAAAGCTTGTAAATTATATAGCATAATTACTCCCACAGCATTGTTTTCATGGGCCTACGCCTACCACCGTAGTACCGGTAACGGATGTGGGGGGGGGGGGGGGGGAATATTTCATCTAATTTAGCCCTAGATAAAAGATTCACCCTGTACTTGCAGTAGGCCTACTCAGCCTCTCAGGCTACTGCAGTAGGCCTATGGGTAGATAAAAGATTCACCCCGTACTTACAGTAGGGATGAACGTCAACATAGTCTAAATATGGGAGAAAATAGCTTTAGCATGGAACAGGAAGTACAATCTCTGGTTCCAGTATCAAATGGCTACTTATATCAGCACAGAGTTTGTGAAATGAGAAAGAATGCAAAAAGACAAGATGGCGGCGATAGAACACTGTCCATTTCACTTTTAAAGTCTATTAAACTACATGTTTTATTATGTTTTTCAAATCAAAAGTAGTGGGTAGGCCCTACATATTAAGATATATGTGAAGAATATATTTTGTTTCTTAAATTAAGAATTCATCAGCTCAGTTCATTTACCCAGAATGTCGCAATTTTTTGCCAGCTTTGTACAAAAAGTTGGTATTCACCTATCTATCTAATTTTGCCCCTAATCATCTAGATAAAAGATTCACCCCGTACTGAGGTAGCCTGAACCAGAGCCCAGGGTGAACCTTTTATGTACTAATCATCAGGCTAATATAATGTACTAATCGTCAGGCTATTGTATGTCAGGTTCAGAAGAGATACATTATCATGATTATGTTTAGATAAAAGATTCACCCGTACTTCCAGTACAGGGGTGAAAACCAACCCATTAGAAAAACTGGCGAAGAATTTCGACATACTGGGGAAATTAACTGAGCTGGTAAATTCTTAATTTAAGATGCACAATATATTCTTTATGTACGTCCTCATATTTACCCGCTACTTTTGAGTTGGAAAATATAATAAACATATACTTTATTGCAATTCAAAAGTGAAATCGACGGCGTTCTATGACTGCCATCTTGTCTTTTTGCATTCTCTCCCATTTCACCAACTCTGTGCCGATATAAGTATCCATTTGATACTGGAGGCAGCCATTTTACTTCCTGTTCCATACAAAAGCTATTTTCGCCCGTATTTACACTACGTTGTCATTCACCCCTGTACTGGAAGTATGGGGTGAATCTTTTATCTAGATTATGTGTAGATAAAGGATTCACCCCATACTTGCAGTACACAGGTGAATACCAACCATATATAAAAGCTGTCGAAAAAGCGGGGAAATGAAATGAGAGCAAAGAAGCAACATTTATTCTTTATATAGGCCTATATATCTTCATATTTCCCCGCTACCTTTGAGTTGAAAAACATAATAATACATATAGTTTAATAGAATTTAAATGTGAAATCGACGGCGTTCTATCACCACCATATCGATATTGTCTTTTTGCATTATCTCCCAATTCACCAACTCTGTACCGATATAAGTACCGATTTGATACTGGAGCCAGGCATTCCACTTCCTGTTCCATACTAAAGCTATTTTCGCCAGTATTTAGACTACGTTGTCGTTCAACCGTGTACTACAAGTAGGCCTTGAGTTGGACAGCCAACTAAGCTACAACCTATGTATAAATAAAATTATACAAAAAGTAAACCACAAACTGTGGCTATTTGCAAAGCTAAGAGACTACATGACACAAGAAATGTCAATAAAAATCTTCAAGGGCATGGTGCTCCCCTATTTTGACTATGGAGATGTAAACTACATGGGTGCGAGAAAAGAACTACTAACAAAACTGCAAACACTGCAGAACAGAGCCCTAAAAATCTGTCTAAGAGTAGACAAGCTGCACCCAACCTATGACATACACAAAAGAACCAAAGTGAAACTACTAGAAAATAGGAGAATAATTCATTTGAAAACATTAGCATATAGCTATAGTCAAAACATTAAACTTCTAACAAAACCACAAAGGGCTACTAGAGCAAATAATGCACCACTACTAAAGCAGACCAGAAGCCAAATAAAAGCTCATGAGAGAAGCACGCTGGAAATGGCTGCCAAGTTGTGGAATGCCCAAACGGTAAAGGAACGACAAATTCCTGACCTAAAAACTTACAAAAAATATCTGTGCAAAATAAGGCTAGGAAACCCCCAGTAAGCTGCACTGCAAAGGGGCATGTGATATGTCACGGCCCACCAGCAGGATGCCCAATGGAAGGTAACCATGCCAAAAGTAGCCAGATAATACACCACACAGCTACGTACAAGCCTATGATATGTAAATAGGAGTAGGCTAGTCTAGTAATAAGAGTAGAAAAATAAAAACATATATAGGCCCAACCAATAAAATCCAAAAAAACTAACATAGGCTACTAACCATACCAACCAATTATCTATCTGCTACTGAAATGCGGGCAATCAAATACCTTATCAGCAGCCACTGTGTGGTAAGATAACACCAACACTACAACTGGCCAGCATTGAAAACAAGCCTGGGTACCCGGGCTTATATGCTATGGACAGTATAAATACAGCCTCAATAAAAAAAAAAGAGAAAAAAAAGGGTAGGGTGAATCTGTTATCCAGATTATGTAGTGCCAACTGATTGATTTATCGCTCAGATGCACACCCTTTCGTCATATATTCTATACAACAGAATCTCACCACATTCCGAGTACACACCGTTATCACATTGTTGCTGAAGTGCCATTATTGAATTATGTGAGCAACTGTGACTGTTCCATGTATTTATAGACTGCCATCGATGAAATGCATTAGCATTATTGCGGAAAAAGCTAACTTATATTTATAGTCATTATATGTATTTTAGGATGATATAGGTATATAAATAATACCTGGATAATGCATTGTGTATATAGTGTTATCGGCAGTACTACTCATAATCTCTATATTTTGCTTTGACTTTATATTTATATAGTAATGGTTCGTTCGTTTACAAACTATAGGTTGTTTTTTCATATCTCTACTTCCGGTCGTCTGCTCGACGAAGAAGCGTGTCTCTTATGACAGTATTAATGATGTGTTTACTAACATTTACAGTGCCTGTGTAATTATGAAGCGTGTTTCATAGGCGCAACATCGTATGTGCCATAGTTTACAACATGTGGAAGCAATTATTAAATCGATGGAAACAATACCGATACCGATTTGTTCCCTGGATTGCATTGAATCTCAAGGATAGGTGAAGACATCTTTTGAGTTATTAAACAGTTATTGCCCGATATGTTTGAGCCGTTGGGCGCATAGGAAGTGCATTGACGAGGGCTAAAGAGCTTAGAAAATGATTCCGATTTCAAACCTTCCCGAGCTGTATCATTTTGATCAAAACTAGCTACAGCAAAATAACAAACAATTTTACGGATATGGCTTACCTTACACTAGTTACAGTAGGCCCTACCCTAGTCCTAGATAAAGGATTCACCCGGTACTCGCAGTACACGGGTGAATACCAACCCTATAGCTATATAAAAACGGTCGAAAAAGCGGGTTAATGAAATGAGAGCCTAATTTCACAATCTAAGAAGCAACATTTATTCTTTGTAGATGTCTTCATATTTACCCGCTACCTTTGAGTTGAAAAATATAATAAAACATTTGGTTTAATAAGATTTACACAAGTACCGGGTGAATCTTTTATCTAGCCCTCTCCTAGATAAATGATTCACCCCTAGATAAAAGATTCACCTGGTACTTGTAGTACACGGGTGAAGGACAACGTACTGTAAATACGGGCGAAAATAGGTTTAGTATGGAACCTGAACTTGAAACTGTGGCTCCAGTATCAAATGGCTGCAGAGTTGGTGAAATGGGCGAGAATGCAAAAAGACAAGATGGCGGCCAGAGAATGCCGTCGATTTCACTTTTAAATCTGATTAAACTAGATATTATATTATATTTTTCAACTCAAAAGTAGCGGGCTATCAATAAGACATATGTAAAGAGTAAATGTTGCTTCTTAGATTGTGAAATCAGGCTCTCATTTCCTGAACCCGCTTTTTCGACCGTTTTTATATAGGGTTGGTATTCACCCGTGTACTGCGACTGCGAGTACGGGGTGAATACTTTATCTAATTCACCCCGTAATTACAGTAGGGGCGAAAACCCAACCCATTACATTAAAAAAGCTGGCGAAGAATTTCGACATGGCGGGGAAATGAATTGAGCTGGTAAATTCCTAATTTAAGAAGCATTGTGATTCTTAGTCGCCATAATTATACATTTATTATTAAATGCACGGTTTTTCATAATAGCTTTCATTTTCGAAAACCCAAAACACCTAGGCTTGAGCCTAAATATCCCATGTCGGAGCATTCATTAAGCTAGATAAAGGATTCACCCTGTATTTCCAGTGCAGGGGTCAAAACCAACATTAGAAAAACGGGCGAAGAATTTCGACATGGCGGGGAAATGATTTGAACTGGCAAATTCTTAATTTAAGAAGCAAAATATATTCTTCACTTGTCTTTTTGCATTCTCTCCCATTTCACCAACTCTGTGCCGATATATGTAGCCATTTGATCCTGGAACCACAGTTTCTAATTCCTCTTCCATACTAAAACTATTTTCGCTTGAATTTAGATTGCTAGGGTTCACCCCTGTACTATAAGTACGGGGTGAATCTAAAGGGGCTGTCACATTAGGGTTTTTTACGGGAGCGTACGGCGGCGTAAGCGCGTTACGTCGTATACGCGGCCATACGCTATGCATACGCCGTCATACGCCGATCCTCCAACAGGCCTGTTTCCTTGCTCAAAATTGTCAGTGTATGGCAGCGTATGGATCATACGCCGGCATAGGTTACGCATAGGTTAGGGGTACGTCGGCATAGGTTGGGCGTACGCTGGATTGACACCTGCCGGGTGTCTCTTGCATACCCCCAACGTTCTGTAAAAGTGGTGTCACACTATGGCGTTAGCGTATGGATTTTCGACCCATACGCCATCATACGCTTCGCATATGCTACGCATACGCCGTCATACACGTATCCGTCCAAATTTTTTTTTAGCATGCTCAAAAAATGTTGGCGTATGGCTCATACGCTTGACGTACGCTATGCGTACGCCGACATAAGTTGCGCATAGGTTGGGTGTACGCTGAACTTGTCAATTACAACCGTCAAACCTCATCACAGTACGCCGCGCATAGGTCGGGATACGCTTTGAATACGCCGCCATAGGCTAGGGGTAGGTTAGGCATAGGTTAGGTATACGCTTCAGATGCCGCTGGGACCTCGTGCGTAGCATATGACGGTATATGGGTCGAAAACCGCATACGCTAACGCCATACGCCATAATGTGACAGGGCCTTTAACAGTACCCCAACTGCTACCTGATTCAGTGTCAGTGATTGGTTGGTTGGTTGTTGGAGTTCTACGTCCTGGCAATATCTAAGGTCATATCAGAACGGGTACCGACTTGTGACAGTGCATACTCATGACAACCTTATAGTGCTTCTCCACTGTTAGACCAGGTCACCAGCACCATGACCTGATATCCCACTCAGTCACATTACTGTATGCATGCCAGCACATGCCTCGTTTGCGGAGATCAGGAGTTCACGAGTTTGGTTCCCAGTCGAGTCAAACCAATTACTTAAAAATTTATACTTGTCGCTTCCTAGCCTGGTGCTCGGCATTAATAGGATAGGGCAAGGACTGGTTAGCTCGGTGTCAGGATAATGTGACTGAGTGGAATATCGGGTCCTGGTGCCGGCGGCCTGATTTCCCAGTGGTGCAGCACTAAAAAATCGCCATGAGTGCGTACTGTCACAAGTCGGTACCCATCCTGATATGACCTTAGATGTTGCTAGGACATAAAACAACAACAAACAAACAATAAACAAGACCTATCCTAATAATTCCGAGTGCCTGGCTAGGAAGCGACAAGTATCAATTTTTAAGTCATTGCCTTGACTCGACCAGGGTTCGAACTCATGGGTTTGAATCCCATAATCTACCAAAACGGGAGACAGACGCTCAACTCATTTGGCCATCCCTTCTGGTCGAGTCAGTGATTGTATTTGTATTATTTAAATATGGAAGTGGTCATTGCTCGATTGAAAGGCAATATAAGAATATTACCATACGGAATTACTTAGAATAAATCTCCATAGCAAATATAAAACTAGTTCATGTGTTGTATAAGAAGTTATGCAAATATTATATATGCCTACATCACCCCCCTAGCCTTCTATAATATGGGCTGGGCCATGGTTCGGTGCTGGAGGAGTGATCTGGATGGCTATTGGTCTACTGGGTTTTTTTCCGTGTTTTTTTTGGTGATGGGTGTATTTATGCTACCCATAACGGTTAAGTCTGATGACTTGTCTTCGCAGATAGACAGTAATAGTCTTGTGACTCCCCTTTTTTTTTTTTTATCACTTTCAGGTGTTGTGTAGCTAACTACTGCATGCATTCTTTCTCTGTTTGTAAGCATTCTCCCACATCCCCCAACCCTCTGGGAGTTTGTTCGTTCTACAATCGGACAATTGTTTGGTTACCAATAGTTAATTTCTCTGAATGTCTTCACCTTGCTGTGTTAGTGGTCATTAGGTTTGATTTTAAGTTTAAAGTTGACCTTTTGTATGTATCATACCTAGCATCTATACCCTCTAAAACTGTGCTTGAATTATCAGTGTATTTTCTATTTATTTATTGATCTTAAGTCTAGCAGTGCATTTAGCTTGAGCAACCTAATTCCTCCTGCCAGTGTGCCCTGCTCGCCTCACACGTACAATCCATTCCCACCCAAATTTGAGCTTTTTAATAAACACTGCCAGTATTGTGCGTGGGCACCTACCTAGCTGAACAATTAGGGCTCTATTCGAAAACACTTCTGTCTTGACTCTTACTTTTATGGAATTTCTAATAATTTGAAAGGTAGCTTTAGAAAGTTGGATGCCCAACACGGAAGTCCAAGTTGTAGATATATCATCATCATGCTGTCGGTCGCGATGCGACAAAGACTGCTTTCATTACTTGACTGCCGCTCTCATTTCATGAAAGCTGCCTGCAAAAGTGTTGAAGTGCTGCTGGCTTTTGCAAGTTACCAGCGGCACTCTCTCGGGGAGCAAATAGAGGTTTCACACCGGCAAGAACATGTCAAGACAGGCGCAAAACTATTTGTCCCTGCAGTGGCTGGTCGGGAGATGTTGGGAGTTCCATACATTAACCGCCCTTAATGCTGCCACAGTGACATGGTTTTCTGTTTAGGGTTTGCTCCTTTAGCCTTCGGTTCTGTCAAGAACCTGTACCACAAGGCAGTGGTTTACAACTCTGCAGGGCAGGGGCGTCAAACTCCCTGAGGTATTGCTATTCCTGCAATACCTGCATACCATTGTAGATATATACAGGCTATGCATAAAGGGGACTGTGGTTTTAAATTCACTGGGGTCTTTGTTTTGGCCCATTAGAAATCATTCCACTCACCCATTCAGCATCCCTACTCATATGTAAAATCATGTCTTATGCTTATTTTGCAACCGGACAATGCAATTGTCTCATTGTTAATTGCCTATTTTGTATGAACCAGCTAATTATACTATGCAGTGCCTGACTTGGTTTCAGATCCACAAGGAGCGTTCCCATCGGTACCACAGACAAGGTCATCTCGGACGACATGGTGCACCGGACACTGGTTTCATTATTTTCCAACTTCCACAAGGACAAAGCTTCATTCCATGACGCTATTTCGGAGCCGGCACTCTCAATGGTTCTAGAACAACAGCTGAGACAGCAATGTGGAGATGTAACTACATCAACAACCAATCTCGCTCGAATGGAAGACGCTGTGGGGTTCTCTGTCATAAAAGCCCCTAGCAAGATATTTTCTGGAGGGAGAGGTGTTGTGGTGGAGAAGGGACGAATTGTGAAAGGGACAGTTGTTGCTTTGTATCCTGGTGAGAAGTAATTCTATGTCGGTGTCACGTTGAATGTGTTTCCTTATGAAATTAGAATGGCTCTGACTTACCTGGGTTTTTAAGTCCTCGCTCAGAATATACCTCACTGGACAAGTATACAATACATGGAATAAAGAAAACCATACTACCCTGCACTGGTTCCCCTGTCCACTGCCCGTCCCTCCGTGGATTCTCATTTCTTCCCCGTCCCAACGACATCGTCCATAAATACCTGATATTTATATATCTAATAAATGTAGCTAATATAGATGCAAGGGGCGTTCTCTGTGGCGGAGTGGTTAGAGTGTCTGACTTTTTTCTAGGTCAGACTCCTAATCTGAGGGTCGGCGGTTCGATTCCCCGTGCCCCCAGCTCTGCCAATTTGGATTTCCACCGCTGTGTATAACTTACAGCGTCATCAAAGGCCGGTTGCTCTCATACCATGTCTATGTGGTGTGGGAGGTTAAAAATCCCTCGGGTCGGTAAAAGTGTAGGCTCAGGCTTTCTATCGACCAGCAGTGGAATGAGGAAGACCAGTCGTCTATGACTGAAATTTCCCCTGCTTAAACAACTAATGGACACAAAAAAAAACAAGGTGCATATGTGGCGCCAGTTAAATTAAATTTAATATAATTATATATGGAAGCAGTATATATTTTACCCGAAAGAACAATTATCTGCATGCCTTTTCTATTGTAGGTGCTATTTACACGGAGTTTGAGCCTGTCTTACTACAATCCATCGGCAACCAGTTCATCTTTAGATGTATTGATCGCCTACTGATTGATGGGAACGACAAGGGCATCTCGCGACTTGTATACAGGTAATGTACAGCATACAAATACAATCAACCGTAGTTAATTCGGACTTCTTTATTCCTAACACACAAGTGTCAGATCACTAAATAATTGCCTTTCACTCTAATTATGGGATAAAATGAATAAAACAATTTATTCCATGGATGTTTTGGTTGGGTTTAGCATATGGTCCCATTAACACGAACCGACTCTATAATTGACTAGTTTAATTATTAAACAATAATTATCTAAGCCTATGGCTATGACGTTGTGTAGGGGAATCCCTCTATATCTCTCTCTCTCTCTCTCTCTCTTTCTCTCTCTCTCTCTCTATATATATATATATATATATATATATATATATATATATATATCTCTTTTCTAAGTAGAGTATATATGTTTGCGGTTTTGTTATTTAAATCATGATCCTATTTGTTCAAATTTAAGTAGATAACTTTACGGTTTTTATCTGTTAAATTACCATATATATTTTTTATTACGAATATATATTAATAACTTCGAACTGGTTCCATATATATACAGTTATGAATGTGTAAATTATCCACTGTTAATATGTAAATCACGGAATTTCCTCCCCAATATTAGGTCCTGCTGTCAGCGTGATCGGAATGGCCCTTTCTTCACCTGTGATATGTCCTGGTTGACTGAGCATCCAGCCAACCCATTAGCCATAGGGCAGTATGTCAACAATCACAACAAAGGTGAAGCATTGTAAATAACTTAGTGTGTCAAAATACCAGCAAGGCTCCGATAAGTGCATGTCCCCATAAAGAACTTGTGATTGGAGCTCCTAACTAAATTAATATTAGTCTGAAGAGGGTATTATTTATAAACTCCTAGTAGGCACGACACAGCACTACCATTATATATAGTTGGATGTGTGTAACCTCTGGCTGACCTTGACATGTCTCTCCTTTCATTACAAAGCAACATTTCCTGCTGACTTGAGGCAGATTTGTTAGTGTACCAACACGAATTAACTCCTCCAAATTTCCTAATTATCCCAGTGACACTAATGCCTACAACGGCTTGTGACTACACAAAAAACAAAAGATTGATCGCACAGCGGTCACAACTGGTCGCAAAGTGGGTCACAGTGGTTGCTGACCTTGTGACCATTTTGGTCGCAAGGAAGTTATAGCTACTGCACTAAACACTGTGCGACAAAAATGGTCGCCCATAATTCAGCGACCATTGCTTTGGTCGCCAGTGACTAGGTTTTTCTGTCCAAAGTGGTCGCAAGCAGTTGCAAGCCATAGTGTGACTGGGGTTTTAATTGCTTAGCAGCATTTGGCAGATACCCAGGCCGATCAGGGGAGGACTACAGCTGATCGGTCTGTGACTATTTAGGAATCGGTACATACAATCACAAAAGCACTTCCGCCAAAATAGTACTTATATAACATTGTACACATCACACAAGGGTTGAGGTAATGCCCGGTACACACCTAGCGTATACGATCGTTTTCCCGCACCCACCTAGCGTATACGATCTAAAACTGCCCAAAAGTCATGAGGTGTGCACTCCCCTAGCACACCTACCGATTGCGATTCACGACTAAAAACTAATTTTTAGGGCTAAAACGGTAGGTGTGCGCTAGCACTACGATTGCGATTCCCGATTCGAAAAATGAATCGGCCCGACTTCAGTTTTAAGCTGATCGGGAGTTTTAGTGCGCGAATCGTATACGGTATGTGTGTACCTAGCATTAGGTCGAGGGGGATATACACGCAGGGTACATGGTGGAGGTGTAGGTTTGTGAATTACTTAGCTGTGGACTTGTTTCTTTACATGCTATTTGTTTCCAGTAAGGGTAAAGAAGCTTGATCCTCCTATTATGTATGTGTGTGGATGTATCTGTGTGTGGATGTGTTTTTATCTGCTATTAACTATTGAAGACATGTGAACTTACAATCAACGATTAGAGTGTAACTTCTCTACAAATAGCATATATATACTGTATTTCGTTGTAGAATTCCCAGCAAATGTAGTCTACCAAGAGTTTGATTTTCCTTCGACGTTCCCGTTTGAATTGCGGCAGTACATACCCAACACCTTCTACTCAGCCTCCGTGAACAGTCAAACCGGTGATGACATGTGCGTACCCACTTACACTCATGCCTGTTAGTATAATTCACCCCCCCCCCCCCCATTCTACTTGGAAACACCTTACCCTAGTTACAACCATTTTCAGGTCTATTATTCAAATCAAGTCAATAACTTTGATTCTGGAAAATTACATGTATACAGTAACACCTCTCTATATCGACCAACCTTGGGACCGACTTTAAGTGGTCGATTTAGGGAGTTAAAATATAGTTACAATGGTATTGTGGGACCCAAATAAAGCGATCGATATAGGGGGTGGTCGATCTGTGGAGGTGGTCGGTTAGGGAGGTTTTACTGTATATATAAAATTGGAACATAATGGGTTGAAATTATACGAATGTAGAATATTTTCTCCAGTGATTATATAATGGGGATGTGTATAATATATCATATTATATCATAATGTATCATTATCTAGTCATTTCCTGCTTTGTTAAGCCGCCTAACTACGATATGCAGCTTAAAATAACTATCCCACTGTTTTATTAATCCTACATGTTGTGTTACCCTTAGATATTCAAGGGGGGATGTGGAGGTGAACCCTATCCCCCCGACAACATATAGTCTACAGCGTGAAATACTAAATAAAATGAATTAGTAAATAATTATAAGAGTAAGGAGTATCAGCTACGTGTATTGTACATTGAAATTCTTTGTAGGTCAATGCGAACAGTTGTACTCATCTCGACAAGGGACATCGAGGAGGGAGAGGAGCTGTTCTCCTCCTACTTTACGGTCGTCCATTAATGTGCGATATATCACGTTCAATTCTCACGAAACTGCGCCATTTAGGTCTTAGAAGTTACAATGATAACTTAGATTTTTCAATTAGTATCTAAACCGTATGGTCTCAGCTGGGGATGTTTGGGGAACCCCACTTTTGCATGTGTCCTTTCAGAACTTGTGTATGTTATGGTGAATAGCATCGGCATATATCTTCTTACTTTTTTTAATGGAAGAAATTGTGTATGGTTACCATAAAAGATTGTTTATTAAAGCAATTATGCTAAATAAACAATGTTTGTAAATTAGTTGCCATGAAATATATCATAGACATTATTATCAACAACAATTTCAACTTTTAGATAGGCTTTATAACATAACTCTTCTTCTAATGGGAGATATTTATGCAACTATGCATCATAATGAATACATATTCATAAATATTTATCCAAATATGACTATGTTACCTGCTTTTCATATTCAGTCTATCATGTGAACAGTGCACTTTGTACCTGCATTGTTGTCAAGTACCACATAACTCTGGTATACTTGGGTATGTTAGTTCCCAGGAAGCTTGGATAGTCCAATTAGTAGGAAGCTCACTTCGGAATGGCAGACATTTGGATTCGAATCTCACTCTAGGCATATTACAACACCTCCCATGAGAGACAATGTTTGTGACTCTTCTCATTTTCGGCCAGTTTTGGTAAAAATTCAGACAACGTATGTTATTTGATTTTATTGGTATTGGTAAGTATGTGATTTAATATAGTATTTATTTGCGTATCTATATTTATAAGTCCCGTCATAGGTGATGCTTTGTAAATTACGCTAGTACCCAAATTGCCAATATGCTTGACAAAACTAATTGTTGAATACATAAGAGGGATTAATAATTTAATAAACCCATTAATACGAGTATTTCCATTGGTACCGTTGTGTATGTGCCTCTATTAAGGATAGCTACAATCATTGAATATCAAGCAATTTGTTTAGCAAGCGATAGCTGTATTTTACATAAATGTTTAATTTAATAACAAAAACCAATTACATAGCATTTTTACTCATTGCAACATATACCATTGGCATATTATATCAGGGTTAGCGTGTTTGCATGGTAAAACCTAGATACAATATTCACCCGGTACTGCTGCAGTAGGGGTGCAAACCAACCTTATGTAAAAGCTGGCAAAAATGCGGGTCAAAGAATTGAGAGCCTAATTTTACAATCTAAGAAGCAACAATTATTCTTTACATATGTCTTATTGATAGCCTGCTACCTTTGAGTTGAAAAATATAATATAATATATAGTTTAATAAGATTTAAAAGTGAAATCGACGGCGTTCTGCAGCCGCCATCTTGTCTTTTTGCATTCTCTCCCATTTCACCAACTCTGTGCCTATATGCATAATATGGGTAGCCATTTGATACTGGAGCCACATACTGGAGCCTCACTTCCATACTAACGCTATTTTCGCCCGTATTTATATAAGGCTGGTCTTCACCCGTGTACTACAAGTACCGGTTGAATCTTTTATCTAGGTAAAACCACCATGTTTAAAATTGAGTCCATTCCGTTTTGGTGCTATTTGTAGAATATTCCTATATTTACTATTTCAGGAAGACAGAATGTAAATATATATTGTGATTACCGTCCTTTCGGAAAATCGCCGAAATATCTTTAAACAAGTGCATTATGAAATATACATCATGGAACGCCCTATTTAAGAGGATTTAGATGGGTTTTTTTTATTACAGGGTAAGTCGCCGTGAGTGAAGTCTAACGATAGTATAATTATAAAATAGGAAAAACCGCCATGTACCTTGAAAACGTGTTTATTCTAGGTTTTTTTAAGTAGGTAGTAGGCACTCCCAAAATATTGAGTCGGTAATCCCAAATATTGAGTGAAACTCTCCGGTATGTCGGGGGAAGATTGTGTGTAATCTAGTAACCGGTTACCGTGTAGACACAGAATGTATGAGTTGTGTGAAATAAAATAATACTCACTTTCTGTATTTGTTGCTCGTTCTTCTGCACATAAGGTTGACGGTGGACAGACAAAAGCTCACATAGAAAAGCGCACATACAGATAGGCCAAGAAAATACATCTTGATTCTAGTTTTGACAGAACTTTTGCGCTGACAACAAAAAAAGGAGGAATTTCTTATTCATTTAATGGGAGGAAAAGGAATAATGGTCTTTACTGTATCCATACATTCGGACAAGATATGTAAACAAAAATTTAACTAATAATTATGTTCAGAACTAAGGATTTATTATGTTATATGCCTGGCTGGTGTCGATTTTTAACTAGGTGGGTTTGGTGTAATCGACTTGTCTAACAAGTTTGGTTATCAGAAGGCATGCGGCTATAGGTGCAAAGTGAGTTTAGGGTATATAGTAACGGGTAGGGTTGTGAGTGGCACCAACCCAAACTTTAGGGCCATAATCGATTAACACGACTCGGGTCACCCGAGTTGTCAGAATTTCAAATCGAACACTGCCAGTGGAGTCAACAAATACATGTGCTGTGTGTAAAACGACCCGACCCCAGTAACCCACCTTGGCTGGGGTTTGCTAGGAGCGATGACGTCACATTTGCACTGGTACCGTCCTGCAGGATAACAGCAACCAGTACCAGTCACATCTATTCTTTTTGGAAATAACCTAGATTCGTGAAATGGAAATATAACTAAACGATGCCATCATAAAATACTCTAAATCCTATTTTGTTGTAATTATATCGGTTATTAAAAAAAAAAGAAGTTTTGGATTAAGCCACCATTTTTTCCGCGTCGAGAAGCATATTCGACCCGAGTCTGTTGGATGTGCGCCTGCCCAAAAAGTTGCTCGGGTGACCCGAGTTGATTAATCCATTACACCCCCTGTGTGCATGCTAGGCCGCAGTTTCAGTCCTTACCGAGAGCGGGACCTGGCCCCGTATGCATGGGGCGGTGGTAGCGCTCTAAACCTGTGGGTAGAGGCGATCTCCGGGGTAGCGGCGAAAAGTCGGTATGCATGGGGCTGGGGTATGGAAACCCCGGGAGTTCAAAGTCAGGTAAGCTACCACCACTCCGTAGCAGGTATAAGGGTGGTGGTAGGGACCGACTCAGGCCAAATCTATTGAATGCGATCATATTTAACAGAATTACATACTCAAATCGTGAAATTTCATTAAATTAACCCTAAATTTGAACCGATATTAATGTCTCCGCTACATGGGCGGCAATATTAATATTGACGAATGTAAAGTAAACAAATCGACGTCGCTATCCATACTGTCGGCAGCGATTTGTTTTGTGTACATTCGTCGATTTGACAATATTAATATCGCCACCGTTGTCAATCAATCAATAGTTCCATCCTCTAGTCGAGGGTTGGATGCAATGGTTCTCCACTTGTCCCGATGTTGTGTTGTTCTGATAGACTGTGAATAATTCAAGCCTGTCCACTGTGAAATATTTGTAAACCATGATGTTCTTGGTCTCCCTCTCCCTCTGCTGCCATTCACCTTCCCTTCCAACAATGTACGGTAAATTGAACTCTGACGAATGATGTGGCCAAAATAAATAAGTTTCTTTGTCTGTATAGTGGCAAACAAGCTTTTCTTATTTTTTAATTTTTCTGAGAACTTCTTTGTTGGTGATCTTCTTTGTCCATAATATTTTCATCATCCTTCGATAAGTCCACATCTCAAATGCTGCTAAACGTTTGTACATTTTCTTAGAGATTGTCCATGTCTCTGCCCCATACATTAGAGTAGACCACACATAACACTGAAGAATACGCTTCCTTGTTTGTATTAATATCTTACTTGATGTTAACACTCTATACATTTTGGAGAATGTTGTTCGGGCTATTGTTATCCTTCTTTTAATTTCTTCCTCACATCTCCCATCATTTGTAATCTTTTGTCCGAGATATATGAATTCGGATACTTGTTCTATGTTTGTGCCATCTATGGTTATATTGACATTTGGTTTATCTGTCTTTTTACTTATAACCATTGCTTTGGTCTTCCTGGCATTCATCTTCATGTTGAATAGTATTCCAGCTTTATTGATTCTATTCACGATATTAATGCCACCGTTGTAGCGGAGGCATTAATATCGGTTCGAATTTAGGGTTAATTTAATGAAACTTCAGGATTTGAGTATGTAATTCTGTTAAGTATGATCGCATTGAATAGATTTGGCCCTAATATATTGCCGCCGATGCTAGGGTAGCAAACGCCTCTGCGCTTTGGCTCCGTGCATACCCCGTGACCCATTTCTCAACACTGGCGTTAGCTACCCCGAACGTGGTTCTTACCACCGGGGCCGATAAATAATTATTCATGCATACAGGCCCAGCAGGCCTAGGAATACCCATATTATGGGATGGCCGCGTGAGTGTAGCGTTAATTGGTATGAGCACAGTGCGTGTGGGTTAAATTGACATAGCTATTAATTCCAGCATTCCCTCTACAACAAAGCAAACTACTATTGTCTGTATGCATGGACGTAGCACCATGTCCATTTTTATCTAGGCTAAAGGGCACAATGCATATTTATGATATATAGGCATATATATATATTTATATATAAATAATTTAAAGCTGCATAGTCTGATGAAATATAAAATTTTCAAAACCAAACCAATTATTTAGATTTGATTTTACATATCTAACTTAGATACTGACGCATTTATTAAGCATTTGTTTCTGTGTAGAAGGTAATACTGAGTCAATTTAACAAAACCTGTTACTGCAGAAGTCTATGGAGTTTTGGCAAGCTTGCCAAAACTATTTTTCCATGATTGCACTCAAAATATCTCAAAAGTTTACCATTTAAAATAAAAGTAACTTTAAACTAATGTAACCATCACCCCCATTCACAAAGGTGGAGACAAACAAAACATGGGAAACTACAGGCCAATATCAATTCTTCAAACCCCAGGCAAGCTCATTGAAAAAGTGTTACATAGACACATCAATGAACACCTGGAAAAAAACCGATATACTAAACGAAAGACAAGGGGGCTTCAGGAAACTGCACTCCACATCAAAAACAATAGCTAACCTAACAAATGACATAATGGCATCAATGAACCAAAAACAAATAGTTGGAGCCGCCTTCATTGACTTCAGCAAAGCATTTGACACAGTAGACCACAAAATACTACTGGAAAAACTAAAAACCATGGGCATAAAATCCAACACTATGGATTGGATAAGATGCTACCTGAACAACAGGCAACAGAAAACAAAAATAAACAATACACTATCAGACAACCAACCTGTCACATGTGGTGTACCCCAAGGGTCAGTGTTAGGGCCACTACTCTTTATAATCTATATAAACGACCTTGAAAAATGGTTGCAAACTGAATGCCTCCAACTATATGCAGATGACAGTCATATACGCAAATGGCACCACAGAGGAGGAGGTAATAACTCAACTAAATATACTCCTACTAAAACTAGATGAGTGGTGTGAGTCCAAACAAAATAACCATCAACACAAGCAAATCAAAAACAGTACTCTTCTCGCATAAACAAATGCCAGAAAGAAAACTACACTGTAAGTTAGGAAACCAAACACTAGAAAATGTAGACCATTACAAATACCTAGGCCTTGAGTTGGACAGCCAACTAAACTACAACCTATGTATAAATAAAATTATACAAAAAGTAAACCACAAACTGTGGCTATTTGCAAAGCTAAGAGACTACATGACACAAGAAATGTCAATAAAAATCTTCAAGGGCATGGTGCTCCCCTATTTTGACTATGGAGATGTAAACTACATGGGTGCGAGAAAAGAACTACTAAAAAAAACTGCAAACACTGCAGAACAGAGCCCTAAAAATCTGTCTAAGAGTAGACAAGCTGCACCCAACCTATGACATACACAAAACAACCAAAGTGAAACTAGTAGAAAATAGGAGAATAATTCATTTGAAAACATTAGCATATAGCTATAGTCAAAACATTAAACTTCTAACAAAACCACAAAGGGCTACCAGAGCAAATAATGCGCCATTACTAAAGCAGACCAGAAGCCAAATAAAAGCTCATGAGAGAAGCACGCTGGAAATGGCTGCCAAGGTGTGGAATGCCCAAACGGTAAATGAACGACAAATTCCTGACCTAAAAACTTACAAAAAATATCTGTGCAAAATAAGGCTAGGAAACCCCCAGTAAACTGCACTGCAAAGGGGCATGTGATATGTCACGGCCCACCAGCGGGACGCCCAATGGAAGGTAACCATGCCAAAAGTAGCCAGATAACACACCACACAGCTACGTACAAGCCTATGATATGTAAATAGGAGCAGGCTAGTCTAGTAATAAGAGTAGAAAAATAAATACATATATACCAAGAAAATCCAAAAAAACTAACATAGGCTACTAACCATACCAACCAATTATCTATCTGCTACTGAAATGCAGCCACTAAGATAACACCAACACTACAACTGGCCAGCATTGAAAACAAGCCTGGGTACCCGGGCTTATATGCTATGGACAGTATAAATACAGCCTCAATAATTAAAAAAAATAAAGTAGATACTAGTGATCGATCTAATATATTTATTTATCTCAGGAAAAATACAGAAATTCAAAACTATCGGACTATGCAACTTTAAGCAAACTAACATCAAGATGAATACAATTTAAACAAAATAACACCAAGATAAACCGTGAGTTATATAATTATACATATTTCTGCAGTTAGGATTCTCGGTGGTAGGCATACGACAATGGTGCTTGTATCGGAACTGCTCACATTTGTTTTAGTTCACCACCCAGTTATCTACATTGAGCACTAGCAGTATGGCTTCAAAGGGTGTTGCTAAAGTGCCGTATGTTGACACATTGGATGCGCTGTCAAAGAAGAGGTATTTTGATAAAATACGATTTGTTGACAATGTGGATCCGTATTCTTTGCCAAATTCTGCCTGGACCAAAAAGGTAGCATGCTTTCCAGCTGTGTCGTACCCAGACATAGTCAATTACTTGATCTTCAACAAATCACAATATTCGATGGAGGATATGAAGGCTTGGAAGAGTCTAGAAGCCTACAATCAGCTGACATCTGGGTGGATAAGCGATGTAGCAGTGTTTGTGAAAAATGACTACCACATCGTACGAGGAAAAGTAAGTACACTACATATCTAACTTAAGATACTGGTGCACTTATTAAACATGGTGTTCTCATCTAAATTAATTTTTGCCTGTTTGCCCTTGAAATATGTCAAACGTTTGTCATTTAAAATAAAGTTACTTTAGCCTAATGTGAGGTAGCTCATAACGATCAACCCATGTTTATCTCAAACACTGACAGAAACTAAAGCATGAAGCATCAAATTTTCAAAATCAACATAATCATCTGGATTTGATTGTACATATCTAATGTAGATACTGGTGCATTTATTAAACATTTATCACCACGTACAGTGGAATACTGAGGTAATTCAAATATCTCAAGAGTTACCCATTTAAAATATAACCTACTTCAAACTAAAAAAAGGTACATTATAACGATCAATCTAATGTATTTATCTCAGAAAATGACCAAAACTCAAAACCATCGGACTATGCACCTTTAAATGATCAAATCATATTCCTTGGTTACGTTGCAGTATTATTGGTGCATTAAAAATTAACTATGTTACGGCTATGATTAATATAAAATAACCATATTATATATGGGAGTATAGACAACCATGATGTTAAATTTTATTTTTGGTATGTATAACGTTGTCAACAATTTTAGTTTGCATCATGCTACAATTTTTCAATTTGTTTGACAGGTCCTTCATTCACAGAAACTTCGTGAGAAGCCACTGCAACCGTGGATTATCGCAGACAAAGCTGGGACTGTCTGCACTGCCCACTGTGATTGTATGGCTGGGTTGGGTGAGGCCTGCACCCACATTGCTACACTCCTCTTTGCAGTGGATACTACTGTAAAGATCCGTGACAGCAAGACTGTGACACAAGAGCCAGCATATTGGCTGCTACCAGCACCCCGGAAAGAGACCAAGTACAGGGAGGTGGGTGAGGTGAATTTCACATCAGCATCAACCCAAAAAAAACAACTAGATGAAGCCATTGCCAGTGGGTCACCGGTCTCTGTGCGGGTTCGTCAGCCAAAGAACATGGAAAAACCAAGTCCTGCTGAGCTCGACAAGTTATTCTGTGGACTGAGCCTGGATGACACAAAGTCTGTTGTGTTGTCCCTTGTGGCACCATACAGTGATGGGTTTATTCCCAAGCAGGCTCAGCTCGCATTTCCGGAACTCCTTTCGGACATGTTCCAGGAGGACTTATACAAAGAGCCATTCCATGTCATCATGGATCACTGTTCATCAGTCACGCTGGCAGTAACACCTCAAGAAGTGGAAGCAGTGGAGATGGTGACAAGGGCTCAAGCCAACTCACGCTTGTGGCCTAAATACAGAGCTGGCAGGGTGACTGCATCAAGATGGCATACAGTGTGCCACACTGACCCCTCTCAACCAGCAGCAAGCACGATCAAGGACATCTGCTACCCAGGCCGACACCTAACCACTCCAGCCATGCGATGGGGAGTGCGGCATGAGAACACTGCTAAAGCTGCTTACTGCAGCACGATGACACAACACTCAAACTTTTCTATGCGGGACTCAGGACTTGTGATACATATTCAGTATCCAGAGATTGGAGCTTCTCCCGATGGAATTGTCACATGTGATTGCTGTGGGGAAGGCAGCCTTGAGGTTAAGTGTCCTTATGGTGTACGGAATGAGGTACTTACGGAGGTGATAGAAGGTAACACATGCTTGACAAATAGTGCAGATGCCCAACTTCACTTGAAAAAGGGACATCCGTACTACTATCAAGTGCAGTGCCAATTATTTGTGTGCGGACACAACTATGGTGACTTTGTTGTGTGGACCCAGAAGTCACTCCACTGTGAGCGCATCTACAAAGATGATGCGTTCATGGAGGAAATGGTACCGAAGGCCCGACATTTCTTTAGAGTAGGTGTGTTACCGGAACTGCTGGCTAAATGCTACACACGCCCACCCCTAGTTGGCTGTGCTGTGGAGGTGGCTACAGCTAACAATGAGGATGCTGCAGAAGCAGTCTGGTGTTACTGCCGAAAGGAGGAGTTCGGCGAGATGGTGGCCTGTGATGGTAAAGGCTGCCAGTATGAGTGGTTCCACTACATTTGTGTCGGCATACTTTCTGAGCCAAAGGGGAAGTGGTTTTGCCCTGAATGCAGAAAGGACAAACGGAAAGCACGAATGCAAAAAAGGTGAAATCAAGAGACTGACATATATAAACTTAGATTATAAAATGTTTAAAATTTATATTTGTTAAATATAATTGCTTGCAAATACATATAGACAATATATTATATATATACTTTCTATTATTACCTAATAAAATACGTGTGCAAATGATAAATAAGGTGCTGAATTTAGTTTATCTGAATATAGTTGGGTTTTATGCCAAATTTAATATTCCAATGTCTCACTAAATTGCTAACACGGGGTCACATATAGTGGTATACTGAACGTGATGTATCTACAATGTAATAAATGTTTGAAATAATAATTGGTAAATAAAACTGAATAGAAAATGCAGGTTCTTATATATTTATTTTAATGACAAATTGCAGACATCTCAGACATGATATTGCTTGTTTTTCTTTGCCATTTGCGCACTGAAACCACTATGTCCCATCGTCAATAATTGTTCCATCTGAACTAGTCAAATGGTACAATGGGTCCATTCAAGTTTGTCAGTGCACAGCAGACGGTGGCTATTTTGTCTATTGTGGTGATTCCCTTTCCATCACTGACAAAGAGGTAATCAATTGGCACTGTTTCTGCAAGAAAGGTGTACTTCTGACGAAGCAGGCCAATAACACGCTCCACATGTATTCGCAGGTGAGCTAGTTTTCTGGACCGTTCAAGTTCAATTGTTGGCATCTGGCGTTTCCCATTTGTGAAGGCCGGCATTTTGATGGTTGCCATCATCAGTCCCACACTGTCATTGACATCAAATCCCCTGTCAGCCATGACTACGTCTCCTGGCAGGAGATGGCTAAGGAAATTACAATGTTCAGTGAGGTACTTGTCACTGACACGGCCTGCCCAAGCTCTTGACAAGAAGGAGATGGTCCCTTGTGGAGTAATTCCTATTAGGAACTTCACAGTATTGTGGTGCTTGTACGAAGACCAAGTCAGTGACCTTGCTTCCAGGTTTGATGGTGTTTCAATGTACACCTCGAAGCAGTCAATAATTACAACAACTTTAGATTCAAGATAACGCCGGAACTCCATCGGCATTGTCTTCCTCAGCGCATCTCGTTCTGGCCATATGATCAGTGGTTGCATCATGACGTACAGAACATCGAGTATGTTCAAGAAGATTCTTGACACAGTTGACTTGCTTATATTGAATAGGAAACCTAAAAGTTCATTTGAGACATTGAGGCGTAGCTTCATCAGTGTCATCAGTAATTGCTGAAACCTGGTCAGAGATGATCGGTGTGTTTCATGTAGACGTGATGATACAAAGTTGTACAGCTGCATGAGGATGTAGTGTGTTGGCAAGCCAGAAAGAAAATTAACCTTGTCATCATTACCAGCCAAGCTGCACTCAGTGAATTTTGTAGACGCTAACCCCGCCTTCAAACTGCAGTTCTCTAGTGTAAGCCTCCTCATCTCATCCTCTATTCCGCGCAGCAAATCCCCACTCATCTCAGTCTGACACTCTTTGGAAACACATGTTTCGTCTTCCACAAATGATGTCTGCAAGGACAGGAGTGTGCGAGCCATCTCTAAGTGAGTTTTGTTAGCAGCGCGGTCAACAGTCCGCTTGTGTCGTGACAAACTTGTTATGGTATGAGCCGGCTTCAGCTTGTCATGTCCAAGGTGGATGGTGGGCGCCCAGTCACAGCTCGTTTTATCATACAAAGTTGCTGGCTTGCCTACAAAAGAAGAGATAAAAACATGATGAGCATTGATTTGATAAATACTGATGCTGATTTACTGTGTTATCAAGACTTGTCACTTGAAGCCCACTGTATGTTGTAGCATTAATACACAATAAAATAGTTCAAAATAAATGTGACTAATATAATCATAAACTAACTAACACATCCAGTGCCTCACACACTGTGCACACAATGTTGTATACTGCTTTAATACATTTTTTAAAGGATAACATAGACATATGGTGAGTGTAAATTAATTAGTTAAGTAAATAATTAAAAATACAAAATCAGACTTTGATGCATGCAGTCTTAAAATGGACTTTTTCTGCTATTTAATCTATTACAAAAATCATGTAAATACCATGAAAACTAATGAAGTTATGCACTTTTTGGCATTCGGTTTGCATTGTTTAGGATCACACTCATTCCCATTGAGGCTTTGTTTCAGTTTAATTACATGACAAAAAAAACATGCAATTTTAAAGAAATACTAATTCATAACTTTCTTAATGTTAGACCAATATGCATGATCTTGGTATCATTTAAAAGCATTATTTTTGCTCTTTACAATGGTATGAGCTTCATTTCTATACAGTAAACATTTAGGTTTTCTTTCACATACCTAGTGTAAAGCCATTCCCATTCATGGTCATTTTTCTAGAAGTTGACACTAAAAGGCCACATACAGGCCACGTTATTTGTAATTTACATTATAATTAAGATATGAACAACATTTAATAACACGTACAGCCTTAACATTAATGTTACTTACCAGACACAAAGTGCAAGGAACACACACGCGTGTATGGGTAGTTGGACTGTTTAATGTCAGAGCGACCAATGTTGGAAAGCCAAGTACGCTGTCGCTCCGCCGAAAGTTGTCTCGTTTGTTCCCCCTGTGTAAGGCGAATTACGGGCAGTCTGTAGTATGACACATGTTTATCTCTGTCGCCTCGTTTGCAACAAGCAAACATTGCACAAAAGTTGACCATCCTTAACCAATAATCGTGTAATGAACACAAGAAACTGTATCAGCATACATTCACAACATGGTTAGGCGAGGCGGCTCGTAATCCAAGATGGCCGCCGGCTGAGTAATGACGTCACATGCACTCCCCCTATAGTTGGTCGTGGTGGGGCGGGCATTCTCGATGACTATGGCCTAGCGGCGGTAACCGGAACTATTCTGCTGTCGGCCAGTGAAGTAGGGAGCAGCGTTGGCAGCAGACGGACCACGGGATATCCCGGAAGGAAGGCGCGGGCATCATTAGAGGATCCAGTTATATGAGATTAAGTAGGTGGGTACAGATTTCATTATATATGCACACCCTTCAGATAGGTTATTTGATGCCTCTGTGGAGTCAAATTGGCCCAGTTGTTTCCTCTGAGGCACATATGTAGGCAAGGCTTAATGGATATAATCGATTTCTCCAAACAGGTTTATCTTTCATGCAATCCCCACCCCTCACTAATAGTTTAATGCAGACCCAACGATAGAAAGCTAAGCGCCTTGGGACAGCCTGCATGTTATTTAGAGGGCTACAAATCTGCCGCCCCCCCCCCGACTAAAAGAAATTTAAAAAAAAATCCGTTATATATATGCATATATATGTAATGATCATAGTAAATGCGTGTTGTGGTTTTAGTAAGTATGTGTATATCGTGTACATACACATGTGTATTACAAAATTACCCGATGCTTACTTTTACTGCGGGGGGAGGGGGGGGGGGGTCGTTAAACAAACAAACAAAAGTGTATTCAAGCTGCATAGTCCGATGAAAACATCAAGTTTTCAAAACCAAAACAATTATCTAGATTTGATTCTACATATCTACCTTAGATACTGATGCGCTTATTAAACATTTACTTGCACATAGAAGGGACGACTGAGTCAATTAATAGAGTTTTGGCAAGTTTGCTGAAATTAATTTAGTATGTTTCCATTTGAAATATCTCAAAGGTTTGTGATTTAAAATAAAAGTTACTTCAAAGAAAAGTAAGGTAGATTATAATGAACAACCTAATATGTTTATCTCAGAAAATGAGAGAAACTCAAAACCATCGGACTATGCAACTTTAAAATATCACCATAATTGTTTTGTTAAACAAATCTGCCTCATTTATCTATTCCAAAATTTTTCAAAGCTAAGCGTTTCCTGATTTATAACCATCTCTATGGGATATTGCAAAGCAGTAAATATCTACCAAGTGGATCATTCTGTAAATGTACCCATCTGTGCTCAACCCTAGGACAAGCTTACCAAAATTATGTAAGCTTGTGCTAGCTTCAGATCTGTGTAAACCTAAAAGTTGTAAACTGCATGTATCTGCATAATCTCATGTAGGCCTACCACTTGTCAAATAAATAAAACAAATAAAATTCATGGCACAGGCTCGTCAGTTGAGACTCCATATTATGTCAGGAATCACTGGTGACCTTGCTGGGATGGTGCTACGTAACACATTTGGTTGTCTTGAAAGAAATCCTTGGATGGCACAAACTGGAAACAATTCCCAGATTTCTAAAAGTGGGAGATTGAGCTTAAATTGAATACTCAATCGGGACGTCGGGAGAGGTACTTAACATCCGAAGGCTCCCGCCCAAATCAGGAGACTTGACAGGTATGCATCCCTCACCCACACAGAGACATACCCACATCCACACAACAACTACACCCCCCCCCCCCCACAAACACACCTCCACCTCCAGGTAGCTACACCCACACAACAACTACATTCCCCAGCCATAGACACATATATCCACCCACACAACCACAGCCCCCACCCACAGACACCCATACCAACACAACACCAACCACAACAACAATCACAGACACCCATACATACGCAACAGCACAACCCCCTCTCGCTCACAGACACCCACATCGTAATCACAGCCCCCTCCCACCTACAGACACCCACAGACACCCACACACCAACCACATTTCCCACCCACAGACAATCACCCACATAATAAATACTACAGCCCCACCCATAGACACCCACCCGCACCTAGACACAACACTATCCACTACGGTCCCCACCCAAGAGCTCAGAAGCCCACACCGAAACAACAATCACACCCTCACAACAACCACACATACACAACAACCACACCCACACAACCACATTCCCACACACATACACGCAGTCACACACCAACCACAGGCACCCACCCACACAACAATAACCACGGCTTCCACCCATTGATGCATAACCACACAACAACCACACCCACACAACAACCACACCCACACAACAACCACACCCACACAACAACAACCACACAAAACAACCACCACCACACACAACCACACCCCTACAACAACCACATCCACACCTACACAACCACCACACACAACAACCACACCACCACGTCAACCACACCTACACAACAACCACACACAAATAACCGCACCCACACCACAACCATACCAACACAACACCCACAAAAACAACCACATTCCAACACACATATACCCACCCACACCCACACAACAACCACAGATACCGACCCACAACAACACCCACAGCTCCCAGAGGGCACATCGCCACACCCACACAACAACCACACCCACACAACAATCACACCCACACAACAACCACACCCACACAACAACCACACCCACACAACAACCACACCCACACAATAACCACACCCACACAATAACCTCACCCACACACCAACCACACACACAACAACCACACAACAACACACAACAACCACACACACAAAAACAACCACATTCCCACACACATGCACCGACACCCATGTGCAAAAACCATAGACACCTACCCACATACACAGCTCCCACCCATGGACACATACCTACAACCATACGCACACCCACGCCCACACAACGACAACCACACCCCCTCTCACAGGCACCCGCACCCACACCCACACAAACATAACCACAACCCTCTTGCACACGCACATACACCCCCCACCCTCCACCCCCACACAACGACAACCACATCCCCCACGCACACACAGACACACACACACAGAACCACCAGTTTCCACGCACGAGGACACAACGCATACACACCGTCACAACCACAACCAATAGACAACTAACGCCCACAGCCCACGCAGACACAAATCCCCCCCCCCCCCCCCCCCCCCCCCCCCCCACCACACACACACCGTCCACAACAACTAATACCCCTGTCACACTACAACGTAACGAGCCAACGTGAGCCTAACGTGGTCATTTTTCGTCATTACGTTGGGTTACGTCATGATGACGTCAGAATGACGTCGAGCTACTTCACATTACGTCCTGTTACGTCGAGTTACGTCAAGGTTTTGGACATGTTCAAAACTTTCGACGTAGCACAAACGTAAGGGTTTATGTTCGCCGTACGTTCTGTTCACGTTCAGTGAACGTCAATGACGTTAAACGGACGTTATTCCAATGCTGCTCACTACGTTCAACTATGTTCCACTGCTTTGACCCACATTAAACCGAGTGCAAATGCCTACGAGGCTTAATGGGAACGTCAGGAGAACATCAGGAGAACGCCAGGAGAACGCCAGGAGAACGTCAGGAGAATGTGCATTCAACGTAGGTTCAACGTCTCATGACGTAGCTAACATCACGTAACGTTCTTCTGGAATAACGTTCATAACGTTCCGTGAGCGTAGTGACGTTGTCCTCTCTCGTTGAATGACGGTATCACTATGCTTTACCGACGTTATGCTCTCGTCCACTACGCTGCATCCACGTTCAACTTGTGCCCAAATTTGCATACTACGCCGAGAAGTTCAACGTTCTTCACGTTCTCCCTACGGTGACGTCATTACGTCGTAGTGTGACAGGGCCATATGGGGGGGGCGGCACGAAGCTCTGGTCTTTAGTTTGTTTGTTTGTTGTTGTTTTACATCCTAGCAACATCTAAGGTCATATCAGGACGGGTACCGACTTGTGATAGTGCGCACTCATGGTGGCTTTATAGTGCTGCCCCAATGGGAGACCAGGCCACCAGCACCATTACCCGATATCCCACTCAGTCACATTATCCTGACACTGAGCCAACCAGTCCTTGCCCTATCCTAATAATGCCGAGCGCCTGGCTAGGAAGCGACAAGTATAAATTTGAAAGTAATTGGTTTGACTCGACCATGGTTCGAACCCATGGTCTACCAACATGGGAGATGGACGCTCTAAGTCTACCTCATTCGGCCATCCCGCGTCCGTCTCCCATGCTGGTAGATCGTGGGGTCGTGGGTTCGAACCCTGGTCGAGTCAAACCAATGACTTAAAAATTGATACTTGTTTCTTCCTAGCCAGGCGCTCGGCATTATTAGGACAGGGCAAGGACTGGTGTGTTCAGTATTAGGATAATGTGACTGAGTGGGATACCAGTTCATGGTGCTGGCGGCCTGGTTTCTCAGTGGGACAGCACTATAAAGTATATGAGTGCACACTGTCACAAGTCGGTGCCCATCCTGATATGACCCTAGATTTGCTAGAACGTAAAACAACAACAAACAAACAAACAAACCATCCCGTCTGGCCTTTAGTGGAGAGGAAGTGTTCCTCTCTGATATCCATGAACCGAATTAGAGCCACATAACAACATTCGGCTGCCAATTGGACTAGATTAACAAGTGAATGAGTACACGCATCGATTTCCATAATATTAACAAACATCATGGAGAAGATATGCATTCTGGGATAGATCTATATAGTTCCAAAGATTTCAATTGAACTAATTTACCTGTTATTTTGACAAACAGGAAAGCCAAAGGAGGTGAAAAACAACTGGGCCTATATTGTTGGGTAACTTTACCGACCTTATCGGATCCTAGATAACAACAAAGTTGTCGGCACTATATCTGTGTTTTGAACGCGATTGCTCGTTGTTTGTTGCTGTTGTCTTTTTTAAACTAGAAATACAAAAATGTGCTTTCTTTTGAACCAGGGTATTGCTTCAAAGAACGCCTTCTGGCTCAATCGCCGTTGCCAGGAAATAAGGCATGCGGAAGTATTGATTTGGTCCCTGATTAATTATAATTTTGTTTGTGGATTGATGGTTGGCACGTGCTGTGACCCTTAGTGTGCTTAGATGTCAGATAAACCTCTCAGAGGTTGGCTGAATTATTCATGGCGACATTTAAATGGATGGCGTGATTGCGATATAGGGCAATCGGCGTCACTAAGCCCAGAGAATATGCCATCTTCACATTTCTGAGTAGTCAATTAAACCTTTTTTGTTGTTGTTGGTATGCTCTTGGGTCCCTCTCCCTTCTTGGCCATCAGGCATACTCTGACGGTTTGGGGTTTCTGTAATTTTCTGGGATAAATATATTAATTTGATTGTTATTATCTACCTTACTTTAGTTTGAAATAACTTCTATTTTAAATGGCTAACTTGTTAGATATTTGAAGTGAAACCCTGCAAAATTAATATTGGCAAGTGTGCCAAAACTCTGGCACCATAATATTATGTAGTAGGAGGTTCTATTCAATTGCCTCAGTACTCCCTTCCCAGCTAACACATAGCGTTAAGTAATGTCAGCCTCATGTTATTATTTGGTTATGGTACATTATAACATCATAGTAACGTTATACTGACATTATAACATGCACTGTACTATTTTGGGATCTACTGCGACTGAGACTGAGGGTAGCCATCTTGGAAGAGACTGTAAAGACATGTGAGATAAAAAGTATACCCAAGCCTAATCCAACCTAATCTAGTTGATATTGGTGCGATCTTCACGACAAATTTGGCGACGAGGACAGGATGATCTGGGCCAACCATCTTATGGACATTTAATGGGAAATTAAGCTGCATTAAAGTGACCTTCAAGAAAAGTAAGTGAACCAACTTACACATAAGGAAGGGCCACTGCAAGTACCCATTAAAAACATTGCTTAGCATTGTATAGCTGGTACTCAGGGCAACATGGCTATGAATCTTCCATTATCGGTTAACATGCAAAGTTATATTAAAACATCACAATGACATTAATAAACGTCTTTAGAGGGTTATAAAATATATAAAGTTATATAACGTTTTTTTACTCCATACAAAATAATGTTTATATGATGTTTTTTTATAATGCCCGTGCGCCCTTTCGTCCTTTTCCCTTTCCTGGCATAGTGTAGAGGTCCGAGGTGAGCCAAAAAGAAGAAGAAGGGGCAGAGAGCTGGAAGGCGGCTGGAGGCTGAGTGCCTGAGGGAGGCCGGCGGGCGGCCTTATAAGGGGGGAAGTGAGCAGAGGCAGGAGGGGGGTGAGTCGCTCAGGGCCGGGGGGAGGTGAGCAGTGGCAGGGGTGAGTCGCTCAGGGGCGGGGGGAGGTGAGCAGTGGCAGGAGGGGGGGGGTGAGTCGCTCAGGGCGGGGTGAGTCGTTCTCCCTCCCCTCGCATCAAACGAAATGCTTCGCATTACGACCGATGCGCGAGAAGGAAGAACAGAGGCGGAGGTGGGAAAACTGAGGCGTTTATTGTGACGCCTCGGGCAACATACAGAGATACAGTGAAATAACAATAATGACAAAGTAAGGTACAAACAGGGTAACTGAGGAGGTAAACAGGCTGAGGAGGCAGAGCAATACAGGGGCTCATGAGGAGCAGGGGGCTCGCGAGGAGCAAAGAGTCAGGGGCTCATGAGGAGCAGAGGATAAATAGTGAGGGGCTCATAAGGAGCAGTGTAATAATGAGGATAAAGGGCTCAGAAGGAGCTGGTAAGAGAGTCAGTGTGGGGCTCAGATGGGTAACGGGGAAGAGAGGTAAATAAGGAAAGGATAAAATGATGATGAGCGGAGTAGCTAAGGAGCAGAGTTCAAAAGTCAGTGGAGTGAGGGGGTGCCGAGGAGCCCTCCACCAAAAGTAGGAGAGGGCTTGAGGCGCGCCCGAGGTGATGATCCGAGGCGGGGGTCCGGGGGTGGAGGTCTGGGCGGGAGAAAGCTGGCGGCGCGCCCGAGGCGGAGCAGGTGGGGCGGGCCGGCCGAGCGGTGGGCCGTGTCGGGGGTCAGGCTCCCTCTCGGGGCGGGAAGTGTCAGGGGCCTGCATCGACAGGGAGCGGGCGGCCAAAAAAGGGAAGGCCCGCTCCTTGGCGGGATCCGGGGAGGAGGTCCGACCAGGGTCGATCAGGGGGGCAGCGAACTCCTCGGGGCTGGATGGGGTGGTGGTCGGGGTCTGGGCGGGAGTTGAAGGCGGGTGTCGTGAGGATCGGTGGCAGAGGGTTCCTCCTGAGGCTGGGCTGGGATGCGGTCCGAGGTGTGATGCCCGAGGTGATGATCCTCGGCTGGGGCTTGGCGGCGCTGCGTTCGATGGTCACTGGGAGGTTGTCGGCTGGGCTTGCGGGGCTGTCGGCAGTGGTGGGGGTGAGGCGCCGGAGGGGTCCCCCCGGGCCGGCCGGGGGGAGGCCGGCGGATCAAAAATCCGCCGAGGTGGGGGGGGTCTGGCGCTCACGGGCTTGCTTGGTGATGCAGTCGGCCTCGGAGTGCATAGTGAGTACGCGCCTCACGTTTGCGCAGTAGGCGCATGCGTGACGGCGCTTGTCCCCCGCCTCGCCGTGGGCTTCCCCGACGGAACGCCCGATCGCACGAGGCGGGGTCTCGGTTCCAGGCCGGGCAGGGAGCCCCGTGAGTGAGCCTGTCGTAGGCGACTCGGGCGTCGACTTGGACTCGGGTGAAGTGGGGGGCTCGGTGTGGAGGGTCGAGTTGGCGGGGTGCGATGGCGGTAGTCTGCTGAGGTGGCATGGCTATACATTCGACCCTAAGGAGGTTCAGGGCCACTGGGTCGTGCCACCCGTGGGGGAGTCGGCCGTCCGCGATCCAAGTAAACACCGTCTCGGAATAATGGCGGACGGTCGCCCACGGGTAGACGAGGTGATCCTGGAGGACGGTGAGGATGTGGTGATGTAGTCCGGGGGCGGAGTGGGCGGGGAAGTCGGGGTGGTTGATGAGGGAGAGAAGGGCGAGGTTGTACTCGTCCTTCGTCGCTTCCCCCCTCTTCACCGACTTCCTCTCCGCCCCCCTCTGCACAAGGTCACAAGGAAAGACATAATCGACCGGGATACCTTGCCGCCTCACTGAGTGGCGCGCCTCGGCGGAGGCCAAGATCTCCCTGACGGCGTCGGCTGCGGATACCGGGGTGTGTTGTGCAGGCTCCTGGTGGTAGGCCGGGGATGTCGGCAGGGGAGCATGGCCGCCGATGTGCTGATACCGCTCGTACTGCGGATGGGTGGCTCCCGGCAGGGCTGCTGGCGGCGGCGGCGGCGGCCTGGGACCCACCGAGGCGCGCGCCCGAGGTGTGGCGGCCGGGGCGGCCCGATGTCTGGGCGCGGGGGAGGGCGCCTCGGCGGTGGGCCGCGCCTCCCCGTTCTGCATGTCGTCGATCCGTGCGTGTAGGTCCCGTTGATCCAGCCGCATGCGCTTTAGCTCCTCCAGGATGGCGTCGATGCCCGAGGCGTGTGAGGTGCCCGGCGGTGAGGGGGTCGCCGGGGCGGTGGGGGATGACTCGCCCCGCCTCGGGGTTGTAGCCGGTCCCGGGGTGCCGTGGGCGGCCGCCCGTGCGCCCTTTCGTCCTTTTCCCTTTCCTGGCATAGTGTAGAGGTCCGAGGTGAGCCAAAAAGAAGAAGAAGGGGCAGAGAGCTGGAAGGCGGCTGGAGGCTGAGTGCCTGAGGGAGGCCGGCGGGCGGCCTTATAAGGGGGGAAGTGAGCAGAGGCAGGAGGGGGGTGAGTCGCTCAGGGCCGGGGGGAGGTGAGCAGTGGCAGGGGTGAGTCGCTCAGGGGCGGGGGGAGGTGAGCAGTGGCAGGAGGGGGGGGGTGAGTCGCTCAGGGCGGGGTGAGTCGTTCTCCCTCCCCTCGCATCAAACGAAATGCTTCGCATTACGACCAATGTTATTGTAACATTTTATAACGTTATGCTGACATCAGTATGACGTTTTTTTGTTAGCTGGGTTTTGTGTGTCGACAGATGTTTAATAAGTGCACCAGTATCTAAGTTAGATATGTAGGATCAAATTTTAAGAATTGTTTTGATTTTGAAAATTTGATGTTTTCACCGGACTATGCATCTTTAAGCCGGCACTGCACGCGGTTGGTCCCCCCCCCCCCCACAATATGCCGTCATCCTCCCCCCATTTTAGAGCAAAGAAAAGCTCGTCAAAACCTCAAAGGAATAGCTAGGTCCAAACCCTTTCGATCCTACCTTAGTCCAATATACCAGTCTTCTCTCTTCATGTACTCTACAATTACATATAGATCTAATGTCAGAGCAGCTCAATAAAACTTAATGGATACTAACTGAAGATGTAATACCACACATAAATACACACAAACTATCGAAACTCCGTGAGGCAATCATCTTATCCGCACCTACTATGTAGTAGGTGCGAATAATGTATGCAAACATTTCTCCAATTCACTACACTGGTCCCCTCGTGCCATTTCTCCAATTCACTACACTGGTCCCTCTGTGACATTTCTCCAACTCACTACACTGGTCCCCTTGTAACATTTCTCCAACTCATTACACTGGTGCCCCTGTAACATTTCTCTAACTCACTACACAGGGCAGGTTCAATGATATGCAACATTCAGCACCCTGGTCATGGCACCAGTTTTATGAGTATGTTACAACCAAGAGGAAGCAAGCTGGAGCGGAACATGAACCGATCCGGACAGAGGAAGCCCGAGACGGAGGTGGGAGTAAAGGGAGGGGTTTATTCAGGAAAACAGGTACACAAACAGTATGAAGCAACGGGTAGTAGAGGGCATGCAAATGTTCTTGGGCAGGTCAGTCGAGCCCGGGAGCCGACCCCCACGCAGTGGCCTACAACAAGAGGGTGGGTGTGGTAAATCCATTGACGTGAGGATAGATGCCCGAATGCAGGTCAGGGGAAAGGGCGGGAAGGAGGTACCCGGAGGTCTGGTAGGGGGCGTCTCGAGCTTCCCGCCGGATCAACCACAATTCGGAATTATGAGCCGATCCGGACAGAGGAAGCCCGAGACGGAGGTGGGAGTAAAGGGAGGGGTTTATTCAGGAAAACAGGTACACAAACAGTATGAAGCAACAGGGTAGTAGAGGGCATGCAAATGTTCTTGGGCAGGTCAGTCGACCTCGTCCACGTCCGCAGAGGGGCCCGGAAGGATCTGGGAGGAGGTAGGCCCGGGAGCCGACCCAAAACACAGGGCCAAGGCTCTCGGGGCGACCGAGGTCACCTGACGGGGCACGTACGCGTGCACCGCGTTGGACTCCCAGGTGCCCTGGGCCATGATGGCGGAGAGGTCCACGCCCCTCGATGTGCAGGCCTGCGCGGCACCTCGGCGGAGGCCGTGCAGGGTGAACTCCTCGGCGCGGTGCACGAGGGCCGCGCCCAAGGCGGCGCGGAGGAGGGGGGTGACATCCCGAGGTGTAAGGGGGACGCCGGCGCGGAGGAGGAAGGCGTGAGGATAGATGCCCGAATGCAGGTCAGGGGAAAGGGCGGGAAGGAGGTACCCGGAGGTCTGGTAGAGGGCGTCTCGAGCTTCCCGCCGGATCAACCACAATTCGGAATTATGAGCCAATTTTTTCTGCCATAGGTAGCCATCCTAATGCTAGGTACACACCTACCATTTACGACTCGCGCACTAAAACTCACGACCCGACCCGACCCGCTTAAAACTGAAAACGGGCCATTTCATTTTTTGAATCGCGAATCGCAATCGTAAGGAAGCACTCTTAGCCCTAAAATTGAGTTTTAAGTTGCGAATCGCAATCGGTAGGTGTGCTAGGGGAGTGCACACCTCAAGACTTTTGGGCAATTTTTGATCGAATACGGTAGGTGGGTGCGGAAAAACGGTAGGTGTGTACCTAGCATAACTATCAGACTATCTAGGATCATTGATATAACCTACCGGTGTATGTGGCAGGTAAAGTTGCAGAGGCCAATTGTTTTGAAATGCTGTCATTTTTCGGAAATCAGCTTACCTTAGTTTGAAGTAGCTTTTATTTTAAATGGCTAAGTTTTGGGGTATTTGAAGTTCAAATACGTCAAATTAGTTTTGGCAAGCGGCTTCAGCATTAACACTAACAGGTTCTATTAGTATTACATTGACTCCATATTCCCTTCTATGTGGCAACACATGCTTAATAAGTGCATTAGCATCTAAGTTATATATATAGAAACAATTCTAGATAATTGTTTTGGTTTTGAATATTTGAAGCTTCGTCGGACTATGCAGCTTTAACCCGGGGAAATGAGGGGACCTCACTACACTTGCCCACCCACCTGGCTTGACTCATAAGTCTCATACTTACAATTACAAATATCCAGGGAGATGTCCATAGAAAGTGCAACACTCTACAATAGAATCTACTCAGCACTGACAGGGTCCTGGTAACAGCACCAGTGCCGTGCGAAGTGTTGCAACCAAATGGAACACATGTGTCACGTGTATACTCAGACGTCCCGAGTGCACTACCACAACAAACTACTGTGGATATTCAAATCAGAATTTGAAAGTGATCTTTACCCGACTCAAGAGATCAGTAGCACACTGGGTTTGAATATCCATGATGGCGTTGTCATGGATGATTTTGTTTGTGACCTCGTTTCCTTGACTAAAGTTTTAAAGGTTGCAACGGCATTAACAGAATCATGTAAAGGGCCCATTGGTTTGATTCGGCCGGGATTCGAACCCCTGGCAAGGGAAGCTAGCGCTTACGTCCTGACAACATCTAAGGTCATACCAGGACGGGTACCGACCTGTGACAGTACCCACTCAATGCGACTTTATAGTGCTGCCCCACTGGGAGACCAGGCCACCAGCACCATGACCTGATATCTCACTCAGTCACATTATCCTAACACCGAGCCAACCGGTCCCTTTTCTATCCTAATAATGCAGAGCGCCTGGCTAGGAAACGACAAGAGTATGCATTTAGTATATCATTGGTATGACTCGACCGGGAATTGAATATATCTCTGTGTGTATGAATATATATGTGTGTATATATATGTATATATATGTAAATATATATATACATATACAGGGGCGTAGCTAGACCTTTAACGATGTGTGCTCCTAATTTCGGCAGGGGGTTTAGGGGGCCGCTTAAGCTTAAGCTGGCGGATTTTACACATTTTAGACTTGAGTTTTCGACACTCCGGACTACTACATGCCTTCTCTCTCTCCCTCTCTCTCTCTCTCTCTCTATTATTTTTTAATTTTTGTTGTTGTTGACAAAACGATGTGGACGTTTTGCCGTATGCGTGTATGCATAGCTACGCCCCTGATATATATATATATATATACATATGTATAGTCACGAAACATATATATATATATATAGATCTATATTATATATGTATTCATGTGCGTGCCTAGTGGCCCTGACACGATACCAGACTTTAATAATAAGTGTATCTTGGGATTCTAGCTGGGTAAATGATTATATGGAAATTTAGACCTACTTATTTAGTGTTTGGTGAACTTTGCGAGGTGCCCCTAAAGCATATTAATTGAGTGCAAATGGTGACTGACAATCGATCAAGCCATGCGGTAGCTCTGTTGAATGGCAAATTGGCGTGAGTTGGAAAGATGTAGCCCCCCCCCCTCCTATCCCTCCACCTACCCCCCCCCCCACACCCTCTATCTACCACACAAGGTTTCTTGGCCAATGTTATTGGCGAGTACACTAAATGAACCACGAATGGGCACCCTATGCAACCGCTCTGTGGAAGATTGGGAGAGGAGGTGGGAACAGGCACCCAGCACACGCACACATATTGGATATTGATGAAATGCTGGAAATTAGACGCACTGGTCCTTTTAAGCACGTTTACTCTGATTATATGATACATAATTAAAATAAACTCGTCGTTCTCTCTCCCTCTCTTCCATCTCTACCCCCCCCTCCATATCTCCCTATCTCTGCACATATATAATGTGCACATCCACAGATATATATATATATATATATATATATGTGTGTGTGGATGTGCATATTATATATGTATATATATATATATAGAGAGAGAGAGAGAGAGAGAGAGAGAGAGAGAGAATTGTACTTCCATTTTGTGGAAAAGAGCATTTGTTAGATCATTCCAAATTGTAGCAAACCTTTAAACTGCATCAAATCCGATCAATAGACGGTTAGATTTCAGTGCATTTGAATAAATAATCGGCCTTGAGGTTGTGTTTGAAATGATGCCAAGATTTGGTCGGTCGGACCTTCGTTTTATCAGACAATATAGAAGGGAATGTCCTTTAGGCAGCTGATGGTGTTTACTTGTTCTGTATAATACAGATTGTACAGTCATCAAACCGTTATTTAAATAAATGTATCTAGCCATTTGCTACCCACATATCATATACTGGGTGGAGTACCTACTACAGTAAAACCTTTCTAAATCGACTGACTATGGGACCGACTTTACATGATCCATTTAGTAAGGTTTTTTTTTATCGTTACAATGGTATTGACGTTGGGGTGATGAAAATTGGGAAATATTGCGCCTATAGAGCGGGACTCGAACCCACATCACTTTGCATTCCGGTCCAGTGTGCTAACCATTACACAATCCAGGCTCCCTGACACCACCATGCTACCCACGCCTACCCCTCTACGCGGCCCACGCCCGAGAGTCCAGCCAGAGAGCTTGTACATAAACAATGAGAGGGACAACTCCCGCGAAAATCGGTAACACAGGCTACAGTGGCGTTCCTGGCGGTTAGTGTTGAACAAGCCTTGAGTTTGCCACTACGTGCAGTGAAAAACATTAATTTTCTTAAAAGATTAATAGAAATCCAGAACCATAACCTTATAAATTCAATATAATCTTGTTGGTAAACATGTTTTTCTATATGTGTACTAAGCGGCTTGTTTCTATTTGGTGTAGTTTTAGAGATATTTCACTTTTTCTGTAGGAAGATTGCACAAGACCATTGACAATGCCTTGAGTTTGCCGTACGCGTAGTGAAAAAACGTCAGTTTTATTCCAAATTAATAGAAATCCAGAACCCTAACCATATCAATTTAATATAATCTTGTTGGTAAACATGTTTTCTATGTGTATTCCAATCGGTTTGTTTCTAGGTGGTGTAGTTTTAGAGATATTTAACGTTTTCTGTATGAAGATTGCTCACTGCCATTGACAATGCCTTGAGTTTGCCCATTTGTTCAACAACCACCACTTGGAGCGCCACAGTCGGCAGCTGTTACATGGTCTAGTATGGAAGTTGTCCCTCTCATCTGTTTATATACACGCTCTCTGGTCCAGCGCAGACCACTACAGTATTGTATGGGCGATCGTTTAGGACCCAAATAAAGCGATCAATATAGGGGAGTGGTTGATGTGTGGAAGTGGTCACCTAGACAGGTTTTACGGTACGTCTTTCCTACTGGAGACCGAATCTGATGGCCGAATCAGTGACATTTCGCAATATGGCAGGTTTTAACCCTGACCGAACTAAAGCAATTACTTACAAAATTGGACCAGATGGGATGGCCGAATGAGTTGAGTGTCCGTCTACTGTTTTGTAGATTGTGGTGTTCAAACGCTGGTCAAGTCAAGCCAATGACTTAAAAATTGACACTTGTCGCTTCCTATCCAGGCGCTCAGCATTATTAGGATAGAGCAAGACTCGTTGGCTTAGTGTCAGGATATTGTGACTGAGTGGGATATTAGGTCATGGTTCTGGTGACCTGGTCTTCCAGTGTGTCAGCACTATAAAGTTGCCATGAGTGTGCATTGTTACAAGTCAGTACCCGTCCTGATATGACCTTAGATGTTGCCAGGATGTGAAACTCCAACATCCAACTAACAAACTTACACAATTTATATTTGTCACTACCTACCCTAGTGTTCGGCATTAATACTGATGGGATAATGTGAATGAGTGGGATATCAGGTCATGGTGCAGATGCCACAATTTTCCATTGGGGCAGGATTATGAATTCGCCATGAGTGTGTGCTATCACAATTGGGTATTCATCCTGATATTACTTAGATGTTTCTAGGATGTAAAAACTCAATAAAGCAAACTAATAAAGTAAAGCTTGTTTTATTTAATGGCACCTCTAGAGCACATTGGGTTTCATATCATCGGCTATTGGATGTCAAACAAATGGTAATTCTGACATACTTCTCTGGAGGAAACCCACTGCTGACACATAGGCTATACTTTCCGATAAGCAGCAAAGGGTATTTTATATACTTTCCCACAGACAGGAAGCACATACCACAGTCTTTGATGAACCCGTTGTGGACCACTGGTTGGAACGGAAAACAGCCCAAACTGCAAATTGGTCCACTGAGCAGGATCGAACGGATCACCAACACCTTCCCAGGTGGGCATGCTACTGCCCGAGCTACGTCCCACTCCTTAAAGCAAGCTAATCTCCCCAAGTGGAAATTATAGATATACAATGTATTCATGTGAAACAAGCCAAAAAACAAGACTTACAATGCAACTGCTTTACAATAGAACACACTCATTTGTATCGCACGCGTGTCACTTCGCTGTTTGGCAGAATAACATGAAGACTAGGTACAGTCAGTCACTAAAAGGGAGTTCCATAGTGAGTAACAAAATAGGACATGCTTGTACATATACTTGTAGTCATCAGAATAGTCCTCGTGGGAGGGCGCAGTGCTTTCAATTGGAACTCAACCTTTGGTTTTGGCCCATTTTGAAGCCATTTAGAAACCTGTGTGACCATTCCTGTGGAAGGCCTGTCTGACCTGGTACGATCGGAGTGATAGCTGTGATGTGGACTCGGGCAGTGCACTTCTGACTCATGGAGTCTACATTTTACTTCCACCTGTACAAATGAGCGCTTTGCCAGCCAATCAGTGGTCTGCGGACTTTAAGGAGAAGCTCTTCACTAGTTTTAGTTCAGTTCTCCTATTTATACAATGTATATCTACAAATACAGTAAAACTTCTATTAATCGACCGACCTTGGGACCGACTTTAAAGCTGCACAGTCCGATGAAAATATCAAATTTTCAAAACCAAAGCAATTATCTAGATTTAATCCTACATATATAACATAGGTACTGGTGCAGTTATTAAACATTTGTCGCAACATAGAAGGACTTCTGAGGCAATTTAAGAGAACCTGTTACTGAAGAAGCCTGTGGTGTCAGAGTTTTGGCATGTTTGCCAAAATTAATTTAGCATGGTTGTACTTCAAATATCTCCAAATTTAGCCTTTTAAAATACAAGTTACTTCAAACTAAAGTAAGGTAAGTTATAGCCATCAATTTAATATATTTATCTCAGAAAATTACATAAACTCAAGTTAGAATATGGTTAAAAATAAAGCGATCGATATGGAGGAGTGGTCGATCTGTGTAGGTGGTCGGTTAGGGAGGTTTTAGTGAATATAATATATATAATTAATTGTATACATATAAAGGAACGCAGGGTTTGGGTTCGATCCCGTTGATCTAGACTGTATGTTTATTTTCACCGAATCAGACGGCAGTTAGCATTCAGTGCGGGGTTCAACCACCGCGGTGGCGCCACCACCCGGCCTCTATATTACCTCATAACCAACGGGCTCTGTTCACCTCTCCGAGAAAATTTAACTTACCTTATCCTTCCCAGAGATTAGACGTATGCCTAATCTGACCACCTCTCGCTTTGTTATTATTTTCCTCCCGTGTATAGGTCTGTATATATCTATATATATAGATATACACAGCTGACCAGGAAATGACTAATGGTGAGAGCCCTGTAGTAGATTATCTGAGGGGAGAAAGTAGCACAGGAGCTGAGATGGTAAAGCTACCGAAAAATCACACTAGTGCAATGCTTAGGTAGTATATATATATTTATTTTTTATTTTTGTGTGCGGTGGTTTATTTACCCTGTCCATAACAAGTAAGTCGCATTGAGACTTGTTTTCATCACTGAACAGCAATAGTCTCAATTTGGTAGTAGCCTTCTCATCTTAGCTGTTAGTAGTATTTATGTTAGTGTTTTTGTGGGGTTTTATTTTGGTGTCACATTTGCTACATGTTGGTATATAACTACCCCCTGCGCTAGTGTAAGTAGGGATACTCAGTTTATGCCGTGACTTTGTGAGGTCGGGGTATGAGGTCATTTGAAGAATTGTTAGGAGTTAGGTCTTGAATGATAGTTGTGAGTGAATGATAGTTGTGAGTATATTATATCTATATAGAGAGAGTAATTATGTGAAACTAAAGCGGCTGTCACACATCACCGGATAGGGGAAACGGAAAGAAACCGAACAAAGTCTGTTGATATCCGGCAAAGTCCGGTTTATGTCCGTTGATATCTGTTAATATCCGGCCCGATCCGGTACAAGTTTTGAACAGGCAGAAAACTTGGAAAGGATGCCGCCAGATTGACATCTACTGTTCTTGTCCGGTTTGAGTCCGTTTAGTCCGCTTACCGTCAGTTAGTTATTCATTCATGTCTGTTTCATGTCCGTTTGTCCAGTTGCCTTTGACCCGATATCACAACATTTTGACCAATTTTATTACATTTTCATACTTATCACGCCCGAACACCACCGGACTAGACAATTCTGTCTGTTGCTCATTCCGGTGATGTGTGACAGCCGCTTAATCAGGATATAAAGCTTACACATAATTGTTGCTTAACTGATTTCTAGACCTCGAATATTTCTAGAACAAGGAAATCAAGCATCTTTTAACCCCATTGACTGCCAATTGTAAAATGTCTATTCACCAACCGTTCGTGGGCACTGGTGGTTGGGCCCTGAGCTATAAATACTCGAAGTCGAGAACTTCATAAAACAGCAATAACTTGGGAACTGTACCTGTATTTAAAAAAAAAAACTACGAAGGTTAAGCCTAGTATGTTGTCACAGTATGTATAAAGAAGATTTGCTGCTCACCTTCTTACATTTGCCCTCGGTGAGTTAGAAATGTTAAGTGTTCGATCGAAAATGCCTATTCTCCATGGGCTATAAATAGCCAAGAGGGCGAGAACGATGATTGTTAACTCGCTTCAAGCAACACCTCGGTTATTTGTCTATTTTATAAACAGTTAGGGAAATAAATAACAAATTGTACACATTTAAAATGATGTCCTCACTTGGTAATTATCAATCTTACATCCTCTTCCTCCAGGTGGTATATGAACAGCAAGGAAGGGAACGAAACGTAATAGGAAAGGCCTGAAACAGGATCCAGTTACACCCACTTTCTAACACCCAACAGGAGCTTAGACGATCACCGAAAGATGTCGTTTAGAAAGGGTGACGACGAAAAGAAGGATGTTGTTGGAAACCTCCGCAGTCTCATAAAGAAGAAGTCAAAGGTGATACCGAACACCTTCGACACCGTGGCGGGAATCCAGTACAAAATGAACAGACGACTTTCAACGCTGAGACGCCCAAGTTTGGCCGCCCCGAGTTCCACTGGGGACCAATCGTCACAGATCCCTACTTGGGTGTATGAGCACCAGGACAACACGTTCCAATTGGGACCCAGGGTTAACCAGAAGTTTAACTCTCCCGCCGTGCAGAAGGTGGTGGCGGGACTCCTGAACCAGGTGCTCGCCGGCGAGCTGTATTCAGCAAATCGAAGTGCTCAGATGACGCAGGATCTGTCCGAGCTCATCAAAGTGCGCGTGCGCGAGATGAACATCCCCCGCTACAAGATCGTCTGCTCGGTGCTGATTGGTCAGAACCGCGACCAGTGTATCACTAACAGCAGCAGGTGCATATGGGACACGGAGACGGATAATTACGCGACAGCTACTTTCACAAACGGATCGTTGTTTGCCGTGGCCACAGTTTATGGTTTCTACTATGAATAAAGCATGTGCCGCGCATTGTTTTTATGGAGTGGAGTGTCTATTGGAATTGCATAGTTCGATGGCCTTTTAAGTTTTTTCCATTTTTATCAGGAAAATATATCAGGGCTGCGTTCAAATACGCAACTCGGAGTCATTCCAAATGTTTCGGTTCTCTGATATGGCATTTTGAGAAGGGTCCACAGCGACGAAAGGAGCAAAAACGGCTGACCACTGGGTCATATCGAGCATACCCTTGCAGGATGAGTTTCCCATTCAGTAAGTAGTGATATTGTGTGATTTAAACAGAAATCAATGTAGATCAATTTCAAATATATTTCAAACAATTTAATCTGTGCAAACGATACATAAATATGTGATAATGTCTGAACAATAAACTAGTCAAATAATATTTGACTACACTGCCAGCTCTGTGGAGGTCTAGCCTGGTCCCCTGGCATTCATTTGCTCAGAGAGAGGCACAGGAGTTTTCATCTATTATCGCTCAGTTTCCAACCTGGTCCCCTAGCCTGTGTACCGGAAACAAGTTTAAATGGGCTCAAACGAGTTCAACCGTGGCTGGTTGGGTCGCACCGTGGCTGGTTGGGTCGCTCCGTAAGGCGCTGAATATGCTTATGGGCGTTTTAGCAGTTGGTTGCCTCGAAAATGGCGACCTCCATTAGATGCACTTCCTGCTGCTCGGTAACCAGATATTTTTAGCACAAAATGTTCACATTTTTGGCAAAGTTAAGCTAGTTGTTATTTATTGGAATCACACACACTTATTGATCTGTTTTAAATACATAGCACATCTTTTGTGACAAATAAATACGCACATTAAACTCTTCACCAACTGCAGCCATTTTGAAGGCGGAATTTGTCATTTTCACCTCCTACTAGAAAATTGTGACGTCTCGGAGTCGACTACAAGGCACAGGTTGAACGCAAATTGTCAAAATATACGTTGCGCAGACATCTCAGAGTCGACTCTTGAGGCGTACCCTGAACATGGCCCATGTTTACCATTATATTACCTACTCTTTGGTTTCAGGTCACATTTCTGACAAATGGTTAATTTTTTTAATATTTGAAGTCAAAGCATGCACAATAATGAAAGATTTAATGTAATATTTTCGATCCTCTTGTAACATCTAACCGGCGTCGGACTTCCAATATTCGATGCATCCGATCAATCCCGGTGATGCAGTTTCAGCGGCACACCAGTTTGCGAGGAACACATCACTTCTGCGCATGCATCAAAATCGAACAGCATCGTCACTAACCTTATAAATTTAATATAATGTTTTTGGTAAAGATGTTTTCTATATGTGTACCAAGTGATTTATTTCTAGGTGGTGTGGTTTTAGAGATATTTCACTTTTGCTGTATTTTCTGTATGAAGATTGCTCACGACCATTGGCAATGCCTTGAGTTTGATGGTACGCGCAGTGCAAAACATTAGTTTTATTCAAAATTAATAGAAATCCAGAACCCTACCCTTATCAATTTAATATAATCTTTTTGGTACACATGTTTTCTATATATATGTGTACCTTGGGATTTGTTTCTAGGTGGTGTGGTTGGAGAGATATTTCACTTCTTCTGTATGAAGATTTGCTCACGGCCATTGACAATGCATTTGAATGGATGTGTCCCTCGCAAACTGGTGTGCCGCGGAAACTGCATTACCGGCATTGGAACGAGGCTGCTATGCAGACTGAGAAGCAACCTGACGAGGCATGATCAAAATGGATATGTAGCTGCCACAACACTGGCATAAGTAGATCTAAAGGTGTGAACTTGTCTGCATAGTTGTTGATTGAAGAACTATCGTAGTAGCTAAATGGAATAGTTGTGACCTAGTACTGCAAAATTAGCCATTGCATTTTTTTTTTAAATTCAGATTAAAGCTCTCACAACTGCATTGTCCAATGAAAGCATAATATTTTCCACTTACAAAACAAAGCACTTACCTAGATTTCATCCCACATGTCCAATTTAAATACTGGTCCACTTATTATAATATTAAGCATTTCTTACTGCCTAGAAAGAAATACTAAGTCAATATAGAACCTGTTCCTATGATGTCAGAATTTTGTCATGCATGCCTAAGTTAATTTGGCATGGTTTCACTTCAAATATCTCCAAAGCACACAATTTAAAATAAGAGTTACTTCAAATTAAAGTCAGGTAGATTGTAACGATCAACATGCTATATTTATCTCTTTAAAAAAAAAAAAGATGACAGAAATTCAAAACCAGCTGACTGTGAGACTAATTTTGACCGCAAACATAGTCGAAACTGAGGCTTGCTCAGCATTTTGTGGTTCCTTTCCAATATTAACACAGTGCATAAATGAATTAAACATATAGGATGTGTGTTGGTGTTTTCTGTCATGGCAGCATATAAAGTCATATCAGGATGGGTACCGACTTATGGCAGTGTACACCCATAGCGACTCTAGAGTGCTGCCTCACTGGGAGACCCACCACTAGTACGATGACCCAATATTCTATTGTCATGTTATCCTTATAATGATCAAACCAGTCCTTGCCCTATAGCAGTAAAGCCGAGCGCCAGGCTAGGTATGTAGTGAAAAATATCAAGTTTCTAACTCATGTGTTTGACTCGGTCGGGGTTCGAACCCACGGAAAGCCAGGTAGCGCCCTTCCGATTCGTCGACCGCTATCCGGAGAACATTCAGGACTATGGATTGTCCAACTGGGTGATAAGCTAATTTATTGGTTTCTTGGGCAGGTAGTTGGGGATGGGGTAGGTGTGAGAGATAATCTTGTGTCTGATAACATGATAAGTTAACATCGGCGGGTTGGGTGTAGGGGGTGATTGGGTTTAACGTAATTTAAAAGAGCTCCGTCATCAGCAGATGTTCAAATAATACACCCATGTGTACCAAGTTAGTCCAGTTTTCAATTTCTTCACCGCAGTTATTCTTTGGGACAATTATTTTATTGGAAGACATTTTTGAACGACAGGAATAATGCTTAATCAACGAAGGGAATTTGTAAGAGAATAAAAGTCCACTACGTGGCATGTGGATTTTTTAGTGGCATGTGGATTTTTTATTGCCGTTCACAAATGCGTTTCTGTGGGTCTAACCGATTAAACATATATGTTTGTTAAATACCTTACATTAGGACGTCTCCAAAATAGGTCTGATATGGATACGTCACATTAGAACATCTACAAAATAGATTGACATGTAGACTGATTGATAATTTTCCTCTATAGCCCACCCACACAAAATAATACACAAAGAACATACACATTATTATTATAATTATAAGAATGTTTATTTCATGTGACCTTTCTTGTCGAATTACAAACTAGAAACACACAGCAGTGGTTGACAGATATGCAGCGACCCGGTCTGCATTCACATTGTTCCAATTACTATACAATGTATTGGCATATTCAATTACTGCTAAATAAATAACAAAGAAATGACGCAACAACCCACAAACTATGTACAACACTGATAACACAGACAGATATTGGCCGCCTGTAGAGAGTACTAGGGTCTGGGAATAGTCGTCAGAGACCTTACACTGAGCTCGTAAAGCATACACAAATATAAGTCAATTTATCTCCCAGTAATTAAAGTTACATAATCCCACGATTTCAAGGTTCTGCTTCTTTTTTTTTGTAAAGAGATAAATATATTAGGCTGTAATCTACATAACTTTGAAGTAATTTTTATTATAAATGGCTGATGTAGGAAATTAAAAAGAAAAATTGGAACCATGCTCAACTGGACTTATATGCTATGGACAGTATAAATACAGCCTCAATAAAAAAAAATTAAAAAAATTCTTTTGGCGTGCACACCGAAATGTTGGACACCGATTTTATTTCCCTATTATTCTTTAGCGTAGCACCAAACTGCAATAAATGTTTAATGCGGGCACCAACATCTAAGTTGAATATGTCGGATCAAATCTAGGTAAGTGATTTGGTTTTGATAATTTGATACCTTCATCGATTATGCAGGTTTAAAAAAGGTAGGGCGGAAATATATGATTCGTTTAGAATACATACCCCCGCTCTGCTTTGGATAAACAATTATAACATTGCATTATACCTGAAAATAAACCAAGGACACCAAGCAAAGGACCCCCCCGCCCCCCCACACACACTTCCCAAATATATATAAAATAAGCGCGCACAAATAGCATCAGCACCGGAAGGGCTTAAGATAATTGACGTTGGAAAATGATGTACACAAATCTATATTGCGTGATTAAATAAACAAATACAAATAACAAGGCATACCGGCATTTTCCAAAAAGTCCATCTGTCGATAATATAGCTAGGCAGCGGTCTAAGTAAGAAAAACGGGACTGAGACTGGCTACTAGCCTACTATATATATATAGACACACGCAGGAACTGGGGACTGTTGAAAACATGGACCCTCTTACGGTGGTGCATTATACATTATGTGCACACAAAATAGAGAGGCGATATTATGCTGACTGTCGTTAATTGCAATACTCTGCAAAGGTGTGGCCCCGTGGAAGCTGGACACACACCGCCACACATAACTGGGATACTGCAGTGCACCAGGAACCAGCACCGCGCACCAGGCATGCGCATTGATATGTGTGAGGTCCATCAGAGGTAGATCTTTGTGTCAGATAGGCAGGCGTACATACATACATACATACAAATCCTGGTAGCTTTCCCTTTTTAACGACAAGTTTTACTGTTTACAAGCTGCCTCTCTTATACCTGGCAGGCCTAGTGTGACAAATTCCTAGCCAAATCCTACCATAAGTAATTTAAATATTTTTCAAATGCGTATTGTATCATCCATCCAGTATGTACATGCAAATGTGCATAAGTTAAAATAAGGATAGCTTGGGTATATTTTACAAGTGCTGTTTTCTCTGTCTGTTATTGTCAACCATTAATTTCTTCCATACAGTGTTTAATTTGTTGAACTATAATGGATAAACAAAAGCTGCTGATACATTTCATGAGCAATTTACACATTTTGATAAGAAACTATATGAAATATATATATAACTGTCATACATATAACTGTCATACACATGTCATGTCATAAGCCCCGTTCACACTGGTCCGTTAAGTCGCCTCAACTAGTTCGCCTCCTATAGTTCGCCTCAAATTGGTCGTGTGGACACTACTCTGAGGCGAATTAAACCTGAGTCGCCTCATCTAGTTCGCTTAAAGTAAACCACCTCGCGAGGTAGTATAGATGAAGCGATTCAGCTGGTTCCCGGGCGGCGATAGTATCAAATAGTAGTGCATGCCGGCAACAGGGGGAGCAGTAACTAATCGCTGGTGCCCGGCAGTGTTAGGGCCCGATTACGCCGAAATCTAGTGAATGCGATCATATTTAACAGAATTACAGACTCAAATAATGAAATTTAATTAAATTAACCTTAAATTCCAATCGATATTAACGTAGCAGCTACATCGGCGTCGAATCGACTAGTGAAAACTAAACAAATATCAGCGCTCGCCAGATACAGATGGGGGTTCTTGCTCATGCGCAGACATCGAATTCCGCCTTAAACAGCTCCATGTGTGGACACGACACTAGTTCGCCTCATCTAGTTCGCCTCCTCTAGTTCGGCCTAAAGTTGTGCTGTGTGAACAAGGCTATACACTGTATGACCCCGTCTGCTTAAGTTTGTTTAATTATCAATGAGATTTTGTTGGTGGTGGAACTGGTTGGAAATATTGAAATACAAACCTTACCCAATCGAACACTGCACCCACGACACACGCACTAGCTATGTTTTAAACCTGGTTAGTGAATATAACATTATTTTTGCGGGTCTTTGGACGATGGACAGCGAAAGCCAGGCCTACCAGGATAAACACTTGCTGTTGGTGTAGATGTTAGTCCCCCTCTTCATTGCACATCTACGTTTTGAAACGGGCAATCAGGCAATATATACAACCAAAAAGGCTACTAGTGCTACGCGAATGAGCAGGATCACATATATATATATATATGTCATTATCTGTTATTAAAGTCGCATAGTCCGATAGCTTTGAGTTTCTGTCATTTTCTGAGATAAATACATTAAACTGATCATTATAAGCTACTTTACTTTAGGTTGAAGTAATTCTTAGTTTAAATGGCTAACTTTGGAGATGTTTGAAGTGATAACATGCCAAATTAATTTTGGCAAGCATGCCAAAACTCTGACACCATAGGCTTATGCAGTAACAGGTTCTATTAAATTTACTCCCCATGGCATTCTATGTGACAACAAATGCTTAATAACTGTACCAGTATCTAAGATAAATATGTAGAATCAAATCTAGGTAAGTGTTTTGGTTTTGAAAATTTGATGCTTCATCGGACTATGCAGCTTTAAACAGGCGACAGGATGCGAATATCGCGACAGGCAAAAAAGGAGAGGAAATAGCAGAACGATAGACATAACACAAGCCTACACTTCACCTAGGTAATCTTTCTTGTTCGTCATTTAGTTTCTACGAGACAGGAAAGCCATCTAGATCGTGGGTCGTCCCAGGACGATGACACAGTTACTGATTCTGTATTGATCTCAACACAGGCACACAGGAATGACGACGTTCGGTTGAACCGGAAGTGCATAACGATGCACGGCACACCACCTTTGAACAACATCCGGTTTACTTATTTTACGTGCGGACCTCCACCACACGACCCTCACAGTCCCCACAGTATTTCATCTAGGTATAGCTTTGTACAGGGGTATCACTAAACCCTGAAGACCACATTGTTTCCTGGAAACCAGATGGGTTGTTTCCCAAAGAAGTTTGAACGGGAAATAAGTCATTTTTGGGGTGATATTTACTGAGTATGTCTAACTGTCCGAAATGCGATCACTAATTATTTAGTTTTTAAGGAGAGCGATGGGTTTAGATACGCCTGCACACTCATGCGTCCTAGTCAACATTCTTTGCATTATTTCAAAAGAACGGCAAAATGGAATATTTCTGACTCATTCAGCATTCATTTTTAAAAGAATCGTAAAATATTTCTATAATTGAAAAATATATATCCTGATCTAGCTGTACAAAATAAATACAGCAAAGAGTGTGTTCACCATTCATTCGCAGAACTTTTTGTACGATATAATATATACCATAACCACAAACTTGTAAAAGTTAGAATAATAGAGATATCAGTTTAATGAGTCTCTATTATACTAACAATTAATAATTTTAAAAAGTGGTCTGCATGGTTTCCATGAGTTGGCATACATTCTGACTATTCCTTTATTCTCGGGGGGTTGGTGATGTTGGTGATGTTGTTGTACAAGAGGGCACAGTCTAATCATGACTTCCATGATGGAATACCTGGGGCGACATGTGCCTTGTTAAGGCATGCACAGTGGACAGTGGCATAAGGACACGTGTATGGTGATTGGCAATGTGCAATAGTAACTCCTTACAATCAAGGTTATCATATAGGTGTATAATAAATATATTTCGCATATAGTACACACGAAATAAATCGCTAGTGAGATATGGCAGTAAACGTTCATATCAAATTGTCTATGAAATGTTGAACCCGCTTTCTGAAAATACGAATCAGATATACTACGCATAGTATATACAGTAGTTACAATTTAGTCGACAGACACAATGGCGATATATTGTATGATAGAGTAAACAGATTCTACTCTAGGTGACGAATTTGTAACGTGCTTACCATACTTAAATTTATATTACAAACAACCGACAAGAAAGAAGAGAGCACCATGCACAATTCTTCTTCCTGTTGTCCTTCACAAAACAACGCCTAATTTCGTTTATCAACTTTCACCATAACTATAGATCGTGCTCGTTTAGTCTGATCAAGCATTCTTATAACAAAAAACACACCTTTTAATGTACAATTGTTCGAACAATATCCGAGTAGAAACACGACATCGTTCGCTAGTAGTATATTCAACCAAGTACCAATTTGACTAAATATATATATCCTTTTGCATATATAGGCCTACAGTCAAAATCAATGACAAGTGACAAAATATGTTGTGCATTGTTTTTCTTATCGACACTAAACTCAAATTACAATTAGTTGTTGCTTTTAATTATGCGGGACAGCAGAACTGAAAATTAAAATATTATTTCATGTATCACCATATTTAAAATTCATGGGCACTTTCCTATCACTAGCTAATGCCTGCTGGTTCAGTATGTGATGATATATATATGCGTGTTCGAATAAGAGCAGAAGTGTCCCTTTGAACATGCACAGCCGGCTGCGTCAATATCCTGCAACAGGTTATGGTGTAGTTTATGGAATAAATGTTAAAATCCGGCTAGCGGAAGTCGTCGCGTAGTTAATTAATTACCAACATTTCAGAAGCAGTCAAAAGTTAAATACACAATTAACATTATCATAGGTCATTTCCGCTCGTTTTCAAACCATTTACTTACTGACGACATTTCCGGTTTATTTTTAGACAGTAGGGCTACAAACAAAGCAACCATAACACTGCTAGAGTGCTAGTACATTCCCTCACCTGAGATGGTTCCATAACAAAAACTCACAAGACAAAAGCTGACACCCTTAATGATAAAAGAGGCAAAAGCTCACAAACTTTAATCAGAGGTGTTACCAGAGTAGGTTGTTCTAACCTGTCACACCTCATTTCACACCTACTGAAGCACACATATTAGGATCAGGACAGGTAGGCCTACCGACTTGTGACAATGTGCACTCATGGCGACTTTCATAGTGCTGCCCCACTGGGATACCAGGCTGCTGGCACCATGACCCAATATTCCACTCACTCATTTATCCTGACACTGAGCTAACCATTCCTTGCCCTATCATAAGGAATTAATAATGCCTAGCGCCAGGCTAGGTAGTAATAAGTACCAATTCTGTAAGTCATTGGTTTGACTCGCCTGGGATTCGATCTCCCGACCTTCTGCACAGGAATCCTGCGCTGTACCGATTTGGCCATTGTGTCTGGTTCCATTGGAAAGCACCGTGAATTACTATTAAAATGGGCTTTAAATTTACATTTTAGGACAAATATAAAGAAATTTATATCATTTTGAAAGCTGACAATTGGGGTGAATGTTCATCCTTTGTTTTAAGAGAAAACAAAGAAAAACCTGTGACCAGTCCCTTAAGAAATACTTGTCAAAATAGTCCAGCTTATACCTATGACATTTATATGTATGTGTATATAATATATATATTTTTTTAATGTTGGGAGCTTTTGTCATTAAGGGTGTGAACTTTTGTCTTGTGCGCTTTTGTCCTGTAAGCTTTCCTCTTGTTAACTTTTCTCTTGTGAGCTTTTGTCTGCGCACCACCTCAGATGTAATGCCTTTAAAACAATTACGCTACACAATCATATCATATCGTCTTAAAGCAATTTCATAAAGCAATCTGTGTAGTCCCCATGCAGTTTTCCTTACAACAACAAAAATCAAAACTTTCCCTGTCGACTTCATGAAATATAGATGTCTAGATCACATATATAGGCATGCAGTCTCCAAGGTAAATAGGGGGAGATGGCGGAATGATTAGCTTACAACAAACAATGCATTGTTTCAATCCGAACAAATTAATGAAAAAAACAGCACATCTATATTATTGTGGAATGTAGCCTAATGCTGAAGTGGGGGCAATGTCCACAATGCATAAGCCCCCTCATGTATATATTATATATATATATACCTATTTAAAAAGTAAGTCACTATTGCTACCATTAGTAGCCCTAAAACAAATAGGCCTACAGATTTTAAATTACAAATTTTGTGTAAATAACCATGAATGTGCGTCGGCTGGCAAAAAAGGAAGAAATGTTCAGAAGAGTATATCTGAAGTGGGCTGAGTGGGAGGCGGAGGGCAGTGTAGGGGCGGGGGGAGGAATGAGGTCAGAGATGCTGGTTCCCGGTCGTGAGTCGGTAGTGGCGCCATCTGCAGGGTAGTGGGGAAGTAGGGAAGGGGAGCGGTGTCGCCGCCTGTAGGGAGGCGGGTCAGGTAGAGGAGGGGGTGAAGGGAGGGATAGGAGCGGGGGGAGTGAGGGGCAGCTCCGACTCGGTCCCGAATTACCCATATTACCGAAGCAATATGCACATCTGTGTACCAAAGACAAAGATTTTCCTTCAAACACTTGGAACCATTGGTGTTGGAGCTTGCTGCAAAACTTGATGGATGGCTCCACATTGGACTGTTAATGACACACGCATGTTTCAGTTTGTATCATTCACACTTCATCACTGACAATACCCTGGAATGTATCAGGAGTAGACTATCAGAACGCGATGATACCTACCACTGATGACAGTCTATAAACGCCAACACCATTATTAAGTACTAATTTACAATAAGTGTCTAAAGCAGTCAACAAATGAATGACACAACTTGTAAGTAAAAAGGGGCATTGGCCCTTCTGATTAAACAAACATGGGGCAATATTCCTAAATATATTAAGTAAACTTACATTATAACTCAATGTTTGTATGAGTTTGCTAAAGCTATGTGAAGATTAAATATTTTGTATTATTTCTACTTGCAAAGCTTGAATCATTTTCAGTGAGAAATTTGACGATAGATTTATCCCGATGTCATACTCCTCCCATAAATAGCTGTTCCAAAAGATTATATTTTCCTAATAACTGACTCATATGAAATAGCCCCTCACCCCCCCCCCCCCCCAATACATTAGCTATTCCGATTCCCAATTCTGATTTAACATGTTGCTCACAATAGACAAAACCACTAAAAATGGCATGACTTTCGTGATTCCATGATGTATATGAGCCTCTCTCAAAAGGTGATAACTCTTTTTTTTTGGTCCATTGTAACGATTGACACAAAACAACACAGAAACAGTTACACTGAAAACACAAGGACATTTGCTTCAAATCAATATGTATTCTATTGGGATTATGAAACACCATGTAAAAAACAAATCGGTTTATCCTGAGAAAATGCATAAGCAGATAGTATGTTGATTGTTACAATTGACAAAGTTTTGTCCCATATTGCTTGGCACCTTTTGAGACAGGCTCATATATATCTACAATTCCATAGTTAATAACACAAATTTCTAATTATAAGTAAACAGTTGGCCTACAATGTATGGTTATTGAAAATTGAAAATGAAACTCATATTCGAGGTATCTTTGTCTCCAAGAAGAAATAACTCTGTTAAATTCACATGACCGCTAAGTGTATATATATATATAATTACACACACACATACACATTAGGTAAGCGCAGTCATATTGTACTAGAACTAAAGCCGTATTTCATAGATTAGGTCGCATCATCATTCAACTGTTGAATGTGCTTTATGACATAATTAACTAACTTCAATAAGCCATGAATAAATTAAAACTCAAATATAACGCATCTCATAAGGTAATGTTCAAATATACAAATATAAATGAATGTCCATAAATGACAAGCAAAAATATCCACTAAAAATAGTAATATGTAAAATGGATCATAGCAACACATCAAATTATTTCTCTTTTTCTTCCTCGGGACTATACTGGTTACAAAAATGTTCATATTAATATTCATATGGATGCATGAATTGCTTTGCCTGAAAAGGTTGTGAGTGCATCACTGTGAATGTGCTCACTTCTGGGCACCTCCACACTGCAGCAGTTCAAGTTGTAGTGACAGAAACTGTCACTGTTTATAATGCTCAGCTTTAACCAACCTAGTGCCCGACAGAAACTCACATTGTTCATAATGCTTAGCGTTAACCAACCTGGCACCCAACAGAAACTCATACTGTTCATAATCCTTAGCATTAACCAACCAACAAGTCAAACCGTTCATAATGCTTACCTTTAACCAGCCTGGCACCCAACAAAAAGTCTCACCATTCATAATGCTTAGCTTTAACCAACCTGGTACCCAACAAGTCAAACCGTTCATAAGGCTTACCTTTAACCAGCCTGGCACCCAACAAAAAATCTCACCATTCATAATGCTTAGCTTTAACCAATCTGGCACCCAACAAAAAGTCTAACCCTTCATAATGCTTAGTTTTAACCAACCTGGCACCCAACAAGTCTCACTATTCATAATGCTTAGTTTTAACCAACCTGGCACCCAACAAAACCTCTCACTGTTCATAATGCTTAGCTTTAACCAACCTGGCATCCAACAAAAAGTCTAACCCTTCTTAATGCTTAGCTTTAACCAACCTGGCACCCAACAAAACCTCTCACTGTTCATAATGCCTAGCTTTAACCAACCTGGCACCCAACAGTTCGCCTTACAATGTGAATGCTGACAACTGACCTATAACTAAAGTTACTTAATCCATTGGTTTTGAATTGCTTTCCTTTTTGTCTTCTTCCTATTTTAGATCAATATATTAGGTTGGCCACTATAAATTACTCTGATTTAATTCGGAGTATGTCTTATGGTAATTGGAGATATTTAAAGTAAATGCATGCAAAATAATTAGTATTTTCTCTACCATTGAAGCCAAGTGGAATACCCCGCTGCCATGTTAATTAGGCCACGTTATTACCTGCCCAAACCAGTGAGCTATGTCAGACTTTTAGTTAAGTTTAATCGCCCCCTCCCCAAAGAAACTATTAATGAGGGAACCAGTATTTAAGTTGGATACACAGGTTTTAATTTAAATAAGTGTTTAGCTTTGAAAATTATCATACATTCCTTGGATTATGGAGCTTTAAGGCGTTAATTCGAGTGGAACCTACATTATCAGCCCTGCCGATTTTACAGAATTGAGCTTGGCATTGAGAACAAAGCTCGTCGAGCTAAGTCGGACATCAACTGAGTGGTTGATTTAAACCCTGCATCACAGTACACAGTATAGCCCAAATGTTGCTGTTGATCCATGTCACCAGAACAACACTAAACGGTGTTCCCTCCGAACATTCCTAGTAATGTGTGTATAATATATAGGCTTATACTTTCTATATATATGTATCAGAGATGCTTTCAGTAGAAACAACTTGAGCCACAACAGTCTGGCTACCGATACGAGAAGGCGGTGGCGCCACCTGGTGTGCAATGCGGGAACTAAGCATGCTGATCTCACTTCCTGTTCACTTTGGCGACGTCATCCTGCAGCAGACGGATCGCCTTCGAGATGACAGAGAACGGAGGCCGGTCACGTGGGCTCTTCTCCCAGCAGCTCACCATGAGTTCGTACACGTTCTCAGGCGTGTTGTCCGGGCAACCGAGAATCTTGCCTTCCTGCAAGAAGCGCACCACCTCCTCGTGTGTCATGCCATAATACGGCTGCAGCGCAAAGGAGAAGATCTCCCAGAGCACAACGCCGAACGACCACACATCCGATTCGGAGGAGAAGCGGTTATAGAGGATCGTCTCTGTGGGCATCCAGCGCACCGGAATGGCATCGTGCTCGCTGCCTTTGTAGTAGTCAGCGTTGTGGATATTGCGCGTCAGTCCAAAGTCAGAGATCTTGACGATCAGGCCCGACCCAACGAGGCAGTTGCGCGTTGCGAGGTCACGGTGCACATAGCCTCGTTGTGAGAGATAGAGCATGCCCTCGGCCACTTGTCGGGCGATTAGCAGCTGTTCACAATGGTCCAGCTTTGGCTGTTCGTTCTGCGCCTCCAGACTGCGCCGCCGAATGATGAAGTGCTCGGGGCTGCAGTTGCGAAGGAACTCATTCAGATCGCCTTTACTCATGTACTCGAAGAGCAGGCACATGGGCTTCCCCACTGCGCAGACGCCGCGCAGGCGCACAATGTTCGGGTGGTTGAACTCCACCATGAGTGATGCCTCACGCTCGAAGTCACGCTGCATCTCCTCAGTGGCCTCCGCCTTGAGCATCTTGACGGCCACCAGCGTCCAGTCCTCGCCGCGCACCAGCCGTGGCGCCCGTGCTTGGAAGACACGACCAAAGGCACCCTGCCCAATGTCACGTATGTACACCACCTCGTTGCGGGGGTACTCCAGCTTCTCCAGCTTGGCGCTGAGGAAGGCCTTACTGAGGCCCTTGTGGTAGAAGACATTCGACGGCAGCTTGTCCAAATCAATGTCCAGGTCGTCATGCTGCGGGGTCACGTCGTAGTCGAGCCGTTTCTGCTGTCGGTACATGCGGAAGCAGAGCACAGCAATGAGGGTGACGAGGCACAGTGAAATGCTCGACACAGATGTGATGATGACAATCGTCTCCAGCGAGAATAACTCGCGCAGAGCATGGATTTCATTCTCAACCGTCTTGCTGCTGGTGTCTGGAGGAGCTGAACCAGATGGGCTCCGGCGGTCTGAACCAGCTGAAAAGAACAAGGCAGGATGACAGTGATAGGGGATGGCGGCAGGTACACACAGTGACATCATCAGGGGTGACAGTGAAGACATACAGTCAACAGCTTTAGGGGGGAGAGCTAATACATGCAGTGACAGCATAAAAGGATGACAGTAAATAATCACAGTGACAGCATTAGAGGATGACAGTTGACAGCATTATGGGAGGACAGCGAATACACGAATACATGCAGTTACAGCATGATTAAAGGATAATAGTAAATATACACAGTGACAGCATTAGGGGATGACACTATTGACAGTGAAGACATAAAGAGGACAGCAGTGACAGCATGATTAAAGATGTCAGTGAATATACACAGTGACAGGATTGGGGGATGATAGAAAATACACACAGTGACAGTGACAGTGGCAGTGACAGTACTATGTTGACGTTTACCAGGAACTGTTCATTGATAATGGCTTCTAGACCTGATATAATAATAACAACAATTAAAAAACATCCACCCCAGTTTATGCCCATATGCGACGTCACGACGATTTGTGCGAGAACTTACCACACGGCGGCACTTCGCACAACTGCCACCTGGTGTTCTTGTCCATCGTGTAGCACCAGGGGGCGCTCTCCTCGCCGCCTGCGTTGCGGCAGTAGTTGGCGCTGTCCTCCAGAATCGGGTAAATGTGAGGTGACCGGAGGTGAGGGTGTGGTTCCTGCGCCACCCACGGCTGGCAGGCCAGGCCGTCCCGGGTCGAGTTGGCAGTGCCATAGTACAGGCTGCCACTGTCACGGTAACAGTCATCTGTGGGTGGGAGGGAGTACCGGGTAGTGTTAGGTTTGGTCGTCAACATGTCAACATACATAATATGTATTGTAGGTATCAGAAAGGATGTCTGTGTCTCTGTTCTAGCTATCACAAAGACTCTTTGTCTGTTCCTCACTCCCGCTCTCTCTCTCTCTATATATAATACATATATTCAACCAGTTGAACTAAACAAACTACAAGTGTATATTTAGCACTTCGGCCTAATTGTGACTGCAATACGCCCTATTTCATTGGCGCCTCTCAGAATGACTTGTTTATTATTGGTTGGTTGTTGGACATCTAGTCATATCAGGATGGGTACCGACTTGTGACAGTGCGCATTCGTGTCGACTTTATAGTGATGCCCCACTGAAAAATCAGGCCACCGGCACCATGAACCGATATCACCCTCAGTCACATTATCCTGACACTGAGCTAACCAGTCCTTGCCGTATCTTATTATTGCCGAGTGGCAGGCTAGGAAGTGATAAGTATTACTTTAATAAGTCATTTGTTTGACTCGACCGGGAACCGAACTCCTGATCTTCCGCGAGCGAGACTTGCGCTCTACCGATTAGGCCACCGTGCCCGGTGACTCATAAGGATGAACTATTACAACATACATGTGAGTTTCTCCGGTGATATGTTAAACAGGTTGGCCTTGGAACATGTTCTACTTGGGTCGTGTAAACTTGGCAATGCCGAACAGTTCGGGAGCCGAAAGTGTCCTCTGTTCTTAAAGAAGATGCCTTGTTTCTTGTTTTCCTCAATCTTCAGCCACTCCTCCAGACAGAATAGATCCTTAACAGCCAGACAGTTCTCCCTGCAACAAACAAGTAAAGACAAATAAATGTTGTTAAATGGTGATCGTCCTTTTGATCAGAAATCAGGGTCGGGCGGGTGGTTTTTATTTATATATATTTTTTTTCCCTAGGCATATGACGTAGATGTAATACGTAACCAGACGCCATGGCCGAATGAGTTGAGCATCTGCCTCCCATTCTGGTAGGTCATGGGATTCAAACTCCTGGGTTCGAACTCTGGCCAATATGGATCCCCTTACCGTCGTATTCATCAAACTTGTAAGAATTTAAGAAGTATGTAAACTTACAGCAACGTTTAGTGTACAACAAAATGGATCTGGCGGATTAACTGTTATATTATTCTTGTTTTCAGTTAGAATATTCGAGTGTTGATCACTTGAAAGTGTTCTATCGCCCGGTGACATGCAATTGGATAATTTAACTCTGCTACTCATGAACCAAACAATTATTACTAGTTGTTACCAACCAAATTTAATCCACAATGCCACATATATTACATTCAATTAACTGTGGTGCTTCCTGTCAAATAAGTAAACAGAAGGACCGAAAAGAAGGCGAAGAAGAGGACAAAGAAAAAGAAGATAAGAAATTGACGAAACAGGAAGGAGAGGAGAAAAGGAAGGGGAAGAGGACGAAGACGAAAGGAAGAAGAAAAGTGAGAAGAAAGTAAGGGAGCAATAAGAAAATGGAAGAGAAGAAGAAAGAGGGAGAAAGAAGAATGGAGAAGAACGAGGGAGAAGAAAGGAGAAGCAAGAAGGAAAGAAAGAAAGAAGAAAGGAAAAGAAAAAAGGAGAAGAAATAATGAGGGAGAAGAAAGAAGATGGAGAAGAAATAAGAAACGAGAAGAAAGGAGAAGAAAGAAGAAAAAAGAAGCAGGTACAGAAGAATAAAAATAAGAAGGTTAAGGAGGAATAGAAGAAGGAGAATAGAAGAAAGAGCAGACGAAACAGTAGAAAACTACCAAAATTATTAGACAGACAAATAACTGATTTTACTCCATTGAAACTGCTTTAAAAGCCCTCAGGTGAGGACACATTACCTGCACAGGGGCCTTGGTTTGGCGAACCCCGGCGACATGTCGCAGTCGGGGAAGGCGTAGTGACACAGCAGGCGTTCGGCCGGCAGGCGGCAGAAGCTGTCGAACGTCTCCATCATGTCTCGGATGAGCCCGAGTACGAGGTGCGCGTTCAGCTGGTCCGGGTTCGTGAAGGAGGCGCTGAGGAAGACGCTGCGTCCCGCCAGGTAGGGCGCGCACACCGAGCCGTTGTACGGCGCGCAGTAACCACTGGACGGCCTGCGGGGGAGGGAGGGGGGGGGGGGGGAGAGAGCCGGGCCGGCCGTTAGAATGTGGGGGAAGATAGCCGCCAGACACGACGGGCCATGTCCGATTGTCACATTCCATAGACCACGTGGAAGGATAACAACTAACATACACGATGGGTGATGTCTGATTGTAACATTCCACAGTCCTTATGGAAGGCCAACAACCAACATACACAATAGGTGATGTCTGATTCTCACATTCCATAGGCTGTGTGGAAGGCCAACAACCAACATACATGATATGTGACGTCTGATTGTTACATTCCAAAGTCTGCATGGAAGGCCAACAACTAACATACACAATAGGTGATGTCCGATTGTCACATTCCATAGTTCACATGGAAGGTCAACAATCAACACACATGATAGGTGATGTCTGATTGTTACATTCCATAGGCCACGTGGAAGGTCAACAACCAACATAGCTGATGTCCGATTGTCACATTCCATAGTTCACATGGAAGGTCAACAATCAACACACACGATAGGTGATGTCTGATTGTTACATTCCATAGGGCAGGTGGAAGGTCAACAACCAACATAGCTGATGTCCGATTGTCACATTCCATAGTTCACATGGAAGGTCAACAATCAACACACACGATAGGTGATGTCTGATTGTTACATTCCATAGGGCAGGTGGAAGGTCAACAACCAACATAGCTGATGTCCGATTGTCACATTCCATAGTTCACATGGAAGCTCAACAATCAACACACATGACAGGTGATGTCTGATTGTTACATTCCATAGGCCACGTGGAAGGTCAACAACCAACATAGCTGATGTCCGATTGTCACATTCCATAGGCCATGTTGAAATGCAACAAACAGCCTTGTTTACTAGTCAGAAATCATTTTATGAATAGTTTCTCACTCTAGGATTTAGATCGGTGTTCGGCAGTGTGTGTGTGTACACCCGCGCATGCATGTGTGTCTGTGTCAGTTTGCGAGTGCGAGTATAGGGGTTCAATATATTTATTTGTTTGAACATATTTTTTCAGTGCCATTGTTGGTACCTATGTACACTTAAACACAGATAATAAATTTATCAAATGGTTCAGAGCAATAAAAAGGAAAGGATATTTTGAACATAATGGTTTCTCAGACATATGATGAGTTGGCCTTATTGTAACCATGTAGGATTAGTCATGAGGTATTACCGGAGAGAGGTAGGTCAATAAAAGTGATTATATAGCGAGGCAATGACATATATATGCATATATGTATATATGTATATCCATAATTGGACGTATTCGACTGAGCCTTTCTATACGCATATCAAAATATTTATTTACAAATTCCTATTTGACTGGGACCGGAAGTGGGTTTCTATACGTATGAATCAAATGTGTATTGTGGCTTCATCCATAAGGTCACATGGTGTATTTCAAGACAGCTGATATGGAATGGTTGAAAGATTCAGTAGTTTCAGGCAATCAGAGCTGTTCTTTTCGATTGCAAATGGCTGCCCTCTATGCGGGCAGCCATTTGCAATGGAAATGAACAGCTCTGATTGGTTCTTTTCGATTGCAAATGGCTACCCCCATACAGGGCAGCCATTTGCAAAGGAAAAGAACAGCTCTGATTGGCTGAAACCATTGAAGCCATTTGACTGGTCCTCTTTGCATTCGAAAACCTAGTTCACTGCACAGGTGGGCAGAGCCTAAATCTTGTGGAGGGAAAGGTCCGAGTCGAATGCCTCCACAACCTCTTCATACATATGTATGTGTATATATAATGTACTATGAGACTGCATGTACTTACTTGGCATCATCTGTTGTTTCAGCAAATAGTCGGCAATGAAATGCAAATGGAAAAAAAGACGCATATTAGCTTAACACTCGTAATAACCAAACAAAGAAACAGGTAAGCGGAAAACGTAGGAAATTTGGTATAAATACAAATGTAGTGCTAAGTTGGTCAGAAATGATAGTTTTTTTACTGACCAATAAATTACTATTTTCAGAGCTACTTCGATATTCTACCATTTTTCTTTTTAGCAAGATGCATTTGAGGAAAACTGGAGATAATGAATAAAATGGGAAACATAAAATAGTAGTTTCATGGTAGGAAAGACAAACTTTTAAACTCATATAATACAAAATATAAATAATTTAAATAAACACACTTCCAACATAAAAGCAGGTATCATCCGGTTGTGGAGGTGAACGAGTGAATTACATATGTTTTATGTCTTAACATCGGATGTCATATCAAGAGAGGCAGTGCCGACTTGTGACAGTGCGTACTCATGATGACCTTTATACAATTATAGTGCTGCCACCATCAGCCTGACAAAATATCCCACTCAGTCGCACTATCCAAGCCATTCTGGGATTGCATTAGTTTTTAGATGCAGGTGGCATCCCGAGCGGGTTTATCACGGAGAAGTAACAGCATGCCACAATATCCCACTCATTCACATTATCCTGACACTGAGCCACCCAAGCTGTTGTGGTCTTACAGTAGTGCGTACATACATGTAGCTCCTGAGTGGGTTAATCATGGGGAATTAAACGGGAAACAGCAGCCGAGGAAACGCTGCTTCCTGTTTCCGGTATGTCTAATTATGCAAATGACTCAGCAGGTGTTTCTTTCGTGCGCCACCTTCCGGTGGCATATATGCAAACAGAGCTCCCGCCAACTCACCCAACCCCATAGCTTTCCCATGAAGCTGTACACTCAGCCACCAGGGCCTTTGTGTACCCTCCTACTGAGCCCCCTCCACCCCCGCCCCCCCAACACCTCCACCCCACCACCCCAACATCCCCCATCTGTTTGTGTCGGATTCTTTGCACTGTCCAACTATTACATATGCCCACCTCACACTAAGCGACGGTTTTATCTGAAACTGGGATGATCGATGATCGGAAGTTGATTAACCAATTTAATGCGACATATATACAGCAAAACCTCTCTAAAACGACCGACCCTGGGACCGACTTTAAGTGGTACATTTAGGCAGGTGGTCGGCTTAGGGAGGTAGAATAAGGTTACAATGATATTGTTGGGACCCAAATAAAGTGATCGATGTAGGGGAGTGATCGATCTGTGGAGGTGGTCGGTTAGAGAGGTTTTACTGTATATGTATGTAGGATTGGACAGCCTGCACTCATGACAACTTTATAGTGCTACCCCACTGGGAAATCAGGCCACCAGCACCATCACCGGATATCCCACTCAGTCACATTATCCTGAGACTGAGCTAACCAGTCCTTGCCCTACCCTATTATTGCTGAGCGCCAGCACGCGAGGCCTGCGCAGATCAATAGGATTCAAATCAAGTTATCACATCATGCACAGCAAACTACGGTTATTAGTTTCTTGACTAATTAGGATACTTTACTTATCAAAGGAACCCTAGGGTTTCCAGTGGCAATTGGTGTTCTCTGTGGCGGAGTGGTTAGAGTGTCTGACTTTTTTCTAGGTCGGACTCCTAATCTGAAGGTCAGTGGTTCGATTCCCATGCCCCCACCTCTGCCAATTTGGATTTCCACCTCTGTGTAGAACTTACAGCGTCATCAAAGGCTAGTTGCTCTCATACCATGTCTATGTGGTGTGGGAGGTTAAAAATCCCTTGGGTCAGTAAAAGTGTAGGCTCGGGCTTTCTATCAACAAACTGTCTAATGGTGAAAACAAGTCTATTCAGACTTATCCATGATAGGCAGTATAAATTTTCAAGAAAAAAAATTGGATGCACTTCGAATATATTCCCAAAGCCTGTTGCAGTCAATGATCTAGTACCCATCTTTCTCCGATTAACAGATGTTTCCGTGTATTAAGCTTGCATACATGCGGTGGTTTGTTGGCAAAGGAATACTAACTCTTATGATCCAGAAAACACAAAACAACAAACTCTTAACTACAATGGCAGTAGCCAGAATGTTTGCTCGTGGTGCCTTCTGAAATGACCTGTTCATTGGAAGTATTATTTAAAACATTAAATAAAGTATGCACCCCAACCCCATCCCTAATTTTTATTTCGCAACCACTGTTTCATATTTTACACAACATTCTAGTTTGTGTTTCCTAGTATCCGCTATGTCACCACACACACATATTTAAATCCATATCCTGGCCACTGGGTCTTTTTCATCTGGCATAGTCCACAAAGGCTCATCCTAGATAAACAGGATCTGTTTTTGTTAAATGAACCAGAATGCCTCAGAATGCGGTGCTGCAATCCTACACCACATTGCAACCGAATATATATACAAATGGTGCTTTATTTAATGTTGTATATTTCCTAAAACAATTTCACTCCAGCCTATATTAGAAATAAATCTAATTAAGGATCCTATTAAGATTGGTCACCAGGAACCACATGTTTACAGGTTCAAGGCGACTTTAAAGAATAGGGTCCGTATGAGGATATAAATCAGAGCTACCACCACCCCACTTCCGGCCCTGTACACACGCCAGGTCACAGCTTCAAGGCCTCCTCCCGGTGTGGCCGTCTCAGCTGCCACAAGGCTGATATGCCAAATGTCGCTTCTGCGCATGCGTCAGAATCCAACAGCGTCGTCTAAACTGGGCCAGTCTCAAAGGCCGTAATCTCTGTTTTTAATACTTTCAGCGTAAATTGCTCTTAGGTTACATTAAATACTTCAGATCTTCCTCTTCAATCGCGCATTAAGATATTTTTAATCGATCCAATGAAAGCTTTTAAACTTATTTTACAAAAATAAATGCCCCACATAGACATAGCATTGCCGTATTTTACCACCCGCGAAGGGTAAACACTGCAGCAATGCTATGTCTATGCAGAGCATTTATTTTAGCAAAATTAATTTAAAAGCTTTCACTGAGTCGATTAAAAATATATTAATGCGCAATTGAAGAGGAAGATCTGAAGTATTTAATTTAACTTAAGGGTAATTTTCTCTGAAAGTATTAAAAACAGAGATAATAGTGAAAGTTGGGCATGGCAAATCAGCCTTGTGGCAGCTGAGACGGCCACACCGGACCAGCAGACGACAATTAGGAAGACACGTATGAGAATAGAGCCCGGTGATAGATTTAGACTGTTCTTATGATGGCAAGTGTGTCGTCTGCTGTCTGTACATAACAACATCAAAAAGCGTCTTTTTGTTTGTTTGAGTATTTACAAATGTTTATGTTGTCTGTACATAGCAAGAAAATAAAGTCACGAAAGGAAAAGGAAAAAGACCATTAAAGTTGCATAATCCGATGGTTTCGAGTTCTGCCCTTTTCTGAGATAAATACATTAGATTGATTGTTGTAATCTATGTTACTTTAGTTTGAAGTAACTTTTATTTTAAATGGCTAGCTTTCAAGATATTTGAAACTCAAACATGTCAAATTAGGTTTCGCAAGCACGGCAAAACATTGCCACCATTGGCTTCAGCAATACCAGAGGTCACTCCAAGAAGCTTTTTCAAGCCAAGGTACAACAGCTCACTCAGAGGGGCCTTCTTTTCACAGCGAGTGATAAACATGTGGAATGAGCTACCGGAAGAAGCGGTGGAAGCAGCTACCATGAATCAATTCAAGAATGCGCTGGACAGGGTCTGGGGCAGAGAAACATTCCTGTACGATTTTGAGGCTGCATACCATTAGAGCTGAGAGCTACGAGCTTTGTATAGGCTACCACAAGCCTGCATCAAAGAAGAGGATAATAATAATAAAATAATAATAATAAACAGCTTCTATTAAGTTCGCTCAGCGAACTATGCAGCTTTAAAATAGAGTGAGTAATGATGGTGGTGAGGGTCCCCACACACGTGACAAGGAGACAGTGTCCTTGGTCGATATAGACTGGGTCTCAGGACACCTCCTCAGTGTTCACACATGAGGCCTCTGATTTCTTCTCATACCTATAGCCGATCAAAATAACCGACAAAAAGAACTCCCTCCTCAGCCCTCCCTCCGCCCCCACCCTCGGACCATCCATGGTCACAAACAGGCTATCCAGTCTCGTTTGTACCCTCTACATTTATGTAGCTCTAATTGGGAAGTCTAGACACCAAAGGTACGTTTTCGAGGAGTGGCTACGGTACTTGGAATACAATTTACTTTCTTCCCTGTTTTTCTTTTTCTTCTCCCCCACCAACACCAACACCTCTCCGCCAGTTGTCCCCCATTACTTGGATTCAAGCTGGAAATCCAGTATATTCAAAGGTCAAAACATCAAGCACAAAACTCATCAGAAGCTTAGGCCTCAGTCACACGAAGGCTTGCGACCACTTTGCGAACAAAAGCCAGCGACTTACTTGCAACTAAAGAACTCACAAAAAAAAAGGCAGGAAATACAATGGTCGGTGATCGCTCAACGACTGGTCGGCAACCGGTCACCGACTGATCGGTGACCTCTGGCATACTATTTTGGTCACAAAAGAGGTTGCACGTGCTGCACCAAAAACCTCTTTGCGACCAAAATGATCGCAAGTAGGTCAGCGACCTCTTTAAGCATTTGCGACCAGTTGGTGACCAGTCGGCGACCTGTCAGATTTTTGCTCACAAAGTGGTTACAAAATGGTTGCCAGTGGTCACAAGCTGTAGTGTGACTGGGGCTCTGCCATGCTTCGCAAAGTCAATAAACCTAATTTCTTAGTGTTCAACAACAATCACAACTATTCATACTAATCATAGCATAAGGTTTGTTTGTTGTTGTTTTACGTCCTAGCAACATCTAAGGTCATATCAGGACGGAGATAGCATAATGCTAGCTACCATATGTTTTAAGAATAGCATACCAGCCTACCACAATATTTCACAATGAGGCTAATCTAATTAGCAATCTTTGAAAGCAATACTCTGCAGATATCAGGCGCACAGGGCTTCAAGTGAGGCAGTGAGTAAAACAAATAGGAAAATAGGGTGTTCTTTGTCAGAAAAATAGGGATAAAATAGGGATTTCCCCCACAAAATAGGAAGAAAATATGAGTTTTTAATAAGAGCAAATATACCAAAATAGGGCATAGAGGCTGTCAAATGAGCAGTCACCTCAAAAAGTAGGAAGATAGGAAACAAACGATTGAAGTTCAAATTTTAATGTATGACATGATCATACTGTGCTACTCATTCTATTTGATCCATAGTCTACTGCATTACCCAGCTTAGTAGGCAACCATCGCTTAGTAGGTGCCCCCATATTTTTCTTTAAAAATAGACATTTTCTGACAAAAATGTTGCAAAAGTGACATTCTCAAAACCTGTTTTCTAATAATCCAGAACAAATAGCATGCAGAGCAGAGACAAATTATGACATCTTTGGAGGAAAAAAGATGCAACAGGTCAAAACATTAAAAGATAGGGAAAAATAGGATTAAACAAATGAAAATAGGGCTAAATTGGGCCTCATGGAAAAGAATAGGAAAAAGTAAGACACTTGACGGCCTGGGCACACTTAGTGATGTTAACACCAGGTGGCAGCACTCGTACTAGCAATAATTCTCGGGTTATCTGCGAGATGGCGATGTCGTGAGTCCGACGAACCTTTAAGAGTTTTGTGTGTGTGTGTGTGTGCGTGTGAGACACAGAGAGACAGGGAGACAGAGAGAGAGAGACAGAGAGAGAGCAGAGAGAGAGAGAGAGAGAGAGAGAGAGAGAGAGAGAGAGGCTGTCTGTACCCACCCCCACACCTCCACACAAATAGAAATATAGAGAGAAGAAAACAACCTATTGGCGTACCCAAATATATACGGACACCCAGCGGCGTACCCCCCCACCCCCCACCCCCTCCCCCAGCCAGTCTCGGGTTGACTGGTTCCCGCAGCTCGGCTTGTGTTTCAGATGACCCCGCCAGATAAAGCCCCAGTCACACATAGCCCCGGATTTTGAGCCGGACCACCCATGGACCAACGGCCCGGACTGTCCCGAACCGCCCCGGATAAAATCACTGTTTTTGTAGATTTTTGCCTCGCAGTCAACATTCCCGGACGAGCCCCGGACGAGCCCCGGACGAAAGGCCGGACCGCCCCGGACCGCCCCATACCACCCCCGGACTGCCCCCGGAACGGCCCCAGATGAGCCCGGACGAGCCCGGACTGGCCCCTGACTAACCCAGACGAGGCCGGCCCACCCCCGGACTGCCCCGGACCACCCCCAAACCACCCCTGTACTATCCCGGACAACCCGTGAGTATATAAGAGCGCGCGGCTCTGCAGAGCTCACTTCCAAATCCAGCAGCACTGAGCACACATCTACACCATGAAACCTACAAGAAAGAAAATAGCCTCCAAAAGGATAGCCATGAAGCAGCCTGCAGGACACAAGGTCGCCACAAAAGTACGGAGGAAGCCTGCACCATCACCCTCAACTTCCGGATTGTCTTCCGACGAGGAATCTGTCTGGGACGTGTCGCCGCCACCTTGTCCTGTGATGCCACCTCCTTGTCCTGTGACGCCACCTACTACAACAGTGCCGTTGTCACTAGGCACAGCGACAGTGCGCCGGAAGAAGGTGGAAGCTCTTCAGCTGACAAGTGAGCAACACTTGGATATGTCGGAGTCGCTACGGATGCACGACTACATCTATGTGAAGGGACGTGGCGACTACAAGAACACCGCATTAAAGAGACATGTGTTGGAGGAGAAGGCCAAGGAGATGGGCATGGATGACCCCAAACCACTCATCACATGGTATGAGTCCATACGCACAAAGGTGGGGAAATTGAGTGACATGAAGTCAGGTGCCGCAGCCAGGGAGTTGTCTGAGCACGACTTGTACATACAGGAAAACTTCTCGTTCCTGCGAACGCATATAGTGCGGCAGCCATCCAGATCGGGGGTGACGTTGCAGTCCCGGTTGCAACCCGTCCACGCAACCTCGATCGATGTGGACGATGAAAGTGTCGCGCCACATGACCAGGCTCCACCACCGTCGAATGTACAACCCGCACCAGCAACGCAACCCCCAACTCCACCCCTGGCAGCCAAGGGGAAGGGCAGTGCCCGAACACCCACCATCAACACCGATCTCCACCAGTTGAAGTCCCAAGTGCAGGACCAGCAACTGGAGGCTGGCATCATCCAGGGCCACCTGAGGGGGTTGATGCAACTGCCCAAAGTGTCGCCGGCGATGCAGTGGGGAATGTGGCTGGGGGCTGTAGCTGAAGACATTGACGAGTCGCTTCTCGGGGAATTCTACTCCGACAGTTTCGCCTTGGCGATGCGGTTATGCTCCCAGTCACTACAGCTGGCCCGCGAGAAGGAGCCACACCGTCCACAACCACGTCGTCCAGACCCTCATCCAGCAGCCCTGTTGCCCGCTTTCCCCATCCAGGCGGCGGGATTACCACCGGCCCCCTGTGAAGGGGAATGGACGACTCCCCGACCGGGCCCTTCCAGCACCACTGCACGCCCATCCAGCACCCCAGGAAGTGGGGTGAACATTACGGGTCTGTCGGATCTCAGCTTTGCGGAGTGGGTCGTTTCACTGCTTGCACTTCAGGATGAGTTTCTATGCTCTCTAATGCCTCGGTCACAAATGCGTTATGGCGTACTTGCGGTGACCATAAGTCACCGCATCGGCCAGACCGTATGGTGACCGGCCAGACCGTATGGTTACGGTCACCGTGTGGCTTTTTGCTCGCCACAAGGGTTGTGGTTGTTTTAAGTTGTAGTTCTCTTAACTTCACAAAATCAGAATGCTGCAAGTACCCCTACAACACCGTACGCTGACTTTTTTTACATCAATGAAAAGAGCATAAAGGGAATATCAATATGGTACAATAGGCATGCTTGTGTGATCAATATTAAGAAAGTTATACCGTTTTTATCTATTAAATATGTGTAAAAAAAAAACAAGATGCCTTGAGGTGACCGTATGATTTTTGAATAGATAAACCGCAGAATGTAAGTAAACGCCGTAACATTTGCATAAATTGCAAGCCACACCGCAGACTGCAGCACCGTACGGCGATCGCAAAATGTATGACCTATGGCATAAGTTACACTACTTGGCCATAGAAGTTGTGCTCATTCGGTCGACCTAACAAGCGCGAACCTAACAAGCACATGGGGCTGGTTGGGTCTTCCTCGTTGCAGCGCTTATTCTTCTTCTGGGCTTTATGCGTACAAAATAAGGAGTACGAAACAGCTATGCCATTTAGGCGTGTGTGTTCTGTGCATGCAAATAAACTTGTCATCTTTTTCACTTTCGGGGGACGGGGGAGGGGAATAAACATGAGTATATTATTTGATGAGGTCCTTCCCAAGGAACTGCCTACGCACTGGAATATCTAAGATTGAACATTCCATATATGCTATATTCTATTATTATTGAAAGTGCCAATTTGACATAATGGGATCCGTGACCCAGGTTTGAAAATAGACAGAGCCAATCTTCCGCATTCCACTAAAATGTTAAAATATTAACTAAAAGCCATTAAGCCATTATTTTATACTAAAGTCGCAATAGAACACCAAACTTTCCCTGTCACTCTTCAAACACATGCTTGTGTGTGTTAATAGAGAATGGGTGCAAAGCTGTGCTGGAGAATATTTGTGCGAGTTCTGCCTTTACAAGTTGCAGGCCTGTACCGACCCTCCTTGTGAACTACACTTCCAGTGGGGCAGCACTATAAAGTCGCCATGAGTGCGCACTGTCACAAGTCGGTACCTGTCCTGATATGAACTTAGATGTTCCTAGGACGTAAACAACAACAAACAAACACTTTGTACACACACTTCATACCCCAGTCACACAAGGCCTGCGTTCACTTACGATCGATTCGCAACGTCAAAACGTCCTCATTGCGCCCTCCTTACACCCTCCTTAAGTGCTGGCGCTGCGAGGACGCCAACCTCCTGGCGTCCATTTTGGAAATTTTGGCGTCCAGTTTGGTCGGCGCCATTAAAAAGTATTTGGCGACCTGGCGCGGCACTGGCACTGACACTGGCACCGCACTGGTGCCGCCAGGTCGCCGACCCCTTGGTTGGTGAGTTGGCAGCGACCTGGCACCAAAATATGCAATACCGCGCTCACTGGGTGGTTGGCGCTACGGCGCCATCTCAGTGCTGATGCGGCGACAGCCTGGCCCTTTTGAGCTTAAGGAGATTGGCAGCGAATGCTGGCTCTCGTGTGACTGGGGTATCACGAACCCAATTATGTGCAAAGACCACACAAAGTAACATTTCTTTTAAATTCAGTCGGAACGAAAAGTTTTACATATATGTTTTGTTAACATCAGCGCAGTACCGGAAACCATCAGGTTTTCTTCTTCTTACTGCCCCGACAGTAAGTGGTGCAGTATGTTCTGCCAGGGTTAAGGGCGCATTCCTTACACACGTTATGCGGTATGCGAATGCGAATGCGACAAAAAATCGAAATGCCTTGAAACCTATGAGCTACATTCCTTATGCGAATGCGAATGTGTTTTTCCGATCGGTCCATGTAGCGATCGGTGCGGCATGCGGTATGCGTCAAGCTGGGTGTGAATAGAAACCTGAGTCTGATGTGTCCATTAGTTTAACACTAGGAGAGGCAACTGAGCATTACGGAATGGTCACGCACAAGGCTTCTGAGTGGAAACATATGGTAGTGGTGGTGGTTCGGGATGGGTTCGGGTTGGTAAAAATGCTACCAGAGCCACAAAAATATGAATACTTATCTAAAATTTGGTTATAATAAAGGTAGGAACCCCCATGTGACGTACAAAACGTTACATAGATATAAATGCAATATTTGGTCATATACAGAGCAGTATGGAGAATAATTGTTTATTTTTATTTTTTAAATATAGCCAGTCGTGTGCCGCATACCGCATAACGTGTGTAAGGAATCATGGCATTCGCATACCGCATGCCGCATACCGCATACCGCATGTAAGGAATGCCCGCTTTAGAACCAGGTGGAGAAGTCATTTAAAAGTAGACTTCTGAACGTGGGTGTACTTCTCCGCCCTGGAGAGACCTCATTAAACCAAGCATCAGCACAGCACACTGACCTCACTGTGACGTTGAGAGGCAACATGTACCGTAAAGCGGGCATTCCTTACACGCGGTATGCGGCATGCGGTATGCGAATGGCATGATTCCTTACATGCGATATGCGGTATGCGGCACACGATTGGCTATATTTAAAAAATAAAGAATTATTCTCCATACTGCTCTGTATATGACCAAATATTGCATTTATATCTATGTACCTTTTCGTACGTCACATGGGGGTTCCTACCTTTATTATAACCAAATTATAGATACGTATTCATATTTCTGTGCATATGGTAGCATTTTTAGCTTTCCCTAACCGTATGTCTCCTGGGTGCCCAGCTCACCATGTGTTTCCCCTCCTCACCCCTGTGTGAGACCGTTCCGTAATGCTCAGTCGCCTCTCCTAGTGTTAAACTAATGGACACATCAGACTCAGGTTTCTATTCACACCCCGCTTGCCGCATGCCGCATGCCGCACCGATCGCTACATAGACTGATCGGAAAAACGCATTCGCATTTGCATACCGCGTGTAAGGAATGTAGCTCATAGGCTTCAAGGCGTTTCGATTTTTTGTTGCATTCGCATACCGCATACCGCGTGTAAGGAATGCGCCCTTAACCCTTTACTCACCACTGAAGACCTCAAAGGCATTATATGTATTATACATAATATATATATATAGTGCATAATATATCATTCATAATATATAACATATATAGCATATATAATATATATAATAATATATATATAATAATATATATAATAATATATATCATAATATATATCATAATATATATAATATACATACATGTAATATGATGAAAAAAGCACCATTCCTGGACTTTACCATGGCGCTGCCAGTACCTAATAATATACATAATATATAACATATAAATTTGCCTACATTCAAACAAGGAGGAAAGCGTAGCGGTGATGGGATGGACAAGTCTTTATTGCTGTCTGGCCTAGCAATTATATGCCTACCAGTTACAAAGTTTGAAATCTGCGCGCACAATGAACAAATATGGCGGACTGGCTCCCAAACCCACCGTTTTGGCGCCACCTAGGGCAGTCCTGGGCTCGGCGGGAATTCGAATCCCAGTCCCTACTAAAACGGGAAGAGGACACTCAACTCCTTCGGCAATCCCATAAATATATAATATATATTTCGGAACCTCCCTTAAATTATATTCGCACAAGTTCTTATATATAACACATATACATACCCACCCAATACCCACACAAACGCCAACATTTTTTTTTTTTTGGTAAATATTTTTATTCATCTGAGTGACCATAAAGATTTAAACATTTTATGAGGAAGATAAGTTTTTATACGGAAATACGTGGCATGACAACCAGGCATATATCATGATATAGTATAATCATACAATATATAACATGCATATATAATTATATTACAGTAAACCATCCCTAACCGACCTCCTCTACATATCGACCACTCCCCTATATCCATTGCCTTATTTGGGTCCCAGCAACACCATTGTAAGTGTAACCATATTCTGACTCCCTAAACAGATCACCTCCCTAAATTGACCACTTAAAGTCGGTCCAAAGGTTAGTCGATTTAGAGAGGTTTTACTGTATATAGTTTTTCATACAAGTCCCACCATCTATCCCACCATGTGTCTATGTGTCATTTTCTAGACTTTGCTTGCCACCTTGAGCTGCTGATGTCTTTAAGCTGCTGCAACTTGTAAGTAGCTGATTTAGCCAGTGAGAGTGAAAATCAGGAGATTTGCACATGGAATCTTAATATCCGAAGAGAGTAGCCAAAATCGGAAGTCTTCCTGCAAACGCAGAGCAGTTTGCATCTCTGAGAACAGCGCGCGCACATAATCAAGCTATGATCTGATCAGCTCTCCCGGAGACAGTTTCTGGTGGTTCCCGAGAGACGCTGATGTCATCGCCATGGTTACGACGCCTCCCGGACGGGCGCCAGGGGGCGTGACAGATGGTGGTGGGTGGAATGGCGGCGGGGGCCCGTCATAATGGGGCATTGTGAGAACGGCAAGACAACACAATACGAAACACACTACAGTCCACTCGTCCGGGCAGGCCCGATGCGCCGAACACGCGTTGCGCGTACGCATGCGCGCCGCCGCCGTGGGGCCGAGGACTTTGCCCGCAACCCGTGGTTATTGACAAAGGTGTGCTCTTAATATCCCTGTCACACTATGACGCAACATGCCAGTGAGTGGGCAACGTAAAAATCACTTATTTACGTTGAGATACGTAGAAATTCTCTGTGTTTCAGGGCCAAGTTGGACGTCAGTGCAACGTAGTGGACGTAGGCGAAACATCGATCCAACATAGTGTAACGCATGTCAATGCATAACAACATTTAAAAAACGCTCACGGAACCCTTGCAGAATGCCGGTGAATTTTAAATACGTTATTCGATCGCCAGAAGTATGCCTTATACATATGTCTGACGTATACATAGCATATGCTAACGTATAAGCCACATGTTGTCTTACGTTGTCGTATGTTGGGTATGTCCAAAACCTTGACGAGTGTCAACATAACACGATGTAACTCGACGTAGGCCTAATGTATGAGGAACGTAACCCGATATATCTCAACGTAATTACCTAAATTCATCTATGTCGGCTCACGTTAGCGCGTTACGTCGTAGTGTGACAGGGGTATAAAAGGGTGCAGATGTGATCACCCACGGCATGACAGGGGAGTGCGGCGGTTCACCACTAGACTGATGTCAGCACACGGGTGTGGGCTACTTAAGCCCGACCAACACTCGCCGACGTCCGGGGTCGAAGCAGGCTGATCGGGAATTGGGGAGATAGCTGCTAGCAGCCAGCATGCCCGATCAGTAGAATTCTGAAGTATATATACAGTAAAACCTCTTTAAATTGACCGACCATGGGTCCGACTTTAAATGGTCCTTTTAGGTAGGTGGTCGGCTTAGGGAGTTTTAAAAAATCGTTACAATGTATTGTATGGGCAATCATTTGGGACCCAAATAAAGTGCTCGATATAGGGGAGTGGTCGATCTGTGGAGGTGGTCAGTTAGAGAGGCTTTACTGTGCTAGCGTTAACCCGTTCTGTGCATTGATTTGACTCGGTCGGGATTTGAACTCACAGCCTCATACACGGAAAGTGAAACCGTCGCAATGCAGATGGCCGGCCTATCTGAGTATCTGATCGCTTCACGGTGCCAACTCAGCAGCTATTTTTACATTCCGCACGCAGCACCACGTGTCGGGCTATTTTGGAAAGAAACCAACTCCATCTTAGTACTTGGCAGCGTGTTCGGATAGAAGTGGAAGTGGGTGGGATTTCTGGAGATTTAAAGCCAAGCCGACCAGACACCTCATGACATTCACTGATTATCTAGATTTTGTTTTAAAATCTTGATGTCATGATGTGTCTGGGAAGGTGGCCGCCACTAGGCGGCGGGGGTGGGTGTAGGTGGCGCCACCTATCCCGCTCCATTGTTCATAATATAGACACCTTAAAATGTACAGCATCTATGGTAATACAATGAAACCCCAATTTTACGCGTCCGATTTTTACACAAATTCGGATATAATGCGATGAGTCGTTGGACCGACTAATAAAATAAAATAAATAAACTGTTTGTTGATTTTCTGTAACCCTGATATAAGGCGATTCCGCGTTGGCATTTTATCGATCGCGCTATAATGGAGCCACACTGTATTGTAATCGTGTTAATGAGGCCGCAAAGGACAAATATCTCTTATCTACCGCTATAAACCCACTAAGCGAGTTATTTAGACCAGTGATATATTCTACGATAAGGCATTGCGCGCTCTGCATTATTGACTAAATTCGCAATCTTGATTTTCACTTGAATCAGTATTCAAAATCTAAATACAATCTAATTGAAACAGCAAATACAACGGAAAATTTAGTTCACCTGCTGAATGGCAATTATCCATTATAATACCAGCTTAATAAATTAAGGACTTAATTCTCTGCTCTTATCCACATATTTGACACTTTTTTTAAATTTGGAGTTATATATCTAGATCTATATTTGAAGTAGAGCCACGATCTTAGCTGATAACTATTTATTTTCAAGTTTAAATGTGATGCAAAATGCATTATGCGAGTAAAAAGGCAGGGAAGGGAATTATTATTATTATTATTATTATAATTATATATGTTATTATTCTGTACTATGCCTCCTTGACTGCACCAAAGACCCTATAATACTAAGATGGCTCACTCAGCCTGTACCTTGTAATCAAAATGATCAAACCCACCACTTGGTGCGCTGGCTGTTCTCTTGGTTAAACAGGTGCTATATTATATGTATAAATGTATATATGAATGTGAAAGATGTGTGGTGATGGTGATGCTGATGATGATGCTGATGATGATGTGTATTTGTTCATAGCAATTTCATATTGATGTGTATTCATACTTACCTATCTCATGTATAATATAATTGTATGTGTTTACATGTGAAACACCAACCAGTAGCCAGGCTGATCAAACCCACCACAAGGTGGCACTGCGAAATTTACATTACCATGGGAGAGATAGGGAGTGAGCCGTCTTAGTATTATAGGGTCTTTGACTGCACCCATGTGATTGGTGTCGCTGACACCGGGGTTCCTAATCACTAATGGTTGCGCCACATTGTCAGTCGCGCCGGAGGATTCAAGGCGCACAAACGCCACCCCCCCTTCCCCTTGCTGCCTTCCCGGCACCTCCCGGCACCCGCACTGCCCTGATGCTGCCTGTCTACTACGCACTCTGCGGAGTCAGTAAAACCTCTCTAACCGACCACCTCCACAGATCGACCATTCCCCTATTGAGCATTTGCGTGTGACGTAGGCCTCACACGACTCCTGCGTCGTGGTTGGATAGAAGCAGTTAATTCTCCTATCAAGTGTATGTAAATAAAACAAAAAGCACAAATCTATTCACTGCTACGATCTACTTCAGTTATTTAGAACCATGATCATTCAATTGGGGGTTGAAATAATGTTATTTATGAGAATAGCTTACTCAAAAAGTGAAACGATGTCAAAGTAAACCCAAAATCCAAGCGATATTGATGCCGCTGCTGCATTGGCGGCGATATTGTCGAATGTAAACAAAACAAAAAGCACAAATCTATTCACTGCTACGATCTAATTCTGTTATTTAGAACCATGAATATTCACGCGGGGTTGAAATAATGTTATTTATGAGAATAGCTTACTCAAAAAGTGAAATTTGTTCAAAGTAAACCCAAAATCGAAGCGATATTAAAGCCGTCCCCACATCGGCAGTGTTAAGGGCGCATTCCTTACACGCGGTATGCGGTATGCGAATGCGAATGCGGCAAAAAATCGAAAAGCATCTAAATCAGTGGGGGTGATTCCTTACACGCGGTATGCGGTATGGGGCATGCGAATACTGAATCGGTCCATGTAGCGATCGGTGCGGCATGCGAATGCGAATGCTGCTGCGTTTGCCATAGAGAACAGTGGTGAGGAAACCTGACACTGTGTGTGGGTGTGGGTGTGGGTGTGGGTGAAAGGACCCAACCCCTAAGCACACCGCACGCCTCATGCCGCATACCGCGTGTAAGGAATCCTAGCTTAAAGCGGGCATTCCTTACATGTGGTATGTGGCATGCGGTATGCGAATGGCATGATTCCTTAAACACGGTATGCGGCATGCGGCACACAACTGGCTATATTATTGCCAATTTATAGATAAGTATTCATATTTCTGAATCTGGTAGCTTTCCCTCGGCTTTCTCCCCTCCCCTCTCCTCCCCTCACTGATTTTTCACCTCCCTGCCATCCTCCCCTCGGCTTTCTCCCCTCCTCTCTCTTCCCCTCACGGCTTTCTCACCTTCCCCCCCTCCTTCCCCCTTATAAGCACACACTAATCACTATGTACACGGCACCCCTCTAGGCCGTTCCGTAATGCTCAGTCGCCTCTCCTAGTGTTAAACTAATGGACACATCAGACTCAGGTTTCTATTCGCACCCCGCTTGCGGCATGCTGCATGCTGCATGCCGCATGCCGTACCGATCGCTACGTGGAGCGATCGGAAAAACGCATTCGCATTCGCATACCGTGTGTCAGGAATGTAGCTCATAGGTTTCAAGGCGTTTCGATTTTTTGTCGCATTCGCATTCGCACACCGCATACCGCGTGTAAGGAATGCGCCCTTTATGCTGTACTTTCTATCCAACCATGATGGCCGATGTGGCACTGATCATGTGGTGCTAATCGTTTGAGACAAATCCTCAATATCGATCGCTGTATTTAGGTTCCAAGTGATCGCCCATACAAAACCATTGAAACATTAAAACATATCTGAGGATACGACCATGTACCCTCAAATTGTTCGGATAATTTTTCAAGGTTCTTCAAGTAGCCAGAGACAACAAAGCCTCCAGACCCCCCCCCCCCCCCCCCCCCCCCGTCCACTCCCCCATTTTATATACCCTCAAATTATGTTCAGGCGGAAACCATGATCGGGATGACCAAAGTTCATACCATGCATTTGCTTCTAATGTAAACTGTAGTGCAATTATCCTAGCAAATATTTCACATTAGATAAAATACCACTTCATGTGCGTGTTTTCAGCAGCTCCTGCCTGCAAGCTATAGCTGTGACCCGGCCTGCTGAGTCCCAGCTTCAGTCCTTTCTGAGGGACCAGCGGAACTCGGACCACTCCTATTGCGAATAATATCACAGTTTGTCTTTCTTTTGTCAGGAGACTTTCTTCCCTGCGAATAACAATTTTGGAGTGGAGATTATCTCAGGCATGGCCATAAGTTTGACAGTCTTAGAGAGCGCACTCAGATATGTGGTATTTTGTGAATCCAATAAACTTGCTAGTCACATCTGTGGGGTGGTTTCGTTTGTTTTTGCTGTGTGTGTGAAAATCCAATAGACTACTAATGACGTCATACTCTATTTATTCTAGGACATACTAAGAACCCAACAACCAATCTCCAAAGTGCGACATATCATTAGCAGAGCTTGGTGGACCTTATTAATTAATGGCAGTCAGACACCTGCCGAGACTATTATTATATGTTTGTGGCCGACAGCCTGTGGGGTTGGCGGCATTTCCTGAAGCGCGCACTACCTATATGGGGAATCTGCGCGATTCGGAATAAGTGAGAAGTGTGAGTCGTGACGTTCTCATCGTCTGCCCGGCGGGCATGCCTTGCCTCGCCTCCCCTACTGAATGTTAATGTCTCATTTCACGCGAACCTCGCGCCCCGCCCCCCCCCCCCCCCCCACCTCCCGCCCGCTCCTTCCCTGCACACACCGGACCGGGTGGTTGGATCGGAAAGAGCGCTGGCTGACTTATGCTGAGTCAAACCAATTACTTACAATATTTATATGTGGCGCTGCCGAGTCTGGCACTCGGCATTAATACTAATAGAATAGGTCAAGACTGGGCTTTGCTCAGTATAAAAAAACAACCCACATTATATATATGTATGTATGTGGGCGCGTGCTGGTGGGCGCGTGTGCGCGTAAGGTAAGGACAGCGTGAAGGGGGCACTAGGTATGACTGGACCAACTCGGCATTATTAGAATAGGTCAAGAATGGGTTTTGCTCAGTATCAGAAAGAACCCACATAATATATGTGTGTGTGTGTGTATGTGTGTGTGTGTGTAAGGTAAGGACAGCGTGAAGGGGTCGAACAACTCAGCATTAATACCGACCCCCCCCCCCCCCCCCCCCCCCTAAGGGGGAGGCTAAGGACTAACATGTGTACATATGTACGTAAACAATACCCATACTCATAGAGGTGGAACATGAATTCACCAAAATCCAGCAAACGGAAAAAGCCTATATGGGCGCTGCCATTTGTATACTCGTGTTGAATAATCAAAATCCAGCAAACGGAAACAAATCACTCGCCAAGCTTTGCTACGCAGCAAACAGGGTGGATGAGAGCAATTGGTTAATACAGTACAACCCCGTTAAACCAAACTTGAAGGGAACCTAGAAATCTGTTTGGATTAACCGACCATTGGTTTAACCGAGCTTTGGCTTTGACTTTGACTTGGCTTTGACAAAAACGTGGGTGCATTATGAATTACTAAGGGTATATTGCACATGTAACACATAAACAACTCAGACACCACCTTGGTATGCAGATGTAATGCCTGGTACACACCTACCGTATACGATTCGCGCACTAAAATTCGTGACTCGACCCGACCCGCTTAAAACTGAAAACGGGCCGATTCATTTTTTGATCGTAATCAGCCCGTTTAGCCCTAAAACTGAGTTTTTAGTCGCGAATCGCAATCGCTAGGTGTGCGCGGGGAGCACACAACTAGCGATTTTTGTGCGCAAAACGGGCAGTTTTAGATCGTATACGGTAGGTGGGTGCGCACAAATGGTAGGCGTGTACTAGGCATAAGAGGACCTGTCCAGCTGATTGCATAAGTCTTGAATGAGCGAGGTCGCTCATTCGGTGTCATTGCTGGACATGGCAGGCTCAAGGCCGAAGCCCTCCCCCCCCCCCCCTGCCACTACTGTGGTGGTGGTGGTGGGGGGGGGGGGAGTGAGTGATGAGGGGGGGAGAGGGGGGGAAGCCATCTTCCCCCCTCCAGCCTATATAACAACTCCTGCCAGCCATCATGGTCAGGCACTATCCTGGGGTCTTCCGGAGCCACTGAAGCTGGTCAGTCTTCTCCAAACGCCCGCACTGACCACTTCCCACCTCCAATTTTACCCACCCACCCACACCTGCAGTTGATTGTGCCCACAAAAATCACACGCAACCAAAAACCAATCAAGCATTTAAACTAAAAAATAAAGAATACCATCTAATGAGCGACTGACACCCGCGCAGTTGACAGATCACACCTACTTAAATGTCACATTTCTGATAATTTACCATCTACTGTTATCTCATATTTTTATCATTAACTATTGCTATTGTACTTTAACGTAATTGATTACTCGTTTGTTAAATCGTTCCCGTGACTCATATGCCCTCATCACATTTCATTTTCCCAATATATCGGGGCCTTCGCTCGTTGGCTTCTCGCCCGATGATACACAGTCAATGTACATGCCGCCGGGCGGGCAGCGCCCGAATAAAAGCCTTGATTAACCCACTCATGCCTCTGAGTCAGCTGTGTCCGTGAGCAATGTCAGTTAATTGCATAAGCACCCCCATGAAACTAACACTTATCCAAACGTGCATGTTATAAGAGGAGGTGGGGTCTCAGATGACCATATAACCACACGAAAGAGGTTGTAGGGTCTCAGATGACCATATAACCACATGAAAGAGGTGGTGGTGTCTCATCATCATCATTATCATGCTGAAGGTCCCTATGTGACAAAGACTGCTTTCATTACTTGACTGCCGCTCTCCATTTAGCTCTCTGCTGTGAGAGTGATGTCCATGAGTTGGTCTTAATGTCTCTCAGCTTCAGGAGTCTCTTGATGGTATCCTTGAACCAGAGACGAGGGTGCCCTCTCTTTCTGTAACCAGAAGACAGTTGAGAATAGAGGATCTGCTTTGGTAGCCTGTCTGATGACATCCTCATGAGGTGTCCAGTCCATCGGAGATTCTTTTTGATCAGAAGATCTTCCATAGAGGGCAGCTCCATCTGTTCGAGTATTTCCTTATTTGTCACTTTGTCCTTCCAGGTTAGGCTCATGATTGAATGCAGATGTCGCATCATAAAGGCATGCAGCTTTTTCACCTGTCATCTGTACACTGTCCAGGCCTCGGCTCCATACAGTAGGGTGGATAGCACTATTGCAGGGTAGATCTTGCCTTTGACCTGCATGGACACATGGTGGTTGTTCCAGAGTCTCTGGCGTAGTCGGCTGAATGATGCGCTAGCCTTGGCCATCTTCCTCTGTATTTCAGCATCAATGCATCCATCACTTGATATAGTGCTTCCGAGGTAGGTGAATTCTGAAACAGAGTTCAGCTTGTTTCCGTCAACCATGATATCCTCCTCTCGGGTTCTTATAGAGGTGGGTTGGTACAGCACCTCCGTCTTCTTAATGTTAATCTTCAGGCCAAACTTCTTTGATGCATAGGAGAAAGCGTACACTATTTTCTGGATCTCTTCAGCAGAGTGGGCAACCAGTGCACTGTCATCTGCGAATAGCAGCTCTCTCACCAGTATCCGAGTAGTCTTGGTCTTCGCTCTGAAGTGTGCGACATTGAATAGGTCAGCGCTCTGTCTGGACTGTATATAGATGCCATCCCCCATGTCTCGGAAAGCCTTGTCGACCATTGCTGATAGGAAGATGGAGGAGAGCGTGGGGGCTAGTACACAACCTTGCTTGATCCCATTGTAACCCCGAATGATTCTGAGACTTCCCCTCCAACACTGATGTGCGACAAGGAAGAAGGAAAGGCGGGGGTGGAGAAAAGAGACGCTTTATTGAACGCCTCACAGAGTCATACAAGGAATAGGAAAGTCAGAAGCTATATACAGGATAATGACACAGAGGATAACATGGTAAACAGAGGAGAAGAAGAAAGGGGCTCGTATGGAGCGATGAGTACATAGCTTACGGACTAGAGGAGCTCGGAAGGAGCTTTAGTGTTCGTGGTGAGGGGGCGCCGAGGAGCCCTCCACTAGGAAGAAGCGAGTGTAGGGTGGGTGGGTGGAGAAAATGAGAGCTTGAGCAGGGAGGACGGCTGGGAGGCGAATGGCTGAAGGAGGCCGGGCGGCCGGCTTATAAGGGGAGGAGCAGGGAGGCGGGGGTGCGGGTGAGGTGAGAAAGCTGGCGGGGGAGAGAGAGAGAGAGCGCGCGGGTGAAGAAAGCTGAGGGGAGGATGACAGGGAAGGTGAGAAAGCGGGGCGACGTGGCAGGAGAGGAGGCGGGGGGAGGGTCTCTTCCTTCCCTCGCATCAAACGCAATGTAAACATTACGACCAACGTTCACCAATGATAGTGGACTCTCAGATGACCATATAACCCCATGAATGTTTGGTTTAACTGTACCAGAAGTGGCCTAGGACTGACAATTTTGTTTGGCTTAACCGATAGTTTGCATTAAACGACTTTGGTTTAACCAACTTTTTTTATATGATAAATGGTAGTATTTTGCTGCGCCGCCAAAAAAGTTTGGATGAACTGATTATTTGGTTTAAACGAGCTTGGTTTAACGGGGTTGTACTGTAATAGCCTATGGGCTTAATGCCTTAACAACGCCCAGAATAGCACATGCCAAATCAAGGAACAACTTCACTGGTCCCACCCTACAAATCTTCCATATATGGTCCGATGACGTCACCAGGACCAGTGTATGTGTTCCTCCACGCTACTCTGCTTAATCCACCCAGGCCAAGACGTGGGTTACTGGGGCCGGGTCATTTTGCACACGACAAGTGTATTTTTCGACTCCACTCACGATGTTCTATTTTAAAGTTGCCCGAGTTGTGTTATGCCTGGCACACACCTCCCGTATACGATTCACGCGTTAAAACTGACTGCCCGACTCGACCCGTCACAACCCGACCCGTCCCGTCCCGTATAAGATACGACTGACCGCTCACATATACCGTTTCTCGAACGGCCCGATTCGTTTTTCGAATGTCTTGCGATTCGAGTTTTAAGCCCTAAAACTGAGTTTTATATGCGAATCGGAAGCCTCAGGTGTGTTAGGGTGTCACACACCTAAAGACTGGAACCGACTAAAACTCAAACTTAATCGCGAAACGGGCAGTTTTAGGTTTTATACGGGAGGTGTGTACCAGGCATTAATCGAATACAGCCCGGGGTCAGTCCTAAGCATTGCTTATTGATATTAGAATAGGTCAAGAATGGGTTTTGCTCAGTATCAGAAACAACCCCCATTATATATGTATATGTATATGTATGTGTATGTATGTATATGTATGTATGTTTCATTGTATGTATGTATGTATGTATGTATGTATGTATGTATGTATGTATGTATGTATGTATGTGTGTGTGCGTGTGTGTAAGGTAAGGACAGCGTGAAGGGGGTATGACTCGAACAACTGGGATTGATTGGGCAGGGTGATCCTGCACTGTAGCCAAAATCAGATTCTGGGGAGATAAAGTTGGCTAGAGAGCCAGACGAATACGGTGAGGGATGCGCCGGGTGAATGCGCCGGGTGAGGGGGGGGGGGGGGAATGCGCCGGGTGGATACGCTGGGTGGATACGCCGGGTGAGGGGGTAGGTGCGCCGGATGAATGACAAAGACGAATGGGTCAGGTGGATGCACCGGATGAATACACCAAATAGATCCATTGAATGGATGCGCAAGTTGGATGCGCCGGGTGTCTGCGCCGGGTGGATGCACCAACCTACAAGAGCGGCCGGTTTGTTTGTGACCTGTTTTCATGCGCGCCGTGTTTGTTTGGTCCTGCTCCACTGAAACCCAACCACTGCAAACAGGCCCCTTGTCCGCCGTACATGGGGCGTGTGTATCTAGCGAATAAGCAGTGCCGACGTGAAATCACAAAACACTTCCCCTTCTTATGTAGCAGTCACACTACGACGACAAGCAGCGGCGACAGCCCTGCGACACCCACACCCACTTGTAGCTGATTGTCGCGCAGGTGTCGCGCAGGTGCCGCCGCGACACCTCCGCGACACCTCCGCGACACCCCCAGTTTCTCCACTCTTTCTGGACTCTCGCCGAGTTGTCGCGGGGATTTTGGACATGTTGAAAAACTTCGACGACAGCAGACGACAGCCGAGGTTGGGCACTGTCGCGGCACGTCGGGCACTGTCGCGGCACTGTCGCGGCACTGTTGCGGCACTGTCGCGGCACTGTCGCGGCACTGTCGTCTTGTCGTTAAGCTGTAGTTGCTTCTCTCTCCATGTATGTGTCTCTGTGTGTCTCTGTGTCTGTGTCTATGTGTGTGTCTGTGTCTGTGTGTGTCTATGTGTGTGTCTGTGTTTGTGTGTCTGTGTCTCTGTGTGTGTGTGTCTGTGTGTGTGTCTGTGTGTGTGTGTCGTGTGTGTCTGTGTGTGTGTCTGTGTCTATGTGTGTCTATGTGTGTGGCTATGTGTGTGTATGTGTATGTGTGTGTGTGTGTGTGTGTCTGTGTGTGTCTGTGTCTATGTGTGTATATATGTGTATATGTGTGTGTCTGTGTCTATGTGTGTCTGTGTCTCTGTGTCTCTGTGTGTGTCTGTGTGTGTGTCTGTGTGTGTGTGTCTGTGTGTGTGTCTGTGTGTGTGTCTGTGTGTGTGTCTGTGTGTGTCTGTGTCTGTGTCTGTGTGTGTATGTGTGTGTGTCTGTGTGTGTCTGTGTCTGTGTGTGTCTGTTTCTCTGTGTGTGTCTATGTGTGTCTATGTGTGTGTCTCTGTGTGTGTGTCTGTGTCTGTGTGTGTATGTGTGTCTGTGTCTGTGTGTGTGTGTGTGTCTGTGTCTCTGTGTGTGCCTCACTCTCAGTCTGACTCTGACTCTCAGTCTGTTGCTTTTTCTCTCCTTCAGTGTGCGTGTCAGGTGATAGGTTGTGTTTGTTGGATTTTTCTATTTGTTTGGATTTGGTTTTGTTAGTATGTTTTGTTTTGTTGATTTGGTTGTGTGTGGAGGCGTTGTTGTGTCTGGGTGTGTGTTTCTTGTGTGTTGTTGTTCTGTGTTTGTCTGGGGGTTCGGTGTTGTGTGGGTTTTGTGGGTGTAGTCGGTGTGTGGGCGTGGGCTGGTGTGGGCGATGGGGGGAGGTGGTGTAGGGTGTGGTGGGGTGTGGGGGCGTGGTGGGGGGTGTGTGGGGGGGTGGGGAGGGGGGGGGGGGGGAGGGTGGCGGAGGGGGGGTGCGGGGGGGGTGGGTGGCTGGGGGTGGGGGGGGGGGGGTGGGTGGGGGAGGGTGGGGGGGGGGGGGGGGGGGGGGGGGGGGGGGGGAGGGGGGAGGGGGGGGGGGGGGGGGGGGGGGGGGGGGGGGGGGGGGGGGGCGGGGGGGGGGGGGGGGGGGGGGGGGGGGAGGGGGGGGGGGGGGGGGGGGGGGGGGGGGGGGGGGGGG